>CP114499.1:8264039-8899350 GCA_027186245.1 Coriaria nepalensis | reverse complement strand
AATTATCCGTTTCGGCGGGTATTTATTTAGGTCGGTCAATTAGTTGGGTTTTGACCTTTTTTTTTTTTGGCGGTCTGCAGTTGGGCTTATCTCTAATAATACCGGTTCGATTTCGTGGTTTGGGCCTGGGAATGTGCTAGCAACTGTTTGGTAGGCCCAAATTTTAATTAGCCCAATACCGGATTGTTAAGTGTAAAATATTTCCCTTGAGCAGTTGAGCGACCGAAGTGGGACCCAAACACGTCCTTAATTAATAATTATCACTTTATCGGATTACTAAAAAAAAAAAGAAAAAAAAAAAGAGAGGAAATATATATATTCAGTTAAAATAAATATGACAACATTCACAGAGAGGCTCTTACAGAGGAGCTTGGAGAAGGAGAGGAAGGGGACGAACATGACGAAAACCATTGATTGAGAGGTAGGGTTTTTCACGAGTTGAAGGAGAATTGGCTTGATGATCAGTTATTTTAGAATTTATCGGGACTCAATCGGGCGCTCGCTGGCTGGAGTTACGTTGAAGCCATCGCAGTGAGGCAAACCTGGGGAGTGGAACCTCTCGGCTGAGGCGCTGTTTGAGTTGCGCGGATTGGATTGTGTGGTACTACCGCTGTCGTGGAATGGAGGATATGGATATTGATTCCCCTCCTCCCAAATCCCTATCTATCAGACCTCGTGATCGAATAGTGCGGGTACGCGATTATCTACTTCTCGTTCGCATTATCATTTTTTATTGTTGCTGATAAGTATTCAATTCTGGTTTTGTGTTCGTTGTGATTTATCTTCATACACGTTTTGCTTTCACTTTGCTGCTGTTCTTCCAGCACTAGAAGGGTGTCGGTGTGTTCCTTGTTTATTTCTTAACGAGTGAGTTTTTGTTCGGTGGCTTACTTTGCGATCAAATAGTTCGCAGGTAGTTGTCGTTGGTACTTTTTCAAGTTGAGGCAGCATAAAATGATTGGAGAACGACTATGACTTGGTCGAGCTCTGTCTTTGTTATCCTTCTCTATCTACATTTTTGTGTTTTTGGAGATGGGTGTTTGTGGGAATGAGATGGAAAAGGAGCCCATGGTCATCGATTCACCTTTTTAGCAGCTCTATATCTTTACACTTTATTGAAATTTCTGCTTCAGAATTGATATCCTTATTTTAGCAATTCTATACCATAAAAAAACTTCATCTCTTAAAATTGGTTAACAACATCTGCCTAATATGTCATTTTGCATTTTGACCAGCGGCTCGCAACACTTGGAGTTCATGAGGAGCTACTCAATCATCTTCAACCTGGCCTTGTTGCTTTTGTCAAGGATAAAAAATCACGGATACCAGAATTTGTGGCTGCTATCTTACCTAGTGATGAGGAGGTAGCAGAATTTTTACAAGAAGCTAAGGCAGGGTCAAAAAAACACTCGAAAGGTTTAAGCATGCAAAATTTGTTTTCTGAAAGCATGATATGGTTACAGTGGTTGATGTTCGAGGGTGAACCAATTACTGCCCTGAAAAACCTTTCTGAAATGAGTGTCGGTCAACGTGGTGTCTGTGGATCTGTATGGGGCCATAATGATATAGCATACAGGTGTCGAACATGCGAACATGACCCAACCTGTGCAATATGTGTTCCTTGCTTTCGGAATGGGAACCATAAGGACCACGATTATTCTATTATCTACACGGGGGGTGGCTGTTGTGATTGTGGTGATGTGACTGCATGGAAACGTGAGGGTTTCTGTTCGGAACATAAAGGTGCAGAACAGATACAGCCACTTTCCGAAGAATTTGCAAATTCTGTGGGCCCTGTTCTTGATGCTATGTTTGTCTGTTGGAAAAATAAACTTCAGTTTGCGGAGTCTGTTCATCTAAAGAATCCTCGAGCTAGTGATTGGGCTGCAAAGTGTAAGAAGGTGGCAAATGAATTGACATTTGCAGTGGTTGAGATGCTTCTACAATTTTGTAAGCACAGTGAGAGTTTGCTAAGTTTCATGTCAAAAATGTTGATTTCTTCAGCTGGCATTTTGGAAATTCTGGTGAGGGCGGAGAGGTTCTTGTGTGATTCTGTAATGAGGGAAGTGCATGAATTGCTCCTAAAATTGCTGGGAGAACCCATGTTCAAGTATGAGTTTGCTAAAGTTTTTCTGAGTTATTACCCTGTAGTTGTAAATGAAGCCATAGAAGAGCTCAAAGACAATGCTCTAAAGAAGTATCCGTTACTATCTACATTCTCAGTGCAAATTTACACTGTACCTACTCTTACCCCCCGTTTGGTGAAGGAAATGAACTTACTGGCCATGCTTTTGGGATGTTTAGGAGACATTTTTGTTTCCTGTGCTGGAGAAGATGGCCGTATGCAGGTAAAGAATCAGTTAAACTAATACAAAACCTTTAAGTGATATGATCATCTATTTTTGTGTGTGACAAACATGTAGTGTATAGATTCAGTAATGCTGGTATAGTTTTTTTTTTTTGTATCTTTGTTTGTTGCGTTTGATAATTTATAACATTCTCTTTGCAGCTTGCAAAGTGGGGAAATCTTTATGAGACGACCATGCGTGTAGTTGAAGATATTAGATTTGTTATGAGTCATGCCGTAGTGCCTAGGTCTGTAATCCATGACCAGCTAACTTTCTCAAGAAACTGGTTGGGACTCTTGGCTCTTGTGCAAGGGATGAACCCTCTAAGGAGAGAAACGGGTCTCCACATAGAAGAGGAAAATGAATTTATACATTTGCCTTTCGGTTTATGCCATTCAATTGCCAATATCCATTCTCTACTGGTGGATGGGGCCTTTTCTGTTGCTAGTACGGATGAGACTGATGATGAAACATCTTTCACTACGTATAAGCAAAGTACTGATGACATAGATAGCATTAGACATGCTAAAGTGGGACGACTATCTCAAGAAAGTTCTGCATGTACTGTGTTGGGCAAGAGTAGTATACTTGGATCTGATACTATTTCTCCACCTGCCTTGTGGTTAACGCATGAGTGCTTGAGGGCTATTGATAAATGGTTGCAAGTTGATAACACATCTGGGACTCCTTTTAGTTTATCCCGAAACACTGGTGATAATTCTGGTAGAAACTTTGTTGGGCTGAAGAAAATGTTATCTAGGACCAGAAAAGGTAAATTTATTTTTGGAAGGCTTTCTAGCTCAAGCGAAGAACATAGTGGGAAGTTTTCTTCACAGATAAACAGTGGCTTCCACATGAGCATTGACCATGAGAATGATAAAAGTATGGGACGGGATGGTACAGCAGAGGTCGCTGGGGAAACTAACTCGGTCAATGTCTGCAACTTTTCAAGTGTTGGTGAAAGTATGCTGGAAGGGGATCATGCAATGGATTTTGATGTGCTACATATTCTAAGTTTGTCTGACTGGCCAAACATAGTCTATGATGTCAGCTCACAGGATATATCTGTTCATATTCCATTACATCGGCTGCTTTCCTTGCTCTTACAGAAAGCATTGAGAAAATGTTTTGGAGAACCTGCATTGCCAAAAACAGCTTTGTCCAGTTCCTCAAATTTATCTGCAATGTGTACTGATTTTTTTGCGCATTTTTTAATGGGCTGCCACCCACATGGGTTTTCTGCCTTTGTTATGGAGCATCCTCTACGAATTAGGGTATTTTGTGCACAACTCTATGCTGGAATGTGGAGGAAAAATGGTGATGCAGCCATTTTTTCCTGTGAGTTGTATCGTTCAGTTCGTTGGTAAGTTAATTATAGGGAAAAGTTTAGCTTCTGAGATGTTACATTTCTACACCTCCTTCTATTTATTTCTTATGGGAGTTATCGTTGCTCCTTCTCATACCCGTAATTGCAGGTCCGAATGGTGTCTGGAGCTTGATCTCTTTCTGCTCCAGTGCTGTGCTGCATTGGCTCCAGCTGATCTTTATGTCAATAGGATTCTAGAACGCTTTGGGCTGTCAGACTACCTTTCTCTAAATGTTGAGCGATCTAGCGAGTATACTCCGATTCCTTCCTCTTGTTTGATATATTGCTGTAGGTGAAAAATATATATCTGCGTATATGTATATGTGCTTGTGAATGTCGTGTGACTGGTTAGCTAATCATATATTTCTAATGTGATTGGTTGGATATGAAACTTCGCCTCATTCATACTACCTTTAGTCTTATGCTGGCTGGTTTGGGGGTGTGAGAAGTATGATAACAGCTCAACTTGTTATTTGATATTGATATGTTGTTAGTAAAGAGATTATTTTTCAGGTATGAACCTGTTCTAGTACGGGAAATGCTCACTCTTATTATACAAATAGTGAAGGAAAGGCGATTTTGTGGGATCACTGTGGATGAAAGTTTGAAAAGAGAGCTGATTTACAAGTTAGCCATTGGAGACACTACTCATAGTCAACTAGTGAAATCTCTTCCCCGAGACCTCTCCAAGTGCAGTCAGCTTCAGGAGATTTTGGATACCATCGCAGTTTATTCCCAACCATCTGGATTTAAGCAGGTTTGTTCTGTCATATACATGTTTGCTCTTGAGTTGGGTCATTTCTGATTATCCTTTTGCATATTTTTTTACATCAGGGTATGTATTCACTACAATGGGCATACTGGAGAGAACTGGATTTACATCATCCCCGTTGGAGTTCGCGGGATCTGCAAGTTGCAGAAGAGAGATACATGCGCTTTTGTAGTGTCTCTGCTCTTACCACTCAGCTGCCTAAATGGACAAAAATCTACCCTCCTTTTAAGGGATTAGCTAGAGTAGCTACTTGTAAAGAAGTCCTCCAAATTGTCCGTGCAGTGCTGTTTTATGCTGTCTTTGAGTATGAATCGACCGAGTCACGTGCACCAGATAGTGTTCTTTTAACAGCACTGCACTTGCTAGCTTTAGCATTAGATATATGCTATCAAGAAAAGGAATCAAATGTCCAATTATCAGAATCTGGAGAACAAATTCCCTTGCTAGCTTTTGCTAGTGAACAAGTTGCCGAGGGATTAACTTATGGTGATGATGGGCAGAGCTTATTGTCGCTACTTGTTGTGTTAATGAGGATGCATAGGACAGAAAATCCAGAAAATTATTTGGAAGCTGGCAATTACAACCTTTCTTCTCTGGTTGAAAGCTTGTTGAAGAAATTCGCTGAGATTGATTCTTGTTGCATGGCCAAGCTGCAACAACTTGCCCCTGAAATCACTTGTCATCTATCAAAATCTGCTTCAAACAGTGGCACTAACAGCTCGCACCCCACTTCTGATGGTGAGAAGCGCAGGGCCAAAGCTCGAGAGAAACAGGCTGCAATATTGGTGAGATATCATTAATTGTGTGTGTAGTTTTTAGCTTCTACCATTTGTGGAAGAGAACAAAAATTTTGATTGTGCCTTAGAAGTTGCGTTGTTACTTTGTCTTCTCAGAATTTGGTATACTATAGTATAACTAGCATAATTTGGGTAGTTATTTTGTCCCAAGCATGACTAGCATGCAATTTATTAGGATTATGTGTTTTCAGTTTGAATATTTGTTCATACTTTGTTAGTATATCTCTGCAAACTAAAAGTGGTAGTTTATCTGATGGGCTCCATTACCCAAGCTGTTTGCTAAAACTGTTCTTGTGTTGATTCACATTCACATATATCATACTTCTCTCTGCAGTTGTCTTTACTATTACTTTTTTCAGTAAACAAAGCAATATTTTTTAATTTTATTTTTTAAATTGTTTGTGTTTACTTTTTTTCTTCTTCTTTTTATAGGAGAAAATGAGAGCCGAACAATCTAAATTTATGGCCAGCATTGATTCTTCTGCGGATGATGATTCAGATTCTGGGCAACAATCAGATACGCCTAATGACAGGGACAACCCAGAAGAGGCTGCTCAAATTGTATGCTCACTTTGCCATGATTCCAGCTCCAATAATCCCATGTCTTTTCTGATTCTTCTTCAGGTAGGGAATGCTGCAGTGCTCCCTCTCTTCTTATATCCTGTATAGCTGGTTGACTGTTATTTACTGAAGTTTGACCGAAGCATCCCTGCGTTCACGTACTAATTTACTTTTTTTTTTTTGGATCTGCAAGAAATCAAGGCTTTTGAGTTTCATTGACAGAGGTCCCCTGTCATGGAAACTGCCTCGTTCTACGAAAGAGCATGTCTCTACCACCTCAAAAATGGTGATGGATCATTCTGGAGCAAGTACCTCCTCAAGTGGTTTGGGAGTGTTTTCTTCTTCTCAGTTAGTAAAGATGGTTCAAAATGCAATTAGAGAATGTAATACTAGGGGACAGCCAGGAGACGGTAATGCATTCCTTGAATCTCTCAAGGCTTGGTTTCCTTCATTGAGGAATATTCAAATGCCTAGCACATCAAGTGCCCGGGAAGAGAGAACATTACATGCACTAGAAAAATTGGAAGAAGATATGTACTTATCCATTTGTAAAGGACCGCGTGAGATGCTTCCTTCTCACAAGGACAATAAAATTTTAACAGCTGAGACAGGTCTTAAAGGGACAGAAGATACTCAGTCTGCCTTGCTTGTAAAGTATATAGCTGCTCTGTCCAGAGAGGTGACCAAAAATCCTTCCACTTCTGAAAATAATCATAATGATAACATGCTCGTTGAATCCAATCATCCCCCTGCATATGATGGATTAAGTCCTCCGGATTGTGATGGGATTCATATTTCTTCTTGCGGGCATGCAGTCCATCAAGGATGCCTTGATCGCTATTTATCTTCATTGAAGGAGAGGTATCTAAACTTTAAACTTCAGAATTCTTCCTTCTTTTTCTTTCATTCTTTTTGTTCTTTATCTTGAGGTTAGATATGTTACCACTTTTCAGTATACTACTTGAAGAATAATTTGCTATATATAGATCTATGCTTCTAAGTTGGAAATAGGAAATCGCTCTTACGACTAGGTGTTCCCTATGGAACCAATGTATATTACTGAAAGGCTCTAAAATGTTGTTTTTCTGTCAACTCAGATTTGTTAGAAGAATCGTTTTTGAAGGAGGACATATTGTCGATACCGAGCAGGTAGATGAATCTTCTGGTTCCTCTTATGATAGTATTTTCATTTCTTGGAATAAACACTTCTATATCATACAGTAGAATATGTTCTTCTGATTCCCTAACATGAGTTTCTTCTATCAGGGAGAGTTCCTCTGTCCAGTCTGTAGACGACTTGCAAATTCTGTCTTGCCTGCATTACCTGGAGAGTCTCAGAAGATTCGGAACCATGCAATGAGTTCAACTTTTTGTTCAGCACATGCTTCTAGCCCTTTAGACAAATCAAGTGAAGACATTAACTCAATTTATGTACGGAAAGCATTAGGTCTCTTGCAGTCTGCTGCCAATGTGGTTGAGAAGGGTGAAATTCTCAATAGTTTTCCTTTACATAAACATGGGAGAAAGGGCCTTAATCCTGAACCCATCTCCCGTGTTCTCTCTAAAATGTATTTTCCTGGGAAACAGGATAAGTTATTAGGTTCTTCCAGGGTTAGCCCCTCAATGCTCATGTGGGACACTCTTAAATATTCACTCATATCCATGGAAATTGCTGCTAGGTGTAGCAGGAATTCTATGACACCAACCATTGGCCTTGATTTCCTATATAAGGAACTTGAATCCTCAAGTGGTTTTATATTGTCCTTGCTTCTAAAAGCTGTACAGAGCAAAAGGAGTAAGGACTCTCTTCATGTGCTTCAAAGGTTTAGAGGTATTCAAAGTTTCGGAAAGTCCATCTGTTTGGGAATTTCCAGAGACCACGCTGGTGACACATGGGAAGGAGGTATATCTGTCGCTCATGCACCTTGATTGGCTGGATGTATCAGAAGAAGAAAAAAAAGAATCAGTTCTTATCAGATTTTGTGCTCACATTGACTTAAAAGATCTTTTCTCTCTGTGTAACTTTCCGTGTATTTGTTCTCATCAATTTCATTGTTCAACAGGTGATAACATTCTATGCATCCTGAAACACATTGACATGGAATCATCGTTTCCTGATATTCAGTTTTGGAGTCGAGCGTCCGATCCTGTACTTGGACGTGACCCATTTTCATCTTTGATGTGGGTTCTGTTTTGTCTGCCATACCCATTCTTATCATGCGAGGAGTCTTTCATTTCCTTTGTACATCTCTTTTACATTGTCTCGGTTGCCCAGGTATGTTGGAGGTTTTTGCTTCTTCCCACTTCTCAGTTTGATTGTCGATAAAGTCTAACTTCACCAATATGTTTGTTGAATGCAGGCTATAGTTACATATTGTGGGAAGTATCAATATGATAAAAGTGAAACAGGCTCCACTGATTGCTTGATTAGTGATATCTTCAAAGCTATGCAAGAGCTTGGATCTACTAGAGAATATTTTGTTTCAAACTATATCAAGCCCTCCTCTAACATTACACACATAATACATAGTTTAAGTTTCCCTTATCTGCGTAGATGTGCATTGCTCTGGAAATTAATGAACTCATCTGCTCGATCACCATTATTTGATGGGGATAATATGTTGGAAAGACCTCTAGCTGCCAGTCACATTATGGACACCTCCGCGGTGGAGCTCAGTGAAGTTGATAAGCTTGAAAAGATGTTCCAAATTCCCTCATTAGATATTCTTCTCAAGGATTCAGGTGTACGATCCCTTGTTTCTAAATGGTTCTGCCATTTTCGCAAGGAGATTGAAGTTAACAGGTTTGGAGGTCTTGTGCATTGCACGCCGGCTGTTCCGTTTCATTTGATGCGTCTGCCTCGTGTTTACCACAATCTCTTGCAGAGGTATAAACTGCATTTTTATATACCGGAGTGCGGTATTATCTTTGTATGCTTATGGAAGCATTTTTTTTCTCTTGAGAAAGTAAATTATCAACTTGTGCTTTAATCAGGTACATAAAGCAAACATGTATTGACTGTGAATCAGTGATTGATGACCCTGCATTATGCTTGCTGTGTGGTAGATTGTGCTCCTCAAGCTGGAAGCCATGCTGCAGGTTCATGTTCAATTCATCTCATCATTATGTTCCTGATTATGTTCGATACAAGCATCCTTGGATGCATGCATTGCTTTCATGTTAACAATTAAATCTGGAAATTCAACGTTTTCATTGTTAATTGAAGGGAAAATGGATGCCTAGCTCATGCAGTGGGGTGTGGTGCTGGAACTGGGATATTTCTACTTATTAAGGTATGCTTAATAAAGCCCCAGCCCCTAATATATCAAATATTTGAAGATCCCTCAGCAACATTTAATTGAATTTATTTTTTATTGCGTCTTTTCTTCCCATACATTTGTTGCTTGATTATAACTAAACACTCTTTCTACAGAAAACCACGATCTTACTACAAAGATCTGCACGGCAAGCTCCATGGCCTTCCCCATATTTGGATGCTTTTGGTGAAGAGGTATTTCTTTTACTTCCTGTTATGTGACGATCATTTGTTCATTTATATTAAGTCAGGTGCTTTGTCATTTCAGGATGATGAAATGAATAGAGGGAAGCCACTGTACTTAAATGAAGAGCGCTATGCTGCCCTGACATATATGGTGAATATAACTCTTCACTTTTTTCCGCACTGTTTTTTTCAACCTCTAACTAGTAAGGTTCAGCTGTGTTTGTTTTTAAACTTTTGGTTTTAACTGCTGTATTTTTGGTAGGTTGCTTGCCATGGTCTTGATCGAAGTTCTAAGGTTCTTGGCCAAACTACTATTGATTCTTTCTTCATGATTTAGTTTGTTTATTTTAAGGTGATCTCGATACTAGTTGGCGAAGTTGTTTTTCTTCAATGTTGATGGTGTTTTATAATTGATGCGGAGTAATCTATCTTCCTACAAATGCAGGGGAGATTCTGAACCTCATGGCTTGGGACCAGTTATGTACCTATCCAGACACTGGGTACAGGTAATTTTGCAATACTAACCTCACCTTAACGTATGGTCGGTTGTGATTGGCGCGACCAATGTTGACTGCTTCTATATCAATATCCCATTGTTTTCAGATGTTGTTCCGCGGCAACTATTCTACCGGGAAGATTTGTCCAATTTCATTTCATGGCTACGCAGTTCCTTTCCGAAATCATCCAATCTCGTAAACTCCTGGCTGCTGCCTACTGCCTGGTGCAACACCTCCTTATGATAGACGCCCTCATCAGATGTTAGATACGGGAAGTAGCTTTGGCTGATTTGTTTTGTTGTATCTTGTACATGCTTCCTCACCCTCTCCCTCTCATGCGAAGGGAACTTGCAACGCAGTTGTATATAATGTTTGTTTATATAAATAGTAAGTTTTTGGTATGATCGGTTACTGACCAATTTGGCTGTGTAATTTATAAAACCACCACAAAATGTTGTGAAGTCATAGGAAAACATCTTTCCCTCCATTTGATTTATTAGTTGAGCTTTTGGTAACAAATCAGCAGAGAAGAGAACACTTTAGTCTGATGTAGCAGCTCCTTGATTGAGCTCAGCAAATCTCATCCCGACCCGCATCGAGTGCTTCAGAAACTTCTCGGCACATCTATGAACACAAGTTCCCTCTTGCTTCGTCAGAGATTTGCGTTGAAATGTATCTACGCAATCCGTAAAGCATCTCTCCACCAATGAATTATACATCCTTAAGCTGCAATTTAGTGTCGAAGAAGAAGACATCGGCAACGATAACCCAAACTATTCTATATTGTATACACTGATTCAAACTATACAGCAAAACTCGAGCAAGAATGAATCACAGATTCAAACTATACGTATATGTATATGTCTAAAGAGAGAGAGAGTGGAGAACCTGTCGCGAATCTGAAGTTGATCAATGATGGCGGACATTCTGACCTTATCTTCTTCGGGAAGAAGCTCCATATCTGCAAGCATGCTCTTGTCCATCTTCGCTTCCACAGTAACTTTCGAGGTTTAGGGTTTAAGACCTCTTCGTTCCTTCCAACTTCTCAATTATAGGTCGGCCGTTGGCCAAGTCGGGCGTTCGCTCGAACTTTTTTACCGCCCTGATTTGTTGGACCTGGGGCCCAATATTGGACCCAGTGACGACAATTATTGGACTAGTGAGGCCCAATATAATTGACCCAGTAATTCAAAATAGTGACAGCAATCGGCCTATTTGTTCGAAATTTAAAAGGCGGGCAGAGGCCTAACGGACAAGATTTTTAAACAACGTCTTTTTGCCTCGATCGACCTTCTCCTCTCTGCAATTTTATTTATTTTCATCTTCGTCCTGGCCAGAATCTTCATATTCTGCGATGTCTCGTTCTCTCTGTTTCTGTCTATTCTACTGCAATGGAAAACGAAACTTTGACATCCTCTACTCCAGAAAAACCTGCAGGTTACTCCAATTCAAGTTCCAAAGTTAGAGTGATAGCCAGAGTTCGTCCGTTTCTTCCTCGCGAAGTTTCTTCTAAAAATAGAGACGCCGTTTCTTGCGTTTCTGTGCTGGATCAAGGATGTGAAGCTCATGTGGAAGTTACTGTTCATATTGAGGATATGGAAACCAGGTCCGTCTGTCACTTCTGTGCCTTTTCTTAAATTTAGGACAGAAAGGGGTGACGGTCTATTTTCTTGACACTGATGCGTTCGTTATGCTTTTTATTGCTTTAGTCGAAATGAGTGCTTTCAATTGAACTCATTTTTTTGGCCAAGAGGACAACAATGTGAGTCACATCTTCTACAAAGAACTGAAGGCTCTGATTCCAGGGATTTTCCATGGTTGCAACGCAACAGTGTTTGCCTATGGAGCTACTGGAAGTGGAAAGACTTATACAATGCAGGTTTTTTAAATTTAACTGTAGTTTCTTAGAATTGCTTCTACTGCCAAAACTATGTTGTCCAAAAGCTAAATTGGTCCACTTTTCTAACCAATTTAGCTTTATGAGACAATCTGTAAGCTAGCTCGTTGAAATATAAAATTTCATCCTATACGTTGATGGTTTTCCATGGAATGGGAAACAATGCAGGGAACTGATGAGAATCCTGGTCTCATGACATTAGCCATGTCCAAAATTCTTTCAATGTGCCAGAGCACAAAGAGCACAGCAGAAATTTCATACTACGAAGTCTATTTAGAGAGATGCTATGACCTTTTATAAACTACACCAAAGGAGTTCTCAGTTCTGGATGACAAAGCTGGGCAGATTCATCTTAGGGGATTATCTCAAGTCCCCGTTAACTCCATGTCTGAATTTTATGAGGTACTTTCTTGCGGAACTCAGAGGCGAAAAGTTGCCCATACAGGACTCAACGATGTATCTAGTAGAAGCCATGGAGTACTTGTGATTTCTGTTTCTTCTCCTTCCGCTGATGGCTCTGAGACTGTTTTTAGAGGAAAGTTGAATCTCATAGATTTAGCAGGTAAAGTGAAGCTAAATAGCTTAGCTGTTTACTAGCTCCTCATCTTTGTGTTTCTTTACTTTCTTTTTTTTTTTTTTAATTTTTTTTTTAATTTTAAAATTAAAAAATAATAATAATGTGAATTTGATCAGGAAATGAAGATAATAGGAGGAGCTGCAATGAAGGAATCCGTATCCAGGAGAGTTCAAAAATCAATCAATCTTTATTTGCTTTGTCGAATGTGATTTATGCATTGAATAAAAACCTTCATCGAGTGCCTTATCGAGAAAGCAAATTGACCCGTATACTTCAGGATTCTTTAGGTGGGACTAGTCGTGCTTTAATGGTTGCTTGCCTGGTAAGGCATTAAGTTGTCGTCTTGCCATCTTTGCAAGTATGGTTTGAATTTTCTTCCAACTTTTATCTCCTTATTTTTGTAGAATCCTGGCGAGTATCAAGAATCTGTTCGTACAGTAGCCTTGGCCTCAAGATCACGGCAACTTGTGAATACTGTCCCTTCGACACAGAAACTAGAGACCCCAAATGAGAAAGTTGATATGGAAGGTAAACTGCAAGCATGGCTTGAATCAAAAGGCAAGACAAAGAGCATACCGAGAATGGGAGGTTTTGGTACTCCATTTTCGGCCAAAACAGCTAGTTCTGTGAAGAAAGCGAGTAAATTTCAGAATGCTGTGAAAAGTAAGACAAATAAGAGTACAAAAAGAAAAGCACTTTCTCCTATTACTGCCAATGACAACCAGAAATGTCCTGAGCAACTCTCATCCTCTGATGAATTTTGTAAGATTCTCTTTCAGCCAAAAACACCGAAAATCCCATTTCCTGCAAACTCTGCAGTCAAGAAGTTGGAAAATTTGGGCACCCCACTAGATAAATTTGCTGTAAAGAGTTCAAATTTGAAGGTAACCACTTATTCAATATCTCAGATTTCTTATATCAGCCTCTTTCAAAGTTTTAGCTCTAATTTCACTCAGATTTTTTCCCCTTCTTTTTCACAGAGTTGTCTTATTCAAGATTATATTGAATTCTTGAATACAGCTGACAGGTAGGTTTCCTTCACCATATTTTTCGCACTCCCATAGTGTCATTAGAGTTTCTTCCATTCTTCTTTCAATAAAATACAAAGCAACTGGCTCTTTCTTATGAATTGCAGAGAGGAGCTACTTGAATTGAAGGTAATATCAACTGACTATAAAATAGCATGGCAATGAAGAAGATAGGGATGATTTGAGTTTCATTTTCTGCTCCTCTCTTCCTTTCGGTTACGGGGCATTGGAGTCAAAATCACGGACTACATCGTCGAGCTGAGGGAAGCAAGCCCATTGAAATCGGTGAGGAAAACACTTTAAAATGTTTAGTGTGTAAATTTTTCTTTTCCTTGTATTAGAATCATAGAGGGCGGTCAGCAGTGTCTAACATAAAAATGATTTTTTACTGTTTCAGCTCAATGACTTGGAGAAGATAGGCCTCTCATCCAAGCAGGTAATGTTTAATATTGTCGTTCACCGAGCCATTGTTGTAAGAAATTTATATCAAAGTTACAGATTTAGTCTTGTCCAAAAACCCGTTTCAGATCCAAAACATGTTTTGCCGAGCTGCAAGGGGGATATTCGAGAGGGCAGAAGAAGATGGAATAGATTCTTGTGCCGAGGCAACAAGTTGTCTGTCGATCTGAGCGACTCAGATCGACACAGGGTTGCATACCATCAGCAACCCAGAAAACTCCTTAATGTACTTAGATCTCTCTAACCTTCAAACTTTGTGTATGATTAACCGACTGTCAACTCTGCCATAGTATGGCCCTTTGGAGCTAGTTTAAAAGCAGAAAAAGCAGACATTTATACGCTAATTCATCAGCCATTTTCTCCAATTACTCATAATAACAATAAGCACAAAAAGCAGAGCACTTTTTTATATACACAAGTAGTCGCACAGGATACAAGTAGACATGGAAGACTAAAAACAAACCTTCAGACTACAAAGATTTGCAGAGAACTTAAAATATCTTCAAACCATGTCTCCTTTTATTCTAGAAACATCATTAAAAGAGAGCACACAAAATCTCTTCAAACTTCTTCAAACACCAAAAAAAAATACGTTATATGTCATTGCTAGGCCATCTCTGCTTCAAAAGCTGGTAGCATTTATCGCTCATTTACATTTGCATGGATCACAGGTGCAGTTTGATCCACACTTGCAGCCTCCATTCTGAGATCCAACGCTCATCTCTGCTCCATCGAAGTGCCTGCAACCACAAAACCTTTTCGATTCGTAAACAAATTCTGGCAAAGAAAAGTAATAAAGGATATCGAAATTATACATACGTTTTCTGAGGAGCAACTCCAGCAACAAGAGTCTCAGTAGATGTAGCCTCAGTAGCTTCAGTAGCCTCAGAGTTGCTCATATCAGGATACATCTTACACCTGAAATTTAAGATCGAATGTGAATCGAGACGGAAAATAAAATTCCATAGGTGCCGAGAAAATAGAGAAAAATTTTCCACGGAAACAAACAGAGAGCAGAGAGAGTGGTGTGTGTTACGTACCCTCCACAGCCGTTGCCGCACTTGCAGCCATCTCCACAACCGCAGTTTCCTCCACAGCAAGACATTTTTCACCGGCGGATAAAGAAGAGAGGTCTGATCGATCGATGAATTGATGATGAGAAAATGATGGACGCGACGAGAGGGATCGGCATTATCACTCTTTATAAAGCAGTTACATAGGAATAGTAAATGATCGTCCACCACCCTCGTGTCGCGGTATCATTTGAGGAACTTAAATACCCGATGCTTATGGACCCCTGGAATCAATTATGGATCTGCTTTCTTCAACGTAGAGACTGTCGTTTTGATCACGGAAGCAAGTCCATAATTTCAATGGCCGTAGTTATTTTTCTGGACTGTTCCCGAGATTGCAAACATCGAAGGACGTGGCAGATTCCAATTGGCTCGTGCATTGAAATTCTGACCTCACAAAAGGATAAACGGATAAACGGATAAACATAACATTAATCCTGCAATTATTGCTTTTTCCGACTACGTGGCAACTGACACGTGTACGTTCATTATCAGGTTGACCGGGTCCCATGTTAGGATCTGTCTCACTCGCAGAGGCCCATCCAAAGTGAAACCAGAAACCTAATGAACGATCGTCTCTTCAGAGTCCCATGGCCCATTCCGACACTGATTATACATGAATAGGATATAGCGCATGGCCCGTGAACAAAATTTTAGCCCATATTGAAATCATGGGCCCGTTGTAAAAAAGGATGTGCTAGGTTGGGCTCGATTCAAAGACAACCTCATATCTTCAGTCTCAGCTTGAGTAAAGAAAATTGAGTCTGAGTCAGAATCGGTAGATATTAGGTTAACTTTATAGAGAGAAGGTAATGACTGAAGTTGGGGTTTGATAGCACTGAGGAGCAGATTAGTGAACATGACAATTGAGATTGAGATCTGATTGGGCTGAGGGGCACATCATGAGAAGATATTGTCCGATGGCCGATACTAAGACTGAGCTAGATATTGTCCCTCTCATCTCAAACCTAAAGAAGAATGCACATAAGAGGAAAATAACAAGTGAGAGATTACTATGATATCTGGGTGGAGAACATATTTCTGTCATGTCAGACTATAATTGTTTTGACACCGATCATGAAGCATATAATATTCAAGTCATTGAGCAATGAGAGTTAGACAAGTATAAAGTTGTCTAGGGTTTTTTTATTTTGTCTAAATATAAAAATTAATTGATATAAAGTATAAGTTGAGTGTATTTTGAGATCTTATGTCTTTTTAGAAACTGACTAGAGCATTGGAACGAGGTTGCATTGGAATGAGATTGGCCGACTTCAATCTCAACTACTCTTTATTCAAGATTTTAAATACTGATCTTAAAAGATATTATTAGTTATAAAATTTTTCATAACAGACAGAATATCCACATCAACATGCCTAATCTTAAACTTGCTGATGGCTACTGCCCAGACAGCAAATCAAACCTGTATATACTTTTACCACATCAACGATAAGGGTGCACCACAAATCAGTCGAGTTGCTATATAAACACGTCGAGTATGCCATTGTAACTAACGCGGCAAAGCGAACTATGCTTTCGCCTCTTACTAAAAAATACCGTGCAGTCACCGCAGCAAGCGGTGTATGGAGGATTCACTCCTTTTGGGGTTGGCCCACGCAAATCTCAGTTCAAAACTTCAATACTACAACGTCCTCATGGCGCCGGGGTAAGAAATAATAATTCACCCTTCCCCATGAAAACGACGTGTCGGCATGAATTGTATTACAGATTCGTCATTAATTCAAACGGAGTGATGCTTCGCGTCGGTTCGCTTTCATATTGCTTATGACAGGACCAAAATTTTTTTCTTTTCTTTTTCCTAATAATAGTGTCCATAAAAGCTGCGTAGCACTGTAAGTTGTTTTTGACAGCGACAGTGCCTAAAAGCTCTGTTTAGAATTCCATTTCATGTATCATGTCGTAGCGTGTGTGGTCCCCAGGAACACAGTTAGATTCTTCAACCGTGCCTAGTTGACACGTGTCTAGATGTAGTATGACTGTAAGATATTTTTTATGATTATGTTCCTACGAAAAGAAGAAAATTAATAAGAATTATTACATGCAATCAAGCAATAAACCCACCCATGCAAGTGAATGCTAAACTCTAAACACTATTTTTAGTGGTGCATAATTTTTTAGATTTAGTTTTAATTAAAAAAAAATTTTTGTATAATTTATAATTTATCTATATTAATAAATTTTTTGGATTTTAAATAAAAGAAAAGTGATTAATAAAAAAAAAAAAAAAAAAAAAAAGGTTTGTATTGATTTGCAAAGAATTCATGAGCGCTTCCTCACTTTCATGCAGCGATGGAGAAAAACGGGTAGATGGGGAGGTAAAGAAACATATGAACGGATTTCGTACGTAAAAAAACAGTGTCAGTATGTATGTATGTAAGTATGTGACAACATGTTTAAGTGGGGGGTCCATAAGAGGCAAACCACGTGCAAAGATGCATCCAAGTTGGAAGATATGAGGGAAAAGGAAAACGTATAGAGAGCGAAATTATAAAGATTTTGCGGTCTTGTCCTAAAACTCTTTTACGAGACTACTCTTCTCTGTGAGAGAGAGAGAGAGGGGGAGAGGAGAAGAGAAGAAAAGGAGAACTACAGAGAGAGAGAAGAGGGAATATCCTTGAGTGTCATTGAAATATTTCTGGGAGCTATCATAACTCATTACCCTCTCTCTTTCTTTGGCGAAGGATCCAATGCAACTATAATCCCATCCCATCTGATCTCTCTCTCTCTCTCTCTCTCTCTAACTCCCTCACTCTCAGTCTCTCTTCTCTGTGTAAATTAAGGTGAAACGGGTAAGCGATGAAGCTGAAAGAGTGACCATCACGTTGCAGAAAACAAGGTGAAGTTTTGAAGATTACAATTATATATATAGCTAGTTCTTCTGATTGCCTTGTCATGGACTCAGAATTGGAGCAAATTTCTGAGTCATTTCTCTTCAAAGACGATGGAAAAGAGATCGAATCCAACGTGTTAGAAGCTAAAGATGAATTACTAGCGCAGAAAAAACGTTCAGATGAGAAAATATTGTGCAAAGAACCGCAAACACAAGCAGCAGAAGAAGAAGTAATATCGGTGAAGGTAGAAGATGATGATGAAGGATTTAAAACGCCGACTTGTCAGGAACATAAGGTTGAAGCGATCAAATTACAGTGTCCACCTGCACCGAGAAAACCGAAATCGCTACGTTCCCCAGCTAATAAGAGAAAATCATTCGATGCAAACAGTATTGTACGCAGAGTGATCAATCTGTCAGACGACGACGTGGAATCATTGTTTCCTTCAGATCATCATTTCCACCACACCAACGTCAAGAAACCTCGTACAGCTTGAATTTTTTTTAAACTTATCTGTTCACTGTTCATATATCAATATTGGTTTTATAGAACTCGTATTATCTTGTTTAGAAATAAGCTGAAGGTCTACTTCCATGATGATTATTATTAACTGGAAAAATATTTGTAATCCATAATTAGTTCCTGTTTGAGCTTTTCGATTAGTTATTCTCTTATAATTCAATTCATTCGATTTAATTTGATATAAGTTTTGTGGGTAATGGTCTAAAGACATGATGATTGTGTAGAAAGCTTAGAAAGTTAAAAAAGTTCTTCAAAAAAAGATGGAACAGATGAAGAAGAGACCAGACAATGGAAGCGAGTGTGTATAGAAATAGATAGATGTAGAGCTTACTTTTGTGATCGAGGTGTTTTGTGTGGCTCTGATTCAGATAAAGAAGATAGAATCGATTCTCTTCAAGTTTCTTAAAGATGGAATTTATTCCTGTATGTGTTTCTTTTTTCGTAGTGTTTGTTACCGTTGAAACAAGTCTCTTTGGTTTGGACCCCATCAAGGAGGAGATGTTATTGTTATTGTCTAGGTCTTCAAAAATCGAACTTGATTAAAACTGACGTTTGTGACTGTGTTTATTGAGGTACTTTATTTGTCTTTTAAACGCTTTAATTGGAGAGAAGAGAATGTTACGAAACATCAATGAAAGCAATCAAATATGAAATTAAGATGATTCCCTTTTTTTTCTTTTTTTCTTTTTTTTTTTGGGTAAGAAATTAAGATCCACAAATTACGGGAATTTCAAATAATAGAGATAGTAACGTGGATCAGAAGCAAAGACCTTCGAACTCTACCTGCCAATAAACCTAACTTTAAGTTAAAGTAAAAGAACCTGACTGACAACTTAGGAATCAACGTTGTTTGGATGTTCTCTAACATGATTGCAGAAAACAAGTATTAAAAATAGAAAGAGAACCATCGGCTCTAGTTTCTGCAGATGCAAAAGCTACGTTGACAGGAGAAATTAGTCTAATTACAGTGTACATTTTGACCACATGATTACACATAAGCGACTGGAAAACATTAACAAAATGGTGATTTCCTTCCTTCCTTCCACCATTACTGACTTCCTCACAAAAATGGAGGTAGAATCACCCATCTCCGAGGATATTTCGGCCTTCCGTCCTTCCCATCAAAAAGCTGCAGATTGGGGAACATGGTTTACAACGTGAAACACACACGCACAAAAAGAAGAAAAGGATGTTATATAACAGTATTAGATTTGCACAATTACCTTTTTCAGGCGGCGGTGTTTCGCAAGGGCCCAATCAGTCATTATCAGCACAGCCACCATTAGGAATACATAACCGGAAACAGTTTGCGTTGCCATATTGAAGCCAAGCCATTGACAGATCTCCGTGGTGTAATTAGCACATGTGACGATATTGAACAAGAACCCACGCGGAATTTGATAACCTCCACTTCCATCAGAGCCGCGTAGATCCTTGAGAATTAGATGGCAATTGAAGTTTGCAATCTGACATAATAATCCGAACCCGAGTCCGATTTTCATCTGGAGTTCACTAACTGGGGTGTAAAGTGGATGGTTCACAAAGTAAGCAATGAAAGCTCCAAAAGTCCAATAATAGGCACAGTTACGGAAGACATTGGATATGGGTGAAGTTGCATGACTAAACCGGTGGACAAAAAAGGTCTCCATAATTCGTTTGAAGTAATGAAAGCACCAGTAGTATAAGGCATATGTTTGGACCGGATGGATCGTTCGTTCCCATTTATAGCCAAAGAGACTATAAACTGGAAAGTAGTAAAATATGGGATAGATTAGAAGAGGACCCCAATACTCCCAGAAGAAAAGTGTACGGTATGAAACTTGAGGACCAAGGTCCTTGAACACGATAGTCAGCTCATCCTCATTTCCATCAGTGTAATCTTGAATTTTCTTCTTCGGGACAAGAGCAATAGGCCCCTCTTTAGATCCATGTTTAACAGGTAAAGTAAGACGCTGCCTTGAAGGATATAATTTTCTACCTGCTAGATGTAAAGATATTGAATTGAAGTTATACCCAACCCGACAGAGTAAATGATATCCCAAATTTTTCTTATTCTAGCAGAAAATTATGGATAACAGGAACTGATGATAAACCCAAAAATATATCCATTATAAATTAGGAAGTACAAGTCTCAAATGCAGCACAAAGTTCAATGATAAATCTATCGTCTCTCTCACTAAAACTCGATAGTAAGTAATCGGACCTTATTAGATAAGAGTCCGAGCAACATATAGTTCCTTGTTTTCTCATTTCAATCAAATTTATCTACAAATGGGTAAGACTATTCAGAGAAAACTTTCTATCCAACGCAGTCATAACAAGTTATTCTCCCTCCATAAAAGCCAAGAAGTAGCCACAACTTACAGCGTTTATGTATTGCCTCCTGCAAATCACTTACCATAGCCTGCAAAACAACAACACGATGAATAGTTTATCAGCTAAATTGAAACAAAGTTACAAAATTTCTCTTCCTGGTAAAAAGTCCAAAGCAAAAGTAGAAAAACTCGAACTTGAATTCCCAGCTTCATATCCGCCATTTTCACAATTCTTTCAGATCTAAGTAGGAGTTCAAAGGTCCTAAATTCCTTTTCAGAAAGGAAAAAATTCACGTACAAAGCTTCAAGAAATCAAATAACAGACCCGTTATAGATTGAATACGAGTAATACTGTAATAGCAACGATATTACGAGGAAAACGAAAGAGACACACCGAAGCATCGAGCTCAAGCCCACCCTTGATAATTTCTCTACAGCCCCGAGAAATAACGGAGATCCTCATAGCTTGAACCAGTTCCTGAGCAGCAGAAGCCACACCTCTACTCGTTAATGGCTTCAATTTCTAACAATTTAACAGGGCGAGTTTCAGTTGGACGTTGGAGGGTGAGTCTCTCCTTATCGAAATAATAGAGTTAGTAGGTAGTTGCTAAGATAATGGGCCCATATTCAATTAGACTGGGCCTAATAGGCTTACGTGTAAGCATCAGTTTGTCAGCTGCAAAGTGGGGCCCAAATCCTAGTTTCCCGGGCGAGCCCAATTGACCGCCTGGTCGTTAACCGTTTGAACAGTATATAATATAACCGTTCTCTTTTTATGTGAAAGATCCGGGAAATTATGAATGAAGAAAGCAATGAACAGAGCTCAAATCCCCTTGCGACCACTGAAGAGATTCATAGGCGCCTCGTCAGGCCTTCAAAACTGCAGTCTACTCCACCAGCCATAGCCATCTCAGACGTGTAAGCTTGGATCTCGATTCATCCTGATTTGGATCCTGTTGAATTTCCGTTTCAGACCAAACTCTTGCTCTGTGATTGATTCCAAGTTTTCTTTACAGAGGAGATGCTAAAAGCCACTATTATCAGAAGAAATTAACAGAGAAGAAGAAAAAGCTCGAAGATTACTTGGATCCGGGTCTTCTGTCTGCGATCTGTTCGAAAATCAGGCGCGAAAAGAAGTTTCCAGATCAGACGAAGGAAAATTCCACAGTGAAGGATTTCGAGTGGCCAGTAGATGAATTGAAGGTCTTCATGGTGGATACTAAGACGTGGAGGAGCAGAGAATTTGTTGATCTCAAAGATTAACAGGAGTAATTGATTGAATGGTCTTACTGATAAGCACAGGGAAGAGAAGAGAGATGAACACACTAGCTAGGTCCTGTATGTATAAATGGTTTGATTCCATTACCATACTTCGAAGCTTTTACTCAGAATTTGGTAACAAACGCTGCCGTATTCGTTATATCACACTTTAGATCAATTAATGGCGCTAATTTCAAAATTTTACTTAACAGTACGACGTCGTCAAGTCGCTCCCTCATTTTCAAATCGCGATTTCTCGCGCGCTTCATGTTGCCATCGGAATCACATCCTGATATTCTCTATCTCGGTACGCTCCACGATACCAATGGCTCCGGTCACTTACTCCGTCGTCGACGACAAAGAGCTCGACGACGCTGCTCTTTGGGCCGTAATCGACTCCGCTGTAGCTGCTGCTTCCTCTTCTTCTTCTAGATCTCACAAACCTCTCGCAATCACTTACCCTAATTTCCAATCTCCAATCACCAAACCCTCTGCACCACCTAAATTCCCTAAAAACCCTAGAACCCCCTATTCGAACTGTCCGGATTCTAGAATTTCGCCAAAGTCCGAAGTGATGCATGATCACTGGGATTTCCAGCCGCCAAGGAAGACTGCGAGGACTTGTAGTTCGGAAGCGAGCGAGAGTAGTCCTCTTATGGTGGTCAGGAACGGGCAGAAAACTCCGACCACGCCTGTGTACCGGTCGCCGGAATCTTATTTGTCACCGCAGATTGTTTCTGGTTCGGAAGACTCGCCAAAGACTTGTTGGCGGAATGATGAAAAGGAAGTAAAGCATAGTTTGTGTGGAAGGTTCCCATCGGTCGCACTTTTCAAGGAGTATCAGAACACAGCCATTTCGGTAATTTTTATAAGCATTAAAACTATGAACAAGATAAGGAAGTAGTATTTCAGTGCTTAATGACTTTACTTCCAGGTGTAGTTTTCTATCATCCATGATTTTTTCTGTTTCTTGGTGTTAGAGAATAGAGAGGTCGTTTAACAGTACTTCAAGACACACAGTTAGCAGTGGTTCCATGATCATTGAGTTTATTTGAATCACATTTTCAAAATCAAAGTAGGTCTTGTAGAACATTAAAATCTAAGTTTAAGTTTAGAGGATCAATATAACTCCGGCATGCTCATATTCTTCTTCTTTTCTGTTGGTGGAGGGGAAATGCATTGCGCTTGCTTATCTTGACAAGATCACTGATCGTGTTTAATGGGTGGCTGGTGGGAGTCGGCTCTCTTCTATCCTTTATAGAATGTCATTACATCCCTTCTGTTTTAGTAAAGTTTTGTTTTTTCTGTCGAATTGCTGTACAGATTTTGGAGAGATCTGACTATACCATGATATCAGGGCACCCTTTCATTAAAAAATCAGGTAAAAGATTCCTTTCGTCTTTTACTTGGGATGTAGAGTTAGACATGACATGGGGGTGTACATTTTACAGGCTGGAGAAAGATATCATTTTACTTCAACCTCTCTTTTGAAATCAAAGATAAGACGATCGAATTTGATGAGGACCGCAATGTTATACGTGCTGAATTTGTAGTTCGAGCACACATGCAGTATGGTTCTGTCTATGGGAGTGGCTTCTGAGTTTCTCATTCTTTTATTATCATTTAACTATCAGGTGTATCAGTTAAGATTTTGTTGATGCTAGTATGAGACCCCTTTTCTTATGACCAGAAATGGTAGGTTTTCGGATGGATGGGGCTCATGTGACCGGCGTGAGAAGAGATTTACAAAACCGAATCATGATATTCCAAGTACAGCAGAAACCAGAGCCAAAAACAGAGCCTCCCAAGTATGTCTTTTCTTCTTGCTGGCTCTTGACTTCCCTTAAAGTCTGTCTAATTGGTTCCTCTACTAACAAATTCTGTAGCCAGTTCATTCCTCAAATGATATGTTCTTGCTAAAAGTATATGCTTGAGTTAACTTAGCAATTCACTCGTAACATTTAGATTTGAATAAACGTGAAGTAGGGTCGCTAAACTGACTTAGAGCCTTGTCGTGATGGTAAAGCTGCCAGTTACGCCTCACCGAATGTGGCAGAATAGTAAAGTGAAGGAAGTATGGTAGTAAGAAACATGTAATTTTTTTTAAGTAAAGAGCAGAGCATCAGTCCAAGCTTTGACACTAGAAATGAAATGGCCCTCTTTATTAACCCTTTTTTATAAACTATATATATCTCTTATATGTTTCCCTTTCATTGTCAACAAAATTTTCAGGACCTTCTTGGGATCGGAGAATATCAACCGGGTGCTGGTCAAGGGAAACAGTAAGAGATCGTCCGGGATCGTATCAGATTATAGTTGCTTTAGCCATGGAACGATTACATGTACACAATCGACGAGTATGTTGTGGTGTAAAATTAATCGGATGTTTCCTGTAATCTTGGAAGCAGATTTATAAAGCACGAAGTCTAAGGCCCGTGCCATATGAAATTGTTGCTAGTCTTTTTGCCCATACTCCATACTCAAAGACTGGATTGACAGATCGGATCTTCATTCAATGAAATTCTATACCTAAAAATTGTTTTGACAAACCACGGGATCTGAAAATACAGATTAAATAAACTGAAATAATCGACAGACAAATTTTACGGTAGGAGCTGACATGTACAAATAGATCGATCTATCATAAATATAAATACGGGAAGTCTCAAAAAAATTTCAAAATATATTCGGCTTGCAGATAACAAATTGAAGGCATCTGGGCAGTTTTAGGGGAAAGGGAAAAAGAGTTTGAACAGGCCGGGGCGGGTCCATTACAAAATTGAAAAATGATTCTCACATCCTCTAATGCCGCCAGCTCTTTTCTGTTTTGTTTTACTAAACGGGAAAATGCCCGAATACAACAGAAGAAACAGTAAGAAGAACTCTCTCTCTCTCTCTCTCTCTCTCTCTCTGTCTCATTGAAGAAGGCGCAGTGCCCGTTCGAACAGTCATGTTATCTACTCTCTTTTTATTTTACTATAAACTGCTTCTCTTTTTTGCTTTATGCTTTTTTTCCCCCCCTCTCTTCTCTGTCATTTCTTTATCCTTGCAGAGAATAACATCTGGTCTCTGAAAATGACTCTTCCTTCTTCCTCTCTCAAGTGACCTCCTCCTACTTCTCCTTCCTCACCAATCATGACTCAACAGGCATATCCTCTCTCTCTCTCTCTCTCTCTCACGATAATGCACATTATTGTCACGTTTGAATGATTTTGTGAATTAATGCAGGAAGATGGATGGCCACTAGGCTTGAGACTACTCAACGCGAGAGTCGGACTGGCCAGAAACGGATCCGTTTCCTTCAACACTTTGCTCACTGCTTCTTCCAATTCATCTGCCGATTTCTCCTCCGATCTCGACACAGAGGTCTGAGAATTCTCTCTCTACATTTCTTCTTCACAAAGAACTAGAAGCGTTTTACTTTTAGTTTTTAGCTCATAGTCTTCCACCTGTTTGATTTTATGCTCCTTTGGAATCCATACGTCAGTTTCAGGTCACAATTGTTAGGCTGACTTTCTGTTTGATGATGAACATTTCAATCTCAACCATACTTCCTCTTTGTGGAGTTGTTGAAATCATATTAGTTAATTCACAAGGTCAGAGAGGACCTATCCCCACCATTATTTCATATCTTACTTCACAAATTTTATATCATATTTAGTATTCTTCACTGACGCATGCGTACTTAAAGCTGAGTCCCCCCTTTATTCTTGCTCCCAAGCTTTTTAAGATGATATTATTCTTGACTCTATTCATTTGCTTCTATTTCCCTTCAATTTTTAGTCTGTTTCCTTTATGTTAGAATACATGTAAAATGATGGCATTATGCTTTTATTTTCTTCTTTTAAAAGCATTTTTCGGGTTTAGTTTTTGCTGATTGCTTTCAAGTGATTTGGTTTCTGTAGTCAACTGGGTCCTTCTTCCATGAGAAAAGCATCACGCTTGGCAGCCTAATGGGAGCTTCTAACATTCTGGAACTTTCCAGAAGATCAGTAAGAGGAAGAACAGGGGAAACACTTGAAGATAAAAAGAACAACATCTACAGGTCAAAGCCATGGGTGTTCTCACTGTGCTCAAAGCTATGCACTGATGCTGTGACCATGACGGATAATGCTCCATCACTCGGGCACTATCTTGAAGCAGAAAGGCGAGCAGCTGCCAACAACTGCAGAAGAATTCAGTACTCAACCACCACCTATGGTTATGGACCTAATGATTTCTCACCAGTTCGTCCCAGTTCCGAGTCAAACTTCCTATTTGTTAATGGTCGAGTAGGTCCTCCCTCATCAGGTGAAGAAAGCAGAGGAAGATCAGCCAGAGAACTATTATAAGATCATCTACCATTTTCTGAATCACTACCATTATGTAATCTTGCTTTCAAGCTTTTAATAGCATATGATGTAATAAGACTTCACCCACTTTGTGGTGCCTTGTGTGTTAAATTTTGCCGAGCATTTGGTTCTTGTTGCTTTACTTCTGTAACCATGCTTAGAAAACTTTTCCACAAGAGAGTTAAGTACAGAACCGTAATCTTAGTACAATTGCTCCTTTTAAATCTGTTTTATAAGTATAAGAAAAATACATGAGCATTAAAGGAATCGAGCCCTCAATGTTCTGCCACCATAATCTCTGCTTCATATTGTAGAAACTGAGTACAAAGACTGGAAAGTGAAAACGAATCGACCTTAAGAAACTCACCCGAGGACTGACTACATTCAACTCTTTAAGATCCTTAGCCGAACTCTAAAATAGAGCACGTACCATAGAGTTTCATAACATATATCAATATGGCCTCGGCTTTAATTTATCAACAAGGCTTATTAACGACCCCTTCATTGCAATCGATGCCAAATTTTCCGGCACCGCATCCACTCAATCTCCCAAACGATCCAATAGCTGATAAGCTCTTAAAGCTACTACTACCTTCGCTGAAATTCGACTTTCTCAATGATTTCCTCGGTTTAGGAGAGGGACAAACTTCCAAATCGCTGTCTTTATCGTTACTCTTGATTGTAGCAACAAGTAGTTGGGTTATGTTGCTTCGGCAAAACGGACAGCTTGGAGCAACAAGAGAAGCAGTTGTTGGGTTGGGCTTCTTATGGCAGCATAAAGCCAGAGTGCATTGAGCACACATTTGATGCCTGCATGGTTGAACCTCAATCGAGCACACCTGGTCAAAGCATATGCAGCATATATCTACATCGCTCCACTGTTTGGAAAAGGAAGAAATAAGATGACTGAAACCCAACTGTAGTAAAAAAAAAAATGATGATGATTTGTAGTTTGCTATGTAAAAATGACCTCTGAAGCTGCATTGTTGTCGGTCTCAGCATCAGATTGGAAGGGGGATGGGAGTGGGTAGAATGTGTCCTTTAATATTTCTTTCTCTCTCACTAAGTTTGCTTCCGTTAGGGCTCTTTCTAAGAGAGCTTTTGTCTCAGGATCTAACTCGCCAATTAACTTGAGGGGTGATGGCCAAACCAGCGGCTCTGCGGAAGAAGGGTTCAGTAAGGCTGCACACGCTTCATGCTTGTGTTTCAATGCAACAAGGTACGGTATTTTCCTGTGTTTAAGAGATCCGGTTTGTATATATAAGTTCAGATAGTACAATTATGAAAGAAACAAATCAGAAGAAAGAATGTTTACCCAGCTGAATCTGGTTGAAGTCTATTTGCTCCCCAAGAGAGAAGCTTTCTAACACATTCCAAGGAACCACCACGCGCAGCTAAATGAAGGGGTGAACTCCCAGGATTGCTGCAAATGAGGGATTATTAACTCTTGTCAGTTTCGATGACAGATCATAATTAATTTGCTAGTGACACTGATTAAACTATGGTAAACTTAATTACCCATAACCACCAGTGGAAACACAAACAAGAGCTCCATTGTCGAGTAGAGTATGAAGACATTCTGGCTGTCTCTGACGAGCAGCTAAATGCAATGGAGTTGCCCCTTCTCCATCTCTGATATTCACAAATCTTGCAAATCCCCTGCCATTGTCATCCAATCAAGATTAAGTGACGGTTTTATAGTATTAGAATAATAACACGTAGAATGAGGGTTAAAATTTAAGAGATTTTGAGGAGAAACTGACCAAGAGTCTGCAACAGGGGTGGAATGAGCGGCAAAGAGTATAGCTTTAAGGCAATCTGAATGGCCATAGTAAGCAGCATAATGCAGGCATGTTCTTCGGTTTAGTGAATCAAACAACAATATCTGTTGTTATTTATAAAAAAAGAACTCACGGTGATCAATATCGATTTTCATTTCAACAAAAAGACATTTTCAAGCATCAAATTCTGTTAATCAGACAAATGGGGAACATACATTTGCTCCTGCCTCAATAAGCTTTTTCAGACAAGAAAGCTTTCCATGCATTGCAGCCAGCATCAATGGAGTCTAAACAAATCACAATCAAAACAATCAAAACAACCCAACAATGAATCAAAAAGCAGCAAAAGCAACCAAATAAAAATCAAACCTGTTTATGGCGATTCAAAATGTCTGGATGAACCGACCGATCCAAGAGCAAAGAAAGCACCTACTTCATCAGAAAAGTCCATCAAGCTTTCCTTTTTCAGGACCATGAAAATATAAAAACAAAAAAAAAAAATTCCAGAAATGGAAAGATCAGACCCACCTCGATCCGTCCATTAGCAGCAGCCAAGTGAAGAGCGGACATTCTGGCATGACAAGTGGTCTCCTCCAAGACACTCGGGTTAGCTTCTACCATAGCCTCAACGACCTCCAATTCACCATCCTGCACAGCTCTAAACAGTTCACTCTCATGGCGCTCCGTGCAGCTCAACCCCTGACCCATCTTCCCTCAGCACATGGACAGCTTCCGGAAGAGAGACTCACTCGCCACCGATCACGGTGGTGGTGGTGGCGGTGATTTCTCGAGAAAGCAAGTGGCGGAGCGAGCGGAAGAACTGGAAAAAAAATAAATAAATGATGGGAGGATGGAACGCAATCAAGTAGAGGAATGGGCCTCGTAGTTTGGACCAGCTGCTGCCCCCACGTCCCGTCTGGCTGCTTGACCGGGTTGTGCAAATAAGACTGTCTGCGTCAGCTTTGGGCAAAAAATCGCATATTTGGGGCAAGGAAACAAAAATATCTTATGCGTAAACCAAATCATTTTCTTTATTTTATCCAATCACCGTGATTCATCCCCACCCTTCCCCCTTACTGCCTAACTTTCACGACATATTTTCTCTCAGGTTATATATATATATATATATAATTCATGTTCGAAAAAACATATTCTATACACTGAAAGTAGGCGTTGAAAATAACAGTAGAGATGGAAGCTAAATGGAGCGAGAAAACGGAATAGAAAAAACATTGGCGCAAAATACGCGCTTTTTCCTGTTTTTTTAGTTTCTTTTCTTCCTTTTTTTTTTTTTTTTTTCTTTTTCTTTTTCTTGTCGGGTCAAATATGTATTTTTCTTGTCGGGTCAAATATGTCTTTGTTGCTTATCTTGACTTCTTCCTAATTAATCCTACGGGAAATGGGTTTAATCTAATCCTATGTTTCATAAATTTATATTTTTAGTTTATAGAAAAAATCATAGATTAGGCCCCCTCCCATACTCTTACTAATCACTGGTCTTTGATTGGTTTGCTTTATCTGGTCAATCAATTACAGCTAGCTCTAAGAAGAACAACAAACGAGGATAACGGAATATGATATATAACGGTTTAGTATGTGATATAATTAAAACACTTTAAATATATATATATCATAATATATATATATTTAATTAATTAATTCGTTTAAGACGTGTCTACACTCTTTTAACATATGAAATGCCCATTAGGATGATGCACTTATGCATGGAGTGGAGCCAGCACAATTTGGCCCACAACTGGAAGTTTACTGGGCTTAAAATTGAAGGTAGGCCCATAATTTTAGTAACTGGGTCAGAGGGTTTTCTCGGAAGAGGAAAAGCGGCCCAACTAAGTAACGAAGCCCAGTAATACTATAAATCTTCATTTTCAGCAGAAACCTTTGCACTTCACTAAAACCCTAGCGAGAGAAAAACCACTTCATCTTCATTATTCATCCCCTCCACCGCAATTTGGCAGACCTGTAGCCATGTCCGAGATTGAGATTTCTCGTTCCGATAAGAAAAAGAAGAAGCATAGAAGCAAAGATGATGAAGAAGAGAAGAGCTCAACTAAACAGTTCAAAAACTCTGATTCCGAGCCGGTTCAGAAGGACGATGATAAAAACGTCGACTTCATGATCAAGCCTCAGAGCTATACTCCAACCATCGACACTTCTGACTGGCCGCTCCTGTTGAAGAACTACGATCGCCTCAATGTACGAACCGGACACTACACTCCTCTACCCTCCGGTTTCTCCCCTCTCAAGCGCCCTCTGGCAGAGTATATCAGGTACGGTGTTATTAATCTGGATAAACCAGCGAATCCTTCTTCTCATGAAGTTGTAGCTTGGATTAAGCGCATTCTCCGGGTGGAGAAAACGGGTCATAGTGGTACACTTGACCCGAAAGTCACTGGTAACCTTATTGTTTGCATCGATCGAGCTACTCGGCTCGTGAAATCACAACAAGGTGCTGGAAAAGAGTATGTCTGTGTTGCTAGGTTACATGCCGATGTTCCGGAGGTAGCTAAGGTGGCTAGGGCTCTTGAAACACTGACTGGAGCTGTGTTTCAGAGGCCTCCATTGATTTCCGCCGTGAAAAGGCAGCTTAGGATTAGAACTATATATGAAAGTAAGCTTCTTGAGTACGATGCGGATAAGCATTTGGTTGTTTTCTGGATTTCTTGTGAGGCGGGGACTTATGTTAGGACACTGTGTGTGCATTTGGGTTTGATTCTTGGTGTGGGAGGGCATATGCAAGAGCTCAGAAGAGTTAGGTCTGGGATTATGGGTGAGAAAGATAACATGGTTACAATGCATGATGTGATGGATGCTCAATATGTATACGATAATTATAGAGATGAGAGTTATTTGAGGAGAGTGATTATGCCTCTTGAAAAGCTTTTGACGAGCTATAAGAGATTGGTTGTTAAGGATTCTGCTGTGAATGCTATCTGTTATGGTGCTAAGTTGATGATTCCAGGGTTATTAAGGTTTGAGAATGACATTGAGGTCGGGGAAGAAGTTGTGCTTATGACAACTAAGGGGGAAGCTGTTGCTCTTGGGATTGCAGAGATGACTACTGCAGTCATGGCAACTTGTGATCATGGAGTCGTTGCGAAGATTAAGAGGGTGGTGATGGATAGGGACACTTATCCTAGGAAATGGGGTTTGGGTCCAAGGGCTTCTATGAAGAAGAAACTTATAGCTGATGGGAAATTGGATAAACATGGAAAGCCGAATGAGAGTACTCCTCAAGAATGGTTAAGGAATGCGGTTTTGCCAACAGGTGGAGATTCTGTTATTGCAAGCCTTGCTGCTGCGTCTGAACCATCTGGAAATAGGAAGGAGGTGAAGAAGAGTAAGGATACAGAGGTTGAAGAGAAGGAAGGGCGGAAACGCAAGACGGATGAAGAGATTGATGCCACTCCAGCTAAGAAGAGGAAAGTTGAAATAGTTGAGGAGCTGGAGAAGGAAGAGAAGAAGGAGAAGAAGAAGAAAAAGAAGGACAAAGAGAACGGTGAGGCAGAGGCAGCTTTAGACGGGGAAGTTGCTGCTCAAGCTAAATCCCCTGATGCAGAGGAAAAGTTTGAGAAGAAGAAGAAGAAAAAGGAGGACAAAGGTGCTGAAGAAAATGTAGGTACACCCGAGATAGAGAAGTCGGAGAAGAAGAAGAAGAAGAGTAAAGACAAGCACAATGAAGATGGCGTCGGAAATGGCGAAGCAGACTGCGAGACAGAGAAGAGCGAGAAGAAGAAAAAGAAAAAGAATAATAAATATGCAGAAGAGGAATAAATGAAAGGAAAATTAGGGCTCATGTCTTTTGATGTATAACTATCTGTTTTTACATTGATTCACAGTGAGGCTTTTATAGGGTTGCTGTAAACTGTTTGTGCTTTGTAGAAGTCTAGAAAGCATGTGTTTCAACATTTTAAGCACCAATCTGGGGCTTCTTTTTCTTTTTTCCCCATTCTGCAGTATTCAGTATTTTCAATCCATCATGAATTATGTGTTTATTACTCTTCTGCAAGTATTTATTATATTTGTGCCGAAAAAAATACATTGTTTTAGTTTGATTTGGGCCTTAAAAGGAAACTAGTGTACTGTTTGAACTTGGCTGGGTTCTTCCTCAGTTCCTGGACAGGGCCAATAAAACTTAAATCATTCCATTAGTATTTACGGGTCACATTATCTTATTGGGCTATAAGATGTAACTCGAAATTGACTTGTTGGGCTAGTTACATCGTCATCTCACCAGGGGAATCTTTAGCTTACTAGCTAGCTAGCTACTACTTTTCTCCAGCACTTGATTTATAATAATAATTACCATATTATCGTAATATCATGTATGACTGACTACAAAGGATGTCTTACAAAAAAAGCAAAAGACATGTTAGTTTCTTTAGTATAATGCAAATCTGATGAGACGGCGATTGGAGCTGCTGAAACACATGTATTATATATATATATACTATGTCGTCATATGATATTTATCATCGATACTTGTAGCCTTTGATTTTGCGAGTCTTCCAAATTCATCATTGCTTTTAGAAATTCTACTTCTACTACGTACTCGCATTGCTTTTCCCCTCCTCTCTCTCTCTCTCTCTCTATCTTTCATATATACATACATATATATATATATATATATATGTGCATAAGGAATCTTCATATTCGTTATTGAAACAATGAACACTACCAACCGACAAATCATCAGTTATTAGATTGTTTGAAGAGAGAGAGAGGGAGGGAGGGAGGGGGGGAAGCTTTTAGATGGGTGTTTTGAAAGAGCTTTATTCGCTCTATATGCTGGTAAGCAGCCTCGGTTGTAGCAAAAAAGCAAATCCAAACATCCCCCCCCCAAGATTCCTTTCGTCTTTCATGACCAAAGAATATTTATCACCTATCTATCTATCTATCTATCTATCTATCTATCTATCTATCTATCTATCTCCCCCTATTTATATTATATATTACTATCAAACTTTATCTCTTACTTTTTAATTTAACGTTCTTATATAATATACTTTTTATTTAATTTCTCGTATTTTTCTTTAATATTTTTGTTATGTATATATAGATTTAATCGTAATTAATCATATTATTTAAAAATAATAATAAAAATCTGTTAAAATACATGATAAATTCTATCGTGATATTATTTCAAAGTATACCGTGATTGTTCAAATTTGTCTCGATATGTTCCGACACCCCAAATAGGTTGAGCAGGTTGAGCCGGACCCTGGACGCTAACTTCTTCCTTACACTATTCTTACTAAGACTGGTCCACCTTTCATCATGCAATTTCTCATCTAATGAAAATATTTATAAAAAAAAAAAAAAAAAAAAAGAGAAAATACAAAATGAGAGATGAAGTGGGGAATGGAGCGTACAACAAAATCGTAAAAACGAAAATCCAGGCAGCAGAAAAGTGCGTGCATTGTTTGTAAGATCGAATCACTGGGTAGGAGAGCCATTCTTCTTCCTATGGGGAGGGAGGGCCCCACGCAGGCCCCACACATGCTGACAAAACACAACTTTGTCTCCATCCAATGCGTGTTCGCCGGACAACACATTCTCACGCTCGTAGAATTCAGACAGACAGACAGACATTCTCCTGAGAATTTGACTGGAATTCCAATCCCGATCCCTGCGCCAATATTCAATCGACTCTTCTCCTTCCCTACGTTATTTACTGTTTGGCTTCTTTCGGTAACTAACATTATATATATATATAATGTTTGGCATCTATCAAAATCATCCAGGCAGTAAAACTAACGAAATCTTAGTCAGAACTCAGAAGCCTAAGAACACAAACCGAAACAAACAAACAAACAAACAAACAAGAAGTGCATTTCGTACCATTATTACAAAATCTTCCTCCTTTCATTTGTCTCATTCCGCATCAAATCTAGTAAAAAAGATTAATTAGTATATAATTTGGGAGTCGGCACAATCGGGGAAAGAAAAAAATGGGATTAGCGTATCTGTATTGGGAATAATGAAGACAACATTTGTGAACCAATATTTCTTAATCCCACCAAAATACAATACTTAATAATTAGTTAGTCGTTTATTAGAATGCTTTTGTCGAACAGAACGCTGATCTTGCCAAAATCCGTAACTTTATTGAGCTACATGATGATCCAGTTAGTGCATGCTATTGCTACCTCCTACACATGTACAGTTATTTTGGCAAATGTGACAAGCTTTGCCTTTTGTTTTCTTTTCTTTCCCCAACTCATTACATTATCAATTACAATAACCAGAGAGAGAGAGAGAGAGCTGGATGTAATACATTTCGATCGTCATGATACATCTAATTAAGACTACAACTTTGCGGCTGTAAGAGGATCCTATCATGCATGAACTTATATCCTTTTAACACGGAAGTAACTGAATACTACTCTAAGAAAGTGATTATGTTCTACGTACTGGAATGAAGTCGAGATTTAGTTTGAACAAGTAAATTAAACACTCCATTGGTATAAAATATACTAATTAAGCCGTGATTTAGATTATGTAGATGAAGGTACGTATATATTTTCAGAATAGAAGTTGATTAGTAGTTTATAAGTACTCCCCGGTAAACAAAAACATGAAATACATAGTTAATTTTCCAACGCCATACATATATGGGATCAAAACTCCATGATACATTAACTATAGGTCTATTAGTTAACTGTCATAGATTAAATGCTGCAATCTAATCCTAATTGAATGAACCCAAAGAACAAAAGAAACACACAAGCAATAAAGAACACCTACCAACATCTAGGGTTTAGTTGATCATTTTTTAAGAAACAAATAAAATCTTCAAGTAGTACACGTACTAGGTAGTACTCTTTCTCTTCTTGGAAATGTCAAGATCAATCCTCACTCAACTGCAAAACCAACCGACAACAAAAAAATCCTCGTATCTTCATCATAATTGATTTCTAGTAGCCATAGAAGAGGAGCTAAACCCCAAAAAATCTGACCATGCATTACTATTAGCCCCAACCCAATTATACTGCTGCTGCTGCTGCTGATTTCCTCCATTGCTACCACTATTGATTCCCAAAAGCTGCCTCCCTAAATTAACCTGATCTTGACTCTCTTCCATTTTCACTGAATTACCGGCCACTTGACTCACATCCAAACTACCGGGCTTTAACCGACTGGTCTGACCACCATAACCTGCCTCCCCGCCACCTTCAAACAAGCCCGTTGAGGCAGCCTCCAGACCCGACATGAATGGAAATTGCAAAGGTTGTTGCAAGGGCCATTGCTCCATACCTAAGAGGGACCCACCTCCACCCAGCTGAAAATTCAAGTGATCACCCGAACTAGCTAATCCGCTCATTGCAGCTGAAAGGCCACTATAATCCAAACCATAGTTCAAGCCAATCGAGCTAGCCATGGCATTAAAATCAGTAAGGTGATGTAGAGGAGCCATGAATCTAAGAGGTGGGTTCTGCTGCCCAAGACCTATCGTATGATCTATGTGTCCAACTCCACCGTGGGACGAAATAGAGCCCGAAGAGTTAGCACTCCCAGTTTGAGCACGGTCAGAGCTGACCGGAGACTTTGACCTCGTTCCTTTACTGCTACTTCTTTTGTTCCTACGGCAACCGCCTCCGACCGGCACGCTCCTTAGGGCCCCACCTCTTGTCCAGTACCTTTTGCAAGCTTTGCAAAAGTGTCTAGGTTGAGATAGACTATAGTTGTTGAAGTAGCAAAACTTAGTGTTTGTTGATTCACATCTAGGGCATTTTAATGCTGCTTCAGGTAATGGGATGTTGGCCATTCGGGCTCGATCCACCATCGAACCAGGCCGTATTGAACCCGTTGGACCCTTGCTACCACCTCCGCCATTACTCTGGTGGTTTGGTTGCGGTGGCGGTGGCGGCGGGGGTGGAGGCAGAAGGTGAGAAGTACGAGTTGTACTACTTCTTGGGTGAAAATGCTCTGCCTGCTGAAATTAAGTAAACCCAACATATGAGAAAATGATATAGAGAACCAAATATTTAAGTATATTCAACTTGGTATAAGAAAAAGTAAAATAGGAATAATTTATCTTTAAAATTTGTTTCTTGCTTTAGCTTTTGAACAAGGAAAAAATTGAAGAAATTAAGCTTAAGCCTTACTGGTTGCCAGTTGGATGGATCAAGATAAGCTGGAATGGAAGGAAAAACCATTGTTGTTGTTGCTGTTGGTGGGTTCTTTAATTCTTTCTTCTTTTTTAAAGGTTGGTGTTTTGAAGATGATGAGGAGGAAGAATACTAGAATAGCAGTAGAGAATCACAGCAGAGAGAAAGAGAGAGAGAGAAAGAAGTTGCAGGAGAGAGAGAGATAGAAAAGAAGGTTTTTTTTTTGTGTGGAGGGAATGAAGGAACAAAATTAAAAGGAAGAGCTTTTTGGTGTATTTATAATATTAATTCTAAGTGCTTTTTTTTTTTGGGTACTAATCAATTAATCGAGACACATCTTTTTGTTTTTATTATTACTTTTTGAGAGTTTTAGAGAAGCTGATGTTTTCTTAGTCCACAAGCTTCTTTAGGACACTTGTTCTTCTGTTCTGTTTATTTTATGCTTAATTAGTTTATTCAAGAAAATGGAGATTAAGTGCTGCAATTTGCATAGTTAATCTCGCTAAGTAATATTGCATGAAAAAAGAAAAGAAAAAAGATTAGATTAGATTAGATTAGTGTTGTCTGTTTTTGTAATAAATAGAATCTTAAACCAACAAAGATAAAATTATGTTTTGTGGGGCCGTAGCGGACCTTTAACCCTGGGCTCTGGACATGGTCCGGTCTGTCTGTCTCCTTATCTTCTTCTTTCTTTTCATTATTATTATTATTATTATTTTTATTTTTTTTGGGGTATGGAAATATAGGTGACTGCCACTCCCACGCGCTCCCTATGAGAGCGTGTGTTATACTCGCCGTTGCCTAGTACAGGTTGGTATCTGTAAGACTGTAACCTCAAACCCAATAAAGGGAAAAAGAAATACGAATTCTGAAAATTTGTTTTGGATTCATGTTCTTTGACCATTCTGTATCTGTGTAACATTACAATTGTTTGACGAATTCAATTGCTTTTTGGTACCTCTATCCAACGGATCAAGTGCCTAATGGGCCACAGCCCATTGCATCCGGCCCGCTCGTAAAGGGAAATAAGAAATAATGATCCATAGCCCAAAAGGTTGTCATTCAATCAGTTGTATTATAAACAACTTGGAATTATCATCCAAAGATCAAAGGGGATTTTTGATTAAAAGAACTTTTAAACAGTGACACAATTTCCCCCCACAAAAAAAAAAAAAAGAAGAAAAAAGAAATTATTATTATTATTTGTTCATTTACACTGTCTAGGTCTAAAGTTTTCATAATCAAGAAGTTTCAACAAGAGTCTTTCAAGCCTCTTAGACCCCACACTTGGCTTAACAACATCTGGATTCCCATAAACCAAACAAGGATCTTCCTGACCTACAGCTCCCTTCCCTATACACCAACCGCCGGGAGTAAACCGGCCGTTTGTTCTTTTAAGCAGCTTCTCATCGATCATATTCAATACTGGGTCATCCTTGACAAAGCTACGAGCAAAGGGGGCCCCGCTCTGAACCATTTCTTCAAAATTGTTGGCTGTTAAATTGATCGGATCTTGTTTTGGAGGAGCATCCCACTTCATGAAACGTAGGTCGTGATTAACTGTCGTGTTTTGGAAGTCCTTGTGGTTACAGATAACAGTATGAAAGTAACCTTCGGGTGATGACAAGAAGTTTGTATAGTACATAAGGAGTGTGCGTGGGAGATTATCCCACCCCCATATGCAGAATTCGAGAAATGGTTTTGTTAGAACCATCAATGGAGACCCTGTAAAAAGAAAATTGCTTCAGCATATAATATAGTTCTATATCCTAATCCATGCCCGGAAAAGATTGAGTAGTATTTTCAGACTCAAGATTAATGCACATTACTAATCTTTCATTACGTCACCTGTGAATAGCTTGAATGAAGAAGGGATTGGCCGTTTCTCCTTGGCCCAAAAAACACCAGATTTCTGTGTATGATACAAGCCAGGATCAATTATAATGGGCCTCGCTCTTTGATACCTGAAAGCAAAATATACACACTAAGAATATTAACAAGATTCTTTACCCTTATGGAGACAAGTTCAACAACAAGAGGGGCTTGCTTACTCTTTCCAGCCAAGGTTACTCGTGTGATCAAGAAAATTCAAATCGTCCGGCAAGTAAGAAAATAGGTGCAAAATATCTGAAACAACAAGTTCTAAAATGAATCAACTAGTAATGAAACATCAATTGATTCAATTCAAGTATCGTTTTCCAATTGTCTAATTTTAGGCCTCTTTTGAAGCATATATTAGAGATCATTTTCAGCTAGAATTTATCAAACCAGCTAAAGTCATCTCTAAAAACACCAAATAAGCTAAATGAAGCAGAAAGCTACCATCTTGGGAGAGAAGAGGATAATCCGAAGCACCAAGATTAATGAACCAATCCCAATCATCAGCACGCTTAAGCAAAATCGCAATCGCATGAAGAGTAGAAGCAATCATGGTCGGACCTTTCTGTGTCACCAAATCAGCTTTCCCGACCACCATTACATTCCGAAATTCTCTGATCACACTCTCCGACCTCGCATACTTGGCTAGCTCTAGCCTCTCTTCATCCGAAGCTTCCAAATCGAGATGAAATAGATAATAATTTCTCGGATGATAAACCGCTTGAAGAATCCGCTTCAGTGAAGAAGCTTCACCTTTCGTTCCAGAAATCAAATACGCAAATCTCGGCAGCTTAGGCAGCATCGGATCCACATTTCCGGATCCGAGATTTAGATCCGAAACTGTGAATTTGGATACTCCGTTGGAAAATTCGTTCCCAGATGAAGAAGAAGAAGAAGAAGACGAAGGAGAAAATTTAGTTTGTTCAAAAGTTAGCGCAAGAAAGAATAAGAGAAAGAGTATGAAGAATATAGTGAACGGGATAAGCCATTTCCGATCTGTGTAGTAGGAAGTGTGAAACTTCTTCATTCAGGTATTTGAGATGCGAATTGAGAATAGGGATTTTGGAATCGGAATTTGATCACTTAGAATGGATTGAAAAACCTCAAATCACTAACCTGTCGGAAAAAATGTTACAGATTCATAGGCCGAATGCCTAAATATATGGGTCCAGCGGCGAAGACGGCGGTTTTTCTTCCTCTTCTTCCTCTTTGCTCAATTTGGAATTTACTTCTGCCACTACTACATTGGGTTGGTACCTTTTTTTTTTTCTCCTTAGCATTAAAATTTTAAAAATATTTTCGAAAAAAAAAAAAAAAAAAAAAAATATATATATATATATATATATATATATATATATAAGATTTTTCCTAAAGCCCATGACATAACATATATGTCTTAACCGGAGTTTGAATATGATGTAATGGCGTCCTAGTGGGCTCATTGTTTCGGTTTGCGATAGGCATTTGGGCCTGTATGCTGCAACTGTGGGCCAGAGATTTTTTTTAACAACTTATCATTTACAGAGGTGATTAAATCTAATTATCATTTTCAAAATTAGACATTATTTAAATCTAATTATCAATCAATCTTAACAAAAATTAACGTTAAATTTCTAAGATTAATAGTAGTCTGAAAGTTAAACCGATAGCTAATTGGGTTTTAATATCTCGGGATTTTTATTTATTTTTTATTATAAAATTGATGTTGTTGATCCTATACATACTCAAGATGATGAACTTTTTATATATGTACATGTATATATCGCATCAACCAAATCCATACATAGTCAAAAAAGAATGCTCCCTCGTCATGACTTCATCACTTTTAACTTCTCACGGGTTTATGGTCAGCCATAACATACTTTTCTTCTCTTGTCTTTTAGAACACAATCCATCTGTTTCCACACGAAGCGAAAAATTGAGCGAACTCATGTCCCATCACTTCCGGAAAATCTTCTCTCTTATTATTTACGTAATATATTTTGCTTTACTTGTTAGTACATGCTGTCGGCAAACAATAAGAGATCAAAATGATCAAGACAGCTCACATTTTTAGTCACGGAAACCCAAACTTCTAATTTCCTTCATTTTGATTCTATCCCCGGCAAGTGAAAAGTAGTTAACACAAGTACGACTTGTCGGAAAAGAGAGAGCAAAAAAGAATCTACCTAGTACATACTACTTGTCAAACCAAACTAGAAGCATCTGGGAAACCTTGCTGCAAATCATTACCCCTGTCTCTAGCCGCTGCCGCTGTGGACCCAGTTGACCGCTTAACCGGCGGTTCAACACCGGTTCGACAAACTGGGCAATCGGAGTGTGAACCGAGCCACTTATCAATACAACTTACATGAAATAAATGCTTACAAACGCTCAACTTCTTCCACTCCTCGCCGTCTAAGAAGGCCGACAAGCAAATCGGACACTCCCCTTCAATCAATTCCTTCACATCCTCATCTTCTTTTGGGTACCTGACGTCAGAATTAGAAGCCTCTTTACTAGTACTGCGATCACTTGTGACGGTTTCTGTATCGGAGAATATACCGGAGCTACGTCGCCGGCCACTACCTAAAGGGTCCGGAGGGCAGCGGATGGAGTAGAAGAAAGCATAAATGAGGGAAGGGATGGTGATGATTGCGATGAGAGCGAGGATGAATTCGAGGGGAGAGAGGTCTATGGATCGGTGGTTGTTGTCATCTACGGGGAACGGTGTGGTTATGATTAGGACACCGGCGGTGGGACTGCCGTCCATGGCGGAAGAATTAGAGGAGATATGAATGAGAAGGGAAAAAGGAGTACCAACGAGAAAGGAGTAAGTAGGAAGCTTTTGGGTGAAGGATAATAATTGTGGTGGTGGGTGGTGGGGCTGGGTTTCGAAGAAGAATCAATAAGGAATGGGGGAAACGAAAGGGTTGTCAGTACTAGACAAATTTCACCTACTGCTATCATATAGTGGACCCCTTTGTCTTCTTCTTCTTCTTCTTCTTATTACAAGTTGTTAGATAGCTCAGATAACTAGCTAGCTTTGCTTCCGTCGTTTCTGTTTCTTTAAGACTCTTTTCAATTGGTTTATCTTAGGAAATGCACGAGAACTCCCATCACTTTATAAATAGAGAATTATAAGTATAGTATGAAAATTAATAATATATGGATTTTCATTATTAAAATTGCATTTAAATTTTATATTAACTTATAATTTATTTATAAATTAATTTGAGAGCAACTTTAATTTAGGAAGTTAATTTTTATTTCAAACCATTATGGATATCAGATAACCCTTTTCCGAGTCAACTCATCTGTTGTGTCGATACTCAACGAGAGCATCAATGTTACGATTTTAAAGCTTAAGAAAGAATTTTATCTTAAAAGACTAGTTTAATGGATAATAAAATCCTAATGACATATTTGGTTTGAATCTCTAATGGGAATAAAATAAAAAATTTTGTTATATTTTATTATTTTATTTAAATAAATAATTAAGTGAGAATGATATTTAATTCTTAGTAAAATAAAAAAAATTAATTATATTATTTTTATCTAGATATATATTTTTAATAAAAATAAAAATAAAAATATATATTTTTAATAAAAATAAAAATAAAAATTAATTTACATGAATTTTTTTTTAAATTCATTAAATTTTACTATAATATTTAAATTATTATAATTTTTTTTTTATAATTCTTATTATTACTTATATTTATTCCCTTATATAAATAAAGACTAAAAAAATTATAATTTTTATTATAATTCTCCTTATATTTTCATCAAATCAAATTCAAAGAAAGCGAATCCTAAAATTTAAGAACCACACATATAATTGATTTTTATATCACGTGCATGGAAATGTGAATAGATTACGTACGTAGAGACTTTTTTTTTCTTCTTTTTTCTTCCTCTTTCGCTTGCCGAGGTTTGATTGAGCTGGGCTATGAAGTCAAGTTGGCCCACCTGTTCTAATTTCAAGCTAATGCCAGCCCACTCGGCAATTCAAGTGTGTGGTCCGTGCTTGGTCCAGCCCACAAACATACAAAATTTTCATGCCCGTTATATTTGTTTATCAAACGTATTTCTTTAATGGGCCTTACTTCTAAAAATGTTTTATGGTATAAAGTATAAACAATACACTAGTGACGCGTCGGTCGAAAGTGTGTATCCGAATTAGAGTTGCACTTTTGTAGAATCAAGTCAAAAAATCAAGTCACATGATAAATAATCCTCAAATTAATAGCCCACTATGAATTATTTAAATCAAGTCACTTGTCTTATAATTCACTTTTATGGATAAAATACTTTAATTATAAAGTATATATATATATATGACTGATATAAATTAAATGAGATTTCTTAAATGTAACATAGATCTAAATAGGTAATAGCTTATGTATTTATTAAAATAATTAAAATAATAATCATAATCATAATAGTAGTGGACTATTATATAGTACGTTCCATTAAGTACCCTTGAATGGGTACCAAGGAACTATGAATTATAATGGAGGTAAGAATCATTCGAACCCTTTAAAGCTTTCAAAGTATATATTATATATATAATAAAGCTAACGAATCAATACATGCCATGTAAATATACACTAAGTAAAGTTACTCCAATCTTTTATTTTATTTTTATTTCTTTATAATATTAAATTATATAGTATATATCGTTTGCCACTAATCCTAGTCTAACTTTGTTAATATTAAAATTTTAATATATTTTTTTTATTAAATTTGATTGATAATTAATTTTTTAAAAATAATATATATATATATATAAATTAAGATTTTGAGATTTAATACGATATTTTAATTAAATATATAAGTGATTTGTCATAATAGAGTTTAACAAAGATATTTCATTCAAATTGAGCTTTGTAATATATAGTACTTAAATCTAAGTAGAGTTAGTGGAGTTCTAATTTGATTGCCTATATAAATAATATTATATGGATTTTATTCCCTAAATGTAATCACTCTACTCTTACTTTCACAATTTTCTATCTTTGAATGAGACTCATTAAGAAAGATATCTTAGTACGTGGAATACCTCATAAATATTTTTAATTGACGTCATAAATTTAAGTATGTCGCTCTCATTATTTTACTATAAAATATTGATATTCTATATAAAATTTATGAGATTGATCTTGATTATATGTTTGTTACAACAATTAGTATCAAAGTCTACTTCATATTAGATTATTGGATTAATTGTGTTGATTATAATTAATTAATTTTTTGTGTTTATATTCTTTTATACACATGATTTTTTTTTTTTTTGTTAAATCCATATGGTTTTAGGATTTGATTCATAATTATGTGTATGGTTTGTTTTGATTTTTATTAATCTTGATCATATGATTGATTGAATTTTTCAATTTTGAGAATTGATTCAGTTAATAAATCCATGAGTTTTTTATTTTATTTTACGAATATTTGATTTTCATTGTATTAATATCTAATGTATATATATAGTTATGTATATTAATGTTCTTGGTTACATATTGTTTTTACTAATATTTTTGTCCAAAGACTAAATGAGCCTACCATCATAGTCGTATGAAAAATTTATGTATTGCATTTACAAGTTTATTTTGTTTTTTAGTTTATGTATATGTCTTGGCATGAATTTTATTAATGAGCTTATGTTATTTTTGTATTCTCAAATTTGTTAATTAATGATATTACTGCTAATATTACTGCCAACATGAACTTAATCCCTATCCTTACTGCACAAACTTTAAGAGCTGGAAAAAAAAAGTTATGTTAGTTCTCGATTGCATTAATTTAGATTATGTATTAAGAAAATAATAACCCAATTATCTTACGGAGACTTGTGTCATAAATAATACTTAAACCCCTTAATTTTACAAACTCTGATATATATGTTGAGTGTATTAAAGGAAAATAGACAAACATTAAGAAGTTAAGTGCCAAAATGAGTTCTATGGTATTACAATTGATACATATTGATATATGCGATTAATTCCTTATAACTTTTTAGAATAACTAACAATATTTTATCACTTTTATAGACTACTATTCTTGTTTTGAGTACTTATACTTAATTCATGAGAAGTTATAAACCTTGAACTTCTTAAAGCCATCAAAGCCAAAGTTTAAAATGAAATAGGCAATAAGAATAAAGTTGTCAAATTTGGTTGTGATGGTAAATACTATGGCCAATATGATAGATTAGGTGAACAATATCCAAAACCTTTTGCCAAATTCTTAGAGGAATGGCGTTGCTGAGAGATAAAACAAGACACTTAAGAACATGGTAAAAAGTACGACTAATCATTCTTCTTGCTATAATCATTCCGTGGAGAGGCACTTAAGATTACAAAATACATACTGAATAGAATATATAGTAAAGTGCTAGCTAAAATTCCTTATGAACTATGGTTATGCAAAAAGTCTAGCATCAAGCACTTGCACAATTGAGGTTGTCTAGTTGAGGCAAAGCTTTATAGACCACATGAAAAAAAACTAGACTCAAGAACAATTATTTATTATTTTATTAGGTAAGTTGAACGGTCGAGTAATTTTAAGTTTTATGACCCCTTAACTAAGTCATTTTTTAGAACATAAAATGCGAGATTTATGAATTTTTTCCTTGAGGAGAAATATATTTTTCTTCCAAACATTGTTATTGACAATGATTGATGCCTACTACTTACTTTGTTCAAAATACAATCCAATACGATAATGATGATTTCTCTATGGACCTTCTTACTAAAAGTCAAAATATTACTCCAAAAGAATAAACTCAACAACCTTAAGAAGAAGTGTTTACTTAAGCGATCCACTAGAAAAAAAAAGAACTGCAATTTCAAGTGATTACATTATATTTCTTAAAGAGCACGAGTTTAATATAGAGATAATGGAAGATAATCCAATAAACTTTCAACAAGTCAAACAAAGTACCAACTGTTAAATGTAGATCGATGTCATGAATGATGAGATGAAATCCATAAAAGATAATAATATTTGAAATCTCATCAAGTTGCACGAAGGTATAAAATCCATTAGTTATAAATGAATATTTAAAATTAAAAGAGATTCAATTTAATATAAACTTTTAAATTATTAATAATTATATTAAATGAGACTCGAAAGAGATGAATTAATTTATAAAAAATTTCATATTAATCTTTATTATAAAATATGTATGAGATTGATACATTACATATTTGTTGCTAGCATTTAATGTTTAAGACAAGCTGGCAGTTGAGGGTCCTCCAGTCGGTTACGACCCACCCGATTCCACTATTTTCATAATCACATTGAATTAAATTGCAGTTAAGTTTATTAAGAGTTAAAAATTTAATTTTACATCTACAAACTCTTAGAGAAAATGGCTGCATAATTAGGCTTCAAATGGAACAATTACCTTCGGATAATTACTGTTTGACATTTTCTGTTACTTTCTGGAATAATTTTTCCTTTTTCCATGAGAAATGCAAAACGCCAACGTTTCTTAGCGAACGGCACAACAAGCAGCATTTGGCATTTACGTTATTTTAGGTGCTACCTTGTGGAGGTTTGGACCTCATCCTCCTGTCTTTTAAAGGAAGACGACAGCTCGTTCTTCTTTCCTCTCCTTCTTCTTTTCTTCTTCTCACTCTTTCTAGTATCTATCATTTCACTATTTCATTTTGCTCTGTTTACTGTTGTCTCTGCTGTTTGGACAGAAAGAGAAACGAATAACAGATTAGAAAACGAAGAACAGGAAAAATTAGTAATAAGAATAAAGTTGTGAATTTGGGAAGAAAAAATGGTGATTGACGATATGAATCATATGGAGTTGAGCAGCAGCATGATGGTCTTAAGTTATGGAGGTCCCTCGTCTTCTCGGTTCTCCGATGCTTATCCCAAAAGGTATCACTTTCTTGATTCCCCATTCTGAATTGTTTTTTTTTTTTTTTTTTGGTTAAACTAAATATTCTCAAACGGATTCGGGTAGATTTGATTTATATTTTCGCACCTGTGTTTCATGGATTCTGGGATATTCTTGAGCTAGGTTTAGATATAATTTTTTTCAAATCTCTTGTCTCTCTCTCTCTTTTTTCACTGCCTTATAATTGGTTGATTAACTTGATTGATACACTTTTATATGCATCTTGCTGATTTATCTTCTTTTCCTATATTTGGTTGAGTGACCCGTTTTGTGATCTGATTATTAAATCTAGGGGCTTGATGGAAGGCAGATATAGTGGAGATTGATAAGATATGATCCTTGATCAAGGTGTGCTTACACAAGATTGAATCTTTTTGTTTTTTCCTTGAATTAGAATTTTTTTTATAAATCAAATAAAATGGCAATATTCAACCCACCAGCAACAAAACTAATGCTCTCTACAGAAAGCTAAAATGGTTGATTCTCGTCTCACATATCTATCTATGGAGAATCACCATCATCTTCATAATCATCATGATCTTCATCATAATTCACATCCATCCACACACTTGTCCATGGATTCAAGTACCTCGTCCATTGAAGAATTCGACTTCGAATCAAATCGGCAGATCATCCTCCCTGGCCCGCCTGATATCAATCTGCCCCTCCCCACCCCATGTGAAATATTAGACGTCGGGCTTGGCCCACAAATTTATGAGCCCGAGAGTTTTCTTAACATCCCCAAGGTTGCACGGAAATGCATGAAACGTGTAGGTAGCATTTGGGGCGCTTGGTTTTTCTTCACCTTCTATTTCAAGCCAGTACTGAATGAGAAATCAAAGGCCAAGATTATCCGGGATAGCAATGGGGGTTTTTCGGGATTTGATAAATCCGATCTCAAACTCGATATCTTCATGGTCCAACATGACATGGAGAATATGTACATGTGGGTTTTCAAGGACAGGCCGGCAAATGCATTGGGTAAAATGCAGCTTAGAAGTTTTATGAATGGGCATTCTAGACAAGGAGAACGGCTCTTCCCGTTTGGCATTGATAAGGGCTTTATCCGGTCCCACAGAATGCAAAGGAAACATTATAGAGGGCTCTCTAATCCCCAATGTGTTCACGGAATTGAAGTCATTTCTTCACCAAATTTGACCGGTCTTGATGATGAAGATAAGAACAGGTGGATAGAACTTACTGGTAGAGACTTAAACTTCATAATCCCATCTGAAGCTAGTGATTTTGGTTCAGGGAGAAATCTTCCGAGCACTGATTTTGAACTTGAGAGGCCACTTCCTTTGATGATTAAAAACTCATCAAATTCTTCACTTTCAAAGAAATTCGGGTCTGATCTGGACTTGTCAGGATTAGATTGCAATGGGATTGAGTTATCACCGCCCATGACTTGCAAGAGGAAGAAGGAAAGCTTCTCACCAGATGATTGGTTTTCAATCCAAGGGATTGAGAGAAACTGGTTGAACGACTTTAGTGGGGTCATGAAGAATGTTTTTGGGCCAGCCATAGGTGCGAAAACGATTTACGAGGACGAAGAAGGTTACCTAATCATCATTACCTTGCCATTTGTGGATCTTCAAAGAGTAAAGGTTTCTTGGAGGAATACTCCGACACACTGTATCATAAAGGTGTCTTGTGTAAGCACTTTCCGGCTGCCGTACATTAAAAGACGCGATCGGACTTTTAAGCTTACGGATCCTTCTTCCGAGCATTGTCCTCCGGGAGAATTTGTAAGGGAAATCCCACTTTCTAACCGGATTCCAGAAGATGCCAAAATCGAAGCTTATTTTGATGGGTCAGGCTCTGTGCTTGAGATTATGGTTCCAAAACTTGCCGTGGGCCCCGTAGAACATGAGGTTCAAGTTTGCTTTCGCTCAATGAACTAATGTTAAGTTAATAAGAAGCTAGGCTTTAAATTGAAAGTTGTGTTTCCATTATTCTACCAACTAGGTAGCTTATTGTACTCTTATTAATCGAACGTGTATCTCATATTTTGCCCTTTACAATTATTCGCTTACCTTGTCGGATTTCAGATATTTTTTTTAATGTATATTCTCATCTTTTGACGAATTGATTGGCTGAATATGCTTTCATACATCATTTCGAATCTTCGACAATGTGCTTACAATTTCAATGGGGGTCGTTATCTTTTACAGACGTACAGTAATTCATTGTCCAAAAGACAGAAACTGTCTGTCTATATTGTGGAATGCTACAGTAAATAGTAACCCACAAAGTGTTATGGTATATTTGGTGTTCATAGAAGGCCAAAGAGAACTTGCATCATATAAAATTATAAATGATGAGGCTGGTTGGTGAGACTTTTAGAGAACCACATAGTTGGGGGGAGGAGAACATTGATGCACAGTATCTGTCGGCAGTGCTCGACTGCTTTCTGGTATTTTGTAAACTCGATTGTATTTTCATGCTAAGAGTTGATTTGTGATTACCTTAAGATGAGATTATGACTTTAGTTACAATGACTGTTCGAAATCTAGGACCATTGCAAAAAGTGCACTTTCTCTGTTCCAACTTCCAAGCTTGTGTTGTGTTGTACATGGCTACTGCCCACATTGCACGTTTGATTTCATAGGATGCTTGTCGGCGACTGCGAGCAAATGAACAGTCAGTAGGAACACCGAACAGAATTTAGTGGCCCCTCCTTCCATCTTCGACTTTTTAAAACTTTTGGTAATAATTCTTCAATCGGCAATGATTCAATGAAAATAACTAACAAGAAAAAAAAAGTGGCATGCTGACAAATAATCAACTTAAAATCTGAAAACTCAAAAAGGAAATCAAAATGACAAGAACTGTTTTAATTAATTAATCAACCTCCTCAATCTTAGGTCCGGCACCACCAGCTGGGGCAGCGGCATTATCCATCCCGCCACCACTGCCGCTACCCATATTAGCACCAGCACCTTCTTCATACATCTTGCAATGCTCGGATTACACATACTCTCCAGCTCCATCTTATATTCAAATTCATCTGCCTCCGCAAGCTGGTTACTATCAAGCCTTTGAATCGTCCCCTCGATCGCATCATCGATGTTCTTCTTATCACTCGCGGGTAACTTCGACCCGATCTTCTCATCCTTCACTGTGTTCCTCATATTATAGGCATAATTTTCCAAAGCATTCTTGGCCTCAACTTTCTTCTTATGATCCTCATCTTCCGACTTGTATTTCTCTGCTTCCTGCACTATCTTCTCTATCTCCCCTCTTTTGACAGCCTCCCCTTATCATTTGTAATAGTGATCTTGTTCTTCTGACCGGTCGTCTTGTCCTCGGCTGATACATTTAAGATCCCATTTGCATCGATGTCGAAGCAAATCGTGATTTATGGGACCCCCCTCGGAGCTGCAGGGATTCCGGAAAGTTCGAATTTACCCAACAAGTTGTTGTCTCTTGTTCTTGTTCTTTCTCCTTCATAGACTCGGATTAAGACTCCAGGCTGGTTGTCGGAACAAGTAGAGACAACCTGCTCTTTCTTGGTCGGAATAGTCGTGTTACGAGGAATCAAAACGGTCATGACTCCACCTGCAGTTTCTAATCCAAGGGATAGAGGGGGGACGTCAAGGAGAAGGAGGTCTTGCACCTTCTGGTTCCCTTCTCCGATCAATATAGCAGCCTGAACAGTTGCTCCATAGGCTACAGCCTCGTCTGGGTTAATATTTTTACACAACTCCTTCCCGTTGAAGAAATCTTGTAAAAGAGACTGCACTTTTGGGATTCGGGTCGACCCCCTACAAGCACGACGTCGTGAACAGTGCTTTTGTCCATTTTAGTATCCCTTAAGCACTTCTCTACTGGCTCCATGCATTTCCTGAAAAGATCCATGTTAAGGTCCTCGAATCTGGCTCGAGTAATGGTCGAGTAGAAATCGATTCCTTCGAATAACGAATCGATTTCGATAGTGGTGACGGACCTAAATTGAGAGTCGTTGAAGTATGCAGGGACAGTAACCACGGCGTTTTTCACTGTGGAACCGAGACAGTTCCGATGCGTCGCATTCGAGTCATCCCGTTCGAGCTTTCCGATGAAGACAGACTGAGTCTAGTCATTATCGCCCATTTTTCGATCGGAGAAGAACTTGATAATCGTGTAATACAAATTATTAAGAAACTATTTATTCTATTTAATTATTTATTTTAGCGCGCCAAGCAGTTGAAATTTATAATTTTATTTTTTTATAACTATAAATACGTTTTTTTGGGCGCTAAAATGAAACCTTTCCTCTCCTTTTTGTTTTCCGGCGGTCGGCTTCCCTCCAAAACCTCACTCGATCTCTCTCTCATGGCGTGTTCTACTCCTGGTTCGAACCAAGCCATAACGACAAAGACGACGCCGTTTCTCGTTCGTACTTTCAAAGAACAGTTAAAAGCTCTTTCACTGCATTTCTCTCACAAGAAGTACGCACTCCGTTTCCCGCTCGCCATTTTCAGTTCTGGTTCTGATTTTTTTTTTTCGTTTCCTTTACGGTTTTCAAAGCTTTGTTTGTACGATTGGTGGTTGATTAAAGCAGAAGAGGAGTCCTTTAGGGTTCCCCCCCCGCTATTTCTCATTCTTACTCCTGATTCATTCTTACTCCCCAGCTGATTTAGTGAAATTTGTGATTGATTCTTAGGCAACCACTGCGATTGTTCTCGTCGGCACCAATATCAAAGAGATTTGATGTTTTCACTCTCGAGACGGCTGATGGGATATGTCTTAAGATTAAGGGGGTTCATCAACAAGTTGCGACCAAAAAGAATGGATTTTCTGATGAGGTATAGAAATAGTCTTGAATTAAAAGGAGAATTGTTTGACGAAATTTTGTGTGTTCTGTAAATCTCCTTAATATATTCAAGTTAACTTCCCAATCTGCTCTTTGTGATTGGATTTTCCCCTAGCTGGGAGGAACATGCAGGAAATTGCTTCGAAGGAGAACCTACTGATGGTTCTGCTTCAGAAAATAGTACTAACCTGAATGGTAACATGCGGAGTAGCCATTTTCTTTTCCTATTCATATTAGTTCTAGAAGGCTTGCTTTTATAAGTCACTCCGACTCTGGCGCTGATGCTTTTTTTTTTCATGCTCGGAACTTTTAATCAGATGCAGGTTTACAACATAGTAATCAAACTTCAACGTGTTCTCTTTCACTAGAAAATTCTCCATGTACGTCAAGAATGTTATCTGCCAATGTAGCATCTATACAAGCTCACTAGAAGGATGTTCATAATTTATCTCAAAAGATCACAGATGAGGAAGACAGACCTGTGCAAAAGGTTAGTTGAGTAATCCGAAAAGTGGGTCCAAGAGGCCTCCATTGGAATCTTCTCAAAAGTACGGGAAAAAGGGGGAGAGGCAGAGTGCGTCAATTGAGGCTTTTGTGCATCAAAGTGGGGGGAACCCGAATAGTTCATCAGCATAAGTGTTCAGGTTGTACCTGAGGAGGATACTCCATGCCCACCTGTTGGAAGAATAACTATGAGTTTGTCCAGGAATACTGGAGTTAAGAAGCAGAACAAAGAGCCAATTACAGCAAGCAGATTGAACAATGAAAGGGATCATGTTTAACTGTTTGCAGTGGGCTCTGATCATGTGACTGATCAGTCAGGAGATGTAATAATCTCTAATGTCTCTGAAATGGAACTAGATATACCGACGAGTGGGAAAATGATTAATAATGAAGAAAATCACAGGCTTAAGGAAGATGGATACCTGCAGGAGCATGATGTCAATCAAGTAAATAACTATGGCGAGGCTATGACCCAAAGCAATAAGGAAAATAAGAAGACAAATAGATCTGCCCGTTCTCCCAGTGGCATGGTCAATCCCAAAATACCAGTGACGTAGATGCTGGTGATTAGGAACTCAAAAGAGGAGCAAAAGAATATACATCATCTAGGAACAGAGTTAAAGAAAAAAAAAATCAATTTCAATTCAGCTGTAAGGCTTTGATCAAACCTCATTTATACGTCTATTGCTTTTTAGATGTGCAGCAAATACTACTATTGATTGGAGTTGATGGTGACTATCAAATGCCATGAATGGTCTACTTGTTATTACTGGACTGATATATCTATTGTGAGAAGAGATCAGGCCGTGTCTATAATTACGACCTTGATCCCTCACTGGAAAAATAATGCTTTTGGTCATTGCTCGGTCTGTAGACAATGAGATTCAATGTAAACTTGGAATTGGTACTGTTATCTACCAAATGCTCTTCAGAGTTGTATGTGCTTTTGTTTGCAGTGTTAAGGACCTCATATTTATTTATCCTTATTGACAATGCTGTATTTTCTGACCAAGTCTTCCTTAAATACTTATCTACTTAGGAAAGTCCTGTTCCCCAGGCTGCCAACAAGAAGACGTCTTTCTTTTCACCAGAGTTTAAATTACAGACGATCTAGATCAGATAAGTTTGCGTAAGTTACAGTGTACCTGTTATGTCTATATCATCGTAACTAGGATGAAATGTTCCTTATATGTTTGATTGGTAAATTAAGTGTGATACTCAACTATTCAATAAATCTTACATTGCAGGGAGATTGCTTGTACCCACTCTGGAATTCTGGCAAAACCGGATACCGGTTTATGATGCGGTTAGTATGCATCATTTTTGGTTCCACAGCTTTTATTGTTTTCCCCATGTCGCTTGCTTGTATGAACAAGGATGGGTGTAAGCTTCAGTTGGCAAAGATAATCACTCACCAATTACCAACCTTTTTGCTTAATTTTCAGGAACACAACCTTACCGGGATTCAGAAAGGCTTGGCAATGTTGGAATCATAAAGAGGTTTGTCTTACCTAACGTTATCCTGCTATCTTCTTCTTCCTTATAAAATGAAAACGAAAGAAGAAACTGCTTACTACTCTTTGCTTCGGCCGAAAAGTCAACCATGCCTAGTTATTACATGATGTATGCTTGAAACCTGTGAATTAACTTGGCTGGCTTTTTTATCTTCTCAGGGATGAGGTCTGAGCTAGGAAAAAGCCAAGAAAACAGACATGACTAGCAGTGGTTACAGTCTCATGGGGATTTATCTAAGTCATGTGGGCTTCGTTTTGATATTATGATCATGATGTAACTGTAGGCTCATATGAATTAATGCAAAGTTTGAGATGTGAATATATCAGATTTAAATTGCATTATAAGTTATCAAATTATCAAATGAATCATAGTTTTGGTCCATAGAAATATAAACATTTTGCATATTGTAGATTTTATTGCTGTCAATGACTGTTTTTAAGCCCAATAACTCCAAGTGGCCCAATACGATTCGGTCCAATTATCGACCGCAGGCCTTTCTGTCTATTCCCCACTACTGAAGTGGGTGAAAAACACAAATAAAAGAACCACGATCCGTTGTTCGCAGTAAGTTTGTGAAATCTCAGCCGTCCATCTCAACACAATGGACGTCTCAAACCACGGAAATGATAAGCCACGGATCGCAACGATAGGCGTCGATGATATTTCGATCTGATGGTCAATATTGATTCTTTCCATGTAGTAGCTCAAAAACACAGCATAACAGACTCGGATCTTCCCCTATATATAATACTGGAGTCCAGCCTTTCAAAACCCACCGGTTCGTATCTCAAATTTCGCAAATTCTCTAGAACCCTAGGTGAACTCCATTTCCAAGTTATTTAACAATCTCTGTGAAAAATGTCTGGCCGCGGGAAAGGTGGAAAAGGATTGGGAAAGGGAGGAGCCAAGAGGCACAGGAAGGTGCTTCGTGATAACATCCAGGGAATTACGAAGCCTGCGATTCGTCGTCTTGCTCGTAGAGGAGGAGTGAAGAGGATCAGCGGTTTGATCTACGAAGAAACTAGAGGAGTTCTCAAGATCTTTTTGGAGAACGTCATTCGTGATGCTGTGACTTACACTGAGCACGCAAGGAGGAAGACGGTGACCGCCATGGATGTCGTCTACGCACTCAAGAGACAGGGAAGGACTCTATACGGTTTCGGTGGTTAGATCTGAATCGGTCTGGGTTTTTGCTGCTTAACATTTGTTTGCGAAATTGTTCTTCATGTAAATTGATCTCGTAGTAGTAGGACTTAGCTTGGTAATCGTGTTCGTCATGCGTTCTTGAGGTTTCTTCTTCTTCTGCTGTAATGTGGTTTGTGTTTTGAATCAATGATAACACCATTTTTACGTAAATTTGGAGTTGAGTCCTGCATTTGTTCATCCCGTTCTAGGGGTGAATCTTTCATTTATTCCAATTAATGAAGTCGAAATCTCCGTTGCTAGTAAGATAGAGACGTACAAACTAATTCGTGGGTTGCAGGAACAAAATACAACCGCTTTGAGAATCAAAGAATGTGCCCAAAGAAACTTGCAATCTTTAAAGTTCCAGAAAAGAAAATGAAATCGAAAATGTGCCAACCTCAACTAAAGTATCCAACCCATCAGAGCATGGGAAATGATTTCAAATTACAGCTATAACAAAACTTTTCTTAAGCTGCATTCCGAAATGAAGATCAAGAACATTATATGATCCACAATAAGGAACTCCTGTCTATTTAGTTGTCTTGCAATTAAAACTCCTGTCCATTTATGAAAGAACACCGGCTCGGTGAATCGAGGGCATGCTTCCACCTGATGAATAACAAACAATCTCGCATTCAACATATCTTTACAGTGAACAGAGTAAAATAAACAAACGAGTGCATCTACTGACCTTAGAGAAAACCTCCTCCTGTCCATGAAGAATCTGATTTTCCATTCTGACCAACAGGGTTCTTATTGGACCCATTCTGGTAGAAGTTATCAAATCCATCATCTTTTCCGCCATCCCACCCAGCCCAACCATCACTATTATTTGATGCCCCCCTTGTTATTTCCTCTTTCCTATTGTCTTTCTGGTCCCAATCATCCCAAGTGCTTCTGCTGTTCGTGTTATTGTGCCCACTTGCAGAAGACTGGCCCCCTCCTCCGGAAGAAGAGTTCCACCCTCTGTTCTCCTGATTGAACTCTTGATAATATCCATTTCTCTCACTGTCATTTCTTTGCCAGCCATCATTCTTCCAGGTCATCCCATCTTTCGTGTACTCTTCAACCTTCTGTGAAGCAATAGCCATAACCCCTCTCATGATTCCCCATGTCTTCTGCCCGATCTCGGCTGTCTTTGCAGACACCACACTAACAGTTTCGTTCACCTTGTGGTCATAGCCACCCTCTTTCACCTGAAAAATATAGTTTGTTCATGTATTGTTTGAACAATGTCCTAGAGAGTAGTTTCAACAATGTACAATAAATTCTGACCAAAAAAATGACAATGTAGTATTGATTGCACTTCTAATCGTGAACTTCTATGAAACAGAGAAAACTATCAATATTCTGGATCAAATAAACTAAAAAGAAACAGGACAAGACACTTATAAGAATATCGTGAAAATAACATTTCATTTATCGCTTATACATGAAACAGCGAAATATCAAACATCAATCCAATAAATTTTATAGTCCATTTCATTAAGATGGAGGAACTTGACTACCCAAAAAAAAATATATATATATATATTCCAGCTCCAAACTCCAGCTACCACCCAGAGAATGGCAATCACGTATGTATAACCCCCTTCCCCACAAATCTAATAAATAAAGGAAATCACACTACTAAAAAATGAATAAGAGGGAAACAAGTGGAAAGCACCAGAAACAAGATCAAGGAACAGTTGGTCTTCAAATTTAAATAATCAATAACGTAAAGACACATTTTTTTATAACGACACAAACATACACATCAAATTCCAGAAACAAAACTAAAACCATAAACGGTAGAAGACCTTAATACCTTAGAAGTGATCTCCTTTGTGCCGGCTTGGACAGCATTTGCTGCAGACTGAGCAGCAGATGCAGCAACCAGTGACAACTTACCAAATCCCTGAAAACAGATGCACACACAAATCAAATACTTTGACAATCCAACTATGATCACAATTTATAAAAAGAAATAAGTAAATCCGCGAGTTTCCAAGTCAGATTGTTACCTGAGAAACAACAGATAAAACGTCACCTTGTGCACTGATCCTCTGAGGCGGAGGCCCTGGATTCGACCCAAACCCAACATACTTACCCCCCTGTGAAGGAGGCAGTCCTTCAGGCCGGGACCCGTTCTCCGCAACCTTACTCGCAAAAAAGCTGTCTTTATTTGCAGCAGAAGCCTCCAATTGCGACCGAGTATAGATATCTTGGGTCGACCTAGACCTTGAAGGCGCGCCACCTACCGCTCCACTTCTAACATTGCCCGTCGATTGGTTCCGTCTAATATCACTTGAAGATCTAACTCCATCTTCCTTATCCCAACTATCCCATCCATCATTCCTCCCAAAATTACCACCACCACTTGGTACCAACGGAGGTCGGTTCTTCACAGGCCCCCCTAGGCTCTCCTTCACGACAGGTAAATCCCTCCATGGACGACCTTCCGCTAGAGCTTGAATCCGATCCCTAAAAATGCTGGCAGCGTTAGTGTTATACTTGGTGACGATATCGGTCTCTTTAGGAATACCGTACTGAGCGAAGAAGGCGTTGAGCCTCTCGTTTCCACCAGCCTCCATCTTCTTAATCTGGATCTCGGACCAGGAGTCCATGGTCACGGATCGGACGAAGGAGATGTGGACACCGAGGCCGCGGTGCTTCCCGGAACACTCTAAGCACATGAAGATTCCGTACGAGACCGAAGCCCATTGAGGATTCTTCTGAGCGCAGTCGACGCAGATCTTGTTTCCCGGCTGCGATTGGAGGTCACGGAGCCGCCTCGATGCCGCCATCGCAGATCGAATTCAAGGCGATCCGAATCGGATCCGATTAGAACCAGACCGCGTGAAATCAGAGGAACAGCGGGAACAATGATTCCCGATCAATTTGCTTCCTTTCCCACTTTCAACACTCGGATTGGATTGAGAGAGAGAGAGAGAGAGAGTGAGAGGTCTTTTCGCGTTTTTTTCCCGTTCCTTCTCTTTCTGTCTGTTTCGGTGAGAAAATAGAGCGAATCACCGACGACGAGCAGTCTCGATCGTTAAAAAGTTTCTCAAATTTTTTCCCATCTTCAGACGTAACTACTAGATTTGGGCCAAATGGAGACTCTGGCATGTTTTGCGCGGTTGATAACGAAAAAAGCCGCGAACAGGGTTTTGGTGGGCCGTTGAATTCGGGTTTATATTTATAGGCCCAAATTTTCTGGATCCTGTTTGTGTAGGAAGAGTTGCAAGCTCTATAGTCGATGATTTCACCGGATGGGCTCAGCATGTAGCCCATCCGGTCTCACCAATAACATAACTTACAACCACATTTTCATCATTTTCAAATTATACGCACTTGCCGGGGGGGAAAGACTGCATTATGGGCCGACGGCGATGGTTCAGAACCCAAGTTGGCACCAAATGAGCGATTTGGAGAAAAAATATATGATTAGTTTATAATTAAGTAATTTTTTTTTAATCTTTTAGGGAAAGAAGATATTTTTAGTTGGTCATTTTCTATTAACAAATCTTCCAACAGAAAAAATGAAGGAGACGGCTGGAGTCGAGGGTAGAATAGTGAATTTGTCATCAATAACTCACGTCCACACTTGCCCAGATGGCATTCAATTCGACAAGATCAATAAAAGAGCTTATGGGCAATGAAAACTGGCAAATATATTACATGTCAAGGGGATCTCACGTCGCTTGCAGGTGAATGGGCGAATTCTCTTTACTCTTTTTTTCTTGTATGGGACCGACCCATCAGCCTTCTCTTACAGCTTAGTTTGAAAATAATGGCTTCTTGGACCCCACAAGATTCAGACACAGCACAATTAGATGATCAAACGTACAATATATTAATGGCTATAGTCCCTGTCCCGACACTCAGCAACTGGGCCCCAATTTTGTTTTGAATGGGATTGCAGGCGGAAGGTGCAAACATGTACAGTGAATGCAGTTCATCCAGAGATAATCGTGAAGCCTCTCATGAGGCACTCTCCTGTTCCCATGCGTATGTTCCATTGCCACATCACATGTGTTGTTTACACAGATCACAAACTAATTTTATAAATTATTTAATTTTAATTTTATTTATTATGATTCGGTTTCTGCATGCATCAGGTGTTTTAAAGCTGTTCACCTTTTATTTCTGGATGAACATACCCCAGGTATTATTATTACCATAATTCATGTAAATTCAATTTTGCTAATATTTTAAATATTTTAATTTTTTTTAAATATTTGGGCTCAGGGAGAAGCCACAACAGTGTATGCTGCACTGCATCCAAGCTTGAGGTGGAGCCAGGCCCACATGCTAGAGATGAAGCATTGGCATATGAGTGGGATGATTTCTCTCTACCTTGAGAGTTAAAAACAGAAACAGGGCATATGAGAGGAATAGTGCAGTTAGCATGATCACCAGCATTGTCTGCAATGAGATGTATGAATAGATAAAGAACACTAATGCAGTTGTAGCGCTCTGCCAAACCTTCAGTTGTGCAAATGCTCCTTCCTATCAACACAAAGTTACAAAAAATTTATGAGAAAATGAGGATTTCTTTTGTTTAGTAATCTGGATATGTTGAAGATTGAGACATATGTTAAGATCAGTACCGTGTCATGTTTAAATAATAAACCAAGTAAAGCGTTGAGCTGCGTATTAAAGACACCATCACCTATACCCAGCAAGGCTGCCATGACAAGTGGGTATAAAATACCAAGTACACCCTCTGTGTAACTGCATTGTGAAGAGGAATAGACAAGAAGTTTGAATAAAAATTCGTCCATGGAAAAAAAAAGAATGAGATGTATAAGAAAATATACAATCACGGGTCACCTGTAAAATAGAAGAAGCCAAAAGTAAACAATGGCCTGGACAAAAGCTCCAAGTGATACTGTCAGAGTAATTGATGAGAGGCCAGAGGTAAGACGGCCAGCCACTAGTGAACACTGATACAAGTTTGACAGCGAAATAAGGTTAGACTCCGTATAAAAATGATTGAATGTATTATGGTATTATCACATAACAAAGGGAATATGAAATAATAATTTTTTCATCTGACACCAAAACTGAAAAGAGATGAATTTGTGAAGACTTACAATTGCATCACAAGCTCCATAGAGTGCCATTGCGCCACCAAGTCCGGACTCGCCCATTACTGGTTCTACAATGTCCTTTGTGAACTCAGCCCTAAAGCAAAAAATTCCAATGCTTAAAGAGGGAGAGTAGACTCAAGACATGTCCAAAGAGCCCAAACTGCAAAAGCGTGTTAACTGATGCTAGAAAGGAGATAAACAAGTCCATTGATACTACACTAATGAAGCTAATTACCAAACAAATGCTTGTTGAAGTCCTGAATATGCAATCAGAGGGACGATCATGATCATTCGTATGTCAAACAAAGGAGAGATTACTGATTTTGACAGAGATAACGCAGAAGAGTATAAGCTGACAGAAGACGAATCCAGTCGCTTGTCCTCTTCTTTACTATCCTCCTTTTGCAAGAAGCACATAAGTATGATGCCTACTGTCATTATGCAAAGAAAGATGATGAACAGTAATGTTGTGCCACTGGTACTTCCACCCTACAGTGTTTTATAAGGAAAAAAGCAAAAAGCTCAACTATAAAGAAGCAATAGATCAATGCCAAAGGAAGTAATCTGAAATTGGATCAAATTGTATGCAATGCAATAGTGCAATGCCAAAGGAATCCAAGGAAAACTTGAAGTATTGACAATGCAAAACAAAGCGATACCCACAAGGGTAATACATACTGTTTCTTCACCAAGCACGGCAAGTGAGATAAGATTTCCAACAACCTGCAAACATTAACAAATATTTTGACCTTTCTATCCTGATTTATCTAGAACATGCGACGTATTGATCATAAGAGGACAAATTGGATACTTTTTACCTGATAGCTTGCAAAGATTCCCCAAAATTCACCATTGAATCTTCCAATGACAGTTCCCTCATGTAAACTGTGATCCCTTGCGTGATTACGTGCAATAGCAGTGAGATATGTCCCCTGATAGGTCATAGTAAGCTTAGGGAATATTTTCTAATATCTATAGACTAATGCAATCAAACACCCCAAGAAAGGGCGCCAAAATAGAAGATTCGGGAAATTCGAAGCACAGAATTGAACCTCTCCAACCCATATTATTGAAGCAGAAAATCCAAGGTACACAGAAGCTGGAACCATCGTATACCTGCAGAATAGCAGAAACCAGAAAAGATGCTTTAGGCACAAAGGACCTTCAAGGGTGGAACACCAAAGTAAACCTCAACACTATCACAGATTATTAAAAATGATGATAGACATTAGATTTCTAGGTACTATAATTTTATATTTTCTGAATTTCTCTTCTATAATGATTCAAACAACTAAAAAGGGTCAGGAAATGGTCCAAATGAGTACAGTTAAGGCACAGGACAAATTACCATGTTGGCTTCAAATTTGCAGCTATGAACAACCAATATCCAGTGGTTCCAATGAGCAAAGCATTCTTCGTCCCTAGTGCTCGAACCACAAGAGAAGCTACTAAAGAGAAGAATGTGAACGACAAATACAAAATCCCAAGCGAAACTGTGCCCAAATCATCTTCCTGATATGAAAGTTCAACCCGAAAATGAAAGAGTCACATAAATCAAATTTCAGCGGAATGAAAAGAGTAGAAAAAAAAAAAAAAGAGAAAGAAAAAGGAATCGATTTAACAAAGTAGCAGCTCGAGAAACGATAAGAAACTAAATCTCACAGTATTGATAGTGCTCTCCAAATTCTGAGCAGCTCCATATGCAAGAAATACCAGCAAGAAAGCAGAGCTCAGAATGTGAACATCTCTCGCACGGTTCTTTCGAGCTGGAATTGGCGAAGTTTCAACTAGCAGCGACGCCTCCTCGTCGCGAGGATCAACAAATTCCATGACTTTCACGTGTCGAATCCAATCGATGGCATAGGGTTATTAAACCCTAGAAATTCCAAAGCCAAGTAGGATTGCTGGCCAACGATGGGGTAATTTATTCGTTGGTATGATGGACCGTCGTGATACAGTTTAGTTGCCGAGCAAACCAAGAAAACAGTAAACAAGGATTGAAGAAGAGATCCTCATCTTCCGTCTCATTTCCCGCGAAATTTAATTTGCCTCAACTCCCCCCCCTCTAATGGACGATTGATGTCACGTCACATCAATATATCTGACGAGGCGGACGGGTTCTGATCAGAAAGCACCGATCCAAATTGGAGTGGATATTTACTTAACTGCCCCCATTACTATTTTTGCAATTGTATGCAGGAAAAATGAAGCAATGAACAATATTTGCATTTTACAGAAGCGAGTATTAGAAACCATTCGGGAAAACACGTTACAAGTTTATTACAATAATTGCACATATATTTTATGGCTCTATATCGATCTACTTGGACGGGGACGGATGATTTCTCTATCTCGAGAGTTAAAAAAGGAAAATGCTGTGAGAATCCAGTTTAAGGCAAACTTTTGCAGTACACAGAAGATTCCATCACAATAATCACATGCTATAGATTATCAAGCAGAGACTCGTCATTCTTTCCTATAATGGGCCATGTAGATGTTTGAAATCTGAACCCGAAAAAATGGCCCATGGGCTATTGCAATATTGAGCCTTGGACCTGAAAAGTGGCCTCAAAAGACAAGTTCGCGTTTCCACAGCCTTCAAACTAAAATAAACTAATTTGTGGATATTAATCAACTCTTGGAGTTTATGTAATCTCTTATTCTGTTTTCTCATCTCACAATCTTTTGTTCTCAATTAGGTATTTATTAAACAAATCATGATTACAGAATATATATATATATATATATATATATCAGGAACTGATAATGTGCGCCACCAACTCCAAATCTAGTGATCGTAACGAGGATATAATGAAAGGAGAGAGAGAGAGAGAGATCATTAACATCTAAATGCTGTTATTTAGTTTTGAAAAAGTAGGAACTCGAGAAAATGCATTCAAGGATCTTTGTGACACGTACGCTAGCTGATCTATCGTCCTTGATCGTCACTAACATGGAAACGAAGAAGATCAAAATTGAGCGAAAGCCAGAGGTAAGGAGGTTCTTCCTAAACACTTACGATTGAACGAAAATGCTTAACCGAAGCTCGAGTGCGGAGATGAAAAACTGAAAGAAAGAAACAGCTAGTTCGCGATATCCGTCGCTTTCTTCTCCGATTTCGGCATAATTGTCGAAGATTCCGCCGGTAAAGGTGCCGGAGCAGGCGGACGACTAGGATTCCGAGACATTTGCTGCGGTTTCTGAACCTGCGAAATCGACGGTGTAACAACCGACTTGTCTACGCCGGAATCCGATAGATCCGGTACTCCCGAAAGGTAATCGGTGGAGTTGAATACACCCTGCGATGGCCTCCTTTGGTGGCGACTTGCTCTCTGGGACATCTCCTCCTGCCTCTTCTTCTTCTTCTTCTTCTTCTTCTTCTTCTTCTAAGTTGTAAAGAATTTGTACAAAGAAAGCGATGGATGGAGAAATTGTGGGGCTACAAGTCCGTTAGATGTGTGTTGTGTGTGACTCGAGCTTGACTGCTCGACTCCTTTTAAATATGGCTTGATGATATTTTTTTAGAGGTTATCCATAGCTCCGAGATTCATGCGCATTATTACATCGAAAAATCTACTCTCGATATTCCGTAAATGCCCCTGCGTTTAATCCATGGACACGGTTAGGTAAAAAGCACATGCGGGTAAGAGAAGAGTTAGGTGGACGGAGCATTCATATCACATCCAATGTTCTTCCCCCTCCCCTCGCCCGTCAACTATTTACAAACGAGCTAAAAGGGTAATAATGGTAATTGATCTATTACTGTATTTATAATAAATAAATATATTTATCTTAATCGACTTCACAAACCCACCACCTGTAAATATAGTCTATATCCGTAATCTCTCTATTAACAATGCATTGAATTATTGAATGTAGGAGATGAGAATGGAGGTGATCACGTGCGCCACTGCATGTATGCATTAGTTGCTTGTCTCTCACGCATCAACCATAATTAGTTAAATTAATATTTTTTTCAAGATCGTGATACAAAAACAATGCATCAAATCTTCAAGCGTTAATTAATTAAAACAAAAGATTATGCATTGCATCCACTAGAGTTCTGAGTCTGATTCACTGCACCCAATTAATAAACCAATCATCATTATCCTCTTAATTAATTAAATGGACTCAGTCGATGCGTCGGAAATGACCCACCATGACAAATCACGGCCCAATAAGAGTCAGAGTGGGCGTAACGCCAGTGACTATCATGGCCCAATTAATGGGGTCTCGTTTGCATCGACCCAATTCCTTAGTGGCCCATATAGGAATTATTTAATTATTTTTTAGACCACTGTCTCCGATTTAATTAAAAAATAAAAAAATAAAACGAAAAGAGGAAATAAAAATATCACACCTGTACACTCTGATAAAGCCTTAAGGTAGGCATGGACGTGACACCTGAGTCTAAGCTGCCCGCCAGGTACCCACGGTGGCAGCGCAGTCATGCCACGTGGTAATATCTAATTCGTTTTTTTGTGGACCCCACAATTTATCCAACTGTCTTCTCGTTACTTCCGTAATATCGTGACGTCCTTTTTCTTATTTATTTATTAAACCTTTTTTTTTTCCCCTCTTTTTGTTAAGAATTTTCTCTCTCATCTTCTCTATCTGTCCAAAGTTAAATCTTGACCGCGAACCAAAAGCTTTTCATTTCAGTTTGTTGCCGCTCTGCACGTAGCTTTTTTTGGTTTTTGCGAACAAAGCCCTAGCCCTAAGACTAATTGCCATCTCTGCTCTTCTTCTTCATCCTCCGATTTCTATATCATTTGAAGAAGATTAAATGCTATTATTCGCATGCAGATCTCAGATCCGTAACAGTTTGAATTAGAATCGGAGAATTTCTGTGCTGGTACCATCACAAAACAGGGTTCTTTGCTGTTCTGATTGCCATTAGGGGAGCTGGATCAGTTGAATTCTCAAAGGTCGGTGTCTATGATTAATCCCTGTTATAATTTGTAGAGAATTTCTCAAACAACTGCCAGGCGATTATTATTTATTAGACTGCTTCTTTTCCTAATCTTATTGTCCTTGTTCTGGTTTATCTTTAGAGTTTTCCCGCCAGGGTAATTATTTATGATTCAAAGTTGCGGTTTGGTGTTGATTTGAAGCTAAATTCGTTGGATTTGGATTCTGTTTATCACTCGTATGCTGTCAGCTTCAATATTTGTTGCCTTTAGAAACTTCAGAGGATGTCATTTCGAATGGGAGAAGGAGATGTTTGTTTAGATGTATTAACAGATATAGCAGAGGCGAAAGAGAGCCCCCCAAGATTTGAATTGAAACGGGACCATCAGTGTCTGGTAGATGATACGGAACCCGAGCCATTTCTGAGCAAGAGGCAGGCAAAAGAAGTTTCCAATGATGACATGCGGTCAGAAGTTTCGAACCCTGTTATTTCTCCTAAAGAGAACCAGATTAGTTTTCAAGATATTTCTAGCCAACCTGCTGAGTTAGAAAACAGTAACCTACTAGAGTGTGGCGATATTACGTCTTCGTGTTCAGGGAATCTGAGTTCCTTGAGTGATGGGGAGCATCGAGAGAATGAAACGTGTCGAAATCAGAGCAAGATATCTGAGTCTGCCCAAGTCTCGAGGTTTGTTTTGGAAATTCCTAAGGAAGCTAGTTCGACTGGAATTAAAAAAATTACATTTAGGTTTAGCAAAAGAAAGGAGGACTGTAATTATCATTCACATGGGTCAGTACATCGGGCTGTAAAAGGAAGTTATGATGAGGAGCATGCACGAATGGATGATGTATATTTGGACTCATCAGCACAAATGTATAGAAAGGGCGCTCCTAATATGGAATTGAAAATGTCTAAGAAGGTTCTCCCTAACAATTATCCTACCAATGTCAAGAAACTGCTATCAACTGGGATACTAGATGGAGCCCGAGTGAAGTATATTTCTACCACAGGCAAGGTATAGCCACACATTATATGTTTGTTGGCATGTTCTTCTTGGTAAAGATATATTTGCTTTGGGTTTTGACATATTTTATATGGTTGTCAGAGAGAGCTACAGGGAATTATAAATGGTGGTGGATATATGTGTGGATGCTCATCGTGCAATTTCTCGACTGTAAGTCCTTAGTTGCAGCCTTAGAATTTTCTCAACAGTAGGGCATCTGTGGTGGTCAATTGATTCAATTGTTTGAACAGGTTCTCAGTGCTTATGAGTTTGAGCAGCATGCTGGTGTCAAAACCAGACATCCAAATAATCACATATTCTTGGACAATGGGAGGCCAATTTATAGTGTCATACAAGAGATCAAGACAGCACCTCTTAGCATGTTGGATAAAGTGATCGAGGATGTGGCCGGTGCGTCTGTCAACATGGATTTGTTCGAGGCATGGAAAGGTGGTGATATTTATTTTTGTCACAATGTATAATTAATTAATAGCCTTTCTCTCTCTCTCTGTCTCTCTCTGTCTCTCTCTGTCTCTCTCTGTCTCTCTCTGTCTCTCTTTTTTGGTTGATGACTTGAGGAAGTTGCACTTCTTTGCTTGTCAAAGAACATTTGGCGGAGAGTCATGTATGCTACCCAAGGGGAGTGAAAAACAATTACACTTGAAAGCTGCATTTATTATACAGTCCTAGGGAAAGAGAGTTTAAGAGATTCACTTCTATTATTGTTTACTTTTCACTGAATTATATGTTGTGCAGAAAGTTTCCTTAAAAAAGAGAGAAGTGTTGAAGCAGAAAATAATAAGATAGGGCTTCGTGGTTCGTCCCATCCTCTTTTAAGGTATAGAATCCAAATTGTAAATTTACTTTGACGGATACTGTAAGTTTGGTGTATCTAATAAAGTGATGATGCACGCTTCACATAATTTCTGGCTAGCATTAAAAATCTCTATTCAATGTTTATATTTTGCCCATATCAGTAGAAAAGGACATTATGCATTTTCCTTTTTTTCTTTTCCAATACTTTCAGTTGCTCCAGTGAAGCTTTGGAATCAAGCATTGGTTCTACTTCGTGTTTCATACTACCAGACAACCCTGTCGAACACCATATGCATATGGAGATGGTAGAAGAGCAGAAACATGTCAAGAAGTCGGTTTTCTATTGCCTAACTCTGCTTGTATGTTTGCTTGTTTAGTGTTGCCTAATTTTTCATGTTCTGTATTGATTTTCTCTCAACAAATGTAGGGCAATCTCCAACATGCACAAATCAGTCACTCAACAAAAGAAAAGTACAGGAGGTGCAAAGAAAAGGTATTTTCTAAGCTTGAATACAGTAAGTGTGTCTTCTTATTTTATTATTTTCATATCCGGAAGTCAATATTCATTGAATTTAAAATTCTGCCGTTCGCAGAGATAATGACCTGCACCGGTTGCTTTTCATGCCAAATGGACTTCCCGATGGAGCCGAGCTTGCATACTTTGTCAAAGGACATGTAATTTTTTTTTGGATGTTTTTCCAATTAATGGTGGTCTCATTTACTCACGTCCCTACTTTAGCTGTGCATATAATCTAAGTTCTTTCTTTTTTCCTGGCAGAGAATACTTGGAGGCTACAAGCAGGGAAATGGTATAGTCTGTAGTCACTGTGACAGAGAGGTATAAATATGCAGTCATTGCTGCAGTACTTTGCTTTGTCTTGTCACTGTTGTCTCTTTATTTCTTTCTCTCTCAAGCAGGTTCCCTAATGATTTTTTATTATATAATAACAGGTCAGCCCTTCCCAGTTTGAAGCTCATGCCGGAATGGCTGCCAGGCGTCAACCGTGAGTTTCCCTATAATGTAATACTGTTGTCTTTAGAGCAGCTTGGAGTGTGTTAAAAAATATATATTCTGTACTACTGCAGGTATCGTCACATTTATACATCTAATGGACTCACGCTGCATGATATAGCTATTTCATTGGCAAGTGGACAAAGCCTTACTACTGGAGACAGTGATGATATGTGTTCAGCATGTGGAGATGGAGGAAATTTGATCTGTTGTGATCAATGCCCTCGGGCTTTCCATGCAGGTGGACTCTTTGATATATATCCAGATGTACTACAAACATGTTTTGGTACATCGAATTTCCTTTTTCAATATTGAGCGTGCTTAATTTCTATTGCAGCTTGCTTGCAGTTGGAGTGTAATCCTGAAGGTAATTGGTGTTGCCCAAATTGTAAAGACAAAGTAGGTCCTAGTAGGAAAACTGTTGTTGGGGGAACTACAACTCTCACAAAACCAATTTTAATAAGGTTGACACGAGTTGTCCGAGCACCGGAGTTCGAAATTGGTGGTTGCGTTGTTTGCAGGTGGCGGGTGCTCTTTCCTTATGTTTTATTTCCATTTGTTGTGTCAGTTGCATGATTCTTTTTCTCATATAATATATATATTTAAAAATATTCTAGGGGGCCCGACTTCAGTGTTGCTAAATTTGATGAGCGAACAGTCATACTTTGCGACCAAGTATGCAAGTTCTTTTTGTACTGTCTTTTATTATATCTCTCGCCACTGGTCGTGTTCTGCAATTTTCAACTTTCTCTATTTATTGTACAGTGTGAGAGGGAGTTCCACGTAGGCTGTTTGCGGAATAGTGGGTTGTGTGATTTAAAAGTAAGTCTAGGAGTCTTTTTCTAACTTCTGTTACTCATAATACTTGTACAAGTACTCATCTCCTTGTATCTTCTCACAGGAGCTTCCCAAGGATAAGTGGTTTTGCTGTGAGGACTGCAATCGGATTCATGTGGCACTACAGAATGCTGTTTCAAATGGAGCTGAGCTCATTCCTGATCCATTATCAAATATCATAGTCAGGAAGCATGCTGCTAAAGGACTATGTATTGATGAAGCAGATAAAGATGTTAGATGGCGAATTTTAAGTGGTAAAAGTCGTTATCCGGAAGACCTCCCATTGCTTTCAAGGACTGCAGCAATTTTTCGAGTAAGCTCTAACGGTGATGGTTGATTTAGAATATAGTGCAGTGGTTTATGTCAGATATTATGCAGATGTTCCGTTGGTTGTTATGATATCTCATACTGGTATAGGTGGCATAATAATGTTTTGACATCCCTTGTTTTGTCTAATCATATCTTTTTCAATCTCTACCAGGAGTGTTTTGATCCTATTGTTGCAAAATCTGGTCGTGATCTCATTCCAGTTATGGTGTATGGGTAAGATTTTATCTTGTTCTTAGGTATCTTGTTTATGGTTCTTTTTCTAAAAGAAAAATCTGTCAGGGTGTTTATTCCTCCTACATGCTTAATATTATGAATTTGGATAAGGATTCTATTAGATGCAATCTGTTTACATCCGATCGTGATCACATTCCTTTTAGTCGGTGACATTTCTGTACTTTATTTCATTGCAGAAGAAACATCTCTGGGCAAGAGTTTGGAGGGATGTATTGTGTCGTCTTAACTGTGAGGTAACAACTATCATGGTAGAAGCGTGTGCACTCAGGTTTCTCAAAAATGTGTTGCTTTACCTTTTCTTATTGATATCTTTACTGATCATTCTGTTGTATTGCATATCGTGCATGCACAGGTCTGTCGTTGTATCAGCTGCTCTTCTTAGAATTTTCGGTCGGGGAGTAGCCGAGCTTCCCATAGTGGCCACAAGTAGGGATTATCAAGGAAAGGTAAGTGCTTGGCTGCTTTAATGTCTTTTCTTCCCTTCTTTGCCACTTTTTTTTGGGTTGTTTTTTAACGAAAACCTCTATGGGCCAATACTGATTTTAATTGCAGGGTTATTTTCAAGCACTGTTCTATTGCATTGAGGGACTACTTTGTTCCCTAAACGTGGAAAACCTGGTCCTTCCTGCAGCTGAGGAAGCTGAATCAATTTGGACCAAGAAACTCGGTTTCAAAAGGATGAGCGAAGAACAAGTGAGTAAACTCTGTTAGACGATAAAAGAAAATATCTATACAAAAAGAAAAATGTAGATAATAACGATTATCGGTGTTTTTCCATGGGCAGTTGAAGAAATATATGAGAGAGGTTCAGCTGACAATTTTCAAAGGAACATCCATGCTGGAGAAGGCGGTGCCGAAGATGGAAGATTGACAGTTCATTCAACGTGTTGCTTACTTCCTTTTTGCACCTAGATCATATGATAGTTTCTCGTATAATTGCATTGCTTTTGCTGCCATCTTGTTCTTTCAGTTTTGGCTGGAAACCAGCCATATTTGTTTCCAGATTGCCCTGTTCTAACTTCCTAGTAGAGTTTGATACTGAGTGGAGGGAGGGAAGAGGAGAAGAGAGAGAGAGAGAGAGAAAGAGATGGGAAAGGAAAAAAAGAAAAAGAAAAAAAAGAAAAGAGAAAACATAGAGTAAGATAAGTGCATGCTGACCTTGTTATGGTTATTTTTCATGTGTTTCTACTCCATCGATATATATGATATAAAGAGTTGGAATCTTACTCAGTTTTATTTTTAATTATGATATATATGATATATTATAATTATATATAATTATGGGTATATAATATTTATTTAATAAATTTTAATAAAGAAAAAGGAAAATATTACCACATGTATATTTACAGTTATATCCTCCGGCATGACTAGAAATTACTAAAATATCTCCACCCAAGTTTTCATTGGGTTTATGCAGCAGACCCTCTAAAACCCTATAACCGTCCAACAACTCCACGCTTAGACTTCCTTACCATCCCTTTAATCCATTAATGGCTTTCTTTTCTGGCTTTCGACGTGCTCTCAATGGATCTTCTGGCGTTTCGTCTCTTCTCCAATCGCGATTAACTCTGATTCGTCTCAGCTCAACTCTCACTCACCCTAAGCTGTTCGTCAGCGGTAAGTCTCCATTACCTAACAATCTGCTCTAATCCCTAATTTCATTCTTACGTCTACGATATGTATACGATAATTCCTTAAAAGTTGAATTCTTTGATTCTCTCTCTTTTAAGCGCGAAGAAAACAACGATTTCTGTATTTTTAGCTGGAATAAAGTTTACAAATGGAGTGAAAATCTTAGATTAGTTAATGAAACTTGTCAGAATAGTAGGTTAGAAATGTAGGAAGCCGGCTGTTCTTACTAGGTACACATTGAAATACTCTTCTATCAGATCATGTAGTGATGTGTTTTCTGGGAAGCTGAAGAATAACATATGATTATGAAAGTAATGGAGTTGTCTTTGATTTTCTAACTCATGGTCTTAGAAATTTATCCTGTACGAGTCTAAATGGATTGGCCCCCTTTATGGATCATCTGGTTATTGCAATTAACAGGTCTTTCAAGATTAACAACAGATGAGAAGCTTAAGGAAGCATTTGGTCCTTTTGGCCAGCTAGTTGAAGGTAAAACCGACTACCTTCTTGATTTTCATTTTAACAGTTTCCCGAACAATTTCTTACATGATGACATGTTGGTTTGCCGTTCTTTGCAGCAAAAGTTGTTACGGATCGAGTTTCCGGAAGGTCTAAAGGATTCGGTTTTGTCACATATACATCTACAGAAGAAGCCGAGAAAGCCCGGGAAGGAATGAATGCAAAGTTCCTCGATGGATGGGTTATCTTCGTGGACCCCGCCAAGCCAAGGGAGTATAGGCCTCCCCCTCCGCCACAACCAGAGACTTCAGATTCTGGTTTCAGAACTAACAAGACAATTGGATGGTGTGGTTGATTGCAGCACGATTTCATTGTAACAGACTGGTCGATTTAAACCCGGACACCCATTTTTCTCTGCCTGATTATATATGATCATTATAGGATTGTATGAATTTTTGGTCCATGTTGAACATCTATCTCTTGTTGTTTATTACAAGGCCTTCTATTGCTAGTTTTCATTGCAACATTTTGTGAGATTGATTGAGCTTGTATTTTTATGTTTGATGTCAAGTGTTAAACAGGACTTCCTGCTATCATATGCACAAATTCATTAAATAATAATAGAACTGTTATTCGAACACATCTTAACCTCAGGATCATTCTAACATTTTAGATGCCAGGGTGCCGACATGTCATTTCTACTGACGTGTCATTTGCTGTCGTACACGTCACATATTCTCCCGCATAATTAAAACAAAAGAAAAAAGAGTACCTCGCCGGATCGTCAGACATAGCGTCGAGTCTACATGTCTTCTTCTTCTTCTTCTTCTTCTTCGTCGTCTTCTTCTACTTGAAATACGCGCTCAAAAACTAGTTTCAGTTGCTACCCACCAAAAACCCTAAACTCCTCTACGTCCAGTTCAGCTGCATTCGATCGATGTCTCTATGCGTTCCTCACCACGTCTTCATCAAATTTCCCACTCTAATTGGTCCGAAGGTCGGTACTCCATTACTGCATTCTTATGCTTATCATATATCTCCATCTGGTTGCTCAGAATAAGTATAGCTCCGAGCTGTGGAAAATTTCTGTTCTAGAATTTTTTTTTTTTTCCCTCAGAGAAATTTTAAGGTTTATGCTGTTTCGATGAGTGAAGCTGCGAATTACATACCAGAAGCTCCAATCTTTCTTCCTGAAGGGCCTTGGAAGCAGGTATGAAGTTACCAAATTTAACTCATACGATCTGTATCATTGACATTCGTTTTTGTTGAGCTTTACATGTTCCTCGATTCCGATATATTCTCGCCTCTTACTTTGAACTTATATTGCATGTATCTTTCTATTTCACTATGTAATAGGATTTTATAACCAAATTTGTAGATTCCGGGTGGAGTTACGGCCGCTAAGGGGTTCAAAGCTGCAGGCTTATATGGTGGTTTACGTGCTAAAGGAGAGAAACCTGATCTAGCACTTGTGACTTGTGATGTTGACGCAATATCTGCTGGTGGGTTTCCTTACATGTGTTCTCATCCATATCAGACTGGTCAAAGAGTTGATATGATATATAAATGTATACTAGAAAGATGAGCAACGTTGGTTTTTAATTTTATCGTCAATTTAGTGGGTGCTATAGCAGCATTGGGAAAATGCATCTAAATTTTACCTTACTTCCAGGGGTCTTTACAACGAATGTGGTTGCTGCTGCACCAGTATTATACTGCAAAAATACATTGAATCTATCGAAAACAGTATGTCATAGTTTCATGTTGAGCTGCTTAATTTGACTGGTGACATTATATTAACAGTTATATTCATTAATGTAAACCAATTCAATTTTGTCATAAATATTGGCTTTTAAGTTATCGGCTGATGGGTCATTTCTGCAACTTGTTTAGGCTCGTGCAGTGTTAATAAATGCTGGTCAGGCCAATGCAGCAACGGTAAGCAGTTCGATCAGATAGGATGCATATCATTTTCCGAACCAGACATTCTTGACCTGTACTGGGTTTTTACATAACTAAGGGCTTTTTTGGTGATATCCAGGGTGATAAAGGTTTCCAGGATGTGATAGAATGTGCCACAAACCTTGCTAAGGTTGAAACCACTGTAGTGTTTCATGACTAGATTTTGTTTGTTTATCTTGTTTATTGACCATTAGTAATTGTCATTGCAGCTTCTTCAAATAAGGCCAGAAGATGTGTTAATTGAGTCTACGGGAGTGATTGGTCACAGAATTAAGAAGGTTAACATGGAGGATGAATACGTCCTTTATTTGTTTATTACATCCTCTGCTACTTTTGTGTTGACTATACAATTTTATCAAGTCATCTCAAAGTATGCTTGCGATCTTTTCTTCTATTTCATATGCTTAATGGTTGTCATTGTAATTTAGATTTGTCCAATCACATACACAGGAGGCCCTTCTAAGTTCACTTCCGAAACTGGTTGGCTCATTATCTTCTTCAATTGAGGGGTAATTATTGATCTCAGTTACCACTTCCTTATATACTTTTTAGTCCCTTATTCCCTCCGTCTTTGGTCTGTTGAGTGCTTATATCTTGAAATGATCTCCAAGAGGTCATTTTATTGCATTTTGAGTTATTAATTTCCAATAAGCTTGAATCTTATTAGTGGATTTGCAGGGCCGCTTCTGCAGCAGTGGCAATTACAACGACTGACCTTGTTAGTAAGAGCATGGCTATAGAGTGTCAGGTGTGAATTAATTGTTCTTATATTCTATTTGCCATGGATGGTTGTAAATTATCGACGCTATCAGCGTCAATTATCTTGCACCATTGAAGCTAACATTGTAGTGAAACTCTTGGGGATTAAATTGGACTTACTGGAGTTGCTAAATTGCTCAGGTTGGTGGGTCGACGATAAGAGTTGGAGGGATGGCAAAAGGTTCAGGGATGATTCACCCAAACATGGCTACCATGCTTGGTGTACAAATCTTTCTATTTCCTCTCTCTTCATATATCGGGAAGTCTGCTCAATTTTCTGTAATTATCTTTTATTTTACAGGTAGTAACAACTGATGCTCTAGTTTCAAGTAATGTTTGGCGAAAGATGGTGCAGATTTCTGTCAATCGAAGCTTCAACCAGATAACAGTACGTTAAATTCAAATAGCTTTTATATGACATCTGAATGTACTTTTAATTGTTAATTTCTGGACAGCCTGGAGCATTTGCTCAAAAATACAAATCACTTGGGATGGTGTAGTCTTTTGGGCTTTGACAATTTAAAAGAATTTCCTGTTTTGTAGGCTATTGACTTGGTTGTGGACTAAGCTGACTTGGTTATTCTTTTACTGCAGGTGGATGGAGATACTAGTACAAATGACACGGTCATTGCCTTGTCTAGTGGTTTATCCGGATCCACAATAATATCATCTTTGAACAGTCAAGCAGCAATAGAACTTCAAGCTTGCCTTGACGTAGTAAGTTTTGAATTTTGCTCCTAAATGATTTGAACCATGATCCACTTAGCTTTAACATATTCAAATTTTCAGCTAATGCAGGGTCTTGCCAAATCAATAGCTTGGGATGGAGAAGGAGCAACTTGCCTAATTGAGGTTAGCATTCTATTCTCAATGGACTTGATAAATTCAGAAGTCTTGAAAACTTCCTGCCAATTGCACTACTTTTGATGGAAACAGGTGACAGTAAATGGCGCAGACTCCGAGGCGGATGCTGCGAAAGTTGCCCATTCAGTAGCATCTTCATCTCTAGTGAAGGCACGATTTATTCTCAATCATCCTTTCTGATTCTTCAACATGACTAAGTCTAATCAATTCCTTATACTATTGTTGATCAGGCTGCCGTATACGGAAGAGATCCAAATTGGGGTCGCATTGCTGCTGCGGCAGGGTATGCAGGGATTTCTTTCCAGCAGAACAAGCTCAGAGTATTGCTCAGCGACATTCTTCTCATGGATGCCGGAGAGCCTCAATCATTTGACCGGTAAGCTTCAAATCTGTTTCTGTTATTTTAACTGTCATCCATTTATCCTGATTTCCCTTCTAGAGTATCTGGTTGTAATTCTAATATTGATGGTCCACTAACATATGCCTGTACTATAGGGACGCAGCTAGTAACTATCTCAGGAAAGCCGGGGAAACCCATGATACCGTCAGAATTTATGTATCTATAGGTAAGCTTCAATGATGACTATTCCATGTCGAGAATTCTGACTCATCTTGCAAGCCTTCTGTCATTCATATTAACTTTTGCCCGCGCTCTCTCTTGAATAGGTGATGGACCAGGAACAGGTCAGGCGTGGGGCTGCGATTTAAGTTACGAATATGTCAAGATAAATGCGGAGTATACAACTTAGGATTTGTATTAGTACTACTCATTGTTGGCCACTTATTATTGTTCTTGAAACAGTGGGCGATCAGACTGTTGCATAATTTCCATTTTGACTTCGCATAGTTATGTTACTTGATTCTCCCCTCCAAATCATTTTCTTTCTCTAATGTTAATGAGATGGATGATTATTGTCTGGTAGAAGATTTAAGTGTCGAGGGACCATAAATAACATCCACACAGCTTGAGTCGCTTCACGAGCTTTTTTCTCTTTTCAACCCACATTAGACAGCAATAAAGTTTGACTATACAAAACCAGCGAAAAATATGGCGATAACAAAGCATCAAACTCAATATGGCGATACAAGTTCTCAAAAGGTCAGGAAGAAAACCATCAAACGTCCAGTGATCATAGATCGACCATCAACAACAAGCACTTTAAAAGCAAACTACTTTATTTATTTACAGGATCCGGAAACAGAGACTGGAAAAGCTTGATCATAGTCACAGTGCTTCAGCAACCGAGTAGTGAACCTTTGTCATTGACTGCATAAGAAAGCTGTTGCCACAGTGCGTGTCTGAGGTGCCTACTTCAAAACTATCATATTCCTTACAACTCACGACAGTTTGTTCCAAATCATCGAACTGCTTGCATGACCTGCTACAGCCCCCCACAACTTTACGAGCCTGCTTGGTCTCCTTGCCACCATTCCGACGTGAAAAATTGCTGCTCTTCTGCCCTTTCTTTCCATTCTTCTTGTTCTTAGACTTCTGCTGTTTCTTGCTTTTAGTAACTGTGTGGGACAAGGATGTCTGTGGTGGGTCATACACTTCTGGGGCCCATTTCACGGTTAGCTTCTGTGGCGATGCACTTAGTTGGGCTCGGCTACCTTTCATGGCAGAAACAAGCCTTGAAGGACTCTGCAGATTCAGGAAGGTGGAAAGGAAATAAACACAAAGGTCTAAAGAACAGAGAAATTCATGAACAATTTTTAAATTTTTTTTAATTGCACTGGCCATATTTCAACATACAATAGCCATGATGCCAAAACCAATCCTCATAACAGTACAATATAAGGATTGACAATAATGTTCATCACTTCCAAAAATTTTCACTAGTGATAGCAAGAAGAATCTTACTGGCAAAGATAATGATCGTGAACAGGCTTGATGGGTAGGTTCATCAGAGAAAAGTTGGTTCAATGCTGCTTCAGATTCAGCAATAGGCAACTTCTTACCAGAACAAGGGAATGTTGCACTCTTGTTCAAGTATGTAGTAGAGATAGTTGTCTCGGGAAATTTGACCGCTTTTTCTTTCCCATCATTGATACAGCCTCCCTCAGGTATAATTTTCGGGTTTGGGGTATCCTCAATGTGTAAAGACTCCTTAACAGTACGTTCAAGGCTATTTACCAATTCACTTCCGTTTGCATTTACAGACAACTGCAAATCATGGAAGCTGTCTACATCTTGCACAACCGATTTGGAACAACCAGATTGACTTTCCATTCAAACTAAGAGTCTTGCGAAACTGCGGAAACACATGCATGAGCAAGAGTTACTACGGTACTTAGAACCTATTGACAAAGACTTGATATACTAAGACATTCTATGAGAATTGATGATAGCATGTAGTGCTTAATAAAACTAAATCCAACATCCAAATGCATCAAGATAAGTGGAAAATTACAGTCAATGTTTTCTAATATGTAAAGAAAAAATTGAAACAAAGAATAAATATATAGGGATCGTAAAAGGCATCCATAAATTTATAAGACAGGAGGATTAGAATAAATCTATGAATAGAATACCTGTGATTGAAAAACGAAAACTTCAAAAAAAGAACCCTCTGCGACCAGTTCTCAGCGATGATACCAAGCTTTCTCAGACTTGTTACTTCAACCCAAAACCTCAATTATCAAGAGCAAAATCGAAAACCCTGACTCACTAGATCGTTGACTTAGTGATCTCTCGAGAAAATCCCTCCACTCAAACTAGGTTGCGAAACAAAGGTAGAATCCAACAAAGTACTACTAATAGAGCTAAAAGCAATTCAAGGAAGTTAAAAACCGTGTGTTAACTAAGATTACCACGCCGATCACCTTTTTCGAGGCGTTTCAGACGATGCGAAGAAGTACCACCATGGAAGGATATCACAGAAGGAACCAGAGGCTGAGGTAGGAGGCCGATGGGTACCGAAGGCATTTCGGAATGCTCTCAGAAACCCCAAATTCGAATAGATCAAACAAAACCCTAAATTTCCCGTACTGAAAGAAAAAGATAAACACTGGATCCGAAAATTGGAGAAGATCAGAATTTTTTAAAAGCGAAATCAGCAATCGATTCAACTGCTCTGCATTGAAATTCCTGGCAAATTTAACGAGACCAGTGCGATTTTAGAGGACGGGATTGGATCAGATGTAAGAAGCTCGAGTAGGTCTGCAGTGGCGGTTGAATACCTTCTATTTATAGCGGGAAATGTATCTGGTCAATGAACTTAGCCAGATTCAATCCAGACCGTCCACGTTCCTACCTCGTACAGATGGTACAGTTTCGATTTGACGTTTCACGTTTCTTTTTTCCCACCTCTAGTTATCTTATCAGGTTCAGACTCGAGATATTTCCCACCATTTCCATTAGACCTGGGCCGAGCCCGATAAGTAGGAATGGGCTGACATTGATTGGGCTTTTGATTTAAAATCCATGCTCAGCATCGGACGGGATAGATACCATTCGTACAGGTAAGAGGTAACTGTCCCGAACCATTTCCGGAGAGTTGCCAACTCATCATCTCCTGACCGTCGATCATCATCGGAATCCAACGGTCACTAGCTCGCAACTCAGAAGTGAGAACCAAAGGTGCCTTCCGGCTTTCACCAAAAACCCGGTAATGATAATCACGCGACGGTACAGCTCAGTGTGAAAATTTCTGTTTGGTTTCTGGGAAAATTTCCCTTTGAACGGAAGAGGAGTCATGGAGAGCCTTGGAAAGGTGAAGAAAGGTGCGGCTGGAAGAAGGGGAGGCGGTCCGAAGAAGAAACCAGTATCGCGGTCCGTGAAAGCCGGTCTGCAGTTTCCGGTGGGAAGGATCGGCAGATACTTGAAGAAGGGCCGGTATGCTCAACGAGTCGGAACTGGTGCTCCGATTTACCTTGCTGCCGTGCTTGAGTACCTCGCTGCTGAGGTAATTGACTAATTTCAGCTCCCTTGCTAGAATTTGTGCTCAATCTTAGCTGCCTTTAGTTTCTAGCGTTCGGGAGTAAGGTGATCAATTTTTCTCCGTGGAAATGCATCGACCTGCGTATGTACACTATATAATTGAGATTTAGCTTTGTGCTTTTGGTTTCTCTACTTTAACGGGCTGCAATTGTCGAGTTGATTTCTTCTTTAGCATGTCCGATTCCATTGCATTCTGACAGAATGACAGATCCTCTCTTATTCTAACGATATAGCGTTTGTATGGTAATATGCTTGGCTTGCTTAGTTTTCTATAAGATTGAAAATCCTACTGAAGCTGTAACCTCTAAAAAATCCCCCTTTCTTGGAAAACCCTGAGTTAGCAAATTGCATTTTCAATTATTAGTTTTTTTTTTTTTTTTTTTTTGGGGGGTTTAAAAATATAGGTGTTGGAGCTTGCTGGAAATGCAGCGAGGGACAACAAGAAGAACAGGATCATCCCAAGGCATGTCTTATTGGCCGTAAGGAACGATGAAGAACTCGGGAAGCTTCTTGCGGGTGTGACCATTGCCCATGGCGGTGTCCTTCCCAACATCAATCCGGTTCTTCTCCCAAAGAAGTCGGAAAAGGTGGCTTCTGCAACCAAGGAGCCCAAGTCACCATCCAAGGCTTCCAAGTCTCCTAAGAAGGCATAGCACTTCCTTCGAGTGTTAAATTGACTGTTGTTTTCTCGGTATTAAGTCGTTACCCCCCTATGTTGTGGGCATGTGTTGAAGATTTGTTATTAAGTCTTAGAAACATTGTACTCTGTAACTCGCCATTTCCTTGTACAACATCCTTCGTCCAATTTGACATGAAACTTGTCCATTGTGTTCGCCTACTTGACAAATACCATATGAATAGATGTAATTTAGTGGCTTAGACTGTTTTTCATTTACTTTTACCAAAAACTTCTACAAATGGCATGAACATCCCAAGCATCGTTTTCAGTTTAGACAACTGAATCAAAGATGTCCATAGCTTGCTGAGAAACTACCGCTTCAAGCTCTCTACAATTTGGTTGGCATACAGAGTCCTTCACACAATAGAGAAGAAGAGTGCCATCAGAACCCAGACAGAGCAAAGAATTAAAAACATAAGAAAACGTTAGAACACCTCATCACCAACTGCAGAAAAGTGATTGGAGGCATGACTCATCGTAAATTTTTGGAGTGATTGTTTAGCACTAAAGTCAGCTAAGTTGATTTGTTCAGACCCTCCTGAATTTAACTTAACAGACCAGGGAAGTGCGTTGCTTACATTGAATGTTCCTTACAAGGGGAAGATATAAGAAGATATTCCCAAAGACAATTCTGAGCAGACGTTTACGGACCCAAACGCACAAGGTTTATGCAAGTAGGATGGATTTGAAAAACAAAACAAAAAAATCAACGTATAGAACAAGTATCCTAGATCTGCAACTCTCAGTTCCAAAGCGTGGAGAACACGATCATGCACGTATGGATTCGAACACATTCAACACGAACAATCACACAGACAGCAGCAGAGCATAGGCACACAGCCAAACATCAACCATCGCTCCAATAATTCCAGAGTTTTACACATGGTCCGGTCCATACACAAATTAGAAGCCGAATAATACACATGCATAGTAACAAATGTTCCTAGTTATCCGAGAAGTACGAAATGCCAAAGCAAACAGAATACGAAAGAACTAGATCCATAAAAAGCAGGAAAAAAAAAAACCAAGAAGAAGCCGCAGGAAATAAATCAGAAACGAAGAGAAAGCCCTAGAAAAATGAAAAATCCACAACACATTAACCGAAACTAAAATCCGTACCTCTATCGTATCCAGGCATCGGTTCTGGAGACACAGGGCCTCGCTGATGGAGCTTCGCAGAAAAGAGGGAGAGGAGGATGCACAGATCTCGAAACGAGAGAGAAAGAGAAGGATTGAATGAGAAGGAACGGTCGGTCGAATCTGTATTTAAAGCAGTGAGATTATCGAGTTGGAGCAATGAGTAGGAGTTCTGTACGTCTTCCCGCTCTCTTTTCTCTTCCCTTTCCCCCATTTAAAGGCGAAGATAAATAAATAAAAATAAAAATAACTCCCTTATTTCTTACGTTTCAACGCAGTGAAAAAGGAAAATGCGCATATTCTGTGAAACGAATATATATTGGCTACGTGTCGATATGTGGTTAGATCCTTTCTTGGATAAACGTTTTGGGCCCACTGCAAACAGAAACGGTATTTCCAACGGCCGTGTGTTGCAGTTTGGTCACTGATCGCTCGCTGCGTCGTGTTTAGGCGGACGGTGAGTATCACCCTCGCTGTTACGTTTCCATTTCGAACCAAAGAAAACAATTTTATTAATTTACAATTAAGATATTAATTTTTCCAAATTTAAGTTCTTCCATTAATTTCTTAAGAGGATTAGGTAACTTATAATACACATGTCTACTCTTACTTTCGAACTATGATATCAACAACCAGATCAGATGTACAAAAGCGTTACTCTCTAACGTGTATGTGACTGCAGTTTGGGAGAATCAATCAGTGCAAGAAGTAGCGTTGAAGTGATTGCAGCTAAAAGAAGAATGGCCACGCAAACAGTAGTCAATAATGCATGGCCAAACGGAGTCGTTTGGCGTCGCGTTCCACTACGGAGTTTAGCGGACGTCAGAACAGCCGGTTTCATTACTGCCCCCACGATTGATACAGATCTTAGAATGTTAAAGGATCCAACGGATAAGAAGTCTCGTCCATAGCTTAAATGCTGGAACTCGCCTTCAAAACATTTTTGCTCTGCTAACCGTTTCAATGGCCGTCTGGTTGCTGACGTAGCAGGGACGCTTTCCCCCTCTCTCTCTCTCTCAGATCTTACGCTTTCTCTTCCACGATCTGGTATTGGATTTTAACGTAACGCATCAGTTCACTATCTATTTTCAAATATTGGATTCGTTTTTTCACTTTCTATGTTTTATTTTAATTTGTTCGTAATACTCTTTTCTGTCCAGAAGAAAATCATCGTTGTTCTGGGGTTATTTTGATTCTTCATATTGCATTCGATGGCTGGTCCACCTGCAAGAGCTCGAGCTGATTACGATTATCTCATAAAGCTTCTCCTGATCGGCGATAGTGGTACGTTATTTTTTACATTTCTGCGCTTGATTGATTTGTGATCTCATTGTTTCCTACTGTATCGGCTTCCAATCTGTATTCCGATTTATTTATACCGACGAGCTAATCATTCTCTGTAATCACGGGCTAATTGTTCGTGATTGTGGTGTATTTTCTGTTCAATTTTCCTTGAAAGAGATATGCACGAGCAAAGACCGCAGATCGTGCGAGTTGTCTCTGACATTTGACACAATCCAATTGCTTTCGTTTTCTGAATTTGGTTCAACATTCGTGTCATTGTTGCATTTGGATCTGTTCTATGTGGATTAGAAATATCGTATCCGATACATGATTTCTTCCAACATTAGTATTTACTCTCTCGAGTTTATGCTCCAAGTTCATGTAATGCCTTTTGAACCGCATGTTGTCTGTGACATGCAGGTGTGGGAAAGAGTTGCCTTCTTTTGCGTTTCTCAGACGGTTCCTTTACCACCAGTTTTATCACGACCATTGGGTAAGTGCATTCAAGACTATTTCGATAGGTTTCTTTCACGAACTTGTTCTGATTCTCGTAAGTTACAACTTCTCAAACAGGATTGACTTTAAGATAAGGACCATAGAGCTCGATGGAAAGCGGATCAAATTGCAAATTTGGGATACTGCTGGTCAAGAGAGGTTTAGAACAATTACTACTGGTTAGTGCCTAAAATTTGATGCGGAACAGTTAAATTTATTAGTACACAGCCTTAGAAATTGGTTAAGAACAACTACAACTGATAGTATTTGGCCTTTTAATTGGTTTCTAGGACAATGCAAATCCTACTTTTTAAAATTCAAGTTATCTACTAATTTGTTAATCTATGGTCGCTATTTTCTACAATTTGTAGGCTTCCTGAATCACAGTTAATTTATCTTGTGCAGCTTATTATCGTGGAGCCATGGGTATTTTGCTTGTCTACGATGTCACTGATGAGTCGTCTTTTAACAGTAATTTCATCATATATCTTAATTACTCTCGGCAGCTTACAAATTTCAGCGCTTCCCTTTAGTTTTGTTCATTATCTACAAACTGTGTTTGGCACCGGTAAACAAGCTTATCTTTTAGGGAGCTCTGGGTATTGGTTCCCTTGTTTTCTATCTTTTTCCTTCTATGTTTTTCTCTGTAATAGGGAGTCTTGTGTAGTCTTGTCAATATTAGACGTGGAAGTAAATGAACTTCTTTCTATATTCAGATATCAAGAACTGGATACGCAACATTGAACAGCATGCTTCTGACAATGTTAACAAGATCCTAGTGGGTAACAAGGCTGACATGGACGAGAGCAAAAGGGTAAACCCTGTTTATGTTGTCAGTGTGTGTGTTTATTTATGGTTCCTATCAATGTTGTTGGTCTGAGAAAAAATCTTGATTTACAAGGTCCCCTTTTTTTTTTTCCTAGGCCGTGCCTACCTCAAAGGGCCAAGCACTAGCAGATGAGTATGGCATCAAATTTTTTGAGACAGTGAGTAATATATATTGCTGATGTGGATATTAACTACATGACTGTTTGAATATTTTCATATTCTGAAAAATCGTGTAATACAGAGTGCAAAAACAAACTTAAATGTGGAAGAGGTTTTCTTCTCCGTAGCCAGGGATATCAAACAAAGACTAGCAGATACTGACTCAAGGGCTGAGGTATGAACTTTTTGCAGTTGTAAACTATATCTTACCTCTTCTTGCATTATTTCTGTTCGACCTTATCCAGAAATCATCATCCGAATCCTAATCATATATATGTTGTCCTGCTCCTGTCTAACTAAAATGGCGTAAGCTTAATATAGGGGGACCTACCTCTATAAAACTCCCCACCAAACTCACCACAACATATTTCTGTCAAAAGCTAAATATCTTTGTTTCTGTTTGCCTTATTACAGAAACTCCGTAAGTGGGTTTCTTTTAAGATCTGGATTCTAACCTTCTTTAGGGTGATTGAAACTAAAATGAGCTTTACTTTTGTCTGTTCTTTCAGCCCCAATCACTCAAAATTAACCAATCAGACCAGGCAGCAGGTGCAGCTCAATCAGCTAAAAAATCATCCTGCTGTGGTTAAGAGATTTTGTGTTCGAGATGGATCCCATGGGTACTTCTCTCAGGGAAAATATTTATCTAGCTACAGCTATATCACTAGTGCTTGTATTGATTCTGTGTCTCATTTTCATTTTCGCGACTAGTCATTGCGGTGTGAAAGATAGCAGATCCTTTTTATTTGTCAAATTTATCATATATATTAGTTTATTTTTCCTGAAATTCGTTTCTTTAATCTTGAAAATGGAAAGTTTGTCTTTGGATAACTGATTAAGCTTTTGTTTACGGGTCATCGTTTATGACTCTAACCTCCACTTGTAAAATCACAGTGCTGGATTAGGTAAAATAATTGTGAAAGAAAAATAAAAGAACACAACACGTATTAGACAACCTATTAATGCACTAAAATTGACTATAAGGTTAATGCACCTATTAATGTACTATGATGCTATCACACCATCTTCCACCTTTTTTCATTGTGTTGGGAAAGTAAATGCAGAATGTCTCAACGAGCATTACCAAAACACAATGAGAGCCTCCCCTCATGAAATTTCATCCACACTCTCACTTATATGTCATCAAGGACATCAATTTTTTTTTTTTTTTTTTTTTTTTTTTTTGCATATCTTTCGTTTATCTTTAGCCCACAGACCCACAGATTCAAAAGGCATGTCTAATGGATTCCAGATTGGATGTGGATTCTTAGTCATGAAATAAAAAAAAAAAAAAAAAAAACCCTAGATGGTGATCGATTTGACTTGTCTCATTTGCCTTGTGCTCGCCAGAGTGAGAGCAAAGACATCGATGGATTTAACATTTTTAACAAAAATGGTGGGTCTTTTTGAGTGGGAGACTCGGTCTGTGTTTGACTGATGTTTTGGCTCGTAATATAAATAATTCATCATCAACTAAACTCTTTACAGTTACAATCACAAAAGAAACAGAGCACTTTAAATCCTCAATAATGGAATGGGAATAAATAAAAAAAGCAGAGCGTTCAATCAAATTTTCCTTATCTTTACTTATTCATTATTGAACAAAAAAAAGTTAACTAGGATTACAAGCAATAAAATATAATCGCACTAGTTTCGATTTGTTGTCTTCTTTCTTACTTTCTTTCCTCTCCATTTGAAGCACCAATTGGTGCATGAAAAGCATTTCCTCTCTGCATGCAACTGTTGCATATATAAGGAGAAGAAGAAGAAGAAGAGGGGTGGATCCCATGTGGGTGATTTCACTCGTGAAGGGGTCCCACTTCCATGCTTGCTATCTTCGCCGACGTGGGAGGGGTACTGTGGGAATGACGTTTCCAAACTGACAATGAGATGGCCTTACATCACTTAAAGAAGAAGCCTAATTGAACTCCGTACGCAATATGCATAAAAAAAGGGAAGGGAAGTGCACCATTTAGGCATAAGTATGGCGCTGCGTAACAAAACTTTTATATAAATCAAATTAAAGCTGAACCCACTACCAATTGAAACTTTTTATCTCAAATGAATTATTCATATGGATTTGAGAAAATGTGCAAGTTTTTACCACTTTCTCTTTCTTAGACCCTCACGCTTTATGTGATGCATCCTCCTATAAAACTTGAACCAGAGTTTTTTAGCAGCTCACAATTCAACCTCAATTCATTCCAAATTTGAAAGAGCAAACCCAGAAACAAGAAAAGGACTTGCTCTCCTGAGTCCTATAAAAACACTAGCCAGTGTCCAATAGAGATGGATGTCTGTAGATGGTGTAGCGCTGCGAAGCCTTTCTTCGCTGTTATATTCTTGCAGTTTGGGCTAGCAGGAATGGATATTCTTTCAAAGGCAGCACTAAATCAAGGGATGAGCAACTACGTGCTTGTCGTATATAGACATGTTGTCGCTACTATAGCCGTTGCTCCCTTCGCACTGGTTTTCGACAAGTAAACATTTATCTCCCTACTTACGTTTATATGTGTATATATATATGAATCAGTATCTCATAATTATTTATTTTTTGACAGGAAAGTAAGACCGAAAATGACACTTCCGATTTTCATCAAGATCACGGCTCTCGCCTTGCTAGAGTACTTTTTTTTTTCTAGATTTTTGACATAAATGAATATCTATCTCATGTTATTATGTTATAGTATTTGATTATGTATTACTTTTAATTGACAGGCCAGTTATCGATCAAAATTTGTATTTCCTAGGGATGAGATACACTACAGCGACGTTTGCAGCCGCTATGTGCAATATTCTTCCTGCCATTACTTTCGTAATGGCTTGTGTTCTTAGGTAAGTACTATTAGATATGATAAGCAATCAAGTACTATTAAAGAGAGATTGACATTTATTATTTTATTTTCCTAGACTTGAGAAGGTGAAGCTTAGAAGCATTAGAAGCCAGGCAAAGATTATAGGAACTCTAGCAACTGTTGCTGGGGCTATGGTGATGACTTTACTAAAGGGTCCAATTATCGAGCTCATTTGGACCAAAAGAAGTACGGATAATGAACAACAGCAAAAAACCGAAATAAGCCTTCAAAATTCGATTAAGGGCGCGCTAATGATTACTATCGGATGCTTCAGTTGGGCTTGTTTCATGAATCTTCAAGTAAGTTATATTCTTTCTTGACCTCATCTTTTCAACATATACAGATCATATTTATAAAAAAAAATTCTTATTCTAGGCAATTACCCTGAAATCATACCCGGCCGAGCTGTCTTTAACGGCTTGGATATGTCTGATGGGTACGGTGGAGGGGACTGCCGTGGCACTCGTGATGGAAAGAGGAAATACTGCAGTTTGGAGCATAACATGGGGAACGAAACTACTAGCAGCTGTTTATAGTGTAAGAATTAACCTTACTTCTTAAACAATTAATTACTTTGCGACATCTTCTATTTGCTAGCTTAAAATTTATGGAATATTGTTTAATTACAGGGCATATTTTGTTCTGCACTAGCTTACTATATTCAAGGACTAGTAATGAAAGACAGAGGTCCGGTTTTCGTTACCGCATTTAGTCCTCTAAGTATGGTTATTGTTGCTGTAATGAGCTCGTTTATACTTGCCGAAACACTTTATCTTGGAAGGTACTTATTTATCAATCTAATTTCACCCTACAAAAAATGGAGAGAAGAAGAACAAGAGTAATTTTTATTCTATTGCAGGGTACTTGGTGCCGTGGTCATAATAGCGGGACTATATCTTGTCGTTTGGGGTAAAAGTAAGGATGAAACAACACAAACTGTGTTTAAGGAAGAGATAGCATCGCCTGAAAAGAATACGGAGACTAACGGGAAGGAAAATTTCAATCAGGTCATCGCTAGTGACGCATCAATTGAACGGAAATTGGTAACTGAAGTTTAAAGAAACGGACTTAGTTTTCGTCAATACGAACTCTTGAAAGAGGCAACTCAAGAATTAACAAAATCCCTTTGATGAGATATCAATCTTCCTCCAGTGTAATGTGGAATGGATGGTTAGTTTTAGTATCCTTTCATACAGGATGTAAGTTTTTAACAGTTTTTAACTATTTTAACTATTTTAATTTCTAAGTCTGGTTCGTTTTTCTCATTTGGGATTCATCAATGTTGATGAAGGGGAAATGGACAATGAACAATGAACAAGAAGAAAAAAAGAAAAACTGATGAAAGCTGATATTTTCTTACCAACAGCATTTAGAATTTACACTTCACAAATCTATAACAACACAAAATCACTTGAAGAATCAAGACAAAAGAGAGCTCTCTTAACCATATCCATTACTTCCCGAAAAACCGAATTTCCTCTTTCGGTCTGCACTTGAAGTTTCTGATTTCCTTTGGCAAAATATGATATGAAATGGTAGTTATGACAAATAATCGATCTCCACAAAGGCGGCTTAGAAAAGCATAAACAAGCATGAATCGCTTCATGCTGCTCGTTTCTTTTGCTTCTGATTCAGTGTTCCTATACACTACTAATTAATCGAGCCTAAAAAACATAGGCAGGCCAATCCCCAAAACAAACCAAAAAAAAAAAAAAAAAAACCAATTGATACAGCAAAAGGGAAATTCCTTGAGCTCACATAGGTAATTAATTCATCACCAGCAACATAGCCCAACTTGCAGATTTCCCCTCATAGCAAACCATTTGCTTGCAGATTGTGGGCTTTTCCGTAATTTTCGTGATTATATATATTCACATGTAAATCGCCCGTAACGATGGAGGAAAACATTATCCTCTAAGACCTGTAAGAAATCTGATTTTTTTAACTTTCACTTCAAAACTGTGAGCCCAAGGCAGCTTCAATGCAGTTTCTTTCTCTGTCGACTACACCAATAGTTCTTCTGCTTGAACTTTAGCTACACATAATGATGGCAATGTGCTGCTCGTAGCCAATTTTTTCGTAGAGTATTGGACGAGGGAGGGGCCTGCACCGGTTTGGAATGGAATGTTGGCTTTGTTCTTGTTTCCAATATCAACTTGCAGTGAAAATAAGGAGTAAACGGGTCTGTGGTCTGAGAATTTGGACTCTCCTCTAACATACCACATTTGTTTCATTCTTTCTCCTTTCCACAAAATCCGATCACACCTATCGGAAAAAAGGAAAATTCAAATTTACTTTAAAAAAAAAATTAAAAGTTCAAAATTGAGAATTCTACTTTAGAATAATAAGGAAGACGACAAAATAAAATAAATTGTGGGACAATCTTCAAGCGTAAACTCTAGTATCCATCTGGGGTTTGGTTTTATGAATATTTTAACCTTTAATGGAAAGAGTTGACCAAAAAGAATATAAAATGGCAAGTTTCTGAAAATAGTTTTAAAAAAGTCAATACTTGAGAATACAAAACATAATAACTCTGTTTTCAAATCAAGTGTAGTACTATTATTGAGTGTAGGGCTGTCTATAAGCATCATTTTCAATCAAGTGGGTGAGGATTATATAGCCTACATGATGCATATATGTTGACAAATTAGGATGAATCAGACGACTAATGAAATCAGCATTCTACAGAAAAAATAAAGAAATAAAGATTAAAGTCGGTTGTTTTAAGTAGACAGGAATTCATCAAAATGATCATCAATGACAATCAGTTTCCCTTAAAATATTACCGTTAAAATTTTATATGGTGATTGAGAAGGGAGAAGAGACTTGTGTAAACTGTTAAACCACACAGCACTTAGCACACAAAATAACTAATGAATAGAAAATCGGTGAAAAATTATCGGAATGGAACTTACCAAGCAGGAGTGCGTCTTTTCTCTCCAGATTTGGAGGTTTGCACAACATAGTGATTGGAGTTAGCAAGGTACTTGTAAGTTGGAGCAAATAGTATTCTTCCTTCTTCCCACCCTTTAAATACACGACCAGCTCTTTGCTCTAACCTCAACTGGCAAAAACCAACCAAAACAAATCAAATTATGCAAACAGATCATGTATATTTTCTATGTATGTATATATTGCCAAAAACCAGTAAATGTAGAATTGGTCCCACCTGATCTTTCTCAAGCAGTGCCTGCCAATCATTCTTCTTAAGAAGTTCATACGTGTCACCCCAACCAGCTGCTAGCCGATAGTTCAAATCACCAAGCCATATGACCTTGCTGCATTAACAGATTTATACATTCAGAATCAGAGAAATTGATAGGAAAGAAACTCCATTTGGACCTTTCAAAACTTGTGATCTATCTCAAATGCATGACAAAGTCGGAAGCTTTTAAAATCAAAAGCGAACTTACTCATGGTCCGAAATGGTCTCAGGAGGTGGGGGTCTTCCAGGAGCTCTACAGGAATGAGAAAACCTTGTTTTCTTCAAAATTTCAGTGACATCCGAGTTTCTACGCATCTCATCACCTTCTTTCTCACCAGAAGCCAAGTGGGTACAAACAAAGCAGAAGCTGGTCTCATGCAATGTCATGCTAATAGATATTGATCCCTATTAAATTTGAAAAGAAAAATAGAAATAAAAATATAATTTATCAATCAAAAGAACTTAAATATACTCTGTAAGAGTCTATCTGTCATCTGAGTGACTAACCTTATTTCCAAGATATCCCATAATGCCTCTGCCAACGCAAGAGACCTTCATATCGATGATGTGCTGGTAAAGATTGGATCGAACCCAAATGCACAAGAAAATACCAACCATCTGCTTGCTAGCAGCGAGACAATATTGTGTGCTGCTGCTTTCATTTCCACATTTTATTACATTAGTTGGGTTCCAAAAACTGAATCTTTGAGAGTCGGATTTATCAGGTTCGTCTTCTAAAGCAAGCAAATCAGAGACGCTGGGCCTGGGCTTTGGGCTAGTGTCCCTACTGGAGTGATTCTGTGAGAAGTCGAAATCCTCTGTGTTTAGTGCTTTGCGAATGAGAGAAAGCCATTTGGCAGGTGGTGCTCTGTCCTCTGCTCCTAGTACGTTTCCCGCGTTTAAAGGGACAATTTCTTGAAACCTTAATACCCAGAAAATACAAAGAATTAACAAGGCCGATTACATTACACGATTAACGCTATATTGCAAATTAACAGAGTTAAAGTTTAAATATTACCCAATAACATAGATGTCCGCAGGGGCAGGGGAACTGAGCCAATCGCTCAAGTTCAAGTCCTCGTGGGGTGATTTGCCTCCGACATTCCACGTCCCCACGAACATTCTGTAAACCAACCATAACCCACTTCGTTTTAGATCCCATAAAGTCAACAAATTCAGAGCTTTACTCTAGATTTTCTAATTATTATGCTTTAGAAAGTTTGGTGAGACATATTCTAATTATCATACACCGATTTCTTTCTTTCTTTCTTTTTGGTTCTGAACTGTTATATTCATTGATGGGTACCCGTTTTTGAACGATGGCCATGAAAACACGTACTTCTTACCTTCCTTAAAAAAAGTGTCCTTTTTTTTTAGGTGAAGAAGGTGGAAGTAGGATTAATTTGGATGGTGATCAGTAGTTAATGCTGAATAAGAATTCACTAAAGATATTAATTATTACCAAATTACCTCAGGTCGAGAGTATCAGTAACGGTTGTTAATTGGGTCTCAACTCTCCCGCCATTTGGTGTCTCTTTCAACAGTTCTTCGAGTTTTAAAGAGAAATACAATTAGAACAAGGAAGAAAAAAGTGTATAAATAAAATGATACAGCCGAAACTTCCACCGTCCACGTGGCACACAGCTCCCAACAAGGGAGGAGCACAGTACACTGCACAGTTTCCCAAGTCAGATATCGCCTTTTCTCTATCATCAAAAAGTAGTTTTCCTTTTTCTCTTCCAGTCCAATCATATTAATCAGGCCTTATGATTGACGACACTGAGAGATCAGATCGGATCAGGTCAGAATCAGACCCGCCAGCCAGACAATATATGGATACTATCGTACCAGATGGACGGGGAAGGGCTAGAGGACAAGCTACGGTACAGTGCATATGTACAGTAATATCACCTGAAAATTCTTCCGGAAACACCACGTATCTGTCCTCGTCGGAGCAGCTCTTCCTTCTCTGATTTTTACCTGAAAAATGAAAAACACACGCATGAGTTCGTTATAACAGAAAAAAAACGAATCTCGTAACAATTCCGAGACGAGAAGCTAAGAGTCCGAGACGGAAAATTCGGTTACCGTGCAGAGCGTGATCGGAGTGGAACTCGTCGGCGCCGCTCTGTATATTCAGCCATTTTCTCACAACTACTTTTGGCCATGAAGACTGCTGCATGATCGACGAAGAAAAAAACAAATATATCGGACTCGATATTTCGGATTGAAATCGAGAATTTATGGCTGATCAAACTAATCGCTTACCTTGGAGATCTTCTCTTCTACCGTCCTCATTGCTCTAAAACAATGGCGAATGGAAGTGGATTTGTGAAGCGTGGAGAAGTCGAGCTCTATATGATATTCGGAAAATATTAAATATCATCAGATTCTGTAAGCAAGTACAGCTTAAAAAACTGCAAGTGGACATTAGCAAACAAAATGAGTTATTTAAATCCAAAAAGAAGGAAGTTGAAGAAGCTATATATATATATATATATATATATATACATACACAAATATTAATCGAAAGGAGTGGTTTAATTGTTTTATAGAGTTAAAATAAGTGGAAGCTGTAGCATTCAACGGCAATAGAAAAGACCTAGTTGCAGGTGAAAATGGAGACATGAGCACCGGATAAAAACGGGAAAATGAAAGAGAGAGACGGAGAGATTAAGTACTGATCAAGGCATTTTTTAAATAGAATTAAAAAAAGAAAAAGGAGACATTTACAGAGATGGATACATAGCAGGCGGCCAAGCAGGACAAATTTTTACTCTTTTTTTTTTTTCTTTTTCTTTTTCTCTTTTCTCTGAAGATTGAAAAAAAAAATTACTTCCGATGCAAGCAACAGAGAAGAACTTGAAAAATAAGTCAGAATCGAACCGATTCTGAAGGTTAACCTTTCTGGAACTATAGGAAATACAGATAACGGATAGAAGGAAAGAAATGAGGAGAGAGAGAGAGAGAGAGAGAGAGTTCTTCGTATGATACAAATTATTAATCATAAAGAAAGTTAATTGAGATATGAGAAAGAAGAAAAGAGTGATCCGGTGCAGAGCTTACCGGAGAGTGTGCTCGAGAAGATGAAGAAGAGACTAGAGAGAGAGTTGGTTGGTTGGTTGGTTGGTTGGTTTGTTAGTTTGTTGGTTGGTTGGAGTGAAAAGAAAATCCAGAGGAAGCTTGAGGTGAGGGCAGTTCCCTCGTACAGCAAAAAATACGAAGGGAGGCAGTTACTTAATCAGTTCTCAAATCTTGTTAACAGTAGTAGTGATGGGATGATTCATATTTATGAGCGGGAGTGATTTACAGCAAGATTAACGTGGTCCCACCTTTTGTTTGATTTCTATCTATTTTAATTATTGAATTTATTTAATCAACGATTAATTAATTAATTAATTAATTAATTAAAAATAAAATGATCAAACTAAGTTTTCGGTCTGCATGCACCTTCACACACCCTTCTGTTGTTTGGGTAAGTACGTAAGTTAGGATTCGGAGTGGACTCTAAAGGATATTTTTTAATATATAGTCATTAGGTAACTTAATTTTTACTCTAATTAAATTTAACACAACTAATAATTCAAATCCCTTAGTTAGGCTTTAATTTTACTTATTTACCAATTTAATTAATTGGTGCTTATTGGATTACTGGCACGTGTTAGTTAATCTGTTTGAGTTTTGAACGTTTGTTTGTTTTTTTTTTTTAATGGAAGTTGGACCAATGCACTACTGTCATAGAAGATTCTATAAATCTTCCCTGCCTACATTAACCTAACCCAACATTCTTAAATGTCGACAAGGTTTTTTAAAGATGTGTTCTAGAAAAACACTAGAAACCGAAGCTGATGTCTATAAAAGATGTGTTCTAATGATCTGGCTACAGCTTTTTCAAAAGTGTCCAAGTTTTGTTGCTCGAAGAGGGGACTTTTTCCTAGTACAAATCCGATACGCTTTTCCATCTTTCTAGCATTACTTTTACATAGTCTTATCGTGCGAGCTGTGTTAGTCTTATCGTGCGAGCTGGCCGATCATAAGCTCATTCTCTAAACACATCGTTAATCGCCTTTTTCTTTTTTTTAATCAAAATTTTCGGACACGTACACTCTTATGATTCTAACCTGTCTCCATCATTTTGACGAAAAGCAACATGATCAAGAACAACAACGTTGAGAAGAAAAATATCATAAGCAGGACAGGGATCGAGCTTAGCTAGCCATAGACCCTATAGCTCTTATGGGCGGTGTAAAAAGTTATTATTTTTCATTATCCTTGTTTTATTTTAACATTATGATGTGATTATTAGTCTTAAAACTGTAATTTTACATATATTACAGATTGTTATACGTGTCGAACGATGCTTGATCATAGTGGATTATTTGCAAAATGATCAATTAGTGAATCATCGAACGCACCACGTGTCAAACGATGCTAGATTTCAATAAAACACATTAACAAATTCCATATAAATAAATTTATAAAAGTGGAATTACATAAATACTAAACATATAATTTTAATGATTAAGAGACTTGGAACATCTATGCCCTGTTCAATATTCGACGATTATGGTAAAAAAAAGTCAAATATTTTTTTTGGCGGGAATAAAAAGTCTTAAGAGTGGATATATGAAGTCAACTGACACTGTATACTTGGTTGTCAACTGATACTGTATACTTGGTTGCTACACATTGCACAACGTGCACTAATTGCCGATAGAATTCTAGATGAACGAAAAATAACAATTAGGGTAAAGTTTACTTTTATTGTAAAGTAAAACATATATATATAGGTTAATTAAGAACATGCACATGGTTTAAGTAATTGTCAACCACCTGATTATTCTTACACGACCATGGCTTTCTGATTCTTAGATCTTAGATCTCAACCCAAAAATGTCCACATTTTGACTTTTTTTTGGCCATTTTTTTCACAATTCACATGGAAGCCAGGCTATGTAGCTATTATGTACATAAATGAGTATACATATATATAAATATATACCCACTTGATCATTACTATATATCAACTAAGATGCTGATATGTCCTACATTTTTGTTTTCACTTCCGTCTTTTCTATGGATGCAATTAATTTTAATTTATTTATTATTTTTTGTTTTATATTTAGAAAATTATTTGTACACACCTTGGGTCCATGTGTACAAAGTTTTAATTGAAAAACTAGTAATTATGAACCACTAGTTAAGCTTATATATGTTAATAATCCCATTTTATACTATATACATTGATTGATTGATATGATGCCAACTTACTGTTGATTGCGTACTGATCGTTTGGAATTTTGTTCACTCTGAGCCTCTTGCTCAGATACAAATATTTTGTTAGATAATCATATTCGCGTTACAATCGATTCACTCGCTTTTGTTAGATACAAATATTTTGAAGAATAAGTTTGTGAGGTTATATGTATTTTTTTCTTATTTTGAATATAATTTATTGAGTATATATTATGTATATAATATACTATAATGATGTAAAGTTGATATATACTATTAGAATATGTTTTTCTATTATAAACACAATTTATCAACAAAAAAAAATGATCGATATATATATAAAAAGTATATTAAAATTGAATTAATAAATCTAATTATTATTATTATTTATTATTAGGAATCTTTGGCTTTTACAAAGAAGGCAGGACTGGAATAGATGTTATGCTTCGTATATTCAGTTTGTCCTCCATAATTGTGGTAATCAGTGACGTTTAATTGATTGACCTTAAGCACTTAATATCACAGAACATGATTATTGCATTAATTAAACATGTTGGAAAATTATTTAACCGAGCATGCATGTTTCTCTATCACTATTAGTTATTTATATGTATATATTTTTTAAAAAGATTTATTCATTGATCCGCTTCAACGACCACTAGTTATAAATAAATATTATTAAATATATATCTTTAAAGGATTTTTAAAAATAATAAAAAATTAATCATTGATTTGAAACAGGACATAAATCATTCCAACAAGTGGTTTAGTAGTTCGTCCAAATCTATGGTCCCAATTAAAGATCATGTAATCCTGCGTTATGGGATTAAAAAAAAAAAAACCTATTATTATTATTATTATTTTTTATTTTTTTATTTTTTATATGAATTAATTGGCGACCTATAATTATTGATCTGGGATTTTCTCATTGTTTAAATACAACAATTGTGACAACACGTCGTTCTCACAGAAACGCAGAAAGGTGGGGACTTTTTTCAACGTCGTTCTGACAATTCCGCAACGACGGTCGTCTTAGGTTACTGACCCATTAAACACTAACAAAGCTGGGCCTGTCATAATATATTATACTGCATCACAACATTCATCTCTGATTAAGTTACTTGGCTACAGAAGTGCCATTTCAGACCAAAGCAAAGAAGAACATAAGCGGATTAAGGCCCTGCATAAACATCAGAAATAGTTATCTCTGTGTGCTTGTAGGCTTAGCGACCAAAAAAGTATGAATAATAATAGTATACTGAGTTTAGAGGAAGTCGTCCTCCTCAGAAGATCATCATCACCTGAGCATTGCCTCTTCTAATCTGCAACAGATTATCAAGAACCGGATCTTGTTAATGTTTCATTGCCTCTTCATAATGCACCACTACTATTCAGATATATTTTAAAAAAACAAATATATAATATATTTCAATTTAATTCTTAATTTTTTTTTAAATATTTTTAATCTTCTATTTAATTATTTATATTATTTCTGATCTATTTAATATTTTATTTTATTATTTATAATCTCTATCTTTTTTATTATTTACTATTTACAATTTATATCTATTTACTATTTCGCTATTTATATATTCTATTTACAAATTCTATTTATTATATTAATACTTACAAATTTTATTTACTATATTACTATTTACAAATTCTATCTCTATACTAATCACTATTTTTTTTTTTTTTTGTTTATTATATGCATAACTCCTGCACTACCGCAGCTGGTCCTATCATATGGATCAATAATGCAATTCTTTGTCCAAGAAAAACAATAAAAGAAAAAAAAAAATTCATGACATTTTATTTTCCAATCCTCACTCAATCCACGTTCAAAATATTATAACATGTCAGATTGCCAGCCGATGGAAGCTTCTCTTTTCTTCCAAAAATCCAACGAGAAAGCAACTGCTTGAAGAAAAGATTGTGACATGTATTAACGTTACTTCTCCAATCCCCCTTTACTGCACTTTCACGCAATCCTTCCACCTGCCAAGTTTGATCCTTTGAGGATGCAACAGTCTGTGATCCTAGCATTACTCCCTTTCCAAGCAAACAAGCTTGAGGCATTTAAGCTGTGAACCACTATTGCAGCATTCGTGAAGTTCGTCAAGAGATGAGGTTCATGCCAAAACTGGTGAAAAACTGGGCTTGGGAAGAAGCTAAGGCCACTATCAAATCTGAAAAGACAAAATTGGTTAAAGAATGAGAAAGAGACTTCATTAATAATAAGTGAATGGGCTGATATATTAGATCAAGAGAATTTATGAAATACTCCGCTTAGACAGTCTAGCACCGTCAGGGTATGAAGATTGCTTCGAGCTTCGATGTCAAGACTTGTCAATCCTCTGCATCTCTCAATCGTCAAGGTTTCAAGAAGCTGGCAGTTGGAGAACAGATCTGCAACCAAATTTGAGGCGAAATGGGTGACAGATCGAATGTAAAGAGTTTCGAGGCTAGAAAAGTTAGCCGTTCCTGTCAAATTACTAAAGCTGTGAGAGCAATTCAGCCCCAGTTTGAAATGAAACTCTTCTTCTTCCGAGAATTCGAGATGAAGTTCTTTTTTAATCCACTTGGTTGCCAAGTTAGAAAGTGTGTCCGTGTTTTGGCAGAATCCGAGGCTTAATTTGCACTGCTCTGACCAACCATAAGAAAGTGAAGAACTTAGAATGATTTTCGTCACCTCTTTGCTGGTTGACGGAATTGACGAATCGACATCCAGGCCGAGTTGAAGCGGTATCCATAGCGTACGCCAGGCGTTAGACAGAATACCTGTTCGAATCGCATCTTTAAGAGGAAGAAACGAGATGATGCGGAAGAGAATTTCACAAGGCAAGCTGCCTCTCAGATCAGCATCACGACTCTCTTCCTCCTTGAAAATAGATTTCAGGTCCTTATTTGCACATCCCGTTACTCTTATAGGCCGTCATTATTGACAAGGAAATATCAAATTTAGCATAAGGAGCATACGTTATTTACTGTCCTAATTTATGCTCGAAATCCATTTTTTTTTTCATAGAAGAAATTCCTCCGCGCACCTTTGGCACGTCACCGAGTAAGAGTAATGTAAGAGTATTATGTCATTTTGGAGCATCCGAATATACTCTAACGAGTCTACTACTACTCGAGCATTCCTTGAATCTAGAGTCATCTGTTACCCTCCTCTATGCCGGACTTCTAGGCTGTGGTCCACTGGTTCCCTAAGTGATGAGGCACCCCAGTTTTTATCCATTTGTTTCTCTTTTTCTTCGTGCTTTTTGTTTCCATCATAGAATTAGACCACACTACTAATAATTATCATTTTTTCAACGTCAGAAATTTAGGGTCAGTTTGGTGCGTGTTTCATGTTTTAAAATATATTTTGAAATGGGTTTGATGAGAGTAGCCCAATCTAAGGAACGAGAAAGCGGTGGCCCGTGGGCCATAAACCATGGGGAATGAATTTCACGCGATCAATTATACCGGGAAAAAGAAATGTATAAAAATAATATAAGTGGACCCGCCTTTTCTTCACCATTGTTAGAGAAAGCGCCGTTGATCCGGGTTCCGTTAACCCCTTCTTAACCATGGTTAGTTCAAGGCCAGTTTAGCTCGGGCTCCAGATCTGCTCCGGGATTAGGGTTACACAGCACGAATCTATTTCGTTTTCCCCTAATTTCCTTCATCAATTCCTTGTATCTCTTTTTAATTTCGTTGCTTTGATCGAATTTCTGAATCGTAGAACTCTGATCTATCGGAAGATTAAAGCGTGTCGCTAAGGGAGAGAAAAATTTGGGAAAAAATAGGTAAAATGGAGACTCAGAGGATTATGGAATTCCCGCACAAGAACATGGATAAACGCCCTCGGAAGAGACCCAGATTAACATGGGACATGCCTCTGCCTGTTCCTCCGCCCAAGGTACTCTCTCTCTCTCTCTTCCTTCAGGAAAGCCTAAAATTTTAAGCTTCTCGGATTAATTTCCCTTCTATTTTGGGGATGCATAAATCGTAACTAATGAATTTCATGCCTAGATATTTTCGAATGAGAAATTAAAGTAATTTACTTAAGCTCCAAGAAATAATTCACAGTTCGAATTTACGTTTCGTGAAGGAAAAATTTTCTTTTTTTACCCAATGTCGACTTGCGTTATTTGTCATGTTTGGATTAGATAAGGTTGAATTTTCCATCTTTCTTGCAGGTTATTCCAGCAGCGTACTGTGGACAGGAGTTTGGAAATGGCCTGGTTCCGAATTTTGCGTATCCACCTATGTTCTATGGGGGAATGCCTCGCAATGGGTCACCTCCATGGAGGCCTGATGATAAAGATGGCCACTATGTGTTCGTCATTGGTGAAAATATAACCACCCGCTGTAAGTATCTGCAAATTCTTTTACTCTACTAGTAAAGACGTCTTAATGGAGTGCCTACCAATATCTCATAGCAATGGGTGAAGGTTGCAAGTTGATTAGTTGGCTGTTGACATTTTTCTTTTGCGGTATTTGCAGACAGGATTCTTAGCAAAATGGGTGAAGGTTTGTAATTTAGTTCTAATATTTAGATCTTATGCTTAGTAGTTTACTCCGCTCTCAATTTCTACTAATTTCTCTCAGTGATATGTGTTACATGGTATCTTACTATCTTTGCAGGAACATTTGGGCAAGTTGTGGAATGTTTTGACAATGAAAAGAAAGAAGTAGTCGCCATCAAAATTGTTCGGTCTCTTAGCAAATACCGGGACGCTGCCATGATTGAAATCGATGTGCTACAGAGACTTGCTAGGCATGATATTGGTGGCATGCGGTAAGGCTGTTGCTCTTCCTAGTTTCTAATATTCAGTTGCAGACGACAAAACTTCTTTGGTATAAGTGGTTTCATTCTTCGCAGTTGTGTGCAAATACGGAATTGGTTTGACTATCGTAACCATATATGTATTGTAAGTATTCATTGATGCCTCTGGTTTGATTACTTTCGAGGGGTCATATATGCTTCTTAATGCCTAAATATTCTGTGAGTTAAAAGACTTGCGGATGAATTTAAATGGTTTCAACAGGTATTTGAGAAGCTTGGACCAAGCTTATATGATTTTCTTCGCAAAAACAGCTACCGTTCATTTCCAATTGACCTTGTTCGAGAGCTTGGCAGACAACTTTTGGAGTCTGTTGCATGTGTGTGGACAATTCTTGGTCAATTTTATCTACTTTTCCTTCTCTCTTTTTTTTTCTTGTTATCCAAAAAATTTAGTAAGAATCTGAGGAGTGGCCATTAATAATTGTTTCACTTGCATATATTTTAAAGAGAAGACTTGTTAAATTGATGACTTTTTCTTTGGAGAAGTCCAATATAACTATTGTTTGGAAAGCATGAATTATTGGTAGTTCTTTGTGTTAATGATTAAATTGTTCTGTTTGCAGTTATGCATGATTTACGCCTAATTCACACCGATTTGAAGCCCGAAAACATTCTTCTCGTCTCCTCAGAATTTATCAAAGTTCCAGATCACAAGGTATCTCTTGCATTCGTGTATGAAAAGTCTACTTACAAGAAATATTTAGGTACCACATAACATTGCATTATTGAGCATGTACAGATGGATATGTGGTGAACTGGTATGAAAGCCATCATTTTCTGTTTCATCAATAACCTTACAGCTTGTACAGTTGATTGTTTTTCTTTGTAACTCTGATTGTTGGTCAAAGTCAAGAGCCTTACACCTTGTTTGTTCCTCTCTCTCTCTCCTGGCTAAAATGAAGTTTCTTTCACGTTCGATGAAAGAAGGTTCTTATTTCAAGAATCTGCCCAAGTCAACTGCCATTAAACTCATTGATTTTGGAAGTACTACATTTGAACACCAGGATCACAGCTATGTTGTGTCAACACGGCATTATAGAGCACCAGAGGTTATTCTAGGTACATAATATTCTTCCTCAACCTACTAGCTCTTTGGAATCTGGATTTTCATGCTTTGGCTTTGAACTGCTAATTCAGTATTCTCGAATGGAAGTATTGGATTATACTTTAATTTTTTTTATGTTTGCAGGTCTTGGGTGGAACTATCCTTGTGATCTATGGAGTGTGGGTTGCATACTTGTTGAACTTTGCTCTGTAAGTACTATAGCTTACCGAGCTTTTGCTATAAAAGGTTTAAACAGGGATTTTTTTTTATTGCTGATTTTAAATCATTCTATTGTTTGTGAAACAGGGTGAGGCACTTTTTCAAACACATGAGAACTTGGAACATCTAGCCATGATGGAGAGGGTTCTGGGGCCACTTCCACAACATATGGCGCTGCGAGCCGAGTAAGGAGCTCATTATTTTTTTATTATTTTTTTTGCTTCATCTTACTCGCCATTTCTTATGGATGTCTCACTTATATCACGCACATTGGACCTGAAACTTCTGCAGTCGTCGGGCTGAGAAATATTTCAGGAGAGGGGCCCAGCTGGACTGGCCCGACAGTGCAACTTCAAGAGAAAGCATGAAGGCAGTCTGTAAATTACCCCGGTTACCAGTAATTAAGCTCACAACCAGTGACTTCCATATAATTGTGCATTTTCACCTATAGTCCTATAATCCCATGATCGTATCTCAAATATATTTGTGCAGAACCTAGTAATGCAACATGTGGATCACTCTGCTGGAGATCTGATTGATCTCTTGCAAGGGCTTTTACGATATGACCCAGCAGAGCGGCTCAAGGCAAGGGAAGCTCTAAGACATCCTTTCTTCACAAGAGATATGAGGAGGTGTGTTTACCACCCTCTATGATTTTTCGACCCAGCAAGAGAGATACAAAAAATATAAGCCGAGAACGGGTTTGCTTACCAAATAACTATCAATTATAGCACCATGTCTGGTTTTGCACTGTACGATTTTACTGTATAGATGAAAAATCATCTCCTATCTACTTAAAATGAGTTATTATATCATGTTCTTATCTTGTTCCTCTTTTTGTTTGTTTTTGGGTCTATGTGGCTGATGAATGATGTTTGTTCTGAAATTTGTTCGGTGTGTGTATTGTTGTTGGAAGTAATCAAGTAATATACGAAATAGTTTAGTGTTTCCTAAAATCTAACCGATAGCTGTTAGTCATAAAGATTTACAATAGGGTAAAAAATAGTCTTCAGGTATCAAATTCAACTTGGTTAAATTAAACAGCCTTTTGGCCTAAAATAAAAATAAAAAATCGAAATTCGAAGGGCATAAAATGAATAAGAAGCAGTAAAAATAACAAATAACTGACTGTACCGCGAAAAATTTGTTTCGGGACGCGTTGATTAGCGGGAAAGACGCCGGCGGAGAAGCTGAATTCCGAACCACGCCGCTTGCTGGTAAGCGTATATTCTCGAATCGTTTGGTTCTTCAAGGTTTTTAGTTTCACCTTCTCCCTCGTAGTCGCATTTCATTGCAATTCAAGGGTTTAGCTCGTCTCCTTCCCCCCCTTCCTTTCTACTCTTCACTGGGTGAGACATGGATTCTCTCAGTAAACTCCATTATCATCAGCACCAACCTCTCTCTGTTTCACTAGATCTCCACCGTTCATCATTTCCAAATCTCATCTCTTCACTCTCCTTCAGGACTCCACCGCCACCGCCGCCGCGGTTCAAGTCATCCTGCTCTGCATCCTCGCATTCCTCCTCCGCTTCATTTCACCTACCGCCACAAAATCCTAAACCCTCACTCTCAGAAACTCTCAGCCTCTTCTCGTCATCCATCCTCAAAACCACCTGCGTCACCGTTGCTGCCGCTACTTTCTTCTTCATGCGATTTCATCACAGACCTGCAATTGCAGCTCCAGTCGCAGTGGAAACTGTAGATTCCACCAAGGAATCGACGGACGAGGAGGCTTCGTTTGAGGAAAGGGCAAGGAGAATCGAAGAAAAGTTGAGAGCTGATCCGGATGATCTTGAAGCTCTCCGGTTGCTCATGGAGGTAAGAATCAAAGCTGGAAAGCTTCCTGAAGCTGTTGAAATTTTAGACCATTTAATCGAACTGGATCCTAATGACCGTGAGTGGCCATTGTTGAAGGCCAATATTCATAGCTATATGAATAAGCCCGAACTGGCGTCTAGTGAGTTTGAGGAAATATTAGCCAAAGATCCGCTTAGCATCGAGGCCTATCATGGCCTTGTTATGGCATCTGAGCCGGATGATAATTCATTGAAGGGGATATTAGCGAGGGTTGAAGATGCATTAGAAAAGTGCAAGAAACAAAAGAGTAAGTCAGAGGTTAGGGATTTCAAGCTCTTGATTGCTCAGATTAAGGTCATGGAGGGGAGTTTTTCTGATGCGCTCGATGTTTATCAAGAGCTTGTTAGGGAAGAACCGAGGGATTTCCGGCCATATCTGTGTCAGGGAATAATATACACTCTGCTTAAGAAGAACAACGAGGCAGAGAAACATTTTGAAAAATTCCGGAAGCTTGTTCCGAAGAATCACCCTTACGGAGAGTACTTTGATGATAACATGTTTGCAACTAAGCTTTTTTCCCAAAAGGTAGAAAGGGAAAGAGCAGTTTCTAAGAGTTGAGAATCTTTAGATGATGTCCTGTCCAATTACAGTTATCTTACTTGCAGATGTTCCAGTTATTTAGTGAGTTTTTTTTTTTCCTTAAAATGTTTTCCCCCTATGAATTATGATTGTAGTTAATTGCCTTGGGCTTTAGTCGTCATTATATAAATTGGAGTCATGCGGATTAAATAGAGCTTGCTTATATTTGATGTGTCTTGGATTCCTATCTGTCCCGGATTTTCAGGAAATGATAGGTGATATAATTGCATTGTATACAATCTAAGCAAGAAGTTGGCTTTCTAATCGTTTCGAGAGAATTTTGGAGGGAAAAAAAAAGAAAAAGAAAATGCATCTTCATTTATTTGTTTATGGAGCTATTGTGCAAAATGGTTGTCTTGACTGATAATTTTGTGGAGATTTGTGTTTCTTTCTTTTATGCTTCATATATTGCTAGAGACACTGGTCAGTGATCATGTTATGGATCTTTAATTGTGATTATCATAAATAATGCCCCTTATGCCTTAATTTCTTGAATTAGTTCAACTACTATGCCAATATACTATTCTGTAAGAGTAACACTCATGAAGAAAGTTCACGTTCTACTCTTTGTTGCGGCTCCTCGAGTAATTTTGTTACAAACAATCTGCCATTGATTGATTTCATTCTTTCTGCTTTCAGTTCGGTAGCTGTAGACGGATGTCTCCTTCAAGGATCCCTAATCCAGCTTCTTGGGTTTTAAACTTTGAATTTCCTCTCAACAGGTTATTTTGCTTTCTGGAGAATAACATAAAGCTTTTGCTTGCAGTTGGAAATTTCCATTTGAGCTGTGAAATTTCCCTCTTAGTCTAAGAGGGGATAAGCATTTGTTAGGGGACTCTAGTGGTCCTCATCCTACATCCTTGGAGGATTGAGGGCCCCTCTTTAATATTGAAAGGTCCATATATATATATACATATGCAAGTGCAAGTAAGAGGAAGCTGAAGACAATAAATAACCAACAAAGCATAAGAAAGATTTATGAAAAGTTTTTAAACTCACCAATAAATAACCAGATATATGTATGCATGATAGTTCATTTATTATTGCTTTGTTCTTCAGCGAAGAGGGTAGAGCCCAGATTCATTTGTCATTAAGTAATAGCCCACTCACCCAGTTTGGCAAGAAACAGCTGATAAGTTCCTTTTAAAAGTTAGAAAGTAATAATTAGAGATGAAAAGCTACCCATCTTTCATACCATACCTACCAAAATCTTTCTCGCTTAGTGAATTAGTGCTCTTTGGTCATTAGCCATTTGGTTTTGTGGTCTGATTTACATTATAAAATTGGCTTAGAATTGACTTCCTGCATTGCCATCTGTAACATTCCCTTCCTAATTACAAAGAATATTATGACAGGTAATCTCTTAAAAGGAATCGTTTTGGTTAGGTTAATTTCCATTGTTAACTGATGAGGAGGATATTCTTCCTGGTTGTTCTTGTATTTGGTCCCTACTTTCCTCTAAATGCAGTGTGATCGTGACTTAATTGCTTGATTAATGTCATTTAATGTTGGAAGGTTAAAGACTATAGTGGTGGGATTTGACCTTCATGATGATAGAATGCTTTATTCAAGGTAATGTTGCTACTTTTACCTTTTGCTTTTATTATTATACCCATCACAGGTCTCTCCAGCAACTTCTTAACCTACTGTGCAAAAGAAGAGGAAGAAGAAGAATCAGTTTCCTTTTTATTTTTTCATTCTTTCTTGTTTTCATGCTTTTCTGCTATTAGCTTATCTCTCTTATTCTTTCCCTTCTTCTTTCTTTGTTTCTTCCTTTCCTCCTATCTAGTAGGGGAAAATGGTGACGTGGCATCCCATCAATTCACACAGGGCCCACTACTCACAAAGAAAAGGAAGCTATAACTATAATAGTTTCTTCATAATATCTTGATGAGGCTCATGTGATGGATTGTGGGTCTCAGTCACTCCCTCCATTGTATGAAACAGAAAAACACATATAGGCCACTCATGAAAGAACAAAAGAGTGGAGATAATAATCAGTTAAACATGTAAGAACATGTTCATCATAACTGATGGGATGGACAAGTGTACTGACCTCATCAATTTTACAGTAAGAATTTGGAGACAACAATAATCCCATATCAATAATTTGTCTTTATTTCTCATGTACACTGAAAACGAAGGCGTTCTTTCGAATGTTATCACATAGAGTACGTGATTGAATTCCGTACTTTGGTCGATATTTTATACTGGTATAGTTTGAGAGCTGAACGAGGGATTCATTGAGGTTAATACAAAATTTCGTGGCACTGTAAATTAGCCATAACAAAATACCATTTTATTAATTACGGATTAGTGTGATATAATTAGGCAAGAATGGTAGAGATTTTGATCCTTAAAACAAAGTGTTAAATATTATAACGAAGTAAAAGTAAGATTGTTTCCTTTCTTAAAAGGGTTATCTACTGTTTATTTATTTATCTTTTTTTTTTTTTTTTTCACCTTTACTTTGCCGTAACTTTAGACCACTTGTCACATTACTATAGTAAAAGGGTAAAAGGGTAAAAGGAGGAATAAAGTGTGAAAATTTTGAACCAAATTTTAACAAGGACGTGTATTTTACCTGGCCTCTTGCTATCCGAAAATAGACGAGAGACAAAAATCTTATCCTGAGGAGCAATAATGATTCACAAAGATGGCAGCCTACGACGACGACGTGTCGTATACCCTTAGCCCCACGGAACTACACAACTTGCCCCGTTTTACCCGCGCGGGGGGCCATTATGCTCCCACCCCCTGCCTTTCCGTATATCGAGTATTTGAATGTTCAAAATAACATCCTCTTTCTCTCTCCTCGCTCTCTTTCTCTCTCCCCTCGCCCACCTTCCCCACACTCTCCACTTCCCTTCGACAGTTCCAACGGGCTCTCTTCATTAATGCTCCGCCGTTCTCTCTCTCTGTTTCTCTCTCAATCTCGCTCTATTTCGTTTTACAACTTGGTTGAGCTGAGTGATGAAGTATCTTCACTTTCTCTCTCTCTAGACATGCATTCTGCTTTTCTTGAGCATCTGTGTGATGGCTGATGACTGTGCGAAGCTGCATACCTAGGGATTTTCTGGTCCGTGATCTTCCGCGATTTTCTCATCGTTGTCCACGGATTTCGATCTACGCCTACTGTATATTCTGTAAATTTTTCTTAGCTTAAATAAATATATTTTATATTATCAAGTGAGGATGGAGAAATTTCGACGAAAGAGGTCCAAGGTTACAAGCATAGCTGATAGGAACTCCTACAACTCGTTTCTCCAGATGGAAAGGATTTCTCGACAAGGTCTGAGCTCCCTTTTATTGTTCTTCTCGAGATTCATCTTATTTTCCTGTTCGACTCTTGAGAAAAAAATCTGGTGTAGGAAGGAAAGAGGAATCAAATTTAGTTTCCTCCAACTTGCTATCTAGAACTGTATCTTCTTTGTATTTGCATTTTCCTTCAGGTGAATTCAGATCATTTACTCCAAATGATAATTAAGCTTTTAGGAAATTTGTTTTTCTCCGGAGCAAATTCCTAGTTGCTAAGTGGCGCCGTTTCTTCAATGATGAAAATAAACGCTCTCTCTTTCGTTCTGCAAATGTTTTTTATAAAATGCTTTGCGGTATTTATGCCGTGTATAGCTTTTGTAAAGTAGGTTTACATATCGCTTGATGACTTTCCTGTAGTGCTAGGTTCATGATTTGGTCTCTGTGTCTGAACAAAAATTATGTATTTCGTGCTAAGGCAATCATGGTTTAGACTTACTGTAAGCATGACCTCCATATATTTTTTGTTTCCTTTCTTCTGAAAGTTGATCTTGAAAATTTTGCTTTATCTCTGTTCAGAAAAGTCACTGAGAAGGATTCTTGTCTCTGAATAACTGAATAGTACATACAATATTAGATTCGTCAATTATCTGCTTCTGAAATGACCATCTTAATACTGCTAGTGGGATTCATTTTCAGGAAGCATCCAGGTTCAAAAACAGAGGAACTTACCAAAACTGGCCTCTGATTCCAGTTCTTGCAGTAGTGTTACTTCAAATGAAAGCTCGGTTAGTTATATTTTGTGAATGCTGTTTCTCTTTACTTAATCCTCTCTTCTTTATTTCTCATGTATAATAAAATGAATTTTGGTTTTTGTTTCTGTTTCTGTAGCTCACATTCGAGTTTGGAAGGAGGTCTTCAAAACAAGACTTTGGAACTCCAATGAAGAAGTTGTTATCAAAAGAGATGTCAAAAGAAACTAAATCTAAAAGGAGGATGCCGGGTGTTATTGCCAAATTGATGGGTCTTGAAGGACTGCCACCTCCACAGGCTACTAATAAACAACATAAACCGCAAACAGAGAAGCATTCACAGTCACAGAGAGGGATATCAATGGAGAAGGCTCAAAGGGCGTATACATCTTTTGATGGTCAGATCTCTAGAAGAAAGTCAAGGGAGCAGCAAGAATTCAAGGATGTGTTTGAGGTTTTGCAGACATCAAAGGTTGGGAACAGTAGTTTCTCAAATGGAACTAGAATTTCTGAAGCTGAAATGGCATTCATTCAACAAAAGTTCATGGATGCTAAACGTCTCTCAACTGATGAGAGACTACAGGAGTCGAAGGAATTTCTCGAAGCACTTGAGGTGCTAGATTCCAACAAAGACCTTCTGCTGAAATTTCTTCAGCAACCAGAATCGTTATTCACTAAGCATGTTCATGACTTGCAAGAATCTCTTCCCCACTCTAATTGTGGTTACATCCAGAGAGGAACTCAGCAGAAGAATTACAACAAGTCTTATCAGAAACATCGTGACGATTGTTTTAGCCATTATGACTGTATTCATACCCCTTCTAAGTGTTCAAAATGTCAAGTAGAAGGGAAAGATGAAGTGGTTGCTCTCCCAAAAAGGATTGTTGTTCTGAAACCCAATATGGGGAAAGCACAGACTGCTGCCAATATTATTCTGCCACATTCTTTTCATTTGGATTATAGAAAGCAAGCAGCAGAACGTAAAAATATAATGATCAGGGAGGCAGAGTTTTCAGGAAAGAGAATGCTCCCAAACGATGTGGGACTGTCAAGGCACAAGTCTAGAGAATCCAGAGAAATTGCGAAGGAGATCACTAGACAAATGAGAAATAGCTATAGTCCTGCATCCAGGAGCTTTTTATCCTCTGGATATAAAGGATATACTGGGGACGAGAGTTCTTGCAATACGTCTGAAAATGAATCTTCCAATGATTCAGACGTGGTGGCTGTAAGTTCCAGAAAGTCTATCGAAATGAATTGCCCATACAGGCTTCCATTATCCTGCTCCAAGAAAACTTCCGTCACTAGGGAGGCCAAGAAAAGACTTTCAGAGAGGTGGAGAATGACTCATAACTCGGTAGATATGGGTGAGTTCAGTAGGGGCCGCACACTGGCTGAGATGCTTACTGTACCTGACAAGGAGATTATTATGCCTGTACATTTGGATGCAAGGATTACCGAGGTAGGATATAGGGACAAATTTTCAATAAATGATGTGCCTGAAGGGTGGATTGAACCTTTGGGTATAAGTAGTAGGGATGGCTGGAAGGATGTATGTAGCAGAAAGTTATCTAGGTCAAGATCTCTTCCTTCTTCATTAACTTCTTCTGTGAGTCCTAAGACGAGGCAGAAACCCAATACTCTTTCTGCCGACAAGTATCTTGTGCCAAATGAGGCCTTGAAGTGGGAAGGACAAGAGGCTGTAAAAGGGAGTTTTGCTAAGAAAGAAGGTTCAATTCGCAGAAATGCAAGATCCAGTAATAAGAAATCTAATTCTTCTCATTCAATGGTCAAGGAAAATAATGAGCCTACGTTGAAATTCCATCCTCTCCAGAATCGAAGAAAAATTAACTTTTCAGAGCATGATCCATCTGAGGACGATATTTTGGTCTTTGACACATCACCCACTAATGTCAAAGATAAAGACCCAGTTCTTGAAAATGCCATTTATGTGAGACATGAAAATGCAATCGTTTCTTCTGATGGTGAATTGCAACCTGACTCATTTTCTCATTTGTCAGAGAAGGCCAATTCTTGTTGCAGTAGCCAGGATAATTCATTGCTAGAGGTATGTTTTTAGTGAAGCACAAATTATACTTTCATATTGCAGCAAACTTTTTTTCCTACCCTCTCTTTCCCAGATATGAAAATTGGCATCATATCTCAGGAACTCTCAAGTAACCCATCTGGTGAGAGCTCAGTCTCTCAACCCGTCCCCAAATTAGAATCTCCGGCAAGCTCTAAAGAATCTGATCAGCCAAGTCCAGTTTCAGTTCTCGAACCACCATTTACAGATGATCTGTCCTCTTGCTCTGAATGTTTTGAGAGTCTCAATGCAGATCTTCATGGTAACTTCCATTTATATCGAACTATTGCGCTAGTCTTTTTTTTTTTTCCCTTCTCCCTGATGAAAAATGATCCGTATTATGTTTTTAGGGCTTAGGATGCAACTTAAGCTACTGAAGTTAGAGTCAAAAGCTTATAATGAAGTACCCATAGTCATCTCAAGTGATAATGATGCTGATGAAGAATCTAGGGAGCAACAAGACCATGAAGGACTGTGTAAAGCCAAAGAGAATCCCGTCACTTCCTATCTAACCAGTGTCTTGATGGAATCTGGTCTTAAGAATGATAACCTCGATACATTTATACAAACATGGCATTCTCCAGATTGCCCTATCAATCCCTTGGTTTTTGATGAGCTGGTGAATAAGAACAGTGATCAGACTTCTCAGTCTAGGTCCGAAAGAAGGTTGCTCTTTGACCGTATAAATTGGGGAATTCTAGAAATGTTCGAGGATTTCACCGATGCACACCCATGGGTGAGAATGAAAGCAACAAAGGTAGGAGGCATTAAGTGGATACAAAATGGTCTGGAGGGTGGTTTGTCTAAGATGCTTGCTACCTCAGAAAAGAATGTGAACAGAGAGGAAACAGAGAATGTGCTGTTAAGAGGAACTCAATGGGTGAATTTGAGAGATGGTATTGATGCAATAGGTCAAGAAATCGAGACGTGGTTGACAGATGAGCTGGTATTAGAGGTAGTAGTGGAAATGATGTAATATGTAGAGAGAGAGAGATTCATTACCTGAAAGCGTTCTTAATTAGGTGTTTAGTGTTTTCATGTATGTAATTTGAAGTGAGGTAGGCGTCACTCACAATTGGGTGTATAAAAATGATGAAAAATCCTTACACTGAATTAAAACAAAAAAAAGAGAGAAATCAGAATTCTCGTTATGCCAAAATGATGAATATCTTATTGAACATTATTTATGTACTAGGACCCATGCAAGAAATTATGTGCATGGTTCATGGACACTTTACCCGCTCTAAAATAACAAATAGATAATGACACAATTTTCTACAAAATGGTTTCAAATTGCTAATGATAATAGTAATGAATTTGTAAGTGGTCCTTAAGACAGTAGTGGCCTTCTTCTATTGCCATCACTCGATAACTCAAACATCACACTCTTAAATGACACACAGCTAGCCCCAGGTTTTCAATTCTAGAAACTTCTATATGATAATGAGCGGCCTATGGATGTTCTACTCAAATATCTGATTATATCCTTAAGAAGTTGGAGAAGTTTTAAAAAGCAAGTCGCAAATGCAAATGGGGAATTGGATGCCAAAAGCTAAAACATACCTTTTTAATAAAGATACACAATCTCTAAAAGACGCCTCACTTTTTCTTTCTTCCTTCCTTCCTAACATTCAAACCAAAAAAAAAAAAAACCCCAGAAAGCTCCACTACTATCATACAATAAAGTTCTAAGCTTACAGATCAAGCCAGTACAACTTTTTTATTTCCCCTTATCAATTGACCATTTCTATAACATTTCTTGAGCCAACTGCGGAAAATTGAGGAAGATGAAGATGCTGGTGCTGGCACTGGCGTTGGTGCAGTAGGAGGAGTAGGAGATGTCCAGAATTTTGCAAACTTGACCTTCGAAACACTCTCTAACACACTAGATGGTGTTTTGTTGTCTCCAACAATTGTCACCTTCTTCTGTGCAAAATCAATGTTAAAAGATTTCACCCCTGCATGTAAAAAAAAAAAAAAAAAAAAGAAGGAAAATAAGAATTCTGTTTGCTGGAAAAAGGCAGCTTCTTTTGAGCTCGTACTACTTAAGATTGATATCATGTTCTTTTTAAGGAAGCTCCAAAAAATAAGTAAAAGGAGAAAAATCATGATTACCTTCCATTCTAGAAAGATGTTTCCTCACTTATCCTTCACAGCCTTTGCAATGTAGTGACACCCTCAATACCCCAAATGAATATCAATAAAAATTGTTGCTTTACAATTTGTTGGGCCAAGATTTTGGCTAGACTGAGTCAGGGAGCTGGGTCATGGCTGATCTAAAAGGCATGATCAGCCTCATACTAAGTGCCTTAGGGTTTGTGGGATGTTGTTAAGGCTGATATCTTCGGTATACGTCTGTGTAGCTGAGCAAATCAGACCATGAGGTGATCGAGGCTGAGGCTGACTAAGGTATCCTCGATCTGAGGCAAAATACGAAGAGAATGGCTGAGGAATAAGAGGATAAGCGTAGGGCCACTCACTGACAACTTAGTGGGAAGCATATCTCTGCCGTGGCCGATGGAAGATGACACTGTCACCGATCATGAAGTAGGAAAAAATTAGAGCCCTGAGCAATAAAAAGACAACACGGTGTCTAGCGTTTCACACTCATATTAGAAGTACATAAGCTGCTTTGAGAATGAGGTAATTCATCTTTTACACTCAAGTACTTTTCATAAAATATCTCTAAGTTTCCTTAGCTGACTTGATCGTCGGAGAGAGTTGGCTGGCCATAACTCCGACCACTCCTTGTGTTTGTGGGGTGCAGGGGAGCTGCCTTTGATATAGAGAGTACTGTCATCTGTGGAGTCCTTCATTCCTGACGGATTTCAGTTAATGCAATTCAAACAAGGGCGGGAAGCAGGTAAATGGATAGAAGTAATACACAATATCTAGCTACGTGACAGCAAACCTGGCTAGGAGAAGCTGGTTTGGGCTGAGAAGATGTCAAAGAAGAAGCCGGAGATTCATCTAGATTCACAGACGTGATTGTTGACTTTTCTTCTTCAGCTGGAACCAAGGCCGAAAATGAATCTTTTTCAGGTAACCCATCAAAAAGGAGTGAGTCATGACCCAGAAGATATCTAGATGAGCTTGCAGGAGTAGTACTACTGCCGATGACCAAATTCCCCCCTGGCCCACTTACTAACAATATCAGTTGGTGTGGAAGAGTTTTTCATAACAAGAACATCATGATGATCATCGCATGCAGAAGCTAACTGTTTCCCTGACGAGCTTTTCTTCTTGCTTTTGTTATGATGGTCTTTTGGTAGTTTGCTGCTGAGTCGGAGCCTTTTTCGGCGTTCTGGAATACTTGGGGATTAATGGGTGATTGGGGTAATGATCTGGGTGCTCTTCTCTCAGCACGAATGATCGGGTTGAAACGGTCGATTTCTCGGCCTCCAAGCTGATGATCAGCATAGGATGATGAAGAGTAAGAGGAAGAGGGTTGATCCATGTTTAAACAAACAAGCGTTGATGCTCGAGAGGAGCATGAGATCTCTATGCCTTTTATGTTTTCTGGACAAAATGGGTGGTAACTGATAAGAGGGAGAGCCAAGCTGTAGTATAGTCAATAGAGGAAATAGTGGTGGTTTAGAGAATCTGCATTTTTGGTGGGTAGTGACTACTTTTTTTGTTTCAATTTTGCTTCTGCTTTTGAGCTTGATATGTTTTGAGAAAGAGGAATATATCAGCAACTAGAAGAAATAAGCAGACTTGTTTAGGCATAGTTAGGCTCTTCATACCAGCAATGAAACCAAAGGAGGATAAGGTAAAGAAGAAAGGCTGTACACTTGTATAGAAAATTGGGGTGGGAAACCGGAATAAATTATGCCAGCCGGTTTGAAATATAACCCATTTGGAATTTTTGCTTTATTTATCTCCTTCCCTTCTTTCCTTCTTTCCCTGTTGATTCAAAAAAATTATCCACAATCTTACGGAATCGGATGCTGCTACATGTAATAGCTTTCCAGACTCTTTCTTGCTTTTCTACGTTTGGACTTTTGGGTTAGTAATACTGTAATTTATAGGACCGATGAAATTATCCGCTTTTATTAATCATAGGCCCAAGCACTCTCGGCCCAAGCACTCTCGCTAGTTGCACATTCTCGGCCCAACTATCCTAATAAAATGGAAAAATGATCTCCCGGCGCGAAACTAATTGTCCCCAAAATCGAAGTCTCTTCTCTCGCTCTCATTCGGCGCCCGAAGCGTCCTCCGATCGGCAACATCGAGAAGCCACCAGTCCTCCATCGTGTGGTAATCCTCTCTCCTCACTCTGAGGAAGCTCGTGTAAGGAGAAATTTTCGCCACCGTCAAATCCGACAGTAAGGTCATCGATTTCTTCCAATTCTTCTCAATTTCGTTGCTGAAAAATCATTTTTCGTCTCGTAATTAGGGGATTTTGGCTTCTGTCGCGCAGTTAGGGTTTCATTGTACGGAAACATAGCTGCGAACTCCATTTTGTGATGGATTGGAGCCTTTTGGGCTCCATGCATATAAAGAAGGATGATGACGAAAGGTGAGACATTGAAAATTGAAGCCAATTGATTTGTGTTTATATTCTATGTACGCTGCTAGTATTGTGCTATAGAACTTCAATCTCTCTCAGCTAGATTCTAGCCTTTGATTACCATGTGATTTGCTGTACGATTTGTGTCGAAGATTGTCTAAAATAAATTAGGTTAATGAATTGTGTTACGGCTCATCAAGTTCAGTTTTTGCATATTGTGTTTAGGTCTTTGCATGATTCTGAGGCATTGTGTTGAGGACGATCTTACCTTTATCAGCTGAGGTTATCGACATGGCAGCTCGCAGCTCGCTGCTCCTTTTCTCAACTGGAAGATCTCTACACTTTACAAGCAGCTACTGAAGAGAAATCCATGTGAGCGCCAATATGAGCAATATCCTCTCAATTGTGACTCCATGCATATTATTTTGTCTTAGATTTTATAGTTATGCCACTCGAGGTATGGTTAGGTTACAGTGGAGTTCTCCTCTTGGGAGAGGCTACCTCAACAAAATATGTTCATTTGAGCTACCTCTTTCAATCATTCATTGTTTTCTTGCATGGTTTTCTGCTCTTCTCATAGGTCAGAAGTGAGAAGATGTACGAGAAAGCAAGAACGAAGCTTTCACCTAGACGAATTTCAGTTTTCCAATTTGACATTGAACGAAGCTTTGATGATCAGTAAATAATGTGGAATTCCAAATCAATATTCAACATACAAACTGTTACAAAATCTGTGATGATACTCGTATCTTGAGATTGAGCTTTATGACATTTTAATGTTTATTTTAGCAGACAAAATTTGGTTTTCCTGGTAACATGTTCTAACGGGACATACATGTTCTAACGGGACATACATGTTCATGTGCAGATCAGATCTCGGGAAGGCCCTTGGCAGGTTCTCCTATGTAAATTCAATCTTTACAAGCATTGCAGAGGAATTCAACCAAGATATTCGAAAAGAAAGGGAAGTGAAAGTGAACAGAAAAATGAGAAATATGTGTAAAGTAGAATTATTTGATTTTTCAGGGAAAAATTTAGCAGATGATGCATGGGAGTTCAAAGAGCCAGAAGAAGCAATCAACAATGATTATTTCTAATTGCCGAAGGCTGATAACATCGGGCAATCACCATCCACGCGGAAAGCTAACAGCAGCTTACATAAAATGGTAACATGGCCAGTTTTAATAATTAGTTATTATTTTCAAGGCCCAAAAGGTAATTCTTACGTTACCCAATCATAGCCCATCAATCAATCGTCAGGATCTGGATTCATGTATAAATGAAAGCTCAAACACTGGCCCTTTAGCGCCGAAATTTTTTTTGGAACATCATGATAAAGCCGCCGCGTTAAAAATTGAACAGCCTAATCACTAGCCCATGAAATAAGTCTATAAAGTAATACTATTTAGGCTAATATATTTTACGGCCCAAGGCCAGGGTATATACTTCGTTAGAATTTTAACGGCCCCGTTTAGGGCCATAATTTTTATATTTGAGCCTAGTACAGATGCCCATAAAAATTAGAATACGCCCAAATCGAGCCCCGTAAGGATAGTTCTTTAATATATGAACGCCCCAGTTGACTTCCATTAAACCGAATGTACTTTCACAACCCAATCTGTGAGCCCATGAAAACTTGGATTGGCCTGAATCCTGGCAGGATTAGTTATATCATTAAAATTTTAAGGGTCCATGAGGACTAACATGTCATGGCCCAATATAGCAGCCATTACGAAATTAGCAAGACCCAAATCAGGACCCAAAAGATTAAATTGTTAAAAGTTTCAACGGTCGTTAGGCCCATTAAGCCAGTTTAAAATTTTGGTGGGCCCAGTGACCCATTGACATATTGGTAAAAATTCGAAAGGCCCAACTTATAGCCCAGTAGGCACACGAAATTTTTACGGCACAGTTTGTAAGCTCATTAAAAATTGTTGGCCCAAATCATGGCCCATTTATATGTTCGTTTAAATTGTAACGGCCCACCTATGTCCGCTTGGCCCAGAAATATTTTGACGGCCAGTACCTAAGGCCAGTAAAATGGTGGGTCCAAACTTAGGGCCATTTAGATATTCATTTAAATTGTACATGGGCGTTAGGCCCAAGTGTGTAAGCTCATTAATAATATGTGGGTCCAAATCATGGCCCGTTTAGATATCGTTCAAATTTTAACGGCGCACTCATGTCCCGTTAGTCTCATAAATACTTTAGGCCCAATCGTTAACCAGTTAGTTATCGTTTAAATTTTAACGGTACGGTTTTAACACTTTCCATTTTATAGTTTTAAGTTTAGACCCAAAATTATATCCACAGCCCAAAATGCAAGCCCATTAAAATTTGACATATTTTCACGTCAGTTATTTAAGCCGTATGATAACCACATTACTTCAATTCTAGACGTTTTTATGCCCCCTTTCCTGTCTAATAACTCACATCTACTAGCCCGTGAGCATTTTTGAATTTATAATTCTGTACTAAATTGCCGGCCGACTTGGCTCATCTTTTATTTTCACGACTTTTTAAGGACAAGATATTCTAACCACCCAAAACTTGGCTTATCATTATTTTAGCATTAAAAAAAAAATTATTTCTTTATTTTTTTTGTCAAAAGCGTCACAAAAACTTAGGTGCGGTCTTCTTCGCTGCGCGAACGTCATTTCTGCCCAACTTCGTTACGGCAGCTTAAAACATGACTGAGATCCATTATTAATGAATTGCTCAGCTTTTTTTTTTGCAGTATTTTATCGGCGACAATTCATTAGAAAAAAAAAATAACAAATAAGATAAATATAAATTTCATACCAAAACTATAACACAGCGTCACTTACCATACCCAGAACAAGGCTTCAGAGGGCATCACAGTATACCAAGACTCTGGGCGGACGACCACAGTCCTGGGCCCAGCGGCACAGTTAATTGCCCAATAACACCTGCATTACAAGTTTTAGTTATGCAAATGTCTACAAGTCTACATCTAACACTTGCTTTTGAAATTTTGACTGAAGTCCAAAATCCAATTCAATTGATTTCAAATCTTCAATGTTACCTTCAGCTGGAATAATTTTTTACAGCCCCACGTGGTAATACATCCGGTCAACTTCCCCACAACAGATAATTTTAACATCCAACTACCAGTCGGCTCGATGCAAATGATGAAATGCCAAAAAGAAAAATCTAGTCAAGAGGGAGAAAAACTATAATGAGTGAAGATAATAAGCGATAAAGCAAAAAATTTGTGTATTAAAAGCTTACCCCTTGCTTTTCCAGATTCGCAGATAGAGCCTTTGTCACGGCCTCAGACTTTATCTTCCTGAACATAAAAGCAAACGTTTTGCAGACATTGTTCTGTCTCCTATTGCGTCACACAGTGATATCTAATGACATAACTATAAAATCTTCGACAAAAATAACAGGCTTAGAGCCACAAATGAAAAATCACGTTTTTTTTTTTAGCTGCTTGTAACTCCTTCTCACATGACATTGAACCTCAGCAGATAAAAAGATAAGATCATCCTCAGCAGATGAAAATGTAACACGAACATAACCAAGACTCCACAGTAAGAGAATTAATAAAAAGAAAATCTAATTAACTTGTTCAAGCATCGTCATTGACTCAAAGTACATGGTAATCCAATACCTGGAGCTATATGGCACAATACTAGCAGCGTATATGAAGCATAAACGCAAATCGATTAGCTTCAAATTTCAATTTTAACTGTTTCACCTTTCCTCAGGCTTGTTGAGCTCGTTCTCATTCTTTATATGAATGGAGTCCAAAAGGCTTCTATCCATCTCCAAAGAGAGTTTGCAGCTAGGTTTCCGTCCAATTGGAACCATAACTGCGCACAGAAACAAAAATCCCCTAATTACGAGACGAAAAATTATTTTCAGAAACGAAATTGATAAGAATTGGAAGAAATGGATGACCTTACTGTCGGATTTCACGGCTCAATTTCATCTTAGTCGAGCTTCCTCAGAATGAGAAGAGAGATTACCTAACGATGGAGGTTCGGCGGCATCTCCATTTTGCCGATCGGTGAACGCGACGCGCGCCGAATGAGAGAGAGAGAGAGAGAAAAAAAAGACTTCGAGTTTTTCTTTTTTGGCGCCAAGAGACTTCGATGTCCGAGATCTTTCTTTTTATTTTTTATTAGGAAACTTGGGCCGAGATTATGCAAGTATGGAGACTATTGGGCCTAGGATTAACAAATGTGGGTCTCTTTATGCAAGTGACTTGGTCTAAAGCGACCATTTTCACTGTGTTCAACATAAATTGCTGCAGTTTCCTTTGAAGAAGCAAGTCTGAAGACTCATTACACCGATATTTTGTCTTAGAAAAGTACAGCCATCTCCACCAGAAGAGTTTCGTTACTAGCAGAGTGCAAACAGAGAAAGTAGAATTGTGTTGCTTAAGCAGATGTAACTTCCTTCTGTAGTGTGTGGCTAAAAATGAAGTCTAGGAATGGCAAGATATGACAGTAAGAATGATAACAATAAACGAATAGAGAGAAAATTACAGAGAGATCTCGTCGCACTAGACCTGCTGCTAAGTTTTCTTTGTTATTTCTTCATTTTAAGCGGCTCCTTTTCCTTCATCTTCATTCAGAATGCGGTTCTGGAAATCGCTCACCATGAGGGGCAGTCCCTCTTTCAGTGAGACTTTTGGCTCCCAGTTCAGTAACTCCTTTGCTATGCTAATATCTGGTTTTCTCATATGAGGATCATCAGCTGTATTTGGTTTGTATTCGATGGTAGCACTTGGATCAATTGTTTGTTTCACCACCTGTATGTACATTCAGGAAAATAGAAAGGGATAAATGAGTGAACAATTTTGATCATTTTTCAGTACAACTGTGAATAACAATAAGAGGAACACAAACCTCAGCAAGCTCTAGCATTGTGAATTCTCCTGGATTTCCCAAATTGAAAGGCCCAATATGTTCGCCTTCCATTAGCGCTACCAATCCATTGACCTGTTAATCACAATACCCAATATGAGAAAAAAGAAATTCAGTGAAAATAAAACATTATAAGTAGATGGGAACTCAAAATTGATTTTGAGTATGGAAATTTCAATGAACTACTTGATTCCGAGAATTGAGAAATAGATAACATGCTAATTTTCCATACCAAGTCAGACACATACTGGAAGCTTCGTGTTTGTTTCCCATCACCATAAACAGTCAATGGTTGTTTGCGGATGGCCTGATCACAATTGTATGAAATTTAAAAAAAAAAATCAACCCATGTTTAAAGATGCAACTTGTTTCATTTGTAAGAGAAAGAAAATAGTCAGTATTTGAAGATTTACCTGGGCAACAAAATTGCTAACAACACGTCCGTCATCTAAACACATTCGAGGTCCATATGTGTTGAAAATGCGAGCAATACGAACCTGAAAGTAGGTTCAAAACACTTGCTTATGTATAGTACTCTAGCAATATTTGTAAACTCCAAAAGACAAACAGAAGTTCATGAGAACATCATGAACCTCTTTGAAAATGTTTAATACACAGAGGGCCTTTATATTCATGAAGGCATCAAGATAGATGAATGCCAGAACTGATGATTATTTGAGCAGTATATGCACTTATCAAATATGGAAATAACTGGTTTATTATAAAATGTACCAGTACTAAATCACCTTGATTAATACTTCAATGTGATGGTTAATTACCATTTAACATTAGCAGCTACAAAGTTTAGAAGGGCACTATGAAGAACGAAACCCACTCATGAATTCTACAGTTCTAAACTGTCATACTTGAAAGGTCACGTTGATCAATTATGTTTCTCAAAAGGAAAGATATACTTGTTGAATTATAAACAATTTCCAGTGAAGGCATGGGTTAACATCGTTGTGAAAGATACTTCTTCAAAATTTCTGTCAAAAGGAGCGAGAGATATTCCATAAATATATCTAAAAGTCGCAAGTTTTATACAAGAGTTGAGTAAGACATCAGATTTGTTACCTCAACACCATCCCCACGATGATAATCCATCGTTAAGGTTTCTGCTGTTCTCTTTCCTTCATCATAGCAGCTCCTTTCACCTAACAATTTTTCAGTACGTCAACAAGTAAACTTGACCTACTCATAATCTAAACATGCAACTAAATATGGCTTAACCAGCACCTATTGGATTTACATTTCCCCAATACGTCTCCTTCTGTGGATGCTCAAGTGGGTCACCATACACCTCACTAGTACTCGTGAGTAGAAATCTTGCCCCGATTCTCTTTGCCAACCCCAGCATATTTAAAGTACCCATCACATTTGTTTTGTACTCATCCGTCAAGGATTTTTAAAAACATTTCCATGTTCAATAAATAGAAGAATCTAAAAATTCTAAATTATACCAGATTTGAATATACTGTAAGGTTAATGAAAAAGGATATGATCGTCTTGACAGGATTATACTTGTAATGAACGGGAGATGCAGGGCAAGCCAAGTGATAGATCTGATCCGCCTCCAATAGTATTGGCTCAACTACATCATGACGAATGAGTTCGAAATGTGGATCCTTCATATGATGCACCACATTCTCCTTTCTGCCCGTGAAGAAGTTATCAATGACAATAACATCATCGCCTCTCCCTCTAAGCTTATCAACCAGATGACTCCCAACGAATCCAGCTCCACCTGTGACAACAATCCTCAATCTCCTCCGACCAATCCCCACAGGAACTCTCCCGACCTTTCCGACTCCATGATTATTCGAAGTTGACCCCCGCGAAATTTGATCTCTGCTCGATATAGCGGTCGAAAACGATCTAGGGATAGCCAAACTCACCTCAGATGGACCGAGGTGAGACAGAGTTGGCTGGAGGATGAAAAATGTGGAGCCGATCAAAATACCGACAAAGATAAAAAGGAGCCGCTGCTCTCTGAAAAGGTAATTTATGGATCGAGGCAGAGATCTAGGGTGCCTGAGGCTCTTCGATGAGTATGGCGACGAAGGAGCACTTGCAATCTCTTCCTCCCGTCTGTGATTCAGGCTGAATTGCTTGTGTAACTGTTTCATGCTTTGCGAGTCGTTCTATGCAGCCTCGAATTCCTTCCAAAATTTGCAGCTTCTTCCTCGTGGATGAATCTCTGGATTTGAAATCGATCCCGGGCGGTGAGTGAAAGGAGTCGAGATTTTATTTTCCCGAAAAATTCAGGTGATGATGTTGGTTGTTGGCTCACAGTAAGCAAAAACGCGCAAAGGTATAGGAGGGGAAAGCTGGTAGGGGAAGATCTTAAAATACAGTTAAAAATGTTTAGATGTAGTAATCGTGTGGATGAAATAGAAAGAGAGTACAGAAGATGCTGTATGCGCACGTATCTGAATATTCCCCATAAATGTAAAATTACCTAAAAGTACTTTTTTTTCCTTTTTTAAAAAAAATAAATTTAATCAATATGAAATATTCTAAATAAAGGGTTTAGTTAGTTTATTAGTCCAAGTGATTAAAAATGCATGAACTTAGATGAGATATATATCCAGATTATTCATTCCTTTATAAATGATAAAATAATAAAATATAATAATAATAATGCTGGAAATTTATTTATATATTTAAAAAAAAAAAAAGAAATTGATAATTCCACTTTGGATAATTAAAACACTCCATAAGAGAAAGTTAAATGATCATGAAGAACTCTAGACCTTAAAGTGAAATGATTTATCAGGAAGGCTTTTAGAGTAACGGGATTTCATATATAGAGACTATAAAGAATGACGGTGAAGAAGGTTCCATATTCACTTAAGAGTGAAAGATTTTTCATGTCAATGAGCTTCTTTAACTTGAGACATTCCATTATCCCAATAAACCCAATGACGTCTCCTTTCTCCATTCCTTGTCCCCCAAAAGAAGCGATCTATAATAAATTCTAAAGAGGAAAAACCCTTTTTTAGAACCAGAATTGAAGCTAGTAGATGAATAGGTATTGAAGATAATACATGTTTAATCAAATAAGCTTCCCACCCAAAGATAAAAAAGTGAGCACCCCAACCTTTTAGCTTGGAGGAAATCTTCTCAATAAGATCATGGAAATGAGCAACCTTAACCCCGACCATATGATATAGGTGCACCGAGATATATAAAAGGAAAGATACCACGTTGAAAATCAGTACATTGGGCTATCAAGTTTGATCTAATCACCGAGCAGTTGCATGGATGGTAATAGTTACTCTTGGCTAAGCTAACCTTCTGCCTAAGAGCTTTCTCATAAGTGTTTATAATGTGTATTAGAGCTCAAATGGAAAGCATGCTTCCATTAGTGAAAATGAGTGTGCCATCCACAAATAGAAGATGTGAGATGTTAGGACGCCCTCTCTTAGAAGAATAAGGCAAAACTAGGTCATTTTGAACAACCATAGAAATGCTTCTACTAAGCCATTCTTCCGCGATAATAAACAACATAGGTGATATTGAATCACCATATCTTAAACCCCGAGTGCCTTGAAACCATCCCTTGTAAACACTCTGAAACACAACCGAGAAATTTACCCCCGAGTAACAATTAGCAATAACTCGACGAAGAAGAGACGAGAAACCAAACTTATTCAGCACTTTGTCTAAAAAAGACCATTCCATCATGTCATAAGCCTTCATCATATCCAATTTTACTTAGGTCTCTAGTTAATTCATGTACCAACCAATCGCTTCCATAATCGATTTTCCTTTAATGAATTCATGCTGAGAATCTGATATGAGAGAAGGCAGTAATTTGTTTAAGTATATTTGCTAAGGATATAGCAAACATTACACAAAATAATAGGGCATAAATCCTTCAAAGAAGTAAGGTTTTTTTTTTTGGGAATAAGGACTAGAAGAGTTGAGGATAAGGCCGTTGGTAAAGCTTCACCTTTAATGAAAAAATCGGTTGTTTAGGAGGTCGAGTTTTACAATGTCCCAATAAGTTTGGAAAAAAGCAGAAGAGAAGGAATCAATACTGAGAGTGCTATCACTATTGATGGACCAAACTGCTTCTTTTATTTCCTCTAAAAGTGGACGACATTAAAATGTTTTATTGTCCAATTGCGAAACAGTGTGAGGAATACAACAAAAAAGATCCTCACTGTACACCACAGCTTCAGAGGTATAAAGATGCTTAAAGAACGAAATTGCAGCTTGATAAAATATGTCGGATCCGAGAGACTAGCACCTTGATCATCAACACTGTTGCTAAGATTTAAGTTGCGGTTTCTAGTAAGCACAAAGGTATGAAAGAACTTGACTATTTCGACTTCCATGAGCTGCTCACTCCAACAAGATTGCAAAACAACATTGCAGGCTTTTACTTTATCTTTCAAGGAATTTAAAGCCACAAAAATATTACCAAAAGTATCCTTATTCGAAGATTTGAGAGCTAATCTCGTTCTTTGCAATTTTTGCACCAAATTGATGAAAGGGTTATCGTGAGAGCCATTCCATGCAGAGACGACTATGGGTAAAAAAGAATCATGCACGGACCATAGTCGTTGATAGCAGTATAAGTGAGGGCCTTCATATTTGAGTAAACTGGAAGAAAGAACCAACTGACAATGATCAGAATGAATTATTGCCAAGTGCTCCACCTTCCCATTATATTGATTGCGAATTTCAAGATATACTAAAACCCTATCCAAACGAGAATAGACTCTAGCTAGTCTTGGTTGGTTATTACAGTGTGTATACAAGGAGCCCGTAAAAGGAAGGTCCTTAAGACCTGTCTCTTGGGTACAAGCTTCAAAATCTGCCATGGCTGGAAAAGAAGGACTAACACGACCCAATTTTTCAGAAGCATATCTGCCGATATTAAAATCACCCCCCCAAATTATCGAAATAGTGAAATTAGCCATAAGAGATTTAAGATCATGCTAAAGAGACCTTCTTTCCACTTGGTAACAACTTGCATAAATAACAACAACTAACAATTTGATATTTAACCAAGTAACTTCACAAGCTATGAATTGTTTTTTAATAGAGACCACTTGGACGTCCAGATGATCTTTCCATAATAACCAAATCCTACCTCCAGCGCCATGATTAGAGATACCTTTTTGCATCTTAATTTTCCCATTAATATTTGTTATATTTGACTCTTTAATCCAAGAATCTTTCAGGCCAAGAATGTACACCCTCGACTGTAAAAAAATATTTTTCAAGTGGGCGAGTGTATCGGGATTACCAATACCTTGACAGTCATAAACATGATGATGTCAGACATTAAAAATGGGAGACTTGTTTTGATTCCGGACCATGTTGGACTGGCTATTATTAGCCACTACCTTCACTGTCTTTTTTTATTTCCTTCTAGTAATTAGCTGAAACCCATCTTGTGGTACACTTGGAGAATCCGAATTATACTCATGAAAACCAAAGGCAGCGCCGTCATTGTTTCCTTTAGAATGAGCATCTCCCTCTCGGATTGGGTTTGGTGAAGAAGGAACGGGAACAAGGGAATCTGTATCCTGAACTGCATCGTTATCATCATGCAACTGTGGACGACATGCAGATGCACATTTGCCTCTGTTGGAGTATTCTGCATAGTAGGGTTGACATCCTAATGATGGTCTCATTTAAATCAATGTAGGTTTCCACCCCTTCCATTACTTGATCACTCGCGGAAGGGGCTTTATCTTTCTCATTGTTTGTATCTGCATAGATGGTAAGAGTCCGATTTTTATCTTTTTCTGCATTTGTGATTTTTTCAATAACCTGATCATTGGTTTTGGACAGTTCGGTGGGATATTTGGAAGCCCGGGCTGCCTTACTAAGCCTTTTCTCTGCCGCTTTGGATAAAATAGCAACCTGAGTGATATTATCCTCCTGGGAGGTTTCCATGATTGGAATGAGTGTTTGAACAGTGGGATTTTTCCATCTGCAGTTTACTTCAACATGATCTTGAACACTACGATAGGTGCAGAAAGTAGAAAGGCGCTCATATACTACCTCCTGCCAGTAGCCTTCCATAGTTCCCAACCAAATTTTCGAAGGTAGGGTTTTTGTGATACTTTAGCAGCGTTAAGCCTCGTAAGAGTTAATGTGGTTGTGTCTATGGAGAGAACATTCCCTATGAAGCTTGCTATAGATCGAATGATTTATGGGGAGAGAAAAATTCATTGGAAGTTTGGGAAGTTGCACCCAAACCGGAGTGATTGAAGCATCTTGTTTAGTTTTGTAAACTTTGTTCCATTTATGTATTTTATAATAAAACCCTTTGATAGAAGAGACCTCTCTCGTAAGAGCTTTCAACATGTCTTGCTCTCGAGCAAATCAGATGAGGAGGGATCGCGAGTCAATATGTCCCATAACGAAGGTACCCTCTATACTTATTAAAGCCTTTATAGTGTATACCTTCACTAGAAAAATGGAAACTTCAATTAGAAGTAATAAGGAAAACTGTCATCTTTACTTAGATCTTACTCGTTTATGTAATTATTATGTACAAGGAAAAATTGAAGATAATGCAATTAACTTATGTTTGAGATGCAATTATCTACCATATTCAATCAGATTATCACTTAACGCCTTCTTTCTCCCTCTAATCCTTGAAGATTTTGAAAAAATTGACAACACTTTATTAGTTAAGAGTACATATCATGTTTGTGGTTAGGGGACACCGCGATTTTCCACTTCATGGTCCACAATGTATGAGACTATGAGCCATTTATGTCTTAAATATATCCCGTGATTAGATTTGCACGTGGCCCAAAATTCCAAAACTTCTGGTGCTATGAAATATTGGGATGGATCCTACTATCCTAGCCCGACTTGAAGTGATAAGAGATTGGGTTGGGCCTCCCTATTGAAATAGTGAATGTAGTCTATGTAGAAGGACATCTCTAAGGAAGAAAACATGCATCTTCTGTCCCTTTCATTACCATTTTCTAGAACCTAAAATCGGATGGCTCTACGATGTCGATGTGCTAACTTCTGCCGCGTGTCATATGAAATTAATGAAAACCACAATTTCTCCGTTGCTTCTGACATCAGTTTATCAACAATTCTACTTCTTTTTTTTTCTTTTTTTTTTTTTTTGTCATCCGTGGGAGAGACTAGAGTGGATTGAGGGGTCCATTTGATTTGTGGCTAGGGAGTGAGAAGTAGAAAAATATCTCCCATCATTTGACAAAATGGGTCTAAAATCCGGTCCCACTAAGCTATTAAATTTTTTGGGATGCCACGTAAGAATATTCAGTCCGAAGTATTGATTGATACTTGGCCATTAGTTATGGGAGATACAGAGTTGTTTAATTTTCGAGAGGTGGATATTAAATTTATAGTATAACAGTGATTTTACGATCGGACTAAAAATGATAGTTTATAATATATGGTGAATAATCAAACATAAACATAACTCGTCGATTTGACAAAATGGTTTCATTCTTTTTCTCTTTACCATTCCGTTTGAAACCGGCAAAGCTAAACATGCCGCGTGCAAAAAACTCAAAGTCAGTTCCTGATTTGTCTTTAGATTTTGTAGGTGGCATTGATTTTCCTGATTGCACATGTATGTGATTACGTAGGATAAAGACTATTGCTTGCTCATTTGTAATTGTCAACAAACGTGACCACAAGACCTTGTTGGTTGTAAGCCTTGGCGCGAACCACGTCGTTTAATCATCCTTCTCTCTCTCTCTCTCTCACTCTCCCTCACTCTCTCTCTATATATGCTCAATACAATACATATTTCAAACTTCAGCTCACGCATAGGAACTCTGCTCTGTGCATTTTTCTCACCCATTCACGATAATCTCCAGATAGAACAGAATGAGGAGTCGCTGCTTCCACGCCAGAACGTCGTCCTATTTCATCTCCAGCGATTCGAATTCATCACCGAAGATGAGAACTTCAGACTCAGCAACGTCGCCTCGTGATCATTTCTCAGATTCGATGATACTACTAGAAAAGAGCATTGAAGCGGCAGAACCGATGATTTTGAAATGGAATCCAGAATCTTCCGCCTTCGCTAAAGTTACTTCGATGTTGTATGAGAACCGAACGGAGGCTATGAACTTCATCGAGTGCGTCGAGAAGCTTCAAAAGGCGATGTACCAACTGGTTTCCGAGGATCAGCCTTCCGCGATGCTCGTTCAGGCACAGAGTCTGATGCAGATTGCTATGACGAGGCTCCAGAAAGAGTTCTATCAGATTCTTTACTTGAATCGAGCTCATCTAGATCCAAAATCAGTCACTGCTCAATCCTCTCGCTGCTCCGCCAGATCGAGCTCTTCTGATGACGATTATGACGGAACTGTAGATAACGATGTCTCTGAAGGCGAAGAAGATTCTTACATAGCTATGGCTGACTTGAGGTCAATAGCAGAGTGTATGATCTCCTGTGGTTACGGAAAAGAGTGTATAAGCATATATAAGATTATTCGGAAATCGATAGTCGATGAGGGAATTCACCATCTCGGAGTTGAGAAACAGAGTTCTTCGCAGATCAATAAAATGGACTGGGAGCTGCTTGAGGTGAAGATTAAGAACTGGTTGGATGCAGTGAAAATCGCCGTGAGAACTCTCTTCACCCGCGAGCGGATCCTCTGTGACCACGTCTTCACCGCCTCTGATTCCATCAGAGAAACTTGTTTCACTGAGATATCCAAAGAAGGCGCTTTGCTTCTCTTTCATTTCCCCGAGCTCGTTGCTGCAAAGGCCAGGAAATCGCCGGAAAGGATTTTCCGCTTGCTTGATATGTACACGACCATGGCCGAAAACTCGATGGAGATCGAAGCCATTTTTTCATTCAATTCCGTTTCTTCCGTTCCATTTCAAGCTTATAACACTCTCTTCCGACTTGGCGATTCAATTCGCACAATGGTATCGGATTTCGAGTCTTTGATTCACAAGGACTCGTCGAAATCACCAGTAGCCGGCGCTGGGGTCCACAATTTGACTCTGCAGACTATGAATTACCTCTCTCTACTTGCCGACTACAGTAACGTCCTGGCAGACATTTTCGCTGACTGGACGCTGCCGAATAAGTCATCACAGCCGGAATCTTACTTCGAATGCATCTCTTCCGATGAATCTCCGGCACCGGCGTTCTCCTTACGAGTGGCGTGGCTGATCCTCATTTTGCTCTGCAAACTCGACGGGAAGGCAAAACAGTATAAAGTCGTCTCTCTGTCGTATCTTTTCTTATCAAACAATCTCCGACACGTCACTTGTAAAGTCCGTACATCCAGCCTTCAGTATATACTTGGTGAAGAATGGATCATCAAAGAGGAGGCTAAAGTGAAGCAATTTGCAGCTAACTACGAGCGGTTAGCGTGGGGCTCGGTCATCTCATCTTTACCGGAAAATCCAACTGCCGAGATTTCTCGAGCAGAAGCTGCAGAGGTTTTCCAGAATTTCAATACCACTTTCGACCAAGCGTTTAGGACGCAGAAGATGTGTGTCGTAGCGGACTCGAAATTCCGAGACGAAATACAGATATCCATTGCATTGAAGCTAGTACCGGCTTATAGAGAATTCTGCAATGTGCATAGGAATGTGGGGCAATGTGTCCGATTTTCCCCAGAAGACGTATGTAATTACTTGTCGGACCTATTCATTACAGGGTTGGAGAGAATGTCGACGTCTTCTTCGTCATCCGGTTCTCCTTAGACAATTCCATGTTGATACTATATTTCAATTTATTACACCGGGCCGACATGGGGTCGGGGTCCGGTTCTCATTCGATGATCGACCCATTGAACTCCGTCTTCTCTTGCATAATAGTACATATGCAAACGCTTATAAAGAGAAGTTCATCTTCTCAACTTGTTCCTTGTGTTTTGTTTTGCCATGACTAATCAACATACAATGATATAAATAAGAATGAAGATGAGAAGTTTATGTATATAAATAATACCTGCAACGAAAGAATAAAGAAAATGCAACATTGCCCACATGCTCTTCTACTTGCAGAGTGGTCCCAGAAGAGGCAAAAGTATCCTTCTTCTTAGCTTTATTATGATTTGAAACGTTGTTTTTTAGTAAATGAACCACTATGTCAACAATTTCCAGTGCAAATATTGAAGATGATTCGAACATTTTTAGCTTTCAGAGTTTTCTCTTAAACAAATCTGTTCATATGATTGAAAAGTGAATTTTCATCGAACAAGTGAATATCATCTAGTAAGGATGTTTTAGAGTTGTTCCTTGATGTACATTAAAAATAATAAGAATTCAGAACAAGAACCTCAGAATTGGAATCTTTTGCTTGTTCAATGTCTTTAGCTTGATACTGAAGATCCTTTTGAGCTTGAATTAAAGAAAGCAAGATTCCATAGGTTTCATTGCTTGTTTGGGCTGTTCCTGAGCGAGTTGAAGTGCAGCTTTCAATCTAGGAAATTCCAAGTGCTCCAGCTTCTCTCAGCCTCATCCACAGAAAAATCAACTAAGGATTCTGCATCATTGAACTGCTTCTTAGCAGAAAGTATCGATGCTAATAGCTTATACACTCTTCCATAACTTGAATCGAGAAATCTCTAGTAGCAAGTGACTCAGGCGATTGTGGCTCTTCGAACTTGAACTGATTCCTGAACAAGCGCGCAACATCTTCTCCACAAGGAAAGAATTGGGGGAAATGTGGGCAGTGAATCCATCTTGGTGTTTGGCCAAAAAAACAAAAGAATCGATCTTGGTGAAGAGAAATCTGGGACGAAGAGAAATGGAAGAGAAGAAGCGGGTTGAGTTCTGAGTTCGCGAAGAGCGAGGGAAGAGAAACGCTTGCCACGTCATCCGCATACGAGTTCGCAAGCCGTATAAGTTGTTTTCGGTTGAATACGGCTGAAAACTCTTACATTGCTTCGTTCTTATGCGTTGGATCTAGAGCAGGCAATTTGTGTTGGAATGATTTGGGCACGTGTCGTGTTGTATTAGGTATGGGTTGGCCTGCATCGTATTCATATTTATATATGTATTCATAAATAAAAATAAGGGTATAATATACGCACAATAATAGTGGTGGCTAGAATATTTTTTTTTTAATTCAATTTTAAATAAGATAAACATTTTAAAGTAAATAATAAATCATTAATATTCTAATAAATAATTAATTTAACATGTTATATAAATAATATGTTAATAACACATTAGAAATATAGCTAAATAAGTGACAATTATATCCTGTCATGCATAGTTTATCCAGACCAATCATACAATAATTATATTGCAAATAATCTATTATACATAAAGCATAATAAATCTCATCAATCTTTAATTAAGGTTTAGGGAAAAGAATATATCTTTTGATTTACAAAACTGTTCTAAAATAAGATGATGAGACGTCCACATATTTGCTCTTTAACATATCCACATGATTCATTTTGTGTAGTTAAGTTTATATTTAAGATCTTAACTTACAAAATAATAAGCTTGAGGAAAATGAAAATATATATATATAATTTTTTTTTTTTGCCAAGAGGCTTACTTATGCACTTAATAATTTCGGCCACTATACTATTTATAAAGCACCGTTAGGTAGAAGGTTTTCTAATATCTTTAAATTTCCTAATATGTTAGGTTTCTTAATCACATTATAAAATAAATACGTCATACTCATTCGATATGGCCGGCGAATCATGGGTCATACCCATGGATTATTCAATCAACCACTTTATTAATTTTGACCAATGAAAATTTAATTAATAATCTAACTAATTAATCATTTAATATTTGATCATTAATTACGAATTTTTAAAACCCTTTTTATAATTAAATTAGAGTTTCTATGTAATTTATTAATTTTTAATTAATTCAATATCACGTTTAGTTGTGCGAGTAGAGCTGCATGATATTAAATTAACAAATTAATAATTAATATCTTGCTCTTATATTCAAACTATGAGTCAAATTATTATTTTACCCTCAAAATGGTTTTGGTATATTTTTCCTGACGAAACCTTAACCAATTACTACAAATCTTATGTGTGTCACCGATTAAGTTCTACCTAACGCCGGCAATAAGATTTTACAAATATCTTTATAATTTTATTAAATTACAAAAAAAAAATTATTAAACAGTTAACTTAATTATCTCATGATTAATTAATCTTAAACATTTAAATCAAGATTAACTTCTAATAAAGTGTCAAAATTAGATGAGAAATAAAAAGTATCATCTTCTGAAATAATATGTTTGTGACCATTATATACTTATAATAATAATATTTTCATCTTATATATACAGATGTTCAACCTAGCTAGCTACTAACAACACATAACCTGTTTGTTGAGATTGTTAAATGTGTAGAAAATTTTTTCAATTCAGTCACCAAAATTTATCGATTAGCCGAATTTAAGGTAGTCAATGAATCTACCATATCTCTTGAGAAGCCCCCTTTACTTCATGGAGGAAGTATATATCATGTTGTAGGGAATAATGATAGTCATAATTAGGATCAGGACCATGTTGTTATTACCGAGAAATTCATAGGGAGAAATTTTCTTCCATCTTTTTTGAATAATAAAAATAATAAATAAAGATAATGAAAACTGAACTCATATATAGGTGGGAACCGAGACATATATAGTTAGGGATATTGAGGTCTCAATATAATTTTTATTATAAGATATGTTGGAATTCGTCTCATATCGCTTAGAGAGAAGATCTCTAATTAATTTATAAGTCAAGAGTTTAATCTTTCTCTATAAAATTTTTTAAGGGAAAAAACTTATATTTATCAATTTATCATGGTGACTTATACTTTAAGCAGATGTGTCCACACTCCATTTGTAAGTGTCTGTCACCATTGTGTCATTTGTTAGACATTCAAAATGACTAGCTCACAAGTGTTGGAATTCGTCACACATCGCTTAGAGAAAAAATCTCTAATTGGTTTATGAGTCAAGAATTCTACCTTTCTCTATAATACCTTTTAAGGGAATAAATTTTAGACTCATCAATTTATCATGAGTTTAATATTTCTTTTAATTATTATTATTTTAATATTTGTAGGTAAAGTGATTAAAAAATTTGTATGATTTTAATGAAAATGAAAAATGTGCTTATCACAAGGGATATGCATCTGATTCATGTATTTGATAGAGCTCCAGGAGCATCCGAAAGGTAGTCACTCGTACAACATTGTGGTGAAACATAAATATAGTGTATTGTATCGCATAGACATTTCCATGTTGATACGACATTACAATTTATTATTACACCGGGCCGACACGGTTCGGGGTCCGGTTCTCATTCGATGACCCGTTGAACTTCTTCTTCTCTTGCATGATATTACATATGCAAACACTTGTGAAGAGGAAAAGTTTATCTTCTCAACTTGTTCCTTTTGTTCTGTTTTGCCATGAGCGATCAGCATACAATGATATAAATGAGAATGAAGATGAGAAGTTTCTGTGCACAAATAATATATGCAACATTGTCCACATCCTTTTAGCTCAATTATGATTTGAAACATTGTTGTTTTGTAGTAAATGAACTAATATATCAACAATTTCGAATGCAAACATTGAGTGATAGGATTAAAGATGACTGTAACATTTTTAGCTTTCATAGTTTTCTCTTAAACAAGTTTGTTCGTATGATTAAAGAGTGAACTTTCATCAAACTAGTGATTCGCTGCGCTTTAGCATCTAGTAAGGATGTTTAAGTGTTGTTCCTTGATGTTCATTAAACAGCAGTTCAAAGAATATTAATTTCCCACAGATACAAATACAAGACGATCGTAAAACCCGAGAGAAGAACTTTTTATTCAAATCTTATCAGTTGCAGTCTTTCTTAAGCTAGAGAATTGGCGACACTGTTTACAGTGAGCAATGGCTTCCTGAATGGAGCTCTCCTTTTCAGAATCTTCATCTCTGCTGCTACTCTTCACCAATATATCTAAATCGTAAAACCTGGTTGAACTAAACGAAAATGAAGAAGATAATGAGGAAGAACCAGATGAAGAATTTGATGAAGTCGAGGATTTAGTTGGAGAAGCTCGTTGAATCGCCCCTGAGAATGACTTCCTCTTGTATCTGAACTCTTCCTTCGCCATGTCCTTCTTGCCAATGAGTTTACCTGAAATTTGATGACTATCATAATCTATACTTCCAAATGGCTTCTTCTTTGCCACCTTAACGCATTTATCTAGTCTTTTCGTCGCAGCTTCTGCTTGTTCATCTGAACAAGCAGATTTACTGAACAAGGACTTGAAATATGTTCTTGAAGCTTTCACTTTTTGACCCAGATACGATTTCTTCATCTCTTTAAGCTTTTCGCGAAAAGCTGTATCTTTGTCATCAGTAGGAATAGTAGAAGAGACAGTGATAAAGGGCGTGTGGATGATGTTCTCTTCTTCTGGTTTGTGTTCATGGGTGGTTTTAATGGATGTCTGAAGGAGATTTTTTACCATCTGTAAACGAGGAGAAAGATGAAGAGGAAGGAGCTGTCCCTTGTAGAATAGCTCATCAGCGGGTGAAGCCATGCGTTCTTCTTGCTCACGTGAAATCAAGGGGGAAGCCATTTCAAACTCAAATTCTCTGGCTTTTTGTGGTGGAAGAGGTGGAGGGCTAAGTAATGGACAAGAGACGAAGTTAGAGGAAGTGGTTAATTCCATTTCTATGTATTCCTCTTCCTCTGTCTCTGTCTCTGTAGTAGACAAAGGTTGGTCTTTTGCCATCTCTTTGCATGTTTCATAGGTTCATAACCAGAATGGTTCAATTTATAGTAAGAAGTAGCTGTGTAATACCCACATTTTTCCTTAGATATTTTGAATATCCCCACATTGTTTTGTTTTTTGAGGGGGAATCTTTTCATACAGATACATGTGATAAAGTCCAAATATTAGAATATGAGTTAAACATCGAAAGATGAAAACTGCAAACTGATACGTACACCTTCAAATGATTCAGGGCATTTTTCCTTCCCTGTTGATAATCACCTGAATGGTTTCAGTACTTCGGAGTTTCGTCGAACAGAAGGTGTGCAAGAAATGAGATTGGATTCTGAGTTACTATAAAGCCTTCAGAACAATCAGAACACGTAAAAAGAGGAAAGAAAATCCTTCTCTTCTTCTTCTTTTCTCAGAAGTGAAATTGTTTAACAGATAGCCGTGTAGTGATTAGATTTGATGCCACGCCATTGTCAGTACTACCATTGAAAAGCTGTAGCTCACGCAGTGACCTTGATCAAAATTTTCCAGCTTTTTTTTTTTTTCTTTATTTTATTTATGAAGAAATTCTATGTGTCTAGATTGAATTATGTGTAAAATAGGCTCGTTTTAATTTGAGAGTTTAGATTAAAATTATTTTTTATTATTTAAAAATTTAAATAATCTATTTATTTTAAATGCGATGAAAATAGATATATATATATATATATATAAATGTACTTTTATTTTATATATTAACCAATTGAACTAAATTCTTTAAGGATCAATTTGTTTAAGATATAATTATTTTTTTTCTTAAATTGAATTTCGGGACGTGGATGCTAAATTACATAAATCCCAATCTAAGTTTAATTAAATGTGTAACTCATTTAATTTTAAACTTTTAAATAAATATCTTAACATTAATACAAAATTAAACTTTGCACTAATAATGTAATGTATAAGATTATAAATTTGTTTGTTTTTATATATCGGTTCAAAATTATTTTCAGTTACTTCTCGATCTTTCAGTCAACTTTGGTGTACTTAAACGACATCGTGTAGAACTCCCGCTCCGGTACGACCCCGCGTCATGAACAATCAAACCTTCCTCGCTCCCTCAAGATTCACTTTCGCACCTCCTCCTCCTCCGCCGTTTCCACCACTATCTGATCATCAAATCCTAGCAAAATGACCAGAACATCCTCTCCTCACGCTGTCCTCCTATTCCTCATCTCCCTCCCCCTCCTCCTCCCTTCCGCTTTCGCCGAGATCAAGAACCTAAAGATCTCCTCCGACAACCGGCCAGTGATCCGCTTCGAGGAATTCGGATTCACGCACACTGGCCAAGTCACAGTCGCCGTCAAGTCCGTCGCCGTCTCCTCCCCCTCCTCCTCCAACATCGACTCTTCTCGCCTTGGCTTTTTCCTCCTCTCGCAAGAATCCCTCCTCCAACTCCACCGCGAGATCCAGCAAAACCCTAACTCCTGCGTCCTAGAATCGCAGTTCATCACCCCCCTCTTCACCTTCAGAGATCTCTCTCCCCCTCCCCAAAGCTCCTTCAACAATTCCCACTCCGTCCATCTTCCCAATCTATACAGCCTCGCCTTCGCCAAGTGCGTCCCATCCACCTTCGTTTCCATGGAAGTTCACACAGAAGTCTACAATCTCGATCCGAACGGCTCCAAGGACTACCTCTCCGCCGGCATCACTCAGCTCCCCTCCCTCTTCTCCCTCTTCTCTCTTGCCTATCTAATATTTCTTGGTGTCTGGATCTACACCTGCTACACGAACAAAACCTCTGTGCATCGAATCCATCTATTAATGGCTCTATTACTTTCCATGAAAGCTCTGAATCTCATCTGCGCAGCTGAAGATAAGCACTACGTCAAAGTCACAGGAACTCCTCACGGTTGGGACGTGTTATTTTACCTCTTCCAATTTCTCCGTGTCATTTTGCTCTTCACAGTCATCGTTTTAATCGGAACTGGATGGTCGTTTCTGAAGCCATTTCTACAAGAGAGAGAGAAGAAGGTATTGATGATCGTTATCCCTCTCCAAGTCATAGCCAATCTGGCTTCCGTCGTGATCGGAGAAACAGGGCCTTTTATCAAAGACTGGGTTACTTGGAATCAATTGTTCTTGTTAATCGATATCATCTGTTGCTGTGCGATAATTTTCCCAATTGTCTGGTCAATTCGGAGTCTGAGAGAGACATCGAAAACCGACGGAAAGGCGGCGAAGACATTGGCAAAGCTGATGGTTTTCAGGCAGTTCTATATGGTGGTGATTGGGTACTTGTATTTTACTCGGATTGCGGTTTTTATGCTGAAGACGATATCGAATTATAAGTACCAGTGGGTGAGTAATGCAGCAGAGGAGATTGCTAGTCTTGCGTTTTACATGGTGATGTTTTATATGTTTAGGCCAGTTGAGAAGAATGAGTACTTTGTTGTTGATGATGAGGAAGAAGAAGCTGCCCATTTGGCTCTCAACGATGAAGAATTCGATCTTTGAGAAATACCAGACTGCTGCTCGTTAATTGGGTATATTTTCTTTCACCATTCAAGTTTTTTTTTTTTTTCTTCTTATTTGTAATTTATTCATACAGAAAGAATACCATGTGTTAGTTCTTATGAATCGGATTGGAATAATAGTAATTCTCATAGTGAATTAGAGACATTATGTTGATCTTATATTATGAAATGTTTGATCTTCAGATCTTGTATGGATGATTGAAAGTTTCTTGCATTTGTTAAGGCTATTTAGCTGTTATAGATTTTTACTGGATTTGACGTAATGAACAAGAGATTAGATGTCTCTAGATGTATTTTTTAGTAAGAATATTAAAATTTCTAATGATGTCTCCACTTCGGGCAGTTCTGGGCCTGTGCGTGGTCTTATTATCTACTGTGTGAGCCTAATCTATTCATTGGTTTCATGGAAATGGGTTGAAGTCTCTACTCGAAGTCGAACTATAGGAGTGCTTGATATAATGATGATTTTCTATTCAGCAAGACCAAAAGCATACTAATTACTAATCATGTAAAAAAAAAAAAAACACAGTTATGTAGCTAAAGTTAAGGACACTAATTAACTACTCCCTTAGCATGCAAGTTTCAGGTTTACTACTTCCCAAAAAAACTTAATAGATTTGGTGAGTGGTACGATTGTGTTCTTTCTAGTGTAGTTGGTTGGTGACATTAAATTTCCACAAATTTCACTTCCATCATAGAATGTGCCAGCACAATCATTTTTCATATATATATGTATTCTCATCTACTTCTTCATAATTCCCTTTGTGTCAAATTTCAATCAAGAATACAATCCTAAGGATTTCTAGCTCATAGAACGGTTTTTTTCCACTTTAAGAAGAAAAATGCAAAAGGCTTTTTCATGTCGCCATTAACAATCATTTCTTATTGGAAATTAGTAAACGGGCACAACTAGTATCGCGTACGCCGCCATGGATTGTGACTGTTTCATTACTATCTATCTATCTATATATATATATGGATTGATAATTTCAAGGTAGTATAATTTCATTTGCATAAAATACAGAGTAAACTGCACGCTAGTTTACTAATTTTCTTGCAATTTATCAAACAACATTAATATAAATTTATAAAATTATTGAAAATAAAACCTTATATTATATATGGACCATAACATATATTATATAAGATTGATAATTAAAAAGAAAATACATACCGCTCAACTTACTAATACGTTAATACGTAGTATCTCAGCAGTTATTCCACAACATCTACAGTAGCAGCACAAGACAAAAACCTCTTAAAAACCCTTAACAAAGCGGCGCAGGAGAATTCCTTCACTTTCTTCAAGAGCAAGCACTTCCTTTTATTATTATTATTATTATTATTATTATTATTATTATTATTATTACTATTACGATGACCCTTCTGATCATCATGGCCACTCTTCTTTCTCTTCTTCTTCTTCTTGGTATTTTTTTCCTGCGATGATGACATCATCTTTTCCTTAACTCTCCCGAAACACTTCTGGGTTTTCTCCGGCATCGTTTCTTCCCTGGAAAACTTGTAGCTCCGAAGGTACATTTGTCTGCATGAAATGCTGTCCACAACCCTAGCCCTACCGTAGCTGTGATGATGATGATCGTCACCGGTCATTCCTCTGTTCCGGCCATTGGAGCTAACGGACCGGACAAACTCGGCATCGGATTCCGGCCACTTGTAGAGGTTCACGTAGGTAGCCCGAACCGGGATCCGTGGATCACGTGCGTCGTTTATGCAGTTTGATATGCATACTGAGCTCATACTCGTTTATATATTATCCAGCCAAGCTAGCTAATGGCCTGATTAATTCTGTGGATAGATCGATCAGAGGGTTGTGCGAAAGTTTGTGCAGGGCCTCCTGATCAGTTTGTGATGGATGCTTTCTGGAGTTATTATGAGGAAAGCTGGGCTGCTGGAATGCTTAGATTGCAAGAAAAGACATGAGAGAGAGAGAGAGTTTAACGGGATTTCCGATCTTGCGATGCTGATGAGTATTGAGTGCTGTACCTGTAATGATTCAACGTCATCTATATTATGAATGATTATCGGCCTGAGAGTAGGGCCCTGTAATGGGCCTTTAGACATCTGTTCCTAAGCAGGCCGAAATAATGTTTTATCTATTGGGCCTGGATGTGGGCTGAACCGCAATACTTGGATTTAAATTGAATTATAAAAACTCGATGATTAGGCAGGCGCCTTATCCAAAAAATGTATCAGGCTGTATATGAGCGCGGGTTCCGCCACGTCAGCATCGTTCCCGCCGCACGCCGTCGTGAGCAGTCGAATAAAAGGCAAGGGCAGATTAACAGTGTGGGATTTTCTGGGCGGAGGAAAGAGCCGTTGTGGCGGTGTGTCGAGAACTGCGGCGCCTGCTGTAAGCTTGAAAAAGGTCCCTCCTTTCCTTCGCCTGAAGAAATCTTCGACGATCCTTCTGATATTGAGGTTGAGCTTTCTGTGTACTACGTAGTATTCCTAAATAAGCATGTAACCTAGAATTTATCTTTGATTTATGTGAATTTATGTAAAATGGGTTTTTTGTGTGTGATATTTTTTAGCTTTATAAGAGTATGGTTGGTCCTGATGGATGGTGCATTCACTATGAGAAGGACTCGCGTAAATGCTCTATATACAATGGTGAAGTAATTACACTTTTGCTAATCTATATTTTTCTATTTATAAATCCTTCTTCTAAATTCCTCCTTAGAATCAAGCTCAAGTGTTGTTTGTTTTTTTTTTTTTTGGTTGCAGATCGTCCATATTTTTGTCGGGTGGATCCTGAGGTATTTGAAAATTTGTACGGAATTAACAAGAAGAAGTTCAACAAGGAAGCCTGCAGGTAAGAGCACTGATTGTAATAAATTTGTGTTGTACATTTTTGAGATTGGAACATGATTTCTTCATTACTCTGTTGCTGTAGCTAGTAACTCTGTTTTTTACTGGTTTGTTTGCAACTTCGCAGTTGTTGTAAGGACTCTATAAAAAATATTTACGGTTCAAATTCGAGAGAGTTGGATAACTTCAATGACGCGATTTGGAGCTCCGGTTCTGCTTAGATCGCTGAGAGGTAATGTTAATGTAGTGGCAATGCTCAAATTTCATAGTGAAAGCTGTATCATCTTCAAACAACAATAGAGTTTGACCCTAACACAAGGCTGAAAGCTTCAGGTATTGGCACGATGATTCACCATTCATTCAGGATGTGGTAAACTATCGTCCAGGCTGAATGATCAGAGGAAAAACAAAGAAAAAAGCGTGTAAATTTTGCTTAGTTGCAGTTTTATCCCTTGTCCACGCTGTTACCCTTTTTTTATTTTTTTTGGGTCTTCTAAGTTGAAACTTGAACGGCACTTAAGAAATTATCAGTTTATACTGTTACATTATATAAGATGTGTATTATTATGTCATATTCTTTTGAAAAAAGGGAAGAATATTTTTCAAGTTTTTGAGATACCAATTGGGTAAACTTTCTTCATAAGACAGCTAGTCAGCTATCTTTTCGACTAGTATACTGTCAATGAGTGATTATACATGCATCCTCTTTGGGGTAGTTGGGGGTGGGTGAGGGAAACCCAGAGTACTTGCATCTTGCGATCCAGTTTGGAAATATGCCGAGCATCAACACTTACACATGCGCAAAAAGCCATCTTTCAAAAAACAGATAAACATACTGCATTCAATCATTTATTTGTATTTATATATATAGCATGAAAAGACTTCTATAAAAGAGGGAAGAATCAAGAAAAATGAAAAATGAAAAAATAAAATAAAAAGAAAAAAAGGTTCAAGCAGAAGAAAACACTTTTGCATCCAACTGATGAGCTTTGGTGAAGAAAGAAGGCCAACAGAGATAAGTAGACATGATACTACTAACAGTAGAAGCACCAATCATAAAGTTCATGACAATAATCTGGAGCTGTATGGCCTCAACAGGGGAAGCTCCTCCCATTATAAGGCCAGTCATTGCTCCTGGTAATGAAATGAGGCCCACTGTTTTGGCATTGTCCAGTACTGGAGAGAGCGCAAGTATGAGAGCCCTCTTCACCTGTTGAAGCGTCGCTTGGCGCGGGGTTGCTCCAAGAGCCAATGCTGTCTCTACCTGTATATATACAAGACAGAAATATAATTTACACAAGTTTTATTTAAACTACTAGTGTTCGCAAATTCTTAGCCTTTTAGAGATGACTTAGAACCTACCAAGTTCATTTGGGTTCTGATATCGTCTCGAAGCCTTTTCATTGTAACTCCGGTTACGGTCATTGCATTTCCAACCATCATGCCAGCAACTGGGATTATGTAGCGGGGAGTGAATGGGAAAACATTGAGTACAATGAGTAGGAACATGGTTAATGTGGTTCCTGCCAGAATCGATGCTCCAGCAATATACTTTCCCCTAGGGACATGCTTTGCTCTTTGACCTGCTGTATAACCGGCCACAGAGACCTGCAAGATGGAGAACCAAATTTCATGTGTTTAACAAGCACTTTATCAAGCATCTGAAGCTTATCATTTATATCCGATTCAATTCAATCGGCATGATACAAATTCATATGAAAATTCCATAAGGTTTTCCGGATTGACTGAAGCTGTAAGAGTCATGGATCAATTTGAGACTGATTTTGAGGGAAAAGACTAGGTAGAAACAGAAACCAAGACAAATCAAAGAGAAAAAAAAAAAACACCAAATAAGTATCAAAATGGAAATCCCCGCCAGAAGAAAACTATAATGAAAAAACTATGAATTGAAGCCACACATATTCAAGCTAAAAACTTCTAGAATTTGCTAAGAATTCATTTCATTTCCAATGGCATCAACCACGCCAAAAATCAAGCTCAGGACAAAACAAAAGATGGCATATTAAATTCAGAGACAAAAGGTTACAAGAAAGACCACCCACCATGAAAAGATAAGCCAGTATGATCCACCCACCGTTGTCCTGGTTAAAAATGAACTGCAAAACAAACCCAATCACAGAGAGCTGCACAAACGCCCTGAAAATAGAATAAACCATCTCAATCTCCAACCCAAGCTTCTGAAAATAAGATAGCACCACTGCCACTAGAACTATGACGGTCGCAAGCAAGGGCTTGACCATGCCCTTGAGAAACTCCAACAGCCATTCTAATTCCATTACAGATTGATTCACAATTGAGATTTTTTCTTCAGTTTGGTTTATATGTAGAAGATGTTTGATTTTGTGCTTGCGTGAAACTTAAAAAAAAGGGATGCCGTCATAAAGACACTATAACAAGATACGACCTCCCCTTGGTCTTTGAGGCCTGGTCTTACCTTTGTTGAATAGTTCTATGAAAAATATATTTACCCAGAAAAAATACTTTAAATATTATTGTGATATATTTAATCAAGAGTTTAGAAGAATAGATAAATTATATGTAAATATATTAAATAAATTTAAATGGGATTTTTAAAACGCTTCGACTGTATCTATCTATTATTGTCAATGAAGTGAACGGATTCTGGACGTACGTACGAATGGGTACGAAGGTAGTGGGGGAGAGAGACTTGTAGCTACACTCACCAGTCTTTCACTCCACTATTTAATCACAGTATACAAAAAGCACCTTCCCCTAATGATATGCAAGGAATGAGTTGATATCTGAATAGGCTAATAAGGCTTGAGAAATCAAACAAGTCTGCTTATTACCTTCTCACCAGTTAGCCACATGGTGCCTGGAATATTGTGTTGTCGAGGGGCCCTCGCCCATGTGAAGACGCCAAGTATGACGTATCCATTTCATACCCTATTTTTATATCCACTAGATCCACTACAGTCTACGCTATGCGTACTCCCACTTGTCTATTATAAACAAACAAACAATATACAAATACTAATTTTGATTTGAACTCAAAATATCTCAAGGGAGTTTCTGCTTGTTCCGTTTACCAAACTCGAATATGATTACATATTTAAAAACTCAAAGACTTAGACCATCTCTTTTTCAATGCTTTTGGTTTCCCAGAACTTTCCTAGATGAACCAGCCTCACTTACGTACTTGAATATGATGTGAAATTAACAGTAGGTTTACTATTTCACCCAACTGATGTGAGCCGTAGACGGAGAGCAGACAGTAGGACAAGATTCACGTGGCTCAAAATTTATATGGTCTTAGTGCAGGACCATGTTCAAGATTTAATTGTGAATTTCATCTACCGTTAACTTAGCCGTACCCTACATGAAGAGACTACTCGTAGGCAGGTGATAACCAGACCGACGTTTACTTATCAGAAAGTGATAAACAGAAAGAAAACGACATGGCACGTTGTCCAATAACTCTTATTTTCTAATATGGTACGGAAAACAACAAAGATAAATCGAATCCTATGGTACGGAAAACCACAGATAGAATTCGAATCCTATGGTCTTAAAGATAATAAGATACAAACTAAGTTGAATGGACACGTGGCTTATTTCTGATTTTGAAGATTTTATGCTTTAGATTCATGTTCTTAACTGTTAAGTGGTTGTATATGACAAGCAGCAAAGAATAATAAAACCTACAACCATGTCTGGATAATGTTTATATCTCAATATAGTATAAAGTACAACTGTAGCATATAGGACGAGTATACGGCCGGCGGTTGAGAGGATAAGTTTCTCGGTTGTATACCCCATCCATATGAGAGAAATTAGTCGTGTGATTGGTCTAATCTCACTCTCTCACAAGAGTGGTATACTCCCGAGGTACTTAACACTTCTCCGGCAGGTGAGTCTTGCACGAACTAGTGTAGAGAGAGGAAAGAGAAGGTTCTGAAGATTTTTGTGATTCAAAAAGACTAAATTATTGGCGAGTTATTTTTTCTTAATATTTTTTTTGTTGTACTATGAACAGTCGATTAGATATATATTAAATTATCATAAGATTTTAATTTTATATTTAAGATTTTAAATTTAAATTTTATATTTAGACTTTAAATATAAGATTTAAATTATAAGATCTAAAATCTAAATTTAATATTTTAAAGTTTGTGTTTAGTCAAGTCTAAATTTAAGACTTTAATTTCAAAAATGTAAAAATATAATTACTGTCTCATACTCAAATTATTGACAAAAATTAAAGTTTAATGATTTAAGTTTTTTTTTCCGCATCGAAATATTTTAGTTAACTTTAAGAATTTGTATTTGTAGTTATATAACTCCAATTGAGATGTTCTTAAACTCTATGAAAAATTTTAAGATTTTAGTTTTATGATATGTTTTTTTATATAATTTTATAATATTTGAAACTTGTCCAAAATATATGAACAAAGATTTCAGATTAAAATTCAACATTTCGAACTAAAACTCAAGATTATTCAATCAATTTCAAAAAAATTTATCACGGATTATATAGTTTCGATTGAAGTGTTCCTGAACTCTATGAAAAAACCTATATTTATGATATATAATTTTTATAATTTTACAATATTTAAAACTAATCTGAAATACTTGGACAAAGATTTCAGACTAAGACTTAAAATTATTCAGTCAATTTAAAAAAAATTATCTCGAGTTGTATAACTTTGATTGTTATATTATTGAACTTTATCAAAAGCTCGAAGAGTATACTTTTATGATATAAATCTTTTTATAATTTTATAATATTTGAAACTAATCATTAATGTATGAATAAAGATTTCAGACTATAATTCAACATTTGGGATATGATTTTGGCCTGACCAAAACAGATCGAAATCATGATTTCGATATGAATTAATCATGCCAAAATCTTGGTCCTTAGACCGAAATTTTGATTTTTTGTTTTATTTTTTAGGTTTAAGGTTTAAAATTGATGGTCAATATTTAATTATAAATTTAAGATTTTAAGTCCAATTTTAAGATTTTATTATAAGTTTTAAGGCTCATGTTTAGGTTTAGAGTCTAGGTCTAAGATTTTAAAGTTTTTGTTTAGTATTTAAATTTAAAGTTTGAAATCTAAGTTTAAGTTTTTAAGTTTAGAATGTAAAAATATATCTATTGATTAGACCGAAATCTTGATTTTTTTTTAATTATCTGAATCGACATTTTTTATTATCTTCTATTAATGGTCATGCTAAAAAAAATATTTTTTTATTCTTTATTATTCCCTGGATAACTATTTTTTTATCGAAAAACAATTAAAGCCATTGAGAAGGATGAGAAGAAAAAGATAGAGCGATATAAAACTAAATATTTAATTTTGGAGAAGTCAACAGATTTTGGAGAAAAAAATAATATCGGACAATTAAATATTTAAATATTTTTATTATTCTTTTTAATTTTAAAGTTATGTAACAAAAAATGTAAGAATAGAATCATTTAATAAAATGAGTATAGAAAGAAGTGTATTTTATCAAATTATTAGTATCAATTTACTGCACTAACTACCCTATAACCTAATCTAAGAACTCGCCGTAATCCAGTCTTTCAATGCTAAACACATGACACAGCGTATACAAGAGATTACGCACATCTTGGATCAGAATAGAAAAAAACGGTTTCACAGGATTCAATCTTGGTTGTCGACACAGGATTCAATCCGTCTGCAATTGAAAAGTTTAAGAAATCAGATTCAATCATTGTAGGAAAAGCAGTTGATACACGATTCAAAGGATCGGAACAGGAAAGAAAGATATTAATGGAACGGTACCTGGAACCATTGTTGATCGGATTCTAATTGTAAAAAATCATGAATGTCGCGAAGACATTTCTTTTTGGAAAAGTATGATCTCAAACACTTATAATTCCATTGCCCAAGTAAATCGCCTGGTTCGTGATATCCGCATCGAATTCTGAAAGAGGGAGCGCCTAAATTGTGAGCCACCAGGAAAATGACGAATTTATATAAATCCATGAATTGCATTTCCCGCCATCCGATTTCGCGCCAACGTTTTCTCCAAACCAACATGTCGTTGTCGAGTCAAAAGGAATACGTCGTAGTCCAGTAAACGGGGACTGGTGTTACCGACAGGTCGTTTATATATTCAAGAGCAAGAAGAGATACAGAAATAGGTTATAGAAGGCGAAAGAGGCGGCTAAAACTGGGCGAGACAAATGAATGAGGATCACACAGCCGCTTTCCCTCCATAAAGCAACGACCTATAACGGCTTCTTTCAATGTGCCCTCCAAGCAATTCATCGAACAGAGGCTGGGCTAGACTATGGCCGCTTTATCCATCACTGCACCGATCGTCGCCTGGTCCGTCCAGGAAGGCAGCTTCACGCGCGCCTCGTCCTCTTTTCAGTCTCGCCAGACAACTTTCTCGGCTCAAAGCTCATCACTTTCTACTCCAAATCTGGAAACATGCAAGAAGCTCACCACATGTTCGACAAAATTCGTCCAAGAAATCTTTTTTCTTGGAACGCCTTGCTTATTTATTGGCTATTATCTTCATGACATGCACTCTAACACGCTGAACTATTTTCCTCTTTATTTTCCTTAAACAGGATTGATTTGAAGCCTGATAATTTCACGGTTACTTGTGTTTTGAAGGCGATTTCATCCTTGTTTTCGAATCCACTGTTGGGTAAGAAGTTACACTGTTTTGTTCTCAGACAAGGGTTGGATTCTGATATTATCGTTACCAATGCTGTAATCACTTGCTACTCAACATGTAACGAGCTATTTTCAGCACGAAAGGCGTTTGATAAGATGCCAAGAAGAGATATCGTGTCGTGGAATTCCATGATTGTTGGATACTCCCAGGGCGGGTTTTTATGAAGAATGTATGGATCTGTTTAATGAGATGTTAAAGCTAATTGATCCGAAACCTGATGCGTTGACTATAGTTAGCGTTTTGCAAGCCTGTGCTCACTCCACTGATCTTATTTACGGAATGGAAGTTGATAAATTTGTGAATGAGAATCATATTGTGATTGATATTACATTATGTAACGCTATAATTGGGTTTTATGTGAAATGCGGTAGTTTGAATTATGCTCGGGCATTATTTGACGGGAATGAATGAGAAAGTTGAAAACTCGTTTTGGATCCTTAATTTCAAGCTATATGGCCTATGGATTTGTTGATCAGGCCATGGTTCTTTTCCAAAAAATGGATAAACCTGCATTAAGTACATGGAATCCACTTATTTCAGGTCTTGTTCAAAATAACCAACAAGAAGGAATTGTTGATCTACTCCGAGCTATGCAGAAAGATGGTTGTAGACCAAATACCGTGACCCTTTCAAGCCTTCTTCCTATTTTCTCACATTTTTCGATTTTGAAAGGAGCGAAATAAATACATGGTTATACTGTTAGAATCAATTATCTTAACAACCTTTATGTCTTGACTTCTATGGCTGATTCATATGCTAAATCTGGGTACCTTGACGGGGCTAGATGGGTCTTTGATCAATTTAAAGGTCGAAGCTTGATCATTTAGATGGCTATAATTTCAGCATATGCTTCACATGGAGATGCTAAAATAGCTCTTAGTCTTTTCAATGAAATGCTAAGTAACCAAATTCTCCTGACCCAGTAACTTTCACGTCTGTTTTGATTGCTTCTGCTCATTCAGGACTAGTCCACGAAGCCCAAAAAATCTTCAAATTCATGTTTCCAGATTATGGCATAGTGCCTTTAGTCGAACATTATGCTTGTATGGTAGGAGTTTTGAGCTGAGCAGGTCAACTCTATGAAGCAGTTGACTTTATATCTAAAATGCCTATTGAGCCAAGTGCTAAAGTTTGGGGTGCATTGCTTACTGTTGCTTCGGTTTCTGGTGATGTTGAGCTCGAAACTTGTTTGTGACTGTTTGTTTGAGATTGAACCGGAAAATACAGGGAATTATATTGTTATGGCGAATTTGTATTCACAAGCTGGGAGGTGGGAAGAAGCTGATAAGGTTAGGGAAAGGATGAAGAGTATTGGGTTGAGTAAGATTCCGGGAAGTAGTTGGATCGAAACTAGTAGCGGGTTAGAGAATTTTTTGTCGAGGGGTGTATTGTGTGGAAGAAGTTTGGAGATTTATTAAATACTTGAAGGATTGCTTGGATTGAAGAAGGGTACGTTTTACAAGAGGCACTAGATGAGGAGAGTGTTTATGGTTGAGACTTGAGACATATTCTTTGTTATAGAATAAAGTATTTTTAGTGATTCTTGGAATATTTTTCACTTCTTATTTCGAGGGTGAAAGGTAAATGTAATCTATCAATTTATAAGAAAATGAAAAAGAATCAGCCATTAATCATCAAAGTTTCTCACTGAAGTAAGAAAGTTTGTGTGATGATTGCTGATAATTGGTAGATGGCCTGCCAAGTACCAACGCATGCTTCTCAGTGTAGCTACTGCCTTCTTCTCATGTCTTGGCTTGTAATGCAATCTCAACACTTTTTTAATAATGAGAATATTTAGAAAAGGGGAAGAGGAAGAAAGACAGAAACATGGGAGCGTTACAAACAAGAGCACAATGTGAAGAAAGTGAATGAAGAAGACAAACACAGCAGGGGAAATCACGTGACACAGCAAAAAGCCAGAACCACAACCGCTCACAGGGGGGCTCATCATAAATATTCAAAAACTTCAATTCAAATTGTTTAAAAATCTTTAACTTCTACACCTCTCTTGATCTCCCCATCTCTGTTTCCGGTCTTAAATGCAGTCACAAATCTCAAAACTATTAACCTTTTCATACCATTTTCAGTCCCCTTTATTTCCTCTCTCCTATTAAGGTGACTCTTGTTATTGTGGGTATGAATGTGACACTCCTAACAGGAAAACTACAAAGGCTCTGACTGTTTTTTTCAGACACTGGTATTTTGCATCTCTCTGTTTTTTAACTGCCATAGAAGTATAGAACCTCCAGCTCAAGGAACACCATTTCTGTCTCAAGTTTGTGTAGACCCATGAAAATGCTAGCAAACAGGGATGAAGACAGAAAAGGGAGGTAAAGTAAAGGCCCACCCCAATCTGTTCCATTTTGTGATTTGTGTATGGGGTTTCTCACATTACTAAAGGCGGACATTTTTTTTTTTTGTGATATGGGTTTTGTTGCAGTGGAAGCAGGATAGAAGGTTGTAATAATGGTATGATAACAATAGAATGCTTGAGAGGAAGATTGCTTGCAGAAAGACAGGCTTCAAGGTCTGCGAAACAAGATGCAGAACTCATGGGACAGAAGGTATGCCAAAAAATCCTTGAAGAAAAATAAATAAATAAATAAATGGTGATGCATTTTAAGTGGAAGGTGTGAAGCATGTTGTATGTCTGCCTGTCTTTATCTAATGCTTAGTTTGTAAAATTTGTTTGGTGGGTTGTAGCTAGTTGAGCTGGAAAACCAACTTAGGAAAGAGATTGAACTTAGGAACGGAGCTGAAAGGAGGCTTAAATTCCTGATCAAGAAGCTTGAATCCTTGAACATTTCCTCTTCATCACTGAAATCAGTACATTCACTTTCTTCCGAAAGTTGTGAAATTTCCGCTATTTCTTCCAATTCCAAAGAAACAGAAGAAGATGACCTCAAATTTCGATCTACAGAATCTAAGCAGAATCCAAGTGCTCAGGATTCAAAATTCATAGGTCAGAATCTGTATCTATCCATTTACATGTTTTACTATAACAGGGCTTTGAGGCTAAATCTTTTATTTACATATATGATTTATATATATACTTCTTTCCTTAATCTTTTCGGTTCTTCAGGCTTGAAAAATACAAATTCTTCGGTGGCAGAGAATGAGAATGAAAATAATCAATAAATCCCTGAATCAAGTGACACAAGAGCGGAAGCCAGATGATGAGATAGTTTTAGTGAAGTTCATGATCAAGAAAAAAAAAGGACACCCAGCAAGGCAAATGCAGCGAGGAAATACTATTTTCATGAAAAGCAATGAAAAATAAAGGCTTTTTTTTTCTTCTCCTTTTTAACATTAGAACACGTTAATGGAGGAAAACTTTGTTACAGTCCTCTGGGCCGAATTGATAGGATAAAGTGTAATTATATTGAAATGCCGAACTAAAATGAAAGATTGATTTTAATCGGAAGAGTGATTCCGATTTTAGAAGCAGAATCTTAGAAAAGTAATAAAGTCATAAGAACATTACAAAAATAATGTTAAAGAGTAATGAAGACAATAAATATAGTAATTATATTTTATTAGATTATATTATTAAATATAATATAAATAATTATAAATTATAAATTATAAATAATAGATATCGACAAAAGAGAACTTTGGTGAGAATTATTTTCTAGTACAAAAACTCCCTATTATACTCTCGTGATCTTAACTTTGGCATCAGAGTAAGCTCGTCGGTCAAGTCCCGGCACCCACAATCAGTTTTCTGATTTCGGTTATCGATGGTCTAGCGAGGCGGATCGAGAGCATGGTGAATCACTGACATACTACTAATAAATGAATTTTTGCATCAATAATTTGATGCCATCCGTGAAAACAAAAGTCTAAGCGATCGTATTACGCCGTCCTAACGATTCCAATCACTGCTACAACCAGTTAACTGCACCCACGCAAAGGAAGCAACAGAAGCGTATCGTCCATCCATGAGCTGGAATTCGAAGTCCGATATTTCAATTTCTAGCATACTTCCCATCAACGTGATTAGTAGTACAATTACATCATCATTAATCATTTTGCAAACTTCGCATGGGGACAATTTAGAGTGGCGGATTCATGGAGCAGTAGTGCTAGATTGATCATTCATCACGATGGATCACGCCACCCGAGCGGCTCCACCGTGGAACTCACGACTCGCTATTATTCTCAACATGAGTCAACTCAGCACTGGCTCAATTCAACACGTGAATCCCGCGCCGGAAACTCCCTAGGTCCCGACGGAAGGAGGCCTCTGATAGAACGAACTGCTCCGGTGTGTTTCTAGCAGTCGTGCGAGATAGCCCAGACCTGAGCGGGTTCAAGAAGGGTTCGGTTCATCAATGAGTCTGATGCCAGAAACCACCAAGTCGCGGCGAAAGTAGGCCCTGATGGAAGGACGAGTGATTATAGTGCATTCCGACCAGCGTATGAGGTAGAAAGGAGGCAAAAAATGGTCGGAGATCCGATTCCAGGTTGCGGGTTGCCTATACGCGTTTGTGACCCGCAATTGCTTCCTCTTCATGAGAAAGAGATGAAACCCTCGCTGAAATTCAAGATTCAGTCTCTCAGGCTTCGGGTAATTGTTCCCACTATTTAAAATAAGAATAATATGGTCTTTACAGGAATTCGGATGTACCCATTCAAGTATCAGATTTACCTTAGGACCTCAGGCCTTAAAAATATCCTCAAAGTATTTAGGTATGCTTCACCGACTATTGTAAATTATGAAACAACCTTCATATTCTGAAATATGATCAGATGAGTCCATAAATTATTATTGTGTGCTTATTAATCTATCAGTAATTTCGAAATGACCCCTATATTGTAGAATATGAACAATAAAGTCTTGTAATAATTAAGATAAATCTATCATAATACCATAAATTAATGAATAACCTCAATATTTTTAAAATAGGGTTTTATAGTCCATATAGTAATCGATTGCACTATAGTTAAAAATCTCTAAGTTCGAACTGAGTACGTCACCAAGTTTGATGACTCCATTCAATTCAAACAGTTCAAAAATTATGAGCTCAAAACCCTTAAGTCCAAACTGAGGTTATCACCAAACTTAATATCTCAATTAGGCTTAAAAGGTTAAAAAATGTAGGTTCAAAACTTCTAAATCTGAATTGAGATCATCACCAAGCTTGATGACTCAATTAAGATAAAAAAAAGTTTTAAAATTGGGAGTTTAAAACTCCTAAGTTTAAATTCAAAGCATCAGTAAGTTTAATAACTCAATTCAATCCAAATAATTAAAAAACTAAGGCTTAAAACCCCTAAGACCAAATCGAGGTCATCACCAAAGTATGATGACTCATCTCATCTCATTGCTAGCTAAAATATTTTATTAAATAAACAAACCCAAAATATAGAACATGGACATGTGTTTAATATGTTTTGATTGAGTTTTATGTTTATATATATATATATATATATATACACAAAGCTCAAATACTTCCCATATTTTTATAAATTTGTACTTAAAAAAATTGTTAAATTTTTTTTAGCCGATCCCGAAGACTTTATATCCCACATATCCAATTATAAAATTATCGAAAATAAATTTAAATAATATCATAATAATGATGATTAAATTTTTATTAAATATTTTTATGAGATAAGTCATATTTTGATAATAAAATTATATATATATATATATTCTTTATTAATTATTCTGATACAAGGGTATAGATAAATTTATTGGGATTGAAGTAAAATTTATTAATTTTAAAATTATTATTTTCATAATTTTTAATTCTAATTTTTAAAATAAATTTTATCATTTCAAACTTTAATAATAATTTTTTTAAAAATTAAGTTCCTATCTCTATTAAATTAATATGTAAATTTATTATATTATTTACTCTGTATCGAAATCTCAAATTTGCAGGGATTGAATCTCATTAAAAAATAGAGATAAAAAATAAAAAATAAAATAAAATAATAAATAATCACGGCCGGGACAAAATTGATGAACCAGAGACACGGATGACGGCCATGTCAGGGGAACACATATCCAGATTGTCTCAAATCCATATCGGTTCTCCTTTTTACATCACTACTAGATTTGATTGCTCTTGTCCAGCTCTTCTTCTGCATTAACTGTCTGCGAGTAAACTAATCAGCCTATAACACTAATTAACTCACTAATTAGTTAATTGACCATTACATTACACTTGCTCACTAATCTCGACATCTATCATTAATGACTGTTATCAAGCCAAAACCTCGTCGATCTGGTCCAAAGTCTTGCTTCTAGATATTTCTTACTGTAATAATTTGTAAATGGATGTCCTAAGTAATAAGTAGTGGAAAATTCAATAATTTCGTATCTCTTATTATTATTATTATTATTTTATTTAAATATTTTTATTTCTGTACGAAAAAAGAAACTCATGACAAGTGCAATGAACCAAACTAATTGCAAAAAATTAATTCGGTATATTGTTTTATATAATTTTATTTAATTACTTTGGTCAACGCTTCGGGGAGTTGACTCTTTATATTGCCACACCAAAACACAATGTTAAACATATGAATTTGATTTGTACACTTTTAATTAACAATTCAAGAATGCAATGGACGAAATATCTTATTTCATTAAGAGATGCTCTTAGCATATCAAGAGGTATTTAGCGAACCTGAATTAAATATGACGTCAATATTTGATTAATGACCAGTGATCCGTACAGAAACAGTATCCATGGTGAATTCTCATGTAATAATTAAAAATAAATAATATAAATTAAATTATAAAATAAAAATATAATTTTCAGAATTATTTAATTAAGAAATAAAAATAAAATAAAATAAAATAACTTCCATGCCGTGTTGAACGTGAGCTGCCACGTCGATATACCAATCCGCAAATCCAAGAATGTTCAATTCGCCGAGAATCACGGAAGATCGGGCCGCTAATTAGTAAAGTACCAGTTGAATCATGGGTTTCCTTTTCTGTATAAAGTGAAAGAATAAATCAATATCGTTATCTGTTATCTGTTATCGTTATAGTTATTATACATGCTAAAAATCTTAATATTTTTCTCCGAAATGAAAGCGAGCTTGTAATTTCAGGGAAGAGAAGAACTAATTGCAGAAGATTCCCCAGAAAAGGAAAAGCGGAAGATGGGTCAAGTTCAAGTAGCCATGGAGAGAGATGGTAAGAAAAAGATAGAATCTTGTTCGTTTCTTTAAGCACAATCGTCTTTACTTTTTTCCCTTAAGCACAAAAGATTAAGAAAAAGGAACAAGTGTGTCAGAGTCGCGTGTAGTTTATAATATCTTGTTTTCATTATCCCCATCCTGGATCTCAGATGACAATAATCTGATTAGATTTGCTGCCAAAAAAGAAACTAAGAGAGACCCAACCCTTCACTTGTCCATCAGTATTTGAACCAGGGACCAAAACTGTGTATGTGCTTTACAGCTAAGTCTGTTTGTGAAAGATGGCAGAAATTGAAAGGCTCCAAAAATAACTCATTGATCCCAGATTCAAGGTACAGAGGACCAGCAAGGTTTTCTGTATTCTCTGAACTTGCATATAAGCTGTTTGCTTATTGTCTCAACGAGACATTTTGCAGTTATTTTGCCCATACTTGTTTGGTCCTGTTATCGGTTTTTTTTTTCTTTTTCTATCCATCTCAACCCTTTCTTCATATTAGTCTGATTTTATATTGGGTATGTGCTTTCTAACAATTACTTTTGAGCTGAACAAATTTGCTTCTGGGCTGTCGTCTTGGTGAATATTCTGGTTGGTCAGAAAGTCTAGAAGGAAAAAAAATGGTTAAACCTTGTTGGAAACCTTTTGTGGAAGAAGATGATGCAAATGGAAGAGTTGATGGCTTATTGTGGCACAAAGATTTGGGGCACCATATTTATGGACAATTCTCAATGGCTGTAATGCAGGCCAATTATATCTTGGAAGATGAAAGCCAGTTTGAATCTGGGCCATTGACTTTCAACGATCTTGAACCTTCCGGAACTTTCACCGGCATCTATGATGGCCATGGAGGCCCACAAGCCTCCCACTATGTCGCTCAAAATCTCTTCTCCAATCTCAAGAGTATGTTTCAATCGTTGCATTCAATCTCATTAACAAATATATCAAAATTCTCTTTACAAGCATTCTCTTCTTTCTTCTCCCTTTTTGCAGAATTTGCGACTATGCATGAAGGAATATCTGAAAATGTGATCAGAAAGAGTTATGCAGCAACAGAAGAAGGATTTCTGTCTCTTGTGCAGAAAAAATGGCTTAATCAATCGGAAATTGCATCTGCTGGATCATGTTGTTTGATTGGGATTATATGCAATGGATTTCTATATATAGCAAATGCAGGGGATTCAAGAGTAGTACTTGGTAAAACTGTAAGAACAACCAAAGAAGTCATAGCAGTTCAATTATCTACAGAGCACAATGCAAGCATAGAGTCAGTTAGACAAGAGCTTCGATCAATTCATCCAGAAGATCCACAAATTGTCGTACAAAAACATAATGCTTGGCGTGTCAAAGGAATCATACAGGTAAAATATATATATATATATATATATATATATATTTATAAATAGACGCACTTTGAATTCTTCTTGCATTCATCAGAAGGGTGTTGAGTTCTTCAATTGCTGTTGAAGGTTTCAAGAGCGATTGGTGATGCGTATTTGAAGAAGGCAGAATTTAACAGAGAGCCACTGCTACCCAAATTTAGGCTGCCCGAGCCTTTTCATAAACCAATTATTAGTGCTGAGCCGACCGTATCGGTACATAAACTCTGCCCAGAGGATCGGTTTTTGGTTTTTGCTTCGGATGGTCTGTGGGAGCACCTTAGCAATGACAAGGTTGTAGATATTGTCAATACTACCTCTAGAAATGTAAGTTTTTGATAATTTTATTGCCTGTAATGGAAAAGCACTGATTTTTGGTTCATGACATTTTTAAATGAAAAATCCTTGATGTTGGCCGGAAATATCACAGGGGATTGCGAGGAGGCTCGTGGAGGCTGCACTTCAAGAAGCGGCTAAGAGAAGAGAAATGAGATATTCAGACCTAAAGAAGATCGACAGAAGAGTGAGAAGACACTTTCATGATGATATTACAGTTGTAGTTGTGTTTTTAGATAGTGATAGAATGAATCTCAGCACTCCCGTTTCGATCCGAGGAGGTGGAGATCTTCTTTCCCCTCCAAACCTTTAATTAGGGAATCTTCTAAATGTTCATATATCTCCATTTTAGATGCCCGAAAACTTTTTTTTTCTTTTTCTTTTTTGGTTATTTGGTTACCAAGAAAAATGAAGGCACAACTCTGCAATACCAAAAATTGAGGTAGTCAGAAGTTGTAGATTTGTTTTTCACAAGAATCATATGGTGACCGATCAATTTATAAAAATCTTGAAATTGAACTGTTTATTTTTTGCAGTCCATCTTTTAAACAATTTTGTATCTTTCACGACAAATATGCAATAAAAAAGTGATATTTACCAAAAATGAGGAATAAGTACAAATATTAGTATGTGGGGGGGCAGAAGACAGAAATTTGAACAAGTTTTCATCCCATTTAAGAAATCTGCAGAAATTCAAAGATGGTTTTAGTTATTACAGATGGACCCTATTCTACAAAGTATATGTATATGTACAAACACGTATTTTTAAAATTAATATATATATATATATATATATTTATATTTAATATGTGGAGAAAGATAATATACTCTTATAATTTTCTACACAAAGAAAAATGAAGGTACAAAATTTGAGGTAAGTAGCATTTATTTTTTTCCACAAGAATCTTATGGAGAATTGACTGATCAATTGGTACAAAGTTTGAAATTGAACTGTTTATTTGGCAGCCATCCTCAAACTCTGAACCGAACTTGCTCTAAGTCTTACTCATCGTCTTGCCAAGTGAACTGGTATTAGGACTCATCCAAGTTGAGAGATGCCTTCTTCGTGACACTGTTTCTCCTTCGGAATCCCGTGAGGGGTAAGATTCTATGAGAAAAACAACAATGGGGGATCCAATTCCTTGCAGAGACATCTATGAGGCCTTGAGAGTGCCCGCTAATTAAATATCAACGAATTCAGAAAAAGTAGCCTGTAAAATTCATGTAACAGCTGTTAGTGAAGAGATCAAAAAGAATTTTGATAAGGGGGAAGACTTTAGTTAGTTTACTACATTAATGTAACTGGTATTTTTGATTTCCAATGAAATGAAAATACTTGAAATGCTTAAGATTTAGGAGGGGCGTTTCTTTTCAGGTCTCTCCCCCCTGCCTTCTGCTTGAAGAAAATCATGAGTCAAAACAGTGTATACTCCTTACCATTGAAGAATTTAACCAATCCATAAAATCAAGCATCGATACCTGCTCAACATTTCCCTTGCCATCATCTACTTGTGGAAGAGAACTAGTTGGTGGGTTTGAAAACCTGGAAGCGATAAGTAACGATCAGACCTTGTAAAGTAGATATGGAGTCTTGAGACAGTAGGAAGCATTTGAAATTGCGTTCTAACATAATACCAAGGTAATATTTCAATATGAAAAAATATAGACCTTATTTCTCTTTGCTTTCCTTTTCTCTTCTTCCAAGGGATTACATTTGGATAGCGGCTTAAATCTGGCAAGTCGAGCTTTCTTCTTTTCCTCCTCGTCTGAAGCTACAGATGAACACATCCCAAACCTGAAGAACAAGAGATTGAGTTACTCTTTCAGAATTGTCATAATTTGCTTAATTCAATGAATCAAAAAGGGTAAGGAGAAAACCTTTCCGCTCTAGCCTTCCTCTTCAGCTCATCTGATGCCTTCAACGTGTCTGATTCGTTAAAGGTAGAACCAGTGCCAAACCTGCAGAGAAAGCAGGGGAAGTAGAACCAGTACCAAACCTTAATCATCCATTAACATTATACACAGTCTCTAACTTCTAAATCAAAATGCAACCTCATCAGCAAACCAGCATTTAGCACGCTTGAACTTTGATATAACAGCTTATCAACCTTCTAAACATTCTCATTAGCATTCTTAAAACGAAGAATTTCAAACATTCAGGAAAAATTACCTATCGGCTCGAGAATATCGCTTTTCCGCTTCAGAAAGCTGAACGGAAATCCCAAACCGCTCGGCACGCTGGATCTTCTTCAAGATATGAGAGACGGAGGTCGAAGTACCCGTGACCGACGCTAATGCAGTCCCCTTCGGTTCCTCACCGTCGTTCACGGACGATAGGCATTCACTTGAGTTTGGTTCTCGACGATTTTTGTCCTTGTCGTCGGGTTTCGCCACCGTGTCCGTCGTCATTTTGTGACGGCGTCAGTATCTGCGAGGGGGAGAAAGTCTGACGAGAGAGAGGAGTGTAACTTGAACTTGATGGTTCGAAATGGGTTTCTTTTTTGGGTTAGAAATGGGTTTGACAGGCCTTTTTCGGCCCGAACATTATTGGGCCTATCCACGATTCTGGCCCTATTTACATTAGATCTCGGGCTGCTTTCACGCTATAATTCCTCCGCTGCTTACGTAATCGGGCCTTATTTACATGTAGACCTCATTGCGTCTAGTTGCATCCTTTCATTTTATCTGTGTATAATTAATTTTAAAAAATAAAGTTATTTATAATAATTTTCCACTGTTTTTTGTTTTTTAATTATTTCTTTCTTGTAATAATAATTACAATTATTAGTAGAATGAACAATCAGTTTCTCCGAATCCTTGAATTTTAATCACCATTAACGAGCTGAGCTTCCGATCCTCTCGAAGATACTAATGGCTGCTACGTTAGTACATCCAACATTTCCCTAACACTAGATTTCTCCATCTCTTTTATTTTTTGGTTAGTAATGAAGTTTTTTTCTTTTTTTAGGACATTTGAGGAGGTTCTTCCACCGTCGCTTGAGGCCACCGCCGAGCAACCACCGCTCTTTGACGGCACCACCAGGTTCAGCTCGTATATTCATCTGTTTATTTCCTTTCTATTTATCATATATTTCGGTAAAAATCGCAATTTTTTTCTTTCTTTATGAATATTGTATACTGCTTATATTTGCCCATATGCACACCACCGTGTATGGATCACCCGGAATTACAAGGTGTTTTTTAACGTATTCACTATTTTCCTATGTCCTCTTGTTATGTGTTTTGTTGTTCTTATGAACCAACATTCCGGCACACGAGTTCATTTTTTACTTTTCCCTGAAATTTATCTTGGGGTAAATCTTGTTTGGATGTATCGGGAATGAGTTTAGATAATGATGATGATTGAATCCTGTTTGGATGCAGGGTCTACAAGATACAATTCAAGTTAGTTCCTCGTGAACTTTCTTGTTTCTTTATCAAGAAGCAATCTTTTCCCAAACAGAGTTAAAGTATTAAAGATAGCATATTTGTCTAGCTTGCTTAGATATGTATTCCTGATTTCAGGAGGAGGAAGAGGAAAGATCGTATAAATGGAAGAACTTTCTGGATCGAGTGGTCAAATCTTCTCAGTCTTGCACTTCTAAAGAGTGGGAAAAAGATGCAGTGCATTCGGAAAGTAGAGGCTTGTTTATAAAGTCATAAAGAAACAGAGGGTTTAACTCCGAAAAAAGCCAATCTCTGATGATCCAGAAGAAAGCGATCCAGCAAAAGAATTGCAAGAGAAATTAGTACCATCTTCTAAGCAGTGTGGTTCTGATGAGGGAGGCAAGGATTTGTTGCATTCTGAAAGTGGTGGGAAGAAAGTAGAGGCTAGTTCAGAGTGTCGAAAAGAAGAAGGGGAATCTAATGATCCAGAAGAAAGCATTCCGGCAAATGATCTGCTAGAGAAAGTAGTAGAATCTTCTTAGAAGTTTGCATCGGATAAGGGAGATAAAGATTCGTTGCATTATGAAAGTGGAGAACAGAAAGTAGACACTAGGTCAGAGAGTTGCAATGAAAGGGAGGACTCTTTATTTCAACACTCCCCTCAAAGTTGGAAAATAAATATTATTTAATCCCAGCTTGCTAATCATGTTGTGGAAATGATGACTGGATAACCTCTTAGTCAATATATCAGCTAGTTGTCATTCTGTCGATACATAGGGCATGGAAATCAAACCAATATCCAATTTCTCCTTTATGTCTATCAACTATCACATGTTTTGTCTGATCATGTTGAATTGGATTATGAGCAATGTTGATTGCTGACTTATTATCATAGTACAACTTCATTGGTTTTTCCATTGAGACTTTGAGATCCCTTAATATAATTTCCAACCATAATAATTCACAAATTCCTAAAGCCATAGCACAAAACTCAGCCTCTACACTCAGATCCTGCAAACCACAACCCGCTTCTTACTTCTCCATATAATTAAATTTCCACCAAGAAAAATACAGTAACCTGAAGCAGATCTCCGGTCTACCATAGATCTTGTATAATCTACATCTATATACACTTCTAGGTTCATTGTGGACCATTTCTTAAATAATAACCCTCGTATGGGGCTAGACTTCAAATAATGTAGGATTTTATACACAGTCTGAAGATGTATTTCCTTCGGATTGTGCATGAACTGGCTTACTACACTCACTACATATGCTATATCAGGTATAGTATGAGTCAAATAGATTAGTCTCACAACCAGTCTTTGGTACATATCCTTGTCCACCATCTCATCTTCAACAGCTTTCCCAAGCTTATGATTATGCTCGATAGGAGTCTCGACAGGTCGACACCCTGTTTTCCCAGTCTCCTTTAGTAAATCCGTTACGTACTTCTATTGTGAAACAAATATTCTCTCTTTCGAGTGGGCTATATCAATTTATAGGAAGTACTTTAACTCCCCAAGATATCTTATCTTAAAGTCTTTGGCCAATTTTCCTTTCAGTGACTTCCTTTCTATTTGATCACTCCCGGTAATAATGATGTCATCCACATATTCAATCAGCGCCGTGACTCCCCTTGAAGCAGTATGTTTTATAAATAATGTATGGTTCCTTTGACTCTGTTTAGATCCCCAAGCCAACATAGCCTGTGTAAATCTTCCAAACCAGGCTCGAGGAGACTGTTTTAATCCATACAATATCTTTCTCAACATACACACCACATTCTTATTTGTGTTAAAACCCAGTGGTGTCTCCATATAGATTTCTTCCTTGAGGTCTCCATGAAGAAACACATTTCTTACATCAAGTTGTTACAAGTTCCACCCAAAATTTGTAGCTAATGTCAATAATACCTGTACTGTGTTCATCTTGGCTACAGGGGAAAGGGTCTCCTCACAGTCAACACCAAATGTTTGAGTATACCCTTTTTGCAACTAGTCTTGCTTTGTATCTTTCCAATGATCCATATGCATTATACTTTACTGAAAATATCTATTTGCACCCTACTGATTTCTTCTCAGCTGGCAGTGCAACTGGTTCTTACATCTTATTCTTCTCGAGTGCCTGTATTTCAACTTCCATATCATGTTTCCATTATGTGCTACTTCATGCCTCAGTTAATGTTTTAGGAATATATATAAAGTTTAAGTGAGTTAGAAAGACTTTATGTAAAGGAGAAAATTTTTCAAAACAGACAAATTGTGAAAGTGAGTGTTGTGTACATTTTTTGGTACCTTTTTGAAGTGCAATGGGTAGGTCTAGTAGATCCTTCCACCGGTTGTATTTTCAATATGACTCTCTCATGCTTTCCTCCCCACAAACAATTGAAATTTTTTCTCCAATGTCGGTAATTCTCTACCTAATATCCAAACCCTTAATGGATCAAATTATGCATTTAAACATGCCAAGAAATCTTATGTTATTTCATTTTCTATGAATGTTTTCAATGTAACATCTTCACTATTAGTCATCTTAACAACTTGATAATAATCCAACGCATATGGTTAACGTATTCGGTCACTGTTTTGTTCCTTTGTTTCGCAGCAGCTAATTTTGTCTTGATTTCATACACTTGGGCTACATCGGCGACCTTTGAGTAGGTTTGTCGGATTGCCTCCCAAATTTTATGAGCAGTGGTCAGGAACATAACAATATTGATGACCTTGAGTATCATATAATTCCACAGCCAAGACATTACCATTGAATCTACTTCATCCCACATAAGGAACTGCATGTCCTGCTTCTCTGGTCTTGTGTTGAGAAGGTGACTGATCTTCCCTTTCCCTTTCAAATAAGTCTGCACAAATTAAGACCACTTTAGGTAATTGTTTCCATTCAACCTATATGTGGCTTGAATGTTCTGTAGATCTTCGGAACCCTACTGGATTATAGACTCTTCTACCGGAAGGAAATTACTGGTAGTTGAACCATTTGACATCTTAATTTATGAAAAAAGCAAGTCTAGGGTCCTGATATCATGTACCAAATAATGAAGAATAAAATTAATATTTATTTCTATTTTAAAATCTATACACAGCAGGTTCTTGGCAATGAGGGATTATAATTAGAAATTAATTAGGAAATCTAGAATCCCTATAATCAAGGAATGGGTTAACATAACCCTATAGAATAGAAAGAAAGATAAACTCCTTAATATACATATTTATTTTCTTATTTCAACAAGATGCAATTTGTAAATGGCCTTTTTCTTTGTCCCTACTAGAGATGCAAGACGTCTGATTAACATTCCCATTCAAACTGATCTGTTTGCGTTCTACTACATCTCTTGAATATTTAACGTTGGTTAAGGATCGAGCATATTAGTTTATCTTTTTAGCTTCTTTCTCCACTTACAACTTCTTCCTTTATAGACTGCGAGTCAGACGTCTTAAACCTAGGTCCGAATTTGCTTTTTGATCCTTCAGGTTGAGCAATTGGAGCAAGAGGTGGCTGAGCTATAAAACAAGCTCTGGCAGATGAGAAAGAACAAGAAGCTGCAATGCTTAAGGTTTCAACTGTCTAAACTTCAGTTTCTATATGGGGAACAATTACCATGCTTTTTCACATAGAAAAGATCCTAACTAATGTTTAAAGTACTTTTCCATGCTACAGATCTTGATGCGTGTAGAGCACGAGCAAAAGATGACTGAGAATGCAAGATTAAGTGCCGAACAAAATGTAGCTGCTCAGAAATACACCATTCATGGGCTTCAGGTCTGTTTTCTTCTGTAAAAAATACAGGTTTTGATCTCGTCATTGATTGTTCATAGAAAGGGGGGAAAACCAAGTAGGATTTGACCATGCTTGCAAAAACTTGTGCACTATTACATTCATCTCAACAAGAAATTACATATCTGCAGGAAAAGTATGACAAGGCTGTGGCTTCCTAGCTGATATGGAGAAGAGAGTGGTTATGGCAGAATCTATGTTGGGGGATACATTGCAGTATGAATCTGGCCGAGGAAAAGCAGCTAATTCTCATAGAAAAAAAGTACTGTGCTTTGTAGGTCAACAGCAAGATCCTCACAAGAAATCCGTACTCCAAGAAAGATTGGAATACCGCCCTTCTATCTAGGTTGGCGGGACAGAAACGAGGTTAGGAGTTAGTTGCACCTTCGCCTTCTAATCTATGAACGTTTTATTGATGAGCAGTAGAGGGACTTCTTACTCTATTCAAGGGACTAGATGATATTTTGTAGTAGTGAACACTTGATCAGAAGGGAAAAAAACAAGTCAAAAGGAAATTAGTCTTTGTACCCTTGACTGGCTAATTGCTACGTAGCTGGTACATCAATTTCTGCATCTGGAAAATAAAAGATTTTTTGGGTTAATCATGATGTTCTTCTTTTACTAGTTTGGGCTTGTGGATCTGCGTCAGAAGGTATTGGATTTGCTGTGTTTCTAAGTGGCATTTCATGGTTATGCTTCCCCTCATATGTAGTGATGTATGCTTTTGAATCATCCGATGCTCTTTCTACGTGCCTTCTCACATTGCATTTCGGACTAGTACATCTATAGTAACTCCTGCTTAAACCCGAATATTAATCAATGTGAAAAAAAAAAAATTTGAAGAAAATTAATGAAAAAAAAAAAGATTTTAATTATTTACCTGGGATATGGGTTTCCCTTCACAATTTTCTGTCCATATTTTCTCCATCTATATCCATCATCAAGGATCACAGAATCAATCGGATTTTGAACCGAGATTCCCTGGCTCTGCAGATTCTCGCCTGATATGCCAGATTCACCGGACTGATTCTCGGCTTTCCTGGGAAGCCAAATTGAAACGTAAATTAACTAAAAGAAAACAAACACGATATACAAAAGAGTTTGTATCTCTGTCTTCTCTTTTACCTTCTTTTACTTCTAGGCTCCTCATCATCCTCTACTTCGGTTCCCTTGCTTCCTACCCCGCATTCTCGACCCGGGCCACACGAGTTATCAGTCACAGCAAGATCGTACGGTCTCACACCTTTGCCTCGCCTAAAGCCTCCAGACATCACTCCTCCTCCTACTATGCCATTATGATTCTCTACTCTGCTTTCACACCCTTCATTTTTTTCACTCACTTGATTACTACTACTCCCAACCTTCTCGTTCCTATCTATCTCAGTCCCATCCCATATGTTTCTCCTTTGAGGCTTTGGTGTTGAGTGATTATGCTCGCCCTTATATACGATTTCTGAAATCTGCCCGTCGATTGACCTCTCTACCATCCTTTTCACGGGACAATTCGGACTCGTACACTTGTAGTAACTTCTTGGATATTCACTTTCTTTAACTTGGTTTTGCCCGTATTTTCTCCAGTTGTATGCATCACAAGAAGGCCTATCAGAATCAGCTAATTGTGCTGTTGGTTTTGAGGCCTCACTTGGGATTACTACAGTTTTATGAATATCCACCAGCTCAAGATTTGAGTTAAGTTGGGGATGTTTTGTTCCAGATTCATTAATCGACCGTTGCGAGAAGTTTCCCTGAAGGAGGAAGACAAAATGGAAGTCAATACAAAAATTTTATGGTGAAAATACTTACAAGTAATTGCTTGTTTACTTACCATTTTTGCTAACAGAGAAACTGTTGATTTAGACACAAGCTTTGTCAATGGTTTGTATAAGAGAGTAGGTTTTTCTGTTTCCGGGATTTCCGCCTGGAATTTTTTTTGGCAAATATCAGAAGATGGAAGAAAGCTGAGAACAAACTAAAGACAGAAATTAGAACAACTTGCTAAGGTTACCGGAGAAGAAGAAACTGGTCCAGCTGGATGTCGGTTAAAGGTTGACTTAAACCTGACTGTTTTCGGTCTGATGGCGGCGGAAACTGCGGTTTCAGAACGACCGATTGGAAGAGGAGGAGGAGCAGAAGAATCATTAATTGCACCGGCAAGGAGCTCGGAGAAGAATTGAAAGCCGGAACAAGTATTAGGCCTTGAAGCAACTGGTTTTGCTATAACTACTCTCTGCTTTGCCTCTTTAATTTCCATATTTTCTTCTTCTTCTTTTTTAGTATATCTAATATCAATCTATGTAATTATGATTGTCTTTCTTGTAAAACTCGGATTTTCGAATGGTCTTAGGCCTGGAGAAACTTGACATTTCTGGTACTGACAATAGCAATAGAAACCAAAAAGAGAAATTCAATGATTGACGACCTTTTTTAGCTCCTTAAGCAAAACTAGCACCCTTTTGAGAGAGAGAGAGAGAGATGGATGGAAAGAAAAGTTGCAGAAGAGGAGGGTAAAGAACACAAAAGATACTCCAAGGAATCTAGTCAGTAGCTGCTTGGTTTCGAATTTATCCCACAGAGTGAGATTTGCTGTAGTTTTGCCAAGGAGGGAAAAACTTTTTTGGGTTGGGCCCATGAGCATTTGTGGGCCTACTCAGAATCTCAGATTGGTAAGTCCAACAAACTGTCTATCTTATTCCACTTTTGACTCTCCGCTTCTATTATTATGGTATGGTATGGTATGATGAGGAATGATGATGACGTCATATGTTTAAAATGAGTATCTCATCAAATTTCGCATATGTCAAAATAAAAAATAAATAAATCGAAGGCCTCCAAATTTACAGTAAGAAAGGAGTAAGACACTGTGGCCTGAATTTTGTCTGGTTTGTTTGTATTATTTTTTGTAAGGTCCTGCTCCTCAGACCAACAGTCTGGGTCTCATCATAAGGCTGAAAAGACTGTTTTACCCATCGGCGTTAAGCATTCAGAGGTAATGTGGTAGAGCTTGAAGTTGGAAGGCTAAAATAGTAGCTTCACTTTACTCTTTACACTTATGCAGTTTGGACAGCCAGGCGTGACACAGAGTTAGGAAATCACTTTTTGTGTAGAGTACATGTGTGTTTGCAGGGCAGAGGACAAAGTTGAAAGAGGAAGTACGTACATTCATATTGAATTTGAGAAGCAATAATGCAAAAGCAATAAATTCATATTGACTTTATATTAATTTGATGTCAGTTTTCATTTATCTCTTGCTCTCAGTTCTTAACTTCTTATCCATACAGACATCATTCTGTTCATGTACTGTAAATAAGCTTCTAATTACTCTGTCCATTAAATTTTTCAAAATGAATTGCGAAAATTGAAACTTTAATCCCAGAACTTTGTCCAAGTAGACCTCAATGTCAACTCTACAATTAACTGAGCAACAGTCTCCTCGTGTATGTCATGTATGTAGACACAGGTTCCTACCCAATAAAAAGGGAAAAAGGTAGGTAACCAGCATGAACTCCAGTCAGACCATTCAAACGCATGAAAATTTGGTAGGGCAGTCCCAGATAAGTGTAAATTTCGTATCTCAACCTCAAAATGACAAACTATGTTGGGATGAACTACTTTGTATTATTTTGTTGTAATGAATTTTCAAGGAGCAGCAACCATAAAAAGATGCACAACAACTTCATTGGTTTGTAATTCTATTTAAGTATTAACTTACCACATGGGCATGGAACAGACAATCAATCATTCAGCAGGTTCCAATCAAATGTATTTCTATAATGTAAAGGGTCTACGCTCTATACTGACATTCCAAAATCCACAGATAGAACTCTGTCAAGTTTTGCCACATATGTAAAGAGGTAACTCTTTCCTTGCGATCATTCGGATATTTGGGAGGCTGAGTTAACTGTCTCCTTTCATGTTCGTGTTCTCACTCTTGTCCTTCCTGATAAATTGTCCATGAATGCATGGTCGTTTTTTGATCAATCTCTTCCTGCTTTGGTAACAAACCTAAAGACATAACTTCAGACCCAAGTTAAACTGCAAAGAACAATCTGTTTCACACAACTGAAGAATGTTTTTTTAATTTTACTTTCTCAGTTAAATGCAGTTTACCTTCTTCTGGAAGTATCTATCTTTTCTCTTGCGACGTAATTTGGTCAGTATGGTTTCTCTTTGTAAGCACTTGCTCTCATCTGTTGCATTGCCAGTCCCACGCCCACTCCCAGTTTTCTCATATGCTCCACTGTCATTTTCGATTTTTTCTCCTCTAACAGTGATAGAAACGCTGCTTCCATTTCTCCCATTGCTACCATGGTTACTTCCTGAAGTGCTTCCGTTAAAACTGAAGTTTGCAATAGTACCTTCAATAGGCCCACCCGACATATTGGATGACCCACAACTGGGGGCACCTCCATCTAATTTCTTTAACCCCAAATCACTATGCTCAGATGGATTCTGCAGCTGAACATTGCTTCTAGCATCAAAGGTTGCAGGCTTCTTAGACCTCGAGGCTGCATTGTACCTGCAGTTTTCTACTTAATTTTATTTGATATACTGGCATTATAAAATTACAATCACTTAAGAATTCCTCACAGTTCAGTTGAACAAGCAGTCACATTGTCGCCCAGTATTCTCCGTCTATACCTTGAGAAGGCTGAAGAGTCTGCACATACTAAACCATCTTGATTGTCCTGAACTATTCTTCCAGCCTCTTCGACCCCTCTAATAGCTTTTAGACAGCTTAACAGATGGATGTTCTTCATAGTCCTTGGTAGCGTTGTGGTTGATGTCTAAAAATTTGGAATGTGCGTTCAGAAAATGAGGATTTCTAGGCATGTCTATCTCCATGTCTTTTGCAAAACTGTCTGGAGAGAGAGAAGGGGGGAGGGGAAGAACAAAACCTAGTGAGAGATATGAAACATAGCTCATAAGAATCTACACCGGTTAGATATTTGAATACGTATTACATACCAAGTTGTTTTTTCTGATCCTGGCACTCCGACGCCGGAATAGAGATGTTATTATCAGGTGCTTCATCATTTGAGTGGACAACGAGAGCACAAGTACTATCAGGACATTTGAGTATCTGATCACATAGGGACTCTGGTAGAGGGCTTCCCAGTTCTAGAGCTTGTTTTGTCCAAGAGCTCTGCAGAAATAAAATAATATGACAATTATTGTACATCACCCATTAATTTCCTATTAAATTCATACATAACATAAATGATGTTGATTAAGAATCTGCTACCTGATTTGCACTACCATTATCACTGCCATCTCCACTATCCAACCCAACACACCCATTCTGTTCCTCATCATTGCTGCCTGAGTTGTTCTCAAACTTAACAACCCTTTTCGAGTTCGAAGATTTTTGTGTCTGTGTTTCACTTTCGCTACCACTGCCACTTGACTACAAGAAACAATCATCAGATATAAGCTGAAAATATTGTTCAACCATGTAGAAGTAACTGTTGAGGAATAAATTTCACTCTGAAAAAAATAATAATAATAATTATTATTATTATTATTATTGGTAGTTGAAAATGGTATTGCTAATCTCAATTGTATCTCCCAGGCAATTCAGAAAGTAATGCAATAGCGACACACACTGCCCTTTATTAGTTAATCTTGGCCAGCACAACAAAGTAACCATTATCAGCCATGTCCCAGACTTGGCAAGAAAATCGTAGAAACTCACACTATGGTTTCTTCTCCAAACATGCTGCCAAAGGTTCTTCAATTCATTCTTTCGTACTGGCTTCACTAAAAAGTCGACAGCACCCTTTGACAAACACTTAAAGACTAGACCCATCGAGTCATAAGACGACATCACTGCAGACAAATCTCAGAAGAAGCAATAGTCAAAAGGGTTTACTTGCTAATCATGTAGCAGACAACTTAGACTAGCTGAACAATAACAGTTATATTACAAAACTTACTAATTACTGGAACAGTCTTGAGTGTTTTATGGTTTATGATCTTGCTTAATAAACCAATGCCAGATAAATAAGGCATTACTACCTCAGTTAAGACTAGATCAACATGGTTGGTCAGATCTTCTAGTATCGTCCAAGCTTGTTGTCCATTTGAACATTCAATAACTAAATACAACAATTTGATCGATTATCATCAAGCAATTTTTCATCAACGATTAGAAACATGACTCATTTGTGCATAAAGTTTCTTGTATCAAAGAAGATAGAGTATCTAACCTTCATAACTGCAATTGTGAAGCAGAGCAGCGACAATAAGACGAGTTGAATCATCATTTTCTACCAACAAGACCTTTAGAGATCTAAGATTTAGAAATCTCTCCCAGCAGACCACTGCTCCTTGCGGCTGTAGTTGCTGCTGTACTCGCAGAGAAACCTTGGTTTGAACAGGTCCTCCTCGACCGACCCCTGAATCTTCAGCTATTCCATTAAATATCAATTCACCTTCCTCGGGGGTGTTTCCTTTCTCGCCAATAACTCCCTCCATAATTCTTTTCTTCCCACCATGCTGGTAGTGATTTAGATTTTCTTCTTGCAGCCGACAATGCCCATTTTCCGTCATTGCTCATCAGAATGAACAGTAACCCTGGCAACCAGATCAAAATAACTGATAGTAAGAAGGGCTCGATTCAAACTTCTTAATCCGGAAAAGTGCACATCTGTCTTCCTTGTGAATACAAACTCTTCCCCCTAAAAAATGAAAATCACCAGATATGCTGGAAAGATACAGTAAAATCCACCACCAACACCCAGACCCACTTGTCTGTGTAATCTTGAGCTGCCGAATGGAGCTTGAAACCTTACCAGCTACATGTACCCTGTAAAACCAGAAAGCAAAACGGTATCAGCACTATACTACGCAATTTGTAAACCAAAAAGACAGAGAGCTTCCCATTACTTGAGAAATCAATAAGGTAGTCCTGCACTCGGATTTCCATACTTAAGAAAAACAGTGTTGAAACATTTAAACTGGAAAACAAATAATTTCTCAAACCCTAAATCAAAGCAAAACCAGAACCAAATACTATCACATCGTTGTCAGCTTGAAACGTTCGTCAAAACTCAGTTTTCTACCAGAACTTTGAAGATCAACAAGGCACCTGAGCTCTAAACAAGATTTCAAACATGCCACATAACGTCTTCTACTTCACAAATAACAAATCGAAAAAAATCAAACAAGCAAATCAGATACTAGAGATTCTTAAAAAAAACAAAAAGGAAAGTAGTTTCGGTATACAGCTGTAAACTTCATAGACACAACAGCGAAGATAATCGATCACCTCCATAGCTCAATCTACTTCACTGCGAAGCTCGATCCAGCTGAGATTCAATATGAAAAGCAAACACAGTCCAAAAACAAGAATGCATCAAATTAGGATCTGCTCTCGATCGAGAATTCTTGTATTATCGGTTTCTCTTTTCAGTAGTGGAGATCAGCACCTTGACTAAATGTGGAAAGCAGAATCGGCTGAAGGAAGAAGGAAATGATATTTACCGACTTTTATTTTATATTTTCGGAAAATTAAACTGAAATAGATATATTAGATAGAGAACGGGTTGATGACATGGAAAAATATGGCGCTGTGGAATGTTTTACAAATACCACGTCGGATGAAAGATTTTTACACGTCGGAGACATATTGGCCAGGAGGCTGCTGAGATGGATGACATCTAAAGCCGCGAGCTCGGAGCGCTCCGTAAAATCTCATTAGATCTGCATACATGGACACGTGGCGTAACCGATGGGAGACGTCGTTTACACGGCCTTTCGTTTCAGAATTTGTAGCGAATAATGAGATCAGGTAGTTATGACGGTGTTGACGGTTTTGAAATGTCAAGTTGCTGACCAATGCGTGATGCTTGATGATAAGTTCTGGTCCCACTTATCGTTTTCACGTGAAGTCATTGACGGTCTCAATTGTGACCGAACTTATATTGTACAAATGATTTTATATTACAAGCTTATTTTTCCTTCATATATAAATATATATACCCGATTAATTTATTTAATTAAATGAGGTGTTATATTTGTATGAATTATGATGGTCAAACCTTGTAAATAAGCCCATATCAATGAATAATTAATCAATTATTAAGACTTTAAAAATTAATTTTAAATACATAGTCCATTCCATAAGGACCATAACCAACTAGATTTCATATGGAGATGGAATATTCCATACCTTAAGCAGACAGGAGATAGAATATTCCATTCCACAGATACTTTCCCTGAATAGGAAAGAGATGCTTTTTTTTTTTTGGCACTTTCACGTGACTTCTGCTTTTTGCTTTATTCTTCTTTGTCTATATATGCAAGCAATGCAGATCTCAAGATTGAATGTCCTGTAAGAATATGAACTATACGAATATAGAGCATAATCTATCTTGCACTGCTCAAAACTCTAGCAGTCAAGAGCTGGTAATTGTGCCCCAATTTTAACTATGTGCAGCTGTATGAACTTACTGCTTGGCTATTCTTCAGCCAACCAGCTCGGCCAGCTGCAACTTGAATTTTAATCCGCATGCAGCATATAATAAGCCTTGCAAAAGAACGCCATAAAAACATAATTCAGATATCAGTTCTATGATACAATATATCAGAAGTAAAGTTCTAAGTTTATAAAAAGCCTTGGATCAATTATGAATAGTAGAAGTTAAATGTTACAAGATGTCAAGATTAATCTTATTGTTCCAGCCTCTCATAAATAAACTGACAAGACTTACAGGGCAAAATCCCTTTTGCCAAACAATAGAATATATCAAGTGTTTCTCTCACATTTGCAATGTGAAAAATAAACAAACAACATTTGAAAACCTCTACTAGGCCTCCAACTTAATCAAACCGAGTACGAAAAATTTAATTTCTTATTTACTATATTTCTCTTCCTTGAAGAGAGATAATAATAATAATAATTTTGTCTTTTCCAAAAAATGGCAAAAAACTTGCTCATTGACCAGACAAAGAGTGATCAACTCACATTTTATATGCAGCATCCTAATTATGCAGCAGCGGACAGCTTCTCCTCATGATCATCGAGATTAAGGGCTTGAAGCAGCTTCGGCCAGGAATCTGGAATCCCTCCTGGAAGATCAAACTCCAACAGTTTTCCTCTACTACGGTAAAAATTCTCAACAGGTTGGCTCTGAAAGCACAAAAGAACAACAATTCACAACTCGTTATTATAAAAAGGAAAAAACTCTCTTAAATGGGTGATAAATAACCCAGTAATCCTAGCTAGAAAATAAATGGATAGAAAGTGAGGCACTACCTTCTCATTGTAGATTCGAAGCCGTTCTTTAACTACGGTTTCTGTATCATCGGCTCGGGTAATGAGCTTTGACATACAATGTGGAGGTGGAAGAAGTGGATCCATGCTAATTTTAGGCTTCCCATTCTCACTATCAACATTTATGGTTGCGACATTGAAATTTCCCCCACATTGACTGCACATTCTTCTCCCTAAGCATTTCTCAATCAATATATCTTCCCGGAGCTTTAGATTGACCACCAAGTCAATATCGGTTACCCCCTCCAAAATTTCCTAAGGATACAAAACGAAATAAGCCAGCTTGAGAAAAAGCTCTAAAACACTACTGACAGAAAATTTCATAATATCTAGATATTGCTCGTTTCAGGTCTGAACTAGGCTAAAATATCGTAGCCAGGAGAGGTCATTGACACTGAAGTACTTACGACAGGTAAGATGCATAGAACCTGAAGGAGAATTTGTGTTTGATCTGTACATAATATAAAAGAAAAAGGAAAGAGAGAAAAAAGACTCACAGCTTGTTTAATTGTACGTGGAAAACCGTCAAGAATGAATCCAGATTCATCCTTAGCTTCACCCTCCTCAAGTCTCTTCGACAGTAAGCTTATAATTATCTCATCCGAAACCAACTTACCTTGGTTGACAATCTCAGACAGCTGCAGTAGACAACAGCAAAAATTCAGAGACACAGAAGCAGAAGAGAGTAATTTCGTTATATTGGTTATGATCAATTCTCAGTATGCTCAGAAACAGCTGGGACTATCGGGTAACTGGACCCAAAGGATCCAAGTAGTCTCGTTCAAGATATTTCTAGCCTTTATCAGAATCTTTTTGCCACTTAAATCCGCCTTGTATAGAATATTCAGATCTCTACTAAAAGTTTCATGAGTGATCTAGACATGATATAATAGTTCATATGCCTGGAAAAATGTAATTATACACATAGATCTACATGCTCCTTTATTTTCGGATTTCGAGATTCACTAAACAATTTCGAAAATAAGGCATAAATAATTATTCAACTGGTTTAGGTATTCACGATAAGGGAGAGATGAGATGGAATTGACCTGCTGAGAGAGAGGACCAGAGGAGGCGAGCTCTTCACGGACGAGATCGCCGGTTGCGATGTGAGGGACTCCGAGGTGGTTGCAGAGACGGCTAGCATATGTGCCCTTGCCTACGCCTGGACAGCCAAGGAAGATCCATTGCACGTTTCTGTCCTTTGGGTCTTTGCCTTGAATATTCGGCTTCGCAGTGAAACCGTAGTTGAAGGAAGGAGTGTTAGGACCGCTTTCAGATCCGATAGCTGAAGAAGATAGAAACCTCCTGATGAAAGAGACGGAGGAGAGTGATGCAGAGGAGGGTTTAACTAGGCGGGTTATGGCCGCCATGGAAGCTCTTAGAAGTTGAGAAATGCACGAAAAATCGTTGTACTTCGCTCGCCCAGTCGTGTGGTGTATTTAGGGCGGGCGCGTTTAGGTGTTTGTTGGAAGGGATGGCTGGACATCAACGACATGACGTCCAACTAGTGGACTGGATGTCGCAAAGTACAGAGAAACGATACGACATAGTGTCGAAATGCATGGGCTTTAATTTTGGGCCGATGGTAAAATGGCGGCCCATTGTATCTGATATCTTATGGGCTACTAAGCCCCATCCTTCATTCCTTCTCAACAATTCCGGAAAATTCGAAATCTTGCTTTTGAAGGAACAAAGAAAAAATGGAAAAAGAAAATAAGTGATAGAACAAACATTCTCTGGAATTTACCAGAGCAATCCCTGTACTCTTATAAATACCTGATCAGTCCTCATCATCCCTCAGCATAGAAAGCAGAAAGCATCGGTTGAAATCAGTGATCAATTTTCTTAGCATCCAAATAGAATTTACTTTCGAATCTCCAAATTCGCAGAGAAATGTCGATCATTCCAAGCTTCTTCCGCGGCCGACGAAGCAACAACGCCTTTGATCCATTCTCCCTCGACGTGTGGGATCCGTTTAAGGATTTTCCATTATCATCCTCTCTTTCCACCGAGTTTCCCGAATTTTCTCGAGAAACTTCCGCTTTCGTGAACACGCGCATCGATTGGAAGGAGACGCCAGAAGCTCACGTGTTCAAGGCCGATCTCCCTGGAATCAGGAAGGATGAGGTGAAGGTGGAGGTTGAAGATGACAGAGTACTGCAGATCAGCGGGGAGAGGAACATTGATAAGGAGGACAAGAACGATAAGTGGCATAGAGTTGAGCGTAGCAGGGGAAAGTTCCAGAGGCGGTTCAGGCTTCCAGAAAACGCAAAACTTGATAAGATCAAAGCTTCTATGGAAAATGGAGTTCTCACTGTCACTGTTCCAAAAGCAGAGGTGAAGAAGCCTGATGTCAAAGCCATTGATATCTCCTCCGGCGGAAATTAAACTTCCTTCTCTTAACTAAACTATGCATATAAATCTAAATGGAAGAGTGTGATATATACCTAAAATAAATTGTGTCAAAACTTTGTACTACATCTTGCTCTGAGAATGAGTACTTAGTGTGATCGTCCTGTATCTTAATGCGACTGTAAGCTTTTTAATGAAGTGTTAAATCTTCTGCAAATATTTTGATTTCTCGATGTTTTGCTCCTACAAAGCACTCTATCGCTTCATCAAGATTCAAAATCATCTCTCTCGAGCCGACGTCCGCACTCTGCTCCTCCTCTTCTTCTTCACTGCCGGTTGAAATTTGTAAATGTGCTCGCATATGTTCCTATCTTCTTCATGACGGATCTTGTTCTCTAGATGGAGTCTGTTTTCAATTGTGACTAGTCTATAAATGCATTCATGTAATGACTCCGGCCGTAGTTTGCATTTTCCTCTTCCGATTGGAAGGATTAATTGATTATTACTTATAATGTTATTTGATTGGGCTCCTCATGCAACGGGATGGATTGATTGTTGATATCTATGATCAAATTGTGACCCGAAGAGAAGAGTCAAATACTGTACTGGATCCTTTTGATAATCGAGTCAGAGAACAACACATAGCTGTCCTAAGAACCTTCTTGTAACGGAGTTGTCCTGAAATATTTTATGATAAAACAATTTAATATCTTTATTCACCTTAAGTTGTTATATTTCAAATTTCGATCCTACTATTTATCATATAACCAACTCCGTTATTAAATATATAAATACTTTTTATGTAATATTTTATAAATAATTAGATTAAATTTTAAATTAATTTATGCCGTAAAGTTTAGATATAAATCTAATATTTTTCATGTTGTAAGAATTTACGAGAGTAAATGTTTTCTGTCATGAATTATTATGGCTCATCTTTTATTATCTTGCATCTAAATTTCAACTTATCATTTTGATGTACACTTGAAGGTCTTTTGAATCTTCGGCACGTACTTATACTTGAAGAAGAAAGACGTGCAATTTTATGCCAATCTCAAAATGAATATCTTTTATTTATAGAAGAAACGACACGTCGTTTGAATAACATAAAGCATGTGACAGTCTGACAGATAGTCAAGAAACAACGTGTTGTCTAGATATGAGGGTGGATCCATCATGGGCTTTCCTCTCGGACCTAAGGAAAAGCGGGCGCGGTCCACAGGAAGACACATCCTTCTTGATAATTCCGGAACGTTCGCGATTGTCATTAATCATTATGGAGGAGTTGAGGAAAAACACTATCTGGAATTTACCAGAGCAATCCCTGTACTCTTATAAATACCCGATCAGTCCTCATCTCCGATCGTAGAAAGCAAAAAGCGGAAAGCGGAAAGCGGAAAGCGGAAAGAATCAATTGAGGTAAAGAGACCATCTTCTTAGCATCCAAACAGGATACGCTTCCAAAACTCCAAATCCGTAGAGAGATGTCGCTCGTTCCTAGCTTCTTCGGCAACCGACAAAGCAACGTCTTCGATCCATTCTCCCTCGATGTTTGGGATCCATTCAAGGATTTTCCTTTCCCATCTTCACTTTCCTCTTCATTCCCCGAATCCTCTCGAGAAACTTCCGCTTTCGTGAACACGCGCATCGACTGGAAGGAGACACCAGAAGCTCACGTGTTCAAGGCCGATCTTCCTGGAATCAAGAAGGAAGAAGTCAAGGTCGAGGTCGAAGATGACAGAGTGTTGCAGATCAGCGGGGAGAGGAACATAGATAAGGAGGAGAAGAACGACAAGTGGCATAGAGTTGAGCGTAGCAGCGGAAAGTTCCAGAGGAGGTTCAGGCTACCAGAAAACGTGAAGCTCGATCAGATCAAAGCTGCCATGGAGAATGGAGTTCTCACCGTTACGGTTCCAAAAGCAGAGGTGAAGAAGCCTGATGTCAAAGCCATTGATATCTCCGGCTGAAACTAATCTTCTTCTCTCCAAAATTATGCATCTGAATCTAAATCTAAATGTCTGTTGCATCCAAAATAATTAGTTTGTGTAGTAAATTGTGGTCTGAGTGAGTCTGCTTTGTCACTGTCGTGTTCTAGCTTGTTGAAGCCGCTTGATATAATGTAAGAGAATTATCTAAAGTGTTTCGAGTTTGTTTTTCTTCCTGATAAAAGATACGCCCACTGAAGTCTTGCCACATGTAGCAAAGATACGCCAAGTGAATTCTCTCCACGTGTAACTAATCTCTTCCATTCAAAAAGTTAATTTAACGGTAATAGTAGGCAAAAGCGAGTCTTTTCTTTGGTGGGGAATCTCGCAGAAAATTCCATGGCGACCGTTTTCTCAGCTCCATTGGTTTCCGGTTATATTCAGCCCGACCATAAACCAAACGGGATTCGGACTTTTTCTCTGTCCTGCCGTTCTAGTCCTCATCGTAGCTTCTTACCCAACAGCGTAGTTAACTTCTCATCGCGCAAAGACGGTGTCGTTGCCTCAGCAAGTTCTTCCGGTAAGTCTTTTTATTTTCTTGCTTTTCATTGTTGATTTAGATTAGAGTTAGAGTCATCTTCTCGATCCTCTTCATTTGAATAAATGGAGGAATTAGATTCTTGTACGCAGGAATTGAATCGGCTGGGTCGAGTAAAGAAAATACCAGAAATTTAAAATTACTGGAGACAGTGAAGGTGATTGATTTGAACGGCGATGAGATTCCGATCTCCGATCTCTGGAAAGATCGGAAAGCTGTTGTCGCATTTGCCCGCCATTTCGGGTAATTATTTCATCTTACTAATCCACTTTGATCCTCTTGTATTAACAAAAAAAAAAAAAAACACTCGGTATCCTTTCTTTACACCATGCAGGTGCGTGCTTTGCCGCAAACGTGCTGATTATCTTGCCTCCAAGAAGGTATAAGCATTTCAGTCCTAAGAACCTATAGGGTTCAACTTAACATCAAACATAACAACTTTGTTCCTCATATGCTATGCGAACAGGACATAATGGATGCATCCGGTGTGGCTCTCCTCTTAATCGGACCGGGCAGCATTGATCAGGCAAGGACCTTCTGCGAGCAAACAAAATTCAAGGGAGGTGATGTATTCTCAAACAATGTGGATAGAGATATGCTTCTGGTCACTAAGTAAATTGCTGTTTAACATAAACCTAGGCTCTTGTGTTGTTTCAGAAGTGTATGCAGATCCTAATCACTCCTCCTATGAGGCTCTAGAGTTTGTTTCCGGGATTTCAACCACATTCACTCCTAAGGTATGTGACCAAAAATGGTGTTTTGATTCAAACAAGTTCTGTGATAATACGTGTTGACCAAGTTTTCTTCGGATCTTTCTAGGCAGGTCTAAAGATAATACAGTTGTACATGGAAGGATATCGGCAAGACTGGAATCTTTCATTTGAAAAAGACACTGTGGCCAGAGGAGGCTGGTATAAATCATTTCTATTCTACTGTCTAAGTTCACTAGTTCCTCTCTGCCACAAAGACTGTTCTCAGAATAATTATGAAAATCAATGGTTTTTGCAGGCAGCAAGGTGGAATTATAGTTGCTGGTCCTGGTAAAGATAACATCTCGTATATTCATAAGGTTTGTTACAACTTGTCAGGGAAATCTTTTTACTTTTACTCATCAAGGCTTCAATTTTATTCATTTCTTGGTGAAATGTGATGTTCAAATATTATGTTTGATCTTTGACAGGACAAAGAAGCAGGGGACGACCCAGATATTGAAGATATCCTGAAAGCCTGTTGTTCTTGATTACTAATGTTACGTTTATTTCTTGGTCTCATATGAGATTATGAGTTAACTCAAATACAAAAAGAGAAAGGGTATCCCTATGCAGGAGCAGTGCGTGTGTAGTATATACATGAGTTAACTCAGAAGAGTTGCTTTGTTGATATATATATATATCTATATTAATACGTACATGTATATAGTCATTTTAGATACATAGCTTTTGCCTTAGCTTCGTGGGTTTTTCTTGATCGCCTTCTCTTGGTTTCTTCTTACTCCTGTGGCTTTAGAAGCTGATTTCACGACGAATTTAACAAACTCAGCCCATACCATCTCTTTGACATGACCTCTTTTTGGAGGAAACAGAGAATCCGTCCGTTTCTTTGATAGATTTGAAGTTCCACAACTCATCGCCATTGTTACTAACTCGAAGAAAGCTCGAGAAACAAGGTAGAGAAAACCAGGGACAAGAAAAGAGGTTAGATGTTTATATTGTTGTTTTGTTCTACGAATCTATAAAGCAAAGAGTAGAGGCTGCTGAAACAAGTATACAGTGAGATGAACCATTGTTGCTGCTGTTATATATAGAGCCCCTAGACTATCTTTCTATCGTGAAAGGTCCGAGATACGAACATAGACTAAATCCCAAATCATCAGATTGACCAGAATCACCAGACAAAATTTGTAAAAATGCTGTAGCAAAAACTATGTTGTCCCACTTAAAAAATTACCTCAAAACGCTTGTGTAGTTTTTAAGGGCACATACCTAACAAATGTCCCAACACTGTCTGGAACAAACCAATGGCACTTCATTTCAGATCATACAAAAGAGAAAACGTGTTTAGATATAGAATCCCAAATTAAGGGCAGACATGCCTAACAAATGTCCCAACACTGTCTGGGAACAAACCAATGGCAATTCATTTCAGATCATACAAAATAGAAAACGTGTTTAGATATAGAATCCCAAATTTCAGTGCAACAGAGAGATTCAGAGAAGAATAGAAAAAGTCCCTTCTTCTTCGTAGACTAGGGACTACAAATTTGTTCAACTTTACTTTCCGAAGGCTTTTAACACAATCATTCACTATTCAGCTATATCATCATCATCTTCGAATCTCATTTCTGATGTTTCCAGGGTTGCTCCAGTATGACACGGATATGCAGCTATATAGAATTACTTATTATTAATTATCAAAGTTAAAAATAGAGCTAAGCAGAGAGACGAATATTCAACTGATTCATAAAACGAGATAAGAATTGAAGTTGCGTATACATATAAACTTCTACCACCCATCTTTCTTGGAAGTTGTTAAAGTCATAAAACTTTACTTGATTAGTGAAACAATGGTGTAGACTAAAAGAAACGTGACAATTACAATGGCACCAGCTACAGTAAACCTTGGACTAGTCCATAGCATGAGGTTCGACCTCTCTGCTCTTTTAATGGGGTCCACCTCTTCCGACAAAGGGTAGTTCGATTGCCTTGAATTCCAGCTCACATACTTGTTCGGAGAAACTGGGAGAAAATGTTTTTCTTCCCCTTCTTCTTAAAGCTCGACCATGCCCTATCCCAATCTGTCGAGGATTTCTCAACTGCAAAAAAATGATTAAAAAAAAACCGCTTTGAGAGTATCTAGGGTTTCAAATTGCAAAATACAGGCGAAATGATGCTACCTTTGCCACTATTAAGAGTCATCTTCACCTTCCTGTCTAGGTTCTTTGAAATTCCCGTTCGAACAGATAGGACTGGTTCTGAACTTTCTGATAGACGATGAAGAATTATAAGAAGAAGAAGAAGACGAAGAAGAGGAGGAGAGGAGGATTTCTTAATGCTTCTGGAGCAGAAAGCGTGAGAATATGTTATTATGCTACTTCCGATTCGAACCTGAATATCATTCTGAATCCAAATCAAGATTCCTTCCAGATTCTCACTCCAGATGGATGAAGAAGCTGATTCTTTTTTCTTTTTTTTTTAAATTAATTAATTTTTGTATTGTGTTATCACAGTGGGTAAATGCCAGCCTCGAAATCGTCCACGTCGAAGATATTATGAGACACGTGACTCCTTCGAATTTGGGCCGATTGGGCCTTGTGGCATTTCGGTCCCCTTTGGGTCGTATCAGTTCAGCCCAAATAAATGGGTGGTGACTTCAGTATTTCATTGGGTATAGGTGAAGCCTCGTGTCATCAGATCGTAGCAAGTCATACGTGAACACGTGGCAAAATGCTCCCAACTAGTGGCGCGCGGAAATCACACGTAGGCATTCGGGTCCCACCTCATTTTTTCATAAATACAAAATGATTTAAGATGGTTATAATATTAATTGAGCTATGAAAAAAATCTAGAAAAGAAGAGTATGGAGATTGGAGAGCATGAGTTCTACTACTTCCAATCCACAATCCATGGCGGAAACTTCAACGAAACCCCCAGATTTATCGGGGAAGAAGGTCAGGAAGCCCTACACCATCACCAAGTCTAGAGAGAGCTGGACAGAAGAAGAGCACGACAAATTTCTCGAAGCGCTCCAACTGTAAGTTCATTTTCCCCTCCGTTCTCTTCCATTTGAATTTGCATTTGATTTCTCTTCAGGTTTTATTACGAGCTTTCGCGAGTTTTTATAGCTTCTGGAGACAATGATATGAGTATAGGTTGTACTTCTGCTTCTAATTAAGTAAAGTTCAGCATAGAGCATGGGTGGGAAGTGTCTTATCAACTTGATCTCACGTTTATGTGTGTTTTTTTTCTTTTTTTTTTGCGATTCTTTGTTTGATCATGTCTGCTTTGTTTCAGATTTATAATTTTTACGGGATAAATTTTAAATTTCTTATGCCGTTGCTCTTCTCCATTTGGGTATCTTCATTGCTAACTGCTTACGGGATATGAATGTGTTCGAAACTTATATTTTATGGATTGTGGTTTGTCCTCGGAACAAAATTCCGATACAATATGTATCTTTATCTTTTGGGCGTGGGTGATTCAGGTTTGACCGTGATTGGAAGAAGATTGAAGATTTTGTAGGTTCAAAGACAGTGATTCAGGTGCGGGGATAGTAGCTTTTTTCTTTTTTTGTAAAATTTCTTATCCCCCCGTGATCTTCTCAGTTCATCGTGCTCTTTACTCAATGATTGATCTTTTCAGATTTGGAGCCCCCCAGAAATACTTTTTAAAAGTGCAATAGAAGGTGACTGTTGCACATGTACCTCCACCTCGCCCAAAACGCAAGGCATCTCATCCATATCCACACAAGGAATCAAGAAATGATTTGTTCGGCTCATTGATCACAATAGTATGAACTATGAAGCATCCTCAAAATCACAATTTAAAATTTCTCATAACAACATATCTTCTTCTTTGATTGACAGTTTTAATGCCATGGCAAGCTTCAATGGCTAATACTTCTTCATGCCTGGATATTTCCAATGGGATGAAAATTATACGCTGATTGATTCTGAATCGGCCAAAACCATGCCCACACGAGATGATTTTACGAACATTTCAGGAACTGAATTTTGTTTGTAGATTCTTCTGTATTATAAGTGTTGTATTCCATAGATATTAAACTTGGAACCTCCATAAATGGTTCAGGTGATAATGGAGAAAAAAGGGTGGGCTTAGTGGTATTGGAAACTCAGATAGAAGACTTCCAAGGTCAGAGATATTGAAACTGGGGAATCAAGCTACTGTTCTTCATGGTAATCTTCTGGAAAGTGATTACATCCTTTGACCATTTAGCTCGGGTGGAATAGAAGTTCATCTTCCCAATACCCTTGCGGTCTGCCATATTTTGCTGAAATATATAGCTTCTTTGGGAGTATTTTTGATCCGGAGAGTGAAGGACCCGTGCACAAACTGAAGGGGATGGATCCCATCAGCTTTGAAACTGTCCGTTCAAGTGTATTATCGTTAGTTGCGCTTTATGTACATACATTAAGCTAGATAAGTTTGATATCCTCGTCCTTATTCTTTTGTATTGAATATAACATTTGAGTGGTTTACCGTTTGGCGATTTTTATTACTTAGAGGTAATTCCTGCTTATTGAACTGGTTATCTTGCAGGTTTTGTTGTTGATGGGAAACCTCACATTTAATTTGTCTAGCCCTGATTTTGAGCCAATCATAAGTATGAATCTCCTCTCTCTGAATCATCGTGTTCTATTATCCTGAACGATCTTGTTGGTTCTCATGCATTTCAACATTTTGAATAGGGTAGTGAAGAATTACTTGCTTGAATTCTTTTAGGCTGCTGCATCTTTAGATATTATTTTTCTCAATTCAAAACTTTTTTAGATGATTGTTAAGTAACCTTCACTTATTGGTATTTTGGGTTGTTTAGAGGAAGTACTTGTCAACATATGATGTCGATTCTAAAACAGCAAGATTCTCTGCTCATATCATTGACAGGAAGCAGCCTTACTATTTATCTTGTTGAAATGCGTACTTAAGGAGTGAAAGGTTTCACGGTCCACCCTGCCACTTAGGACTTTTGAGACCAAATGTTACACCTGTCCGGGAAACAGAAGAATCATTTTGCAGGCCACTTGATACTTGAGAAGAGTAGCTAGTTAGCCTAATAGGCTTCTAATTGCTTTCAGTTTCACGTTTTTAACCAATTGTAAATATATATGTTGAGGATATTGTTTGATGAAGTTTGTTTTTGACTAATAAAGTTGCCATTTTGTATTTGAAGGAGGCACATATGAACAGAGCTATGAAAGGGGGACCCAATTCATCGTAAGAGCTATGGTCTTGTTTTATCTCTTGCATAACAAGGCAGTATACTTTATGTCTATATATTATGAAATCTAGCCAACTCGACGAATCCTAAAAGGTGAATTTAAGTACTCAAGCTCACAGTCATTGAATTAGATGGGATCATCGCTTTAATCATTGTCATCAACTTCAACCGTTCTCCCGATGTGCGCAACGAAAGGCCAAAGGTGGATTTTGCAATCCGCTTAATGAAGGTCAAATAATAGCTCCTCATACAATTATTCGCCATTAGGTATCATGTCACTTGGGCTGTCCCTTATAAGTCCAATTTAGTCGTTTTTATTGTTAGTTTTTGGCGGGTCGCACGGCCGCATCCGCCTTTTTTCCAAGTCCATACTGATAGAAATTACATTTAAAAAAAAAGGAGAAATATTTATTTTTCTTGTTTCTAATTCTCTTATTTATTTATTTATTTATTATTATTATTATTATTATTACTTTTTTTTTTCACCTCTCTTAAATTTTTAATTCATTTAATAGAATATTAGAATTACAGAAAGGGCTATATATCCCCTCCATAACAAAAACCCGCAAAAAGTCGGGTTTTCTTGTTTTCAAACCCGGCTTGGAAACCCTATAAGCCACCCTCATATAAAGTCTCTCACCTCAGTTTCCTGCCATTTCTCTTTGCAGTAGAAACCCTAGTCTTCCTCAAACTCATCTCACTCACACACCATCACCATCACAAATGGCCGCCGCCGCCGTTCGCCCTCTCGTCACTGTCCAAAATCTCGAAGGCGACATGGCCACGGATTCTGCAGTAACGGTTGCACTCCCTGATGTCATGAAGGCATCGATTCGTCCTGACATTGTCAACTTTGTTCACTCTAACATCTCCAAGAACAAGCGCCAGCCCTACGCCGTCAGCAAGCGCGCTGGTCACCAAACCTCTGCCGAGTCTTGGGGTACCGGGCGTGCTGTGTCTCGTATCCCTCGCGTTCCTGGTGGCGGTACTCACCGCGCGGGTCAGGGTGCTTTCGGGAACATGTGCCGCGGTGGTCGTATGTTTGCTCCGACTAAGATCTGGCGGCGCTGGCACCGAAAGATCAACGTGAATCAGAAAAGGTATGCCGTTGTTTCAGCTATTGCTGCCTCTGCTATTCCTTCTTTGGTTTTGGCCCGTGGTCATAGAATTGAGACTGTTCCTGAACTGCCTCTGGTTATCGGAGACTCTGCTGAGAGTGTTGAAAAGACCTCTGCTGCGATTAAGGTCTTGAAGCAGATTGGAGCTTATGTAGATGCCGAGAAGGCTAAGGACAGCCATGCCATCCGCACGGGGAAGGGTAAAATGAGAAACCGTCGCTATATTTCTCGTAAGGGCCCACTGATTGTGTATGGAACAGAGGGGGCGAAGATCGTGAAGGCTTTCCGTAATATTCCTGGAGTTGAGGTGGCCAATGTGGAGAGGCTCAATCTGCTAAAACTTGCACCGGGCGGTCATCTTGGCAGATTTGTGATCTGGACCAAGTCTGCTTTTGAGAAGCTTGACTCAATCTATGGTTCATTTGAGAAATCCTCTGAGAAGAAGAAGGGATACGTGCTGCCCCGGTCCAAGATGGTTAATGCTGATTTGGCTAGGATTATCAACTCCGATGAGGTTCAATCTGTTGTAAGGCCGATCAAGAGAGAGGTTAAGAGGGCACCAATGAAGAAGAACCCATTGAAGAACCTCAACACCATGCTTAGATTGAACCCATATGCCAAGACTGCCAAGAGGATGGCGCTTCTAGCTGAGGACCAGCGTGTTAAGGCCAAGAAGGAGAAGCTTGAAAAGAAGAGGAACCCCATTTCAAAGGTATATCACATGAAATTTCATCTGAATTTTACTTCTAGAATGCTTAATTGTTTGGAATTAAGTTATATACGTCTTTATCTGGTTGAGCTCAATCGTTGCTGTGTTTATTCTCGCTCTGCGTCTTTATCATGATTTTACTTCTATTTTTATGTTGCATGCTTATTATACTAGAGAAGATATTCTGCAAATGATTTGCCAATCATAAAATGTCTAAAACTCAACTTAATGATGCAAAATGGGCATTGTATCTAGTACTGCTCCTGAATTGACACCATGTTCTTGTTACAAATTGGTTTAAACTTCTGATGGTCTAATACGATTTAAGAAACTTGGTTCCTCCTTGTGTATGGATTTTAAATAGAAATACCTTTAAATTGTTCTTTCTTCACTGATTGGCACCGGTGACTGGACTTTCTTCTCTGGTTTTAGAATTGTTTGGACTTTCACCGTAGTCTTGAATGTTTGTTTTTTGTGGGTCTCATTGCATCTTCTATGAGTTTTCAAATGTGTAGACTCTGATTTTTATGGGGTTTACACACTTGTATTTTGTTTGTCAATTCAATGGTTAGTTACTCCATTTTTGTTTATACCCTTTATATATCAGGAGGAGGCTGCTGCAGTCAAGGCTGCCGGTAAGGCATGGTATCGGACTATGATCTCAGACAGCGACTACACCGAATTTGAGAACTTCACCAAGTGGCTCGGTGTTTCCCAGTGATTTCATTGTCCTTTACAAAAGTCCCCCATAGACTTTAGTTTCATCAATTTTGATATGTTGTTTTCTTGCGTTTTCTGTTTGGTGTCATGGATGAGTATCGTTCGAGAAATTGAGCGGAATTATAGAGTTGTTTTATTTAAATTATTATGACTTCCGCTCCCCACCTTTTTGCCCCATCCCTGTTTAGTTAAAAAATTTAATGTCGGAATTGAAATCAAACATCTCAACACTGTAGTTGGTCGGTTTATTTTCTTAATGGAAACATTTGCAATATCAACTTAACTTATGTTAGTGTTTGTTTGGGGTTGGATTGGTGATAACAGATGCTGGAAAATTTTAATGCGACAGGGTAGAATTATCTTATTCTGTAATGATTATAGTTTTAAACTATTTGAATAATTAGAAATTCTCCATTAATAGTTTCACATCGGAGAAATTCTCCGATATACACCGCGACAGTGACAAAGGACATCCTTTTCCCGGACATGATATACGATCTTGTCACATATCAGATCCCGTCGAAATAACAGACGTCGCGAACTTCCTTCTCTTTTACCTAAATTGGATTGGTCCGGCCACGATGGTTTTTGAATTTTCCCTCCTCACGTCCAATTTCTTGTTGACACGTGGCTGTCAGCAGATTGGAATCCAGAAGATCCATTAGATTCGCCAGAACAATCCAACGACTCTAAACAGGCACTGGAACCTTCACGTTTTATACTCTTCCAGTCTCCCTATATATTCTGACCCGTTTACGTTCTATACTCTACTCAGCTACCATCTACTACTGATAAACAGAAGGTTGGAATTCTGTTCATGTGTTATCGTATTTTTAATGCTCGATCGATAGCGTTCTTTGTTTGTTTCGCGGATTTCTGTTTGGCATCCGAAAAAGAATCCTGAAAATTTTGTTTTAACAACAGTTCCTTTGATCTGCAGCAAAGAAAATAAAAATTAGATCGTTAAGCGATGGGGAAGTCATATCCGACTGTGAGCGAAGAGTACAATAAATCGGTACAGAAATGCAGACGAAAGCTTCGAGGCCTCATAGCCGAGAAGCACTGTGCTCCGATTGTTCTCCGATTGGCGTAAAAACACCTCCATCTATTTGTTTCTCTGATTACAAAATACAAATACTTGAAATGAAAGCAGACAAATCTTTTGAGCTGTTTGCTTTCAGATGGCACTCTGCTGCAACCTACGATGTGAACACGAAGACCGGAGGGCCATTTGGAATAATCAGGCACCCAGATGAGCTCGCTCATGAGGCGAACAGAGGCCTAGATATCGCCGTCAGGCTTTTGGACCCGATCAAGGAGAAGTTTCCGATCTTATCCTATGCAGATTTCTATCAGGTACGTACTCTATAATTTGTATCGTCTTGATCATAGTGATCATGCTAATTTGACTTCACTGAATCCGTTGATTTTGTGTATTTGATTTCCTATGTTGGCTGGAGTTGTTGCTGTAGGAATTACCGGAGGGCCAGAGATCCCATTCCATCCCAGCAGGCCGGTAAACTTAACCGCCTTCTCCCTAGTGTGTATTAAAGAAGTATTCCATAAACAAGCCATAGCAATCATAACTCAATCTCAATGAATTTGTTTAGGATAAACATGAGATCCCTCCAGAAGGTCGCTTGCCTGATGCTACCAAAGGTTAGCATAAATGCATAGAATTCTTGATTAAGTTAATTTTCATCTTCATTTCTTAAGGATCAAGCTAAACTGGATTAGTCTTAAAATATGTTAAAGGTGCGGGTCATCTAAGGGATGTGTTTGGCCATATGGGTCTCAGCGACAAAGATATCGTTGCACTGTCTGGCGGCCACACCCTGGTTTGACCTTACACTTTATTCAGCTCATAGTTTCAAATAAGAAGGAAAAAAAATAAAAAATAAAAATTCATGTATATTTTCTGTTTTTATGGATGAATGCAGGGTCGAGGCCATAAGGAGCGATCCGGGTTCGAGGGTCCATGGACAACCAATCCTCTTATCTTTGACAACTCCTACTTCCAGTAAGAACTTTAGGTTCATTTTCTGTCGTTCTTTTTTCTTGACGTGATCATACTTCATACAAGGAACATGATAAGTACAAGTGAATATGATTTTTTAATCTTTGGTGTGGGAGCAGGGAACTTGTTTGTGTAGAGAAAGAGGGTCTCCTTCAGCTGCCATCAGACAAGGCACTTCTAGAAGATCCTGTCTTCCGACCTCTTGTTGAGAAATATGCTGCTGTGAGTCTATTTATACGTGAAAAGATAGTGCTCTGATCGAAATTAGTATATTAAAGTGTTGAAAAGTAGTTGATTTACTGTTCAGGACGAAGATGCCTTCCTTGGTTGATTATGCTGAAGCTCATTTGAAGCTCTCTGAGCTCGGGTAGGCTGGAAATTAATAGTCTCTTTTGCTTCTCTCGCATTTTCTTTTTCGTACATCGCTTTTCTAACTTTGTGTTTTTGCTGGTGTTAGATTTGCTGATGCCTGAATAAGAGGAATTGACTGTTGTGTTGGTGTTCTTGTATTACACTCAATAAAGAATAAACTTCGGCTTCTAATTACACTCACATGCTTACATTTGGTCACTTATACACACTAAAATTGAATGATACACACCTCCAGTGTTTGATTCCACTCCAAAGGTAGGTAAAAGAAAAAGCATTAGAAAAGGAAAAAAGGGGGTGTAGAGAAAACAGCCTAATCTTGTATTTATTTTTTGCAAAGTTAAGAACAAAAGGTAAGACTAGATCTTAAGTAATGATGATTATTTTAAATACTTAGATGAAAATTAATTGAATAATAATAATTATAATATTTTAAATTAATCTAAATATTTTTTATAATTAAAAAAAAAATCATACGATATATATTCTTAAAAATCATGCCATGTAAAATATATATAATTTAAAACTAAGGGAGATTGAAGATAATAATTTATGAATATTTTTATACTTTATATAAATTAGAATGCGAGTGGTAGGGCCCACGGAAGCAAGTAAGCAAGTAAGCAAGAAGGAAGGAAGAAGGCAGTACAATATAAACAGTGACAGTCTTATATCTCTTTTCTTTTTCTTTCTTCTCCCTATTTTTGATTCTCTCTTCTTCTTCAATTTTTCCAGCTCTCCGCTTTCCCTTTCTACCTTTGAAGGCAAAAGAAGAAAAAAAAAATGGAGATTAGGCTTCTCCTTTTCTTTCTTCCTCTCCTTCTCATCATGGCGTCCTCCTCCTCTGCTCAGATGCCAGGTAGTAATGCTTAATTTTACCACTCCGCCGCGTTTTGCTTGTATCTTGAATATTCATGAATCAGATGCAACGCTTATACTGTTCTTTTCTGATTTTTTTTTTTTCTGCTTTATTTTCCATATGAGTCGTTTTTTGAAAGAGTTTAGTGAATTTTTCATCCCTGTTGGATTGTATTTGGTTAAAAATTTTGCGTTAGGTTGTGGATTTGTTTTTCTTGCTTGTTTCATCTTCAACCAAGTTTTCTCCATTAACGTTTGTTTCAAATTTCATTTGCAAATTGCGGAAGTACCAGTGTAGGAAGAATTTGAAATTTTGTAATGTGAATTGACATATTTTCGTCGACTCTGATATACGTATGCTGTTAAAGCAGACTTTGTAAGCTTGGATTGTGGAGGACAAGAAAGTTTCACTGATAACATAGGTATAGAATGGAGTCCAGACAATCAACCACGTTATGGAGAAACAGCAAACATATCTGTTGCAAATGAGACGAGAAAGCAATACACAACGGTAAGACACTTCCCTGCTGATTCTAGGAAGTATTGTTACACACTTAATGTCACAAGTAGGACCCGGTACCTGATCAGGGCGACATTCTTATATGGTAACTTTGACAAAAACAATGTCTATCCGAAATTTGATGTTTCTCTTGGGGCAACTCATTGGTCAACTATCATCGTTTCTGATGCTGATACAATGGGGGTTATAGAGCTTATATTCCTTGCTTCAAGTCCTACTGTCAGTGTTTGTTTATCAAATGCAACAACTGGGCAGCCATTTATATCTACGCTTGAGCTCAGACAATTCAATGGCTCAATTTACTATACGGAATATGAAAATCAGTTTTACCTTAGTGTCTCTGCAAGAATAAATTTTGGAGCTGAATCTGAAGCTCCTGTAAGGGGATTTCTTTCTCCATATATGTAAGAAGACTTTTTCCTTGTTATTTGGGATGATGATTATTATTATTTTTTTCTTTTGTATAAAAATCATATGTATCTCTATAATGTTTTAGGTACCCAGATGACCCATTTGACTGAATATGGGAGTCAGACTCTGTGAGAAAAGCAAATTACCTTGTCGATGTAGCAGCTGGAACGGAAAAGGTATCAACGAAATTGCCAATTGATGTAAACAGTGTAACCAGACCACCTCAAAAAGTTATGCAGACAGCTGTTGTTGGAAGAAATGGTTCGTTAACTTACCGGTTGAATCTGGATGGTTTTCCTGGTACTGGTTGGGCATTTACTTACTTTGCAGAAATTGAAGATTTTGATGGAACACAGTCAAGAAAATTCAGATTGGTACTACCTGGCCAGCCTGATGTTAGCAAAGCTGTTGTTAACATTGAAGAAAATGCTCGAGGAAAATATCGTCTCTATGAGCCAGGATACTACAACTTAACCCTCCCTTTTGTGTTATCTTTTAGATTTGGGAAGACATCAGATTCTACCTTGGGCCCTCTTCTAAATGCTATGGAGATTAGTAAATATCTCAAGAAAAGTGATGGTTCTCTAGATGGTAAGTGTGGAAAAGGAAATGTCTTTTAAAGAATACCCGATGTTCAATATCTTGAGCTTCTAATCATATCTAATGGTGGAAGGGACTGGATTTCAGAAGCAGCTATTGGAGGTGTAGTTTCACATTACTCATCAGAAGACTGGGCTCAAGAAGGTGGAGATCCATGTGCACCAGCCCCATGGTCCCATGGTCGTGGTTGGAATGTAACTCAGTTCCACAACCAAGAATAGTTAAAATGTAAAGGTTAATAATTCCTTTTTTATTCTCTATTTTAGTGTCTCCTTAGCATATGCGTTGTTATTGGATGTAATTCAAGATATTGCTAAACAGAAATTTGACTGATGAGATTGCAATACTATTGTTTGTTGGTGCTTGGCAGTTCCTTGTCCAAAAAGAATTTGACAGGGAGTATCCCTTCAGACTTGATGTCGCTAACGGGTTTGGTTGAATTGTAAGTTTTATATTGGGAAATTTTCACTCTCCTTTTCCATAAAAGTTTGTGGGTGTGTATGCTAGAATTCTTGGTTTTTGCTGTTTTGTTTGCAGATGGCTTGATGGGAATTCATTAACTGGTTCGATACCTGATTTCGCTGGATGTGTGAACTTGAAGATCCTGTAATCCCAAATGACTCTTCCTCCAATTAATTTTATTTGTTTCTTATGAAAATCTTTGAAGCTAACTTAGATTCTTTTCCATTTATAGTCATCTCGAGAACAATCAGTTGACTGGAGAACTGACCTCATCTTTGGCGAATCTGCCTAATTTGAGGGAACTGTAAGTTTCCTAGAAACCGGTGTCTACGGCAAGTTGTATTTTATATTTATACTATTTTCAACGAAATACTTTTATGGTTCTCTAACATACTAGTAATATTAGAAATACTATCTTTATTTTTTGCAAGTTGTATCACTCCGAAATTTCAATTTTGATGGTTACAGGTATGTGCAGAATAACATGTTATCCGGAACAGTCCCGTCAAGTCTTCTAAATAAAAACTTGGTTTTTGAGTAAGTGTCAGCTTTTACACATGAAATTTTAATGTGTAACATGTAAAACAGTGTCTTAAGATACTAAAGATGTCAACATACATACACCTGCCTTCTATGCTGTCAAAGCATTTTACATATTTCTGAAATTATTACTTACTACTCATTTGGAGGTGATTATCGAAAATTATCTTATTGCAAATATGGCCATTCTGAAGAAGCCACATTTTGTGTAATTGATTTCATGCAATGTGATTTACCTTTACTTCTTTGTTGCTCTAACAGCTACTCTCAAAACCTTAATCTTCATAAAGGAAAAGGAAAAGGGAGCCGTCTAGCTATCATTATTGGTACATCAGTTGGTGCTACTGTGTTGCTGATAGCTACGATTGTGTCTTGCCTCCTCTTGCGGAAAGGGAAGAAAAGACATCAAGATCTAGGTTTCCAACACAATGTCATTACTGTTTTTCTTTCTAGAAAACTAGTTAGCTAAGTGGGGATAGTAACATCTGCTTCTTTTATAGGTCTTCCTAGAGAATCCTTTGCTGTGCAAAGGCATGTTTCTACAAAAGGTGAAGGCACAGAAGCAGCACATTGTTTCTCATCCGAAGAAATTGAAGATGCTACAAGATATTTCAAGACGAAAATTGGTTCCGGAGGTTTTGGCGTTGTATACTATGGAAAATTGGATGACGGAAAGGAAATTGCAGTCAAAGTTCTGACCAGTAACTCCTACCAGGGAAAGCGAGAGCTTTCAAGTGAGGTAATGTTTCTCTCCTCTCATTAGGCCTATGCAAAGATATTGAATTATTGGTAACCTATTTTAATTTACGAATAAACCAGAACATCCTTCATTTTTCTTGATATTCATGTTGCTTTTTGTGCCTCACTTGTGGTCATACAGGTGACTCTTTTGTCTAGGATTCATCACAGAAATTTGGTTCAATTTGTTGGTTATTGTCAAGAAGAAGGGAGAAGCATGCTCATTTATGAGTTCATGCATAATGGAACTCTCAAGGAGCACCTTTATGGTAAGCCTACATATTAATTGGATAAAGCAGATGGAGTGTCAAAACCATCGATCATGTTCATCTTTTCCAGGACCTTTAACACGTGAAAGAAGTATAAACTGGATCAAGCGCCTTGAAATTGCCGAAGATTCCGCAAAAGGTTGGCCAAAACTTTCACTTTTTTTTTGACAGAGTAGCTTCTCTCACTCTATAATTGTTCTAACTCCATTTTCCTTTTCTTTTTCAGGAATCGAGTACCTTCACACGGGCTGTGTTCCGGCCATTATTCATAGGGATCTGAAAAGCAGCAATATTCTTCTCGACAAACATATGAGGGCAAAAGTTTCTGATTTTGGTCTATCCAAGCTTGCAGTGGATGGTGCCTCCCATGTGTCTAGCATTGTTCGAGGAACTGTTGGATATTTGGATCCCGAGTAAGACTTTGCCCTTCTGTTCCAATCTCATATGCTTTCATATGATATGAAGTCAAGTAGCTATTATATGAATCTTATCATAATTTGCAGGTATTATATATCACAACAGCTGACAGACGAGTGATGTCTACAGTTTTGGTGTCATTCTTCTCGAGTTGATATCCGGTCAAGAAGCTATATCTAATGAAAACTTTGGAGTTAATTGTCGCAACATAGTCCAATGGGTGAGCCCTATATCTTCTTATACAGGGGGATACTTAGATCGTCTAGTACTTGTTTCAAATGACATTTAATCGCTATATGACAGGCGAAATTGCATATTGAAAGTGGCGACATTCGAGGGATTATAGATCCATCCCTACGTAATGAATATGATATTCAATCAGTGTGGAAGATAGCAGAGAAGGCCTTGATGTGTGTCCAGCCCCATGGACATATGAGGCCGTTCATATCGGAAGTGCTAAAGGAGATCCAGGCTGCAATTTCTATCGAAAAAGAAGCTGAAGCAGCTAGAGAAGGCAACTCAGATGATATGTCCAAAAATTCAATCCATTCTTCACTGAATATGGGATTACTTGATCTAGGCAGACCAGAGAATTACATCTCCTTTGATGACTCCATTGCTCGGCCCACCGCCCAGTAGCCTTTCCTAATTTGCAATTAAATGAAAATGAAGAAAAAAGAAAGTCATTTTCTTTCTTTATTGTAGTTAGAGTACATCTTCTTTGCCGCGTTTAGGATTGAATTGTGTCTTGAAGATGGAAATTGTAATGTTTTTGGCTGCCATGAACTTATAAATCTTGAATAGCACTTTGTAAGTTGATTGTTTTAATCAGTTTGGTTGGCATATTTGCTTCGCTGGTTAACAAATATGAACTCCAACTTATTTAATCAATATACGTGTAAGTGGTCGCAATGATGATCTTCTAATTATGAACTTTACATCTTAGAGATCGTAATCTGTATCCATATTAGGATCAATATTTGTACATATGAATAACATGCATACCAACTAAACCGAGATCATTTTTCCGATCAGTTATCAATTAGTTTCCAAAGAGGTAAAACGTTACTTTCAAAAGATGGTTTTCAAAATAAAAAATGGCCATATAACAAATAAAAAATGGCCATATAACAAATTGGTTGTATGAGACGATTTATACGAGTAGTCAATTATTTACCTAAATTCACCTCTGAAATAATCATCGGTCAAAAGTCAACAATTGAACCATCCAATGAGTTGCCGAAAAAAATCGCAACAAAAGAAAAACCAGAAAAACACCGCCTAGCCACGTGGCCTAATCCTAACCAACAATTCTAGAGCGGGAGATAGATCGCAGCGAAAAAAAAAGAAAAAAAAAAGAAAAAAAAAGAAGAAGAAAAACTGAATATAAAAACCGAGCCCGACGCCACAAAAGCCATAACCAACGGTGGTGATAAACTCAATCCTCCATCTCAGTCGTTTCCTCTCTCCTCTCTTCTCCAGCGTACGATCCTCTTCCCGCCAGATCTAAAGCTTCTCGATCTCTCGCGCCCAAAATACAAATCTTCGGTAATAACTATATCTCCCGTTTTTTTTTTTTTTGCCATACTGTTCTAGATATAGGGTTTGTCATTTGTGTTCCCGATCTGACGATGTAGATCCACGATTGTTGTTGTGTTATAGGGTTTTGGCAAGGATGGCCGAAGTTCCGGTAAGTCCCGGCGGAGGGAGCCACGAGAGTGGCGAGCATAGTCCCCGGTCAAATTTTCGTGAACAGGACAGGTACCTTCCGATTGCTAATATCAGTAGGATTATGAAGAAAGCTCTCCCTGCGAATGGAAAAATTGCTAAGGATGCTAAGGAGACTGTACAGGAATGTGTCTCTGAGTTCATAAGCTTCGTCACCAGCGAGTATGATTATATGTTTTTGTTATTTGATTTTTATGGTTATTATTAGTTTTATTGCTTATGCTTTAGGATTGTCGAATTGGTGGTTAATTATGTTATAGGGCAAGTGATAAATGCCAGAGAGAGAAGAGGAAGACGATTAATGGCGATGATTTGTTATGGGCAATGGCAACTCTAGGTTTCGAAGATTATATTGATCCGCTTAAAATTTACTTGGCTAGATATAGAGAGGTAAAGGAATTGGACTTTTCTTAGTTATAATCTCTCTTTTTGTTGGTTGTCAAGCAAATGGAGATATAGAACAATTCTTCATACTCTTCTGTATCATTTCTATCATAAATTGGAATCACACTCTTAATGTTTCTATCATCTACGGTGTAATTGTTTTAGACGTGTTCTTGTGCTTTATATTCATATTGATTTCTGACAAAGGCTGATACTTTTTGTCTGTTGTTCTCTGGGATGGTTGCTACTATGCAGTTGGAGGTGAGTAATGTTATCTCTTCCCATCTCATTATTTGTTCATGAAAATTTCAGAGTCTCCACTTAGATATATAGCTTTTCTAAATACTGGATGTATTGGCATTTGATAGGGTGATACCAAGGGGTCTGCAAAGGTTGGAGATGCATCTGCTAGGAGAGATGTTCAATTAACTCCAAATTCTCAGGTTTAAACTTCATATGATTTTTCACCAAGCACCCTTTATCTCTCTCTCTCTCTTCACTATTTTCACATTTCCTCTCTCATTCTGTTGTATGTTGGCATTTTATTGCAGGTTGTTCGCCAAGGATCTTTCTCTCAGGGGGTAAATTATGCCAGCTCTCAGGTAACCTTTCTCTCTCTTTCTCCTCAATAATAGTTGCATATGTAATGACTGGCTGGTTTTGGTGATTATTGCACTGCTTAATATGTTAAAGAATGCACGAGACCTAACAGAAAGATAGAGCCTAAATCTTGATCCTTCATAATCTCATTGAAGGACGAGGTTGAAGATGCTCTCTACTTTAGGATAGTTGTGTTGCTTACGAAGCTTTTTTCCTTTTGTTAATACATTTCTTTGCAGTCGCAACCTCAACATCTGGTGGCGCCTATGCGGGGTGCTGAGTAGAGAGCCATGCCCTGCCCTACATGGACCAATTCTCGGAATCAGGCTTCAAGGACTTGGGGATATGGGTTATGTACTATTCTGCTACTTGATATGGGTCAATCGTTGTGTATTAAGGCGTCCATTGGAGCCGCTTACAGTTTGACAAAAATATTGTAAATTTTAGCAGTATCTATATATGTCCCTGTCATTTGTAAAACTTAGATCGTTGTTATGAACACTAGATGTCTTGAGAACTATGATTTCATTTTCATCTCTTTAATGAAACACCCGAGTGATTATTTATGTTCAAGAGAAATTCTTAATTAGAACGGGTCTATCGTAAACCGATTAATAATAATTAAAAATGTTAGTTTCACATATTATGTCCTCTATTACGTTAACTTATACGGTTATGAACATTCGGTAAATGGTAACTTCAATTTTTTCTATTTTCAATATGAGGTAAAATAAAATAGAATGGTAGCAAGTAAAGGATCAGAGATGGTCGGTGTTGGTCCTATTTCAATCTTCGAAGGTTAAGAAATACAAGCATGTGGTTGGCCAAGTTTAGATTTAGCTCACTAGCGTTTCTGCTTAATGCTAGCTACCTTATATGCCTACCAAAATAGTACAAATGTGGGTTAAAGTTGGGGGCTTTAGGCCCATGAGCCATACTCTTAGATGGGTTAATGGGGGCCCAAAGACCACCAAATTGATTGGGCCGGTTGAGCTGATCACTCTCAAAAGACCATTTGGATATCATATATGAAGCCTAGAATCCAGGGGATTTGAGAAACTACTTTTTTCAGTAAAAGATTTGCAGGTTATCTCTATGCCAGTCAAGTTTATCACAATCACCTGACGGTTAAATTGGGCCGAATATAATGGGCCCAAAATGGGTACGCCAGAGGCGGTGCTTGATCGGACGGTCCTGATCAAGAGGAGAGAAATTTTACCTCATTTGTAAGAAAACTGTATTGATGTTACTGCACCTTACGTACACAGTATTTTCCCCCTGCTGCTATTAGGAGCGTAATTAATATAATCTTCCTTGAGATGCAATTTTCCCTTATATATCTATTGCTCTCTCCTCTTTCTCTCTCTTCCTTCAAGCTTTCGTACTCCCTCACTCCCTGTTCTTCGTCGTCAACAATTCATCGTGGCCCCTAATTTGATCCGGCGACAAAGCTTCATCATCAGCACTAGAGGTTGAAGAAGACCTGCAGAGGAGGAAGATATTTTTTGCATTATAAAGTAGAAACCCTCTGCTTTCTTCTCTTATAGATATTATTTGAAGGTCTTCGGTTTTCTCGAAGACCGTATAAACAACAACAACTACAAGCAAAATAACTAGGTACATGAGAAAATTTGAGCGATGTTTTTAACTCTGATCGTGAATTTCTGAATGAATTTCTTGATATTGATTTCGTCCGTTCCGGCATTTTCTTCGTCTTCTTCTTTTTTAGCACGTAAGATATTGACATGTTTGTTATCTGTTTGTACGTATCTCTTGGATTATTTGCTGTATCTCCTCTGGAAGTGATTTCGCGTTTGTTATGGTGATACATCATGATTTATGTTTTCCGTGTAATTATAAGTTACGAATGGATGACACCTGAATATTGTTTTTGTGTTAATTTATGATTTTACTAAATAAGGTATATGTTTTTTCCTGTATCTATTGACTCTCTAGGGAGGGTTTGAGACGGACTCACCCATCCTTATTCTGGCATCTTTACTATCTAATTAACTTTTGGGGAATTAGTATCCTAATTTGTTCTGTTTTGACATTTTAAGGAAGTTTGAGCTATGATAAAATGATTTTTATTAATACTGGAAGGCATAATAAATTCTTCTTCTAATGTAAAGTTCGGTTTCCAACTATATAGGAGCTGATGCATATTGAATTGCTGTAAAACTGGAGACTTCTTCATCGATGGAAAGTCGTGGGCAAAAGCGTGCTGATATGGTGGATGAACTGCCAGCTGATAAGCGGGCTTGCAATTCATTTGAATTCAGAGCAAGCACATCAAACCCATCAGTACAAACTCATACAAATGCAACAAGTTCAATGCTTGATATCCACGATAATGACATGGATACTTCATCCTCTGCTTCAGCGACTAGCCGTTCCGAAGGAGAACTTGAGAAGGATTCAGCTTATGGTTCATGTGATTCTGATGATGCGGACCAAACACATAGAAGTCTAAGAGAGTATCAGAGGCGAAAATCTTATGGTGATCTTGGGAGATTTAAGAGGATTTTATCGAGTTTGGAAGAAGAATCCGATCCTTCTAGGCAAATAGCCGTGCTAACTGAGCTATGCGAGGTTTTGTCATTTTGTACAGAGAATTTGCTCTCAAGCGTGACATCTGAGTCATTGTCTCCACTTCTTGTAAAGCTAGCAAGGCATGATTGTTATCCAGATATAATGCTTTTGGCTATAAGGGCTATAACTTATTTATGCGACGTGTCTCCTCGATCATCGATTTTTCTTGTTCGACATGATGCAATTCCTGCACTTTGTCAAAGATTAATGGCTATTGAATACTTGGATGTTGCTGAACAGGTAATGCGTCCATATTTCTGTGTGGTTTCTGTATGTTCAATTAATTATCCAAGTAATGCATGGTCTTGCTTATGGTTTTGAGTTGTCAATATATACTAAGAGACGGTTACTTCGGTTATGTAGTGTCTGCAAGCATTGGAAAAAATATCGCAGGAACAACCTCTTCCATGCTTACAGGGTGGGGCAGTTATGGCTGTTTTAAATTATATTGACTTCTTTTCGACAAATATGCAAGTAAGTTTCCTTTTAGGCTGTGACTCTAACTTCATGTTGAGAGTAAAAGTTCCATTACATTTCCTTTAATTTCCTGTTAGTCTCATTCATTTTGGATTGAGAAGATCGAAATTTTTTTCATTTGAGTCAGAGAGTTGCTCTTTCCACTGTGGTCAACATATGTCAGAAACTGCCTTCTCAGTGTTCTTCACCTATAATGGAGGCTGTTCCTATATTGTGCAATCTGCTTCAGTATGAGGATCGGCAGGTATGCACCGAAGTATTGATGACTGTTTCATATATTTCCACATTCTCAGATCTTGAATTTGATGTCCCCTATTTTCAATTTCAGGTGGTTGAAAATGTAGCGGTGTGCATCATCAAATTTACGGAGCAAGTTGGTCAATCCTGTGGGATGCTGGACACCCTTTGTCAGCATGGGCTGATTCAACACGTCACTCATCTAATAAGCTTGAATAGTCGAACCACTTTATCTCAGCCCATCTATAATGTATGCACTATGCTTATATTGCCTAATCATGCTTAACCACTTTGAAGGATGAGCTGACTTTCTTTTTTGCTCGCAGGGCTTGATTGGGCTGCTGGTCAAAATGGCTTCTGGTTCAGTTGTTGCTTTTAGAAATCTCTATGAGCTCCATATAAGCACCATATTGAAGGATATATTATCCACTTCTGATCTCTCCCGTGGAGTGTCCTCTCCACATACTGTTGATGGACACTGCAATCAGGTTTACCTATTTAAACCCATACAATCCTGCTATTTTTTCTCACTGCCCTAGTCTCTGGAGTCTGGAATTATGGCTAATGTTTTATGAACTATAATCTGTGCCCACTTATAAATTTGTGCCCCAGAACCGCTTCAGTAAGAGGCACCTAACATGAATTTCTTAGATAATTACTGCTGTATTAGATAGAAAAGTGACAAAAAAAATGGTTAATAAAGAGGTTCTCGAGTATCATGAAAATTGGCTTTGAAACTATTGATAATATAAAAGGCTTTCATCTTTTGCTTGAGCTTTGGGCCATATTTTTCAGGTCTGTGAAGTTTTGAAATTGCTGAATGAGCTTCTCCCTACTTCAAATAGAGATGATGATGCTCAGCAGGATATGGAAAGAGAATCCTTTTTAGTCAGTTGCCCTGATCTTTTGCAGAAGTTTGGAGAGGCCATACTTCCCTTGTTGATTCAGGTGTGTTTTCTAATATTTAAAAATCCAAGTGTTTTCCCTTTTCTTTCAATTCTTTGTAATATCTCTTTTGATCCTCACAGGTTGTTAATTCTGGTGCGAATTTATACATATGCTATGGGTGTTTATCAGTTATCTACAAGTTAATTTATTTGAGCAAGTCTGACACGCTTGTTATGTTGCTTGAAAATGCCAATATCGCAAGGTGAATTGGGTCCTCTTTTATCCATACTATTCCTTAACTTATATAATGAAAGCTGAACATTTTTAATTTTTGGCATGTGCGCCTAATATGACAGCTTCCTCACTGGAGTGTTCACTCGCAAAGATCAGCATGTGCTGATATTGGCTCTGAAGATTGCTGAGATAATCCTGCAAAAGCTCTCTGATTGCTTTTTGAACTCATTCATTAAGGAAGGTGTCTTTTTTGCTATTGATGCTCTATTAACACCAGAGAAATGTACACAGTTAATTTTCCCAGTGTTTAATGGCGTGCAGCAAGCATTTAACTCGAATCAGAAGTCATTGAAAGAGACTCAGAGATGTTTATGTTATGTGTTTGTTAGTAGTCAATCCTCTTCAGCAGATGGCTCAGGAAGTTGCAAGCTTGAAAAGCACTCAGTGTATAACCTTGCAACTGACATAAAGGCCAATCACTTCACCCCAGATATTTATGCCTCAGACAAAGGAGTGACCACTGTTCTTCAGAAACTCCAAAATTTCTCTGTTGCATTGGATACTCAAGCTCAGAATGAAGACGAGTTCTGTTCTATACTACATCAAATTATAGCTAAGCTCGAGGAAAGTGAGCCAATATCCACTTTTGAATTTATTGAGAGTGGAATTGTGAAATCATTTGTGAATTACCTTAGCGATGGCTCCTCTCTAAGACGGGAGGGGGAATCACATAGTGGACATGGAAAATTATGTATCATAGGAAAGAGGTTTGAGATTTTCTCAAGGCTACTATTGTTTAGCCAGGATCCCATCTCTGGAGGCTTGCCACTTTTGATACTAACTAGGAAATTACAAAATTCACTATCTTCGTTGGAAAATTTTCCTGTTATATTGACCAATGTATCAAAGCACAGAAACTATTTTGCCACTGTCCCAAATGGACGCTGGACATCACATCCATGCTTGAAAGTTCGTTTTGTGAGGGAAGAAGGCGAAACATGTCTCTGTGACTATTCTGGAGATGTTCTGACTGCTGATCCTTTTTTTTCTTTGGATGCCATTGAGAGATTTTTGGGCCCTAAAGTTATCCCAAAGAGAGCCAAGAAAATCTCTTATACTGAGGGCAAGATGGGAAGTCGATCACTTAATTTACCGTCAACAACAAGTTCTGCTCGAGGTGTAAGTACTGGTCTGATGGAACCTGACAGCATGTCCACAGATTTGCCTCAAATGCAGGTATGCTTCATGTGGTTTGATGAAAGGTTTCATAAATAAATTGATAAAAGAAGGATTTGTTTGAAAGCAAAGGGCTTTCTTCTTTTACTCCTGAAAAAATGCTTTTTTATTAAAAAGAACTTCTTTACAGGATGATGGAGCTACTTTATCACAGTCTGCACCTGAGGAAGCAGTAAATTTGAGGCCAGCAAGTCCTCAAAGACATCAAAATGAAACTCACGTGGTAATTTGCATCTTCTAGCCTCAAATCGCATTCAGCTATATGATCAATATTTACTAGTTATTTGCATACTCAACTTAATTGGCCTTCTCTATTCTTTTTGATTTGATACTTTGATTAGATGTCACAAACTGTTTCTTAGCCTATGATTTAAAAATTATCTGATTAAGTAATTGCCTCTGCCTCATTGCATATGTCATGTCATCTTCTTGGTGGTCTGCACCTTAAAATTTATAGCTTTTTCTTTCCTCAAGGAGCACAAGACTTTTGAAATTGACTCTTACACATATTGATTTATATTACCCTACAGAAGTTTGCAGAGGAAGACCCTGATATGCAACCACAGCATACCGCATCTTGCAAAGATGAAGTTGCATTCCCGAAACTGTTACTTTCCCTTGAAGGGAAGCAGCTAGAGAACACTTTGACACTGTACCAGGCAATTCTGCAGCAACAAATAAAAGAGCATGAATCAATTACCAGTGAAAAGTTGTGGAGTCAAGTATACACGATAAGATATAGAAAAGCTACAGAACCAAAAGACAAAAACTCTCCAGAATGTTCCTTTGCATCTGATAAAGCTACAGCATCATACATGCATTGTGCTTCATTTTTCAACAGCATGCTTTCTTTTAATCTCTCTTCTGACTTGGACTGGTCAAGTCCTACTTATGATGTTTTATATCTGCTCAAAAGCTTGGAATACATGAACAGATTGGCATTTCATCTAATGACACATGAAAGGGTACGGGCTTTTGCTGAAGGGGCAAGTGATAACTTGGATGATATAAAGGTATCAATTCCTTCATTTCCACAGAATGAGTTTATAAATAGTAAGCTCACAGAAAAACTAGAACAACAGATGCGGGACTCTTTGGCCACATCAATTGGTGGTATCCCTTCCTGGTGTTTGCAATTACTGCATTCATGCCCGTTTCTGTTTGGTTTTGAGGCAAAATGCAAGTACTTCCGATTACTAGCGTCTAGCTCTCCTCGATCTCTGCCCCCTGTACGGTCTCATAATAGCTCATGGGCCACAAGTGACATGCGATTAAGCTCAAGTGGGTTACTCCGTAAGAAATTTTTAGTTTTCCGTGATCGGATTCTAGAATCTGCTGCCAAAATGATGGACCAATATGCCTGCCATAAAGTTATCCTAGAAGTGGAATATAATGAAGAAGTTGGTACTGGCCTTGGTCCGACATTGGAATTCTATTCCCTACTCAGCCATGAATTTCAGAAGACTGGTCTTGGCATGTGGAGGGGAGATTACACTCCCCTTATCTCCAGGATAGGCTTGGATGTTGAGAATGGGGAAATTCTCTCATCTGACTATGGACTTTTTCCCCGCCCATGGCCTTTGACCTTGAGTACATCTGATGGGGTACACTTTGCTGAAGTGATTAAAAAGTTCAGGCTTTTGGGACAAGTTGTGGCAAAGGCTATTCAAGATAAGAGGGTCTTGGACTTCTACTTTTCCAAAGCCTTCTACAAGCTAATACTTGATCAGGTACTAATAATATTGTATGTCTGCTTGTATATTCCACTATTGATTTTCTCATACTAATTCTCCTTGTACTTCTCTATTGATGTAGGAGCTTAATCTGTATGATATAAAATCATTTGATCCTGAGCTTGGTTCATCTCTGATAGAGTTTCAGGCTCTAGTTGATAGAACTAAATTTTTGGCATCTGTCTACAAAGAAAACTCATCCTCCTCAGTGGAATTTTGCTTTCGAAATACCAAGATTGAGGACCTTTGCCTTGATTTTACTCTTCCTGGTTACCCTGATTATCGCCTGACTTCTTTGCCCGATAATGCAATGGTAAAGGCATCACTTGCTATTACTAAGGTTACATTTTTGGTGAAGAACAAACTAAATTTACTCATCTCCTTTCTTAGGTAACTCTGAGGAATTTGGAGGATTATGTTTCTCTAGTTGTGGATGCGACTATAAATACTGGAATTCTGAGACAAGTGGAAGCCTTTAAAGCTGGATTCAATCAGGTATGCCACTGCAAACGCTCATTTATCTGGTTTGGGACCCTAGATTTTTGAATTTATGTGCACAAATACTAGACCCTGCAAAATTGGGAGCCGAACCCTTTTATTTGCACAACTACAAAATTGAAAAATTAGTTTCCAATCTTTGGTCACAAACATAATACTAGTGACTCATTTCATCGATTTCTTTTATCCCCAATTGACATCATTTACGGTTCTCTTTAGGTTTTTCCTATAAAGCATCTTGGAATTTTTAATCCAGAGGAGCTAGAGCGTTTGCTATGTGGAGAACATGACCCTTGGACAGTATGTATATAAGTACTCATCAATATCTACCGTGGGAAAAATTGTCCTTGCTAAATTGTTTTCTTGGTGTTTTCACAGTTAAGTGAGCTACTCGATAATATTAAGTTTGACCATGGTTACACAGCCGGCAGCACTCCAATTACTTATGTAAGTATTATGATGCATTTTACATGATATTATCGTCATTTTTTTAGGTAGATATTATCTCACATTTAATATTTCAGCTGCTGGAAATTATACAAGAATTCAACAAGGACCAGCAGCGAGCATTTCTACAGTTCGTAACAGGGGCACCTAGGCTACCTTCAGGAGGCTTGGCTTCCCTCAATCCGATGCTCACCATTGTCCGAAAGGTTTGCACTCTGCACAAATCAATTTAAACCCCAAACTATAAAAAAGGAAAAGGGTAGGAAGAATAACTCTTCAGTTGTGCTTTGAATTAAAATTTCATCTGTTTTATGGGTGTTTTCTGCAGCATTGTAGCAGCTCAGCGGACACAGACTTGCCTAGCGTGATGACTTGTGCAAACTATCTCAAGCTGCCACCTTACTCGTCAAAAGTGGCTCTCTCTTACCCTTCTGTCTTTAATGCAGTTCTGTTAAATCAGAAAATATTGTGTTTATATTGAAATTGTTAATCTTTTCTTTTGGTTTTCTTTTTCAGGAGAGAATGAGGGAGAAGATCTTATACGCCATAACAGAAGGACAAGGATCGTTCCACCTATCCTAGTTTCTCTAACTTTTCATTCGATAAAAGGGTTCTTTCAGGACGTGTGAATTTGTAATTAGTAGAGTAGGTGCTTCTCTGGTGGTAGTTAGATGAAAAGGAAAGGGTCATGGCAGCTGAGGTTTGAAGAGGAGCTGATTGGCATGGAACAAGAGGATGCTCCTACCTAAATGGATATATGTATATATTAGCTTAGTAGTTATATATAGTTAATTGGTAGCAGACTAGCAGCAATAAGTTGTACAGGAGTAGCTGGAGGGTTTTAGATGAGCGATTTGGACTATGTTTCGCCTTGAAGCAGTGCTTTTTCATGTACAGATCTCGAATCAAATATAGATTCCGTTTCTGCATGTCGATTTCAGTTTTTGTACTCTTGCTCATGTCATTAATTTTTTTTTTTTGGTTGCAAATTGATAAAAATGTGATTGAAGTAGTTAATTTTTTTCTTGCATCAGTGGAAGAATTTAACATATCAGTACTGAGAGTCGTCCCCTATCAGAATAAATCGGGAGATGTGTTCAATTTTTAGATGGATTTTTTATATTTATTTTCCTTTACATTTGCTTCTGAACTTTGTTTCTCATATTTTTCCAGAGATATATATGACCTTCTGAGAGGTTGGATTTGAGTTTGAGGATTTTCCTCTTTGCTGCAGGTCAGCATGATTTGATTTTCCTCTCTTGATTGGGTATTTGACTAGAAAGGGTGGCATTCTTGGATTTGGGTTTGAGGATTTTCCTCTTTGCTGCAGGTCTTATAAAGCATGATTTTCTTCTCTTGATTGGGTATTTGGCTAGAAAGAGTGGCATTCTTGACGGAGTTTTCTCTCTCAATAATTTGGTGAGACTTATGGTGGCGTGGGTAGAGTACTTGACTATATCTTGTCGAGTTTTGACCGGTATTCTTTTTCTTTGTTTTTTGTTCACTTAGCCCATTTTATTGGGTTTAGTCTACTTTGTTTTTCTTTCTTTCGCTTTGGGTTGCTCAGCAGCTTTGTTTTTTAGCGGGGTGTTATTGATGAGATTCTCTTTTGTGCCATGAAATTTTATTTTGGCCAAAAAAAAAAATATACATCGTGTAAAAGAAAACTTGAATCATGTAATAATAATATGCACGGAAAAATTGTAAAATTTAAAGAATTAATATTTTTATAACCGATTCTGAAAATATCAGAAATAAACTTAGATGATGATAATATGTTAAAAGAAAAGTATTAGATAATACCTGAAAGTTGAATATGATTAAATTCTCGTATAGATTATATAGCATCCAATAAAATACCAGTATCTTACATGTAGTATTACTATCGAAGTGGCGGAGGAGAGAGTACATCTTATCGCGCTGTAATGTTTTAGCCCCTTGACCTTGATGATTGACCTGTATAAGATGATGATAACACCTGCCCCCCAAAAAAGAGTGGTTACAGAATCTTATGAAGATACTGACGAGATGTTTGCAATGTGTTGAAATATTACCTGATACGTCTTTGGTCCCTTCTTAAGTAGATAACCAACACTGTTGAGATTCTCTATAAAGGTGTCGATATCCGGAACTCTAAGACAGATTCTATCCGCTAAACTATATATTTCCTGCAACCAAGTATGCAAGGACGATTTGATAGTCGAACAGACAACTCCTAGCTACGAGAAGAAGTAAACACAAACGTACAGAAATTGAAAAACAGTCTTTCTGTTGCAAATCCGATTGCTTATTGAGGGCACTAAGAAACCGTTTGGCTTCTTTTTGTTGACTCATCCCTCCACTTCTTCCGAAATCCACAATGCCGTGCTCATCCACATACTTATCATAGAGCGATTCCTTCATTATTTCAACTACATCCTGCGAAAACCACTGTAAATTAGAGAATGCTCGTAAATCTTGTTTCTCTCTAAGAATACACTTCCAAAATCACAAGCATTAGAAAAAACGGTTCTCTCGGACATGGTTTTTAGATTGCAGCTGCATCTCATCTGAAATGGATTCTTCCATAGAAATGAAAGGAATTGGTATAACTACCATAGCATCTTGAGCTGTTATTTCTTCTCTTAAATCGATTCTAGCTCGAGCTTCTGCCAACCTCACTAGACTTTCCAGCTGCCTAGCTGTTATTGGAGTGCCATCAGCTGATGAATTGTGGTCTCTGAGGCGCAAGTAAAACTTCTGCAGGATTTCTGCCGCCGCCTTTGACATCCTGAACAAACCGGAAGGGAATTAGGATGGAGAAACAACTACATTTTTTAAGTTGCAAAGGCAGAGAGATCACGTCAAATTACCTGGGGAAGACATAGCTTCTTGCATAAGCTACATATTTGCGAAGAAGTTGGCCAGGTAAGGGAACAAAATCACTATCCCTCAATGGATCAAGTCTCATCCTTGAAACTAAAGAGCCACCTGTTACGCCAGCGTTCTCTGATGTGGTATTACGTGAGGGAGAAGGCATAACTGGGGAGAACCCTGATCCTGTGGAATAGGTTACTTCCGCATATAGACATATTAATCCAAACCCAAAAGACGTGACTGGGTGACTGGGGAGTATTACCTTTGCATGGCTTTTCTGACGAAGGAAAATGTTCCCCATATCCAGCATGTAGCTGTGAATTACAAATAACAGTCGCTGATGTTTGAAGAACATAATGAATAATAAGATCCAAATCAAGTAAATCTATAAAAGCAGCAAGTCCACAGAACTTACTGACATGATGTGCTCTGAGACTCGCTTATCCAGAAGCTCATCTGGTTTATCCAGCAGCATAAAGACTAAATCAAACCGTGAAAGAAGAGGAGCACTCATTTTCAAGTTTTCATTCACAGTTTTTGCACGGCTGCAATTTAAATTTGAAGCATGGCTGATTATGTACAGTTTTTTACGTAAGAAGAAAAGAGTCACAGAGCATTTGATCGACCATCTTAAGTAGTCCAAAAGGGATGCATTAATAAAGAAGTGAACTTACTTATAATGACCTCCAACAGGATTTGCTGCAGCAAGGACAGAAGTGCGCGCTGATAAACTAGCTACCAACCCAGCCTTTGCAATTGAGACACATTGTTGCTCCATGGCTTCTAGGAGGGACTACAATAATCCCAACATAAGTAAGGCTATCTATGATATTTCGGAGGTCTAGTAATAAATCTCCACATACCTGATGTGCAGCAGACATTTTATCAAACTCATCGATGCAGCATAGTCCACCATCCGCAAGTACCATAGCACCTATTGGGACAGTCAATTCTAATGGGAGAAATACACATAAAATCCAAGCTATACTAGAGGTTCAACACGAGGACATAAATACCAGCCTCAAAAGAATAGTCACTTGTCATGGGGTCCTTCACAACAGCTACAGTTAGACCAGCTTTCGTGGTGGCATTACCACAGACATAAATACCACGTGGAGAAAGAGCAGCTGCTGCTTGTAGCAGTTGGCTCTTGCCTAGTCCAGGATCACCTGACGATATTACAATTAAAAGAGAATATAATAAAGCAGTATAACAGAACTTAAAGAAATCTAGGTGTCGTTACATACAAAAGACAGGAAGAGAGAGAACATACCAACTATAATGACATGAATGTCCCCTCTGACAGGAACCTTGTTCTGGTCTTTTACATGCTTTTGTACACCTCCAAATAGCGCTAGTGTTATTCCCGCTGTTGAGAAATGTGAAAATTAATGCACGTCAGACATCCCGTAATGCTTATCAATCAAATGGAGTTGCAAGCCAACAAAACTGAAAGGATACGTTTAATTTGTCTAGAGCTTCTAAAGGCACAATCTTGCAGAAATAACCACACACACAAAAAAAAATGGTACAAAGATAGAGACAAGTGAAAAAATTAAACTATAATGAACATTATGGAAGATTATGAACTATCTATACAACTGTACCTTTAACAAGCTCATGTCCGTATATAGATGGACACACAGACTGAAGGATTTGCCGGAAGACATCTGAGCCATGTTCCCCTGAGAACTTCACAATAAATTCCAAATCCCGCGGAGAGAATGAGAATAAGTCAAGCAGCTCCGTTACCCTGGCATGAGAATCAGACTCTTGCGAATCCTGATTGACAGATTGTGACTTGGAGTTTCTGATTGAAACTGCTTCCAGATATAAATAGTAAAATCCTTGATTTTTACTCTTAGATTTTCCTGTAAGGTATTAGAAAATTTTTCTCTTGGCATTAGTCATGAGAGGTGGTTCCATTCACAACTTATAGATATGCTTGAAATGATGTAGAGAAAGAACACGATTTGTTGTCATATACAAAACCGATCTAAAATAAAATTAGTTGAGTATTAACTGCAGCAGAATCTTTTCTGTACCTCCACCAATGTCCATGTAATTGTTAATTACTCGAATAATTCCAGTAACTGTCACCACATCCCCTGGAATGCATGCATCTACAAGATCGTCAGTCAGTTCACATTCTACAGTCCGAGGAACCCTACCTTCTTCACGATCTTCAGACTTAATAAGTTCCTGTACCCTAGATCAGTTCAAAAACAAGAAAAATAACTCTGTTATCTAGGGGAAGGTGTGTATACATTTAGATTCAACACAGCAATAAAGTAGTTACCGTATTTTCTGAATATCTATTGCTCGGGCAGTTGATCGAATTGGAAGAAATGTTTTGCTTTTGCATCCATGTAGCTCACAAGTTGGTGGTGGTGAAAACTTTCCATCAGGAAAGATGCGTGTGATGCTGCTTTTACACTTTGCACAATCAAAAGTCATTTGTACCACCAGAGGCTTGACCATGCTTACTTTAACCACAGTACCGTGCACGGACACAAGTTTATCTGTTGATCCCGAAAAGAAATATAATCCAAATGAAGTTAAACATGAACATATGCTACACGCACCCAAAGAAAAAAAAAAACCGAACATAAGTGTGATAAGAAGCTACCGATATAAGCTGCTTTTAAGTTCTTCAGAGTGATAATAGACTGTGAGTAATTGTGCAGGCGAATAATCACTTTCGCACTACATTCCAACCTGCTCTCTCCTATGGTCAATAGAATCTGATTGTAACAAAAGTTGGATTAATCCTAGGCTACCAAAACCCTAAAAATTCAGATAAAACATTCAGTCATCAATAGTTTGTACCTGGTGAAGTGCCGTGCTCATACATTTTAGAGCAATTTTAGGAGTATCCTCTAACATAGCATAAAATTCACCAACTTCGCATATTTTCCGTAATTGTTGAAAGTCAATCGACAGAACAAAGATACCATCACCGTCCTCTTTAACCTATCAAGAGGACATAAGCCAGTTCATTGATGTGACAAATCCAAACCCTACCGCAAATAGACCTTTGAAAGATGAAGAAGAGAAAGTAAATGAAAGAGATCAGTGACCTGAGAGGCAAGGATTTGACCGGATGGAGAAGAAAAGAAAAAAATGAGCTGTGAGATCAGCTTTAGCCATCCATTTTCGACAGTGAACTGGCTCTGAGGAAAGTACACATCCAATATATCGCCATCCAGATTGAAATCACCGCCGCTATGCTCTCCGACGATGTTCTCCGTCGTGTACATCTCGACCGGAGCACGGAGAATCCCCCTAGATCCTTTTCGCGCCAAACGTTCCCTGGTTTTGGCGGGAAACGTAGGAGAACGATAACGACGGAATTGCTGGGCCTCGGGTCGTTACAACCAGAATTTATAGTTAGTTACGGTCTGCTGGAATCATTTATATGGGCCAGATTCTGTAGTCGCAAAATTCATCATGCTCAATCGTACTGGGCCTCGATAAGCCCAATTTTCCTGCACTGCCGCCTTCTGGGAACTCTAGACGAGCTCCAGCACATCAACGTGCATCATCGAGCCGTTCGATGTCCACCACCTGTCCAGATAATACACAGGTATAGTATTTCACTCCAGCCCCCTTTCTGTGTCTATATTCTTTTTGGCCAAATCTCTCTCTCTCTATAGACTCTGTTCAAAATTACAGGCGCAAAATCTCACCGAAAATGGGAATCCCTCTAAAAAACGGCTAAATAGTAAGCAGCGAAATATTCAGCGATTGTAGGAGAAAGGAGGAAGAAGAAGGGAGCTAAAATTAGGTATGCATATGGCTTTTTTCCTCTCACTCTCTCGACGCCATTTCTACATTTCAGCATCATTAGGGCTTAGTGTTTCTAATTTGTGTTTAGGATTTTTTGAATAAATGTCTGTGAATTCACCACACATCGACCTGAACTCCGACGTTGTGGTGGGAGAGCGAGGTTCCGAAGCTCATGGGATTAGTGTCTCTGAGGCGGCAGCTGAACCTGTTAGTGAACCTGAACTGGTTCAGAATCCATTGACGGAGCTTGTGGAAGACAAGATTGACGATTCTCAAGAGGCAAATGGCTCGACGGAAGGCATGTGCGAGGTGAGTAACGTGGATGATGTCAAAGCTGGTGACGATTTGGCTGTGACACTTGCGGGTAGGGAAGGTGCCGTTGAGGATATTAATAGCTTAGAAAAAGCCCTAGTTGATGGTGAGGATAAAAGCAAGTTAGATGAGGAAGGGTCTGTTTTGGAGTCAGAGGCTAATGGGACGAGAGGTGTTGTGGGGATTTTGAAGGGGTGTACAGAAGAGAAAATTGTGAGTGCTCTGGATAGAGGTCCTTCAGAAAGGAGTAAGCTCAATATAGCGAGGCATGGAGGGGATGATTCCGTGCAAAATAGTAAGGTAGCAGAGAATCAGAGGGCAAGTGAGCGGCATAACAGCTTTGATAATCAGATCATAGTGGAGAATAATGACCCATTACGTGAAGAGGAGAATATAAGTATTGGGTCAGCTTTGGAAAATCAGACCAATGAAGCCGATTCTGTAGAACAGACTAAAGGTGGGAGAGGCTCGAATAGTGTGGATGTAAAACCGCCGTCCTTAGAATCAAAATTTCAAGCCTCTGATCTGGTGTGGGGCAAAGTAAGGAGCCATCCTTGGTGGCCTGGGCAGATATTTGATCCATCAGCTTCAACAAAAAAGGCGAAAAAGTATTTCAAGAAAGACACTTATCTGATTGCATATTTTGGGGATCAAACATTTGCTTGGAATGAAGCGTCAAAGGTAAAACCCTTCCAGGAACATTTCTTCCAGTTAGAAAAGCAGAGCAACTTGCAGGATTTTCATGATGCTCTTGATTGTGCTTTGGATGAGGTTTCTAGAAGGGTAGAGGTTGGCCTTACCTGCTCTTGCTTGCCTGAAAAAATTAACTTTGGGCTCAAAACCCAGGTGGTTGTGAATGCTGGAATCCGAGAAGAGTGTAAAAAAAGAATAGATGGCGGTGGGGACAGATTCTTGAATGCTGAAGCCTCTTTTGATCCTAAGAAGCTTGTAAAGTGTGTAAAAGCATTAGCTGAATTTCCTCTTGGTGAGCCTAACAGATTAGAACTCGTAATATCAAGGGCTCAGATTTCAGCTTTCTATCGATCGAAGGGTTATTATGAACTTCCTGTATTCACTGTGCTTGGAGGTTTACTAGAGAATGATACAGAATCTCTAGAAATGGAGGAGACAAAGGAGCATGACAGTGAATTGATCAAGGATGAAGCAACGGAGATCAAAGGTGATAAAGGGGCTCTGGTTCAAGAAGGAAATTCAAAATCCCAAGACAGTTCTTTCCTCAAGCGTAAAAATGACTGTAAGGTTAGTGGGAAGCCTGGCAAGAAAGAGAGAACCTCGGCTGATGTCGCGGCTGAGAAGACTTTTCATAGTCCAAAGAATGAAAATGGATATGAAGGCAGGAAGTCCATTTCATCTATTTCCGGCAAGAAACGTAAGCCTGTTGATGCAATTTCTGATGATGACTCAGCAGTGAAAAGTGGAATTGGTCTAGCATCAACTCAATATGGCGTCAAATCTGTTCAACCTAAGCGAGGTTTTGGAGTTGGAGATAGCATTAAGAGGGTTGCAAGCAAATTGAATAGCTTGAATGCAATACTCAAGCCTCGTGACAAGACATCTCTTGAACCATCAGGTAAGAACAAAACTGGAGAAAATAATACAGATGAGAAACAAGAATGTAGAAAGATTTCTGGATTAGTAGAATCCTCCTCTCTTGGTGATTTGCAATCACAGCTCTTTTCTGTTGCTAGAGATCCCAAGAAAAATGGATACAGCTTCCTGATTTCCATGGTTGATTTTTTCTCAGAATTCAGAGACTCTGTTAGCTTAAGCAATGGAAACTCAGAGGAGCTGGAATGGTGTAGAAAACTAGTTGCTGATTGCAAGACTGCCAAAAAGTCAACCAAAACAGAGAAAACAGAATCTGAGTTGGATTCAACGAAAGACTCTTATCGGACTGATAGGGTGATCCAGAAAGATACCAGGCCAAAGCCGAATTCAGATCCCGAGTCAAATGTCCATTCAAATGATGCTTCTGTGGAAGAAGACATCCCTCCAACGGCTCTGATACTGAACTTCTCGGATCTGGATTCTATTCCTTCTAAAACCGAGCTGAATAAAATCTTCAGCCGTCACGGAGAGTTGATTAAATCTGAGACTCAGGTGCTGAAGAAGAGTACTCGCGCTAAAGTAGTTTTCAAGAGAAGCTGCGATGCAGAAGCCGCGTTTAGCAGTGCAGGGAAATACAGCACTTTTGGGCCTTCACTAGTTAGTTATAAGCTCAAGTATCAAAATAGTAAAGGCTCTCCTCCATCTGTGGCAAAGAAGCCCAGAAAAGAAAACAGTTGACTTGAGTTGCTAATAAGATTATTTAAAGGGGTTCTTTGTTTGGTTTATAGCTTGTCTTCGTATAAAATTTTTAAGATTGAAATTAGATCGATGTCATCAAGGGATAGATTTCAGTGAATTAGGTACGTTTAGGAGTTTACAAATGGTGTAGTTTTTTGCCTCTTATTACATGTTAGGCCATTCAACTCTTTACCTATCTCAGAAGAAAAGCTGTAGTTGAATATGTTCTCAGCTAGATTTTTATGGTCACAAGTTTATAGCTCATATTGAATGTTTATACAGGTAATGAAACCTTTAAAAGTATAAAAACCTGTTTTCGACCGAATAAAAATTAATTGATATTAATAAGAATAATTTATTTATTTATTTATTTATTAATAATTTAATATAATTTAAAATATATACGTTAAAAAAATGAGAGTCGTGTAATAATATTGTCATGACTATCAATTTATTATTAAATTATATATCAATATTTATAACCTAAAAAAGAAAAGAGAAAAACCATAATAAACTAAAATGAAAGGTAAGAGTTGTTAGAAGCAAATATCAAATTCGAACTTGGATGAGTGGTTAGTGACACAAATAGAGTTGTTAGAAGTTCTCCATAGAAAACTGGTCTTGACCTCCTCTGCGGAGAGTGGCCTTGCTCGAACAGTTACATGTATCATCCCCAGTCTCCTCTTTTCAGTTTCTTTCTCTTAACTTCACCCAGTTTCAGTGAGAAGAGAGAGAGAGTAGGCGCAAAAATGGCTCTCGGATTTCTTCCGTGAAAAATGGTCCAAGTTTCACACAAAGTTACGTCATTCGAAAAATTATAATATTTTTAAATTAATTTTTTTTTAATATTTAATTTTAAATTATTAAATTTATTATTCTAAAAAAGAAAGGCGACAAAAGAAGGTTTAAATTTAATTTTTATATTATGATATTATATGATTTAAAACCTTAAATATATATATATATATATATTGAAACCGCCTCCCCTAAGTTCAAAAAAACACCGCCATTAATTTGTTCTACTCTTTCGCTCTCTCTCTCTTTCTCTTCTGGACTCACAGTGAGCCCGCCTCTGCTGTTTCGAAATTCGAGTCTCAGACCAGATCCATTGCCATGGACTATTCTGAATCTAGCAGCGATCTCCAAGTGAAACGCCTCAGCCTGATCGATTTCTCATCCGAGGACGATTCTCTTCTCTTCGTGCGTCCAACTGATGACCTCTTCGACCCTAGTTCATCAGCAGATTCTGTTACCGAAGACAATTTCGAATTGCCAGAGGATGGACCTCAACCGCTGCAAATCCAGTCCACGGAACCAGAGAGGGTTATAAGAAATGGAAAAATTAATTTGCGCAAGAGTTTAGCCTGGGATAGTGCTTTCTTCACTAGCGCGGGTATGGCTTTTCTTTGTTCTTTTTCTAGAATTTTTCTTTTCTGTAAAATTATAAACGCGGGTTGAAGGATATCTGATCTTCTGAATTGCAGGTGTTTTGGAACCTGAGGAGTTAAGTAGCATGATTGACGGAGTTGATAAGCATGGAAAGCATGTGCTGTGTGGAATTCCGGAAGATGTGCAGAAATCTACCGACTCACTGTCTACATTAGCGAGTGATAGTTTGACAGTAGAAAGTATGGAGGCTAATTTATTTGAAGATCTGAGAGCTTCGATTCAGAAATCCAGTGGAGTTCGAGGTCTGGTAGATTCAACTAGTAAAGCTAAATTAGGGTTGCAAGAACCCCGAAAAATGCCACGTTAAGTGAAATTCTGCATCTGCACATGATTTTGGATCAATAATGATGCTCTCCAATGTCTGTTCGTTATGTCGGTATTCCTCATGCTTGTATAAATTCACTCTTGCCCAGCTTATTCTCGTTTATTGTTGTGTTTTCTTTTCAGCTTCTAGAAGAATCGAAGTTGGTTCTCAGAATAAGGCAAGTTTAATCAAGTCTTGAAATAATTAATTACGGATTCTGAGAAGGAAACCTTAGGAACTTGTGACATTGCCTTGTAAAATTTTCAGATGCAGGGACCTGCTTCCAAGCGGACAACTATTAATGGCATGGAAGTACAAGGGAAAATAATAAAGAAACGCCATTCGAGTCCAAATGTGTTGCAGGTACAATAAATTGAGCAGTAAGGAGTTGCTACAACATGCTGTATTTAAATGTCTGATCGTTATGTACACTGGCCATTGAATCTGGAACTGAGTTGGCCACTTTACTGTGATATAAGCATATTTCTCATTTCAGAAAATTTTTTGGCCTATTTAATCAAAGTTTTCTTATGGATCGAATTAATTTCATCTGTTTTGAAGCAACCAAAGATACAGTGCAAGCTTCCTCCCAGCTCAACAACAGCAAACAGAAGGGTTTCTCTTAATCATAATTCTGCCACAGTAGAGAAAGGGAATACAAAAACTGCTTCTGGTAACAACCAATGAGAGCTTCCATAATTTTTTAATTGGTCTTCTTAACAGGATTAGTAGTTTTTATAGTTCAGTACTTCACTTCATATGTAACTTGCATGGCAGAGAAAGGGGCTTCAGGGCTTAAACGACATACTTTGAGTAATCCAAGAAATGTGGCTCCTAAGCCAACAAGTGCAGCTAAGAAGGAAAAAAGTTCATCTTTTGATAGTTGTGGAAGTTCTTCCTCCGGAAATATTGGAAAATCCCTTTTCAGCTCAACAGAAAGAAAAACAGATTCAATGACCAGTAATCCACATTCCTATGGTTTCACTCATAAAACTCCATCAAGAGTTGTAGGAAGAGTAAAATCTCAGCCTGGAGACTCACGCCTTTCTACTTTCTTAATGTCCATGTCCAAGCATTCCTCTGGAACTTCACCTGCTAGTTCTATTAGTGAATGGTCCACAGAGTCATCCCCAAGCTCTACTCTTGAACAAAGATCTAGTAGCTCAAGAGCTAGCATGGAGACTTCGTCTTCGAAAAGCCTCTCTGTAGGCAATGATGCACCTAAGGGTCCAAAGAGACAGTACCATTCTAATGACAGAAGCCCAGGAGGAGAGATTCAGATACTAAAGAGAGCTTCAATCGGAACTGCCGCACTTCCTCCTCCCTTGTCAGCCAAACCTTCAGGTCTAAGATTGCCTTCGCCCAAGATTGGCTTCTTTGATGGGGTTAGTCCTGTTCCCCCAACCCCCCCTAAAAACATCATTTTGGCATCCTAGGTGGGAAGTGATTTTGCAAATAGAAAGGATGCCATTGTTTACCTGAATTGATATTTAGCTGCCTCTCTAATTATCTTTTTGTGGTGCTGTATATATTGGTATATAACGTAATTGTTTGACATTATACTGTGCAGTCGAAATCTATTGATAAATCTAGTCCTGTTTTATCTGGCGGGCCACCTAAGTTTGGAGCTGGAAATCTCGGTACTAGTGGGTCCCTAAACAAGGCAAAGCATGGAAAGCTTCAACCTTCCAGAATGGCATTGAAGAGCACAAAGCCTGTTTATCAGAAGAATTCCTTACATACCTCATCAAAATCTCCTAAACCTGTTCAGAAATCATCAAATCGTCCAGTGAAGGTCTCTGATGCTCCAAGTGATCTTAAAACTGCTCCTGGATTATCATCCCCGATGTCTTCTGAGTTAAGTCCAAATAATTTGAATGCCAAGAAACTTGGAGGTGAAGAATGTGATTTTGAATATGCAGTTGATGGTTTGGGAAGTCAAGTTAGAGCCATGGATCTCAATACAGACTCAGAAAGAGCTCACTGATGACTTTCTTTCATTAAGTCAGCTTAATATTAGCAGTGAGGATGAAGGGCAGCATTCTGAAAACTGAGAATGTCGAGGTTGTTAAAGCAACGTAGCATCAAAGTTTATTTTGGCCATGTTGATGAAGTTCATTCCCGACATAGAATGAGTGGCTCATTGTTGTAGTTTAGAACTTTAGAGACGCTATTGAACGTGTATAATTCTTTGATTCATTTTTCGGTTGCTGTTTTCCGTTTTGAGTTTTGGGTACAATTCACACTATTCGCAGCCCTTTGTCCAGGAAAACAGTTTGGAGCACATGATCCGACAGGAGAAAAAATTATGTCGAGAAATTTCTTATATGAACATAACTTTATGTATAATTCCATAATCTTAATAAATAAAATCATACAATTTCTTTTGAGAATAGACTACGAAAAGCGTGCATTATGAAAGAAGTGATCAGCAATTAATGGCTAACGAAAAAATATAAGAGCATAAATTTTGGAACAAAAAAGAAGGGGGGTCATAAATTTCAATAAGAAAGAGTATATAGCGACAACTCTGGAATGTTAAGAGTAGCACAAGAGCGCCATATGAAAACTAACAACAAAAATTCAAGGATAATAGAAAACTCTGCCTATGAAGTTCTAAGATCTAGGCTTCTCCTTCTTTTCCTTGAAGAGAGCAAGGAGGGAAACACCAGAAACTTTCACGACCTTGAATCTAACACCGGGAATATCTCCAACAGCATGTCCTTTTCGTCCAAACCCAGCAATCAAAACTTCATCCTGCATAATAAAAGTACAAAGATTTAGCATGAGGAGAAGGGCCATTTTATAGCCAAGGCTTAATCTAAGAGGAACGCATACATTTTCTTCAATGTAGTTTAAGCAACCATCATTGGGCACGAAAGCTGCAATCTTCTTCCCGTTTTTGATCAGTTGAACCCTAGCACACTTTCTGATAGCAGAGTTAGGTTGCTTAGCTTCAATGCCTCTGAAATCAGATTAACACCAAAATTTCTTATCATGGAATAAAATTTGAAGCAAAAGTTTAATTACTTGCAGGGAAGCTTACATCTTCTCGAGAACAATCCCTTTTGCATGGGAAGACCCAGCAAAGGGCTTCTTCCATTCATTTCCAAGGTGAGACTTTTTGTATGACTTGTCAGCCCACCTTTGCCTTCTACGGTGGGACTTCAGCTTGCGACCAGCTCCCATACCACGCGTCTTCCTATAAGGAAAGCATCATCAAACTCCCAATGCAACCAAATGAAGCTAGAAATTTGTTAGTAATCCAGGTCTGAATTTTTCCAAACTCCTAATTGCTAAATAAGTTGAAAATTTATACTAAGATTAGAAACTGAAACGGTGTTTAAGTTATCTAATCTATAGTTTCTGAAGCTTATGTAATAGTTTCTGAGGCTTGGTAGCATAGACCGGTCATATTGTAAGTAATGTGCCTGATTTTATACTTACACAATTTCTCGCATCCCTAAAAGATAAGAAATACTTAAAAACGCTTAATTGCATCAATATCCACTCCTTCCAAAAGAGAAAGAAAGATTGATACCAAAACTCATCGCAAAATTTGTACTCAGTTCCACAGAATCCAATTATTGCATACAAAGTAACCTAGATCTGAATCATGAAGCCTAGATTTGAAACTTAAGGAACGCAAGGTTTACGTAAGCTAACAACTCATTGGAGTTGAATATACTCAGAAACTTCGAGACGAAAACTGGATGATGTGAGAAAGCATAGAATAATAAAATCGAAAAAGAACTAGCGCAGATTTTCGTACCCCATGGAGACTGAGAAGAAAGTTCCTTCGACAACACAACGAGAGTTCCGGAAGCTCGAAGTTGATACAGCCGCAGTGAACCCTAGCCCCTCAAGAGGGGCTGTGAATGACTTTAGTTATATAACGACTCGAGCCGGACAAATCATTCGACCCATTCTGCAACTTTGGGCCTTTATCTAGAACTTCTACCAATAAAAGCCCATCATATTCGGCCCAAAGTATCGGGTCGAAAAAACCTCATAGCCTGAAGGGAACAAATTATCCGCCAACCTGGAACCGTCATCCACTACTAATACGGAAGCTATTGCGCATAATAACGAATCATCCGACGTCGTTTTCTATTCTGGTGAGAAAAAACAAACCGCCAGCCGTCGATTTGGGTAATGTCGGAGGTTTGGTCATATAAAAGTAAAGTTGTGAGAGAATTTTGTCATTTCACAATTCGAAATCCAAAAGAGATTAAAGAAGCAGTGAAGCGTTCCAGGATACATGATCATATGGGGATAATAGCTATTCATCCATACAATACATAATGTCTCAGACAAGGGAACAGAAAAAAAAAGCCAAATTCGCTGAGTTGGCAAGGGACCACTTAGCAGTTTATCTTTTTCTTAACCGACCACCGCCTGAGAACCTGCCACCACTACCGGCGGCAGTCACCCCCGCCACCACCCCCACCTTTTTCTTCTTTCTCCTCTCTCTGGTTCTAACGAATTTGGAATACTAGATTTTCCATTCAAGGAAAAGAACCCACATACCAGATTTTGAGTGACGGAGGGTATGAAGGTTTTGGGTTCTTTTCCGAAAATCTGGTATTCCAAATTCGTTAGAACCAGAGAGAGAGAGGAAGGAAAAAGGCGAGGGTGGAGGCAGTGGTGAATGGCAAGGCTGGCAGGTTCTTAGGCGGTGGTCAGTGAAGAGTTATGAGGAAGAAGGGATCGTGCAAAAATATTAAAAAAAAAATGAATGTTTGGGGTTTAAAACTAAACAAATTTCTAAATGAGTCAGCAGGTGGTCCCTTGCCAACTCAGCGAATTTGTCCGAATTTGGGTCTCCTCAGATAAACAACCAAAATACAATTATCAGGTGACAATACGACTGTCAAAGTATTCATTTACTATTTCCGCAGCCGTGTAATCCACCGCATCAGCTAAGCCGAAAACATCTCCAGAGAAATAGATACAACAGAGTGTCCCATCTAGAGCTTGGACTACCTGTCATGGGTCACCAAGAGCAAGTTTACATTTAAAACGATTGCGGAAAGTAGCGAGTAATAGAAAGATAGATAGATACTAACATGCCAATTTCTATTTCTGGCCTTTCTTCCACAGCACACCAATCTTCTTCAACACATTTCCATTTTTCTTCTTGGGCGAATCGTCATCTTCAAAATCTTCAGAATAAGGAGAGCCCAGAGGAAAATTGCTCGCGAGAGAGCTAGTTCTCTCCACAAATTTCCCATTGTTTCCATTTGAAAGCATATTTGCAGCTGCCTCAGCTGCTTTCCTCCACTGATCCGCTTGTACTTTCAACCTCCTCAACTCAGTTTCCAATTCGGAATTTGCAGCTTGAGCAGCATCTAACTGTTCAGTTGCTCTCATTGCTCTTCTACTACTTCTATCTGCCTCTTCTGTTGCATGGTTTAGTTTCATTAACGCCTCTTGCTCTGCATTTACCTTCCTTTCATTTTCACTTTTGATTTCAATCTTACGCATTTCATTTTCATCCCTTAGACTCTGCAACTCATTCTCTTTATCCTGCAAACTTGCTTTCACTTCTGCCATGTCAGCTTCTGTCTTCTTCAACTGAATTTCAAGGTCGGATTCTCTTTCAATAGATATGTTTACTTCATTCTTTGAGCTAAGAATCTTGTTTTGATCTAAAACACTCTGCAAATGAGCTTCCTTATCAGTAAGGTTTGCTTGCAATTGTTCCATACAAGCCTTGGCCCATTTAAGTTCTTCCTCCACAACAGCCTCTTTCTTAGAAGCCTCTGATTTTGTAAGTTCAACTTGTTCATAAGCACTTCGAATCTGCAACGTGCTATGAATATACTCTTCATGGTACTTTCTCTCTGCTGCATCTAATGCAGATTTCAGTTGACCCACTTCAGATCTTAGCTGCTCTGTTTCCACATTTGTTCCAATGCAGGTTCTAGAAACATCTAGATCGGATTGAAACTTGTTGACAAGTCCCTCTAGTGTCAAAACTCGAGCTTTTGACTGCTCCAGCTCTAATGATAAGGAGTCGTACGCCTCTGTGGCCTTGATTGCATCTGATCGGAGCACTTCAATTGATCGGTTTGCTGTTTTTAATATTGTTTCAGTTTTCTTCACTTCTTCTAGAGCCTGACTTTCAGATTCTTTGCAATCGCTAAGCTCAAGTTTAAGCTTTTCGACAAAAGAAAGAGTTTCCACAAGCTCTCCTCTCAAGCTCCCAATTTCTCCATAAGCAGTCTCGGCTTTCTTACCCAGAGCAGCCTCAGATTCAGACACCATTTCAAGCTGATCCTTGAGCTTCTGAATCTCATTCATGGCAGAAGCCAAAGCAGAAGAATCTATAGTATGTTGCTTCTGGACGGCTTCAAGTTCAGATTGCCATGCTTTGTCTCTATCGTGAGAGATCTTACGGAGTTCTTGGACACGATCATCGTCAGAAGCAGAAAGTTCTAGAAGCTCCTTCTGTGATTCCTCGAGCTTTGCTGACATGGCCAGGAGCTGCTTCTTGGTTTCTTCAGCTTCCTTCTCTGCTTGCTTCTTTGCAGAATCATTTGAGTTCAGTGCATCTTTAGACTTCTTTAGTTCATCTTGGAGTTGAGCGAGCTGTGATTCCAGTTCAGGGACTCTTGTAGGCCGTTTTTTCTAACATAAAGAGACGGAGAAAATCACTTAAGATTGACTAGTGAAAATGGTTCAAACTTTAAAATAAGCTACTGTAAAAAAATTATAGAAATTTTTACCTCAGATGCTGAACTTCTTGGAGATTTGCGGTCAGTGGTTTTAGGACTTTGGTTCTTAGGTGTTCTACTAGCTGCTGCATGTGGAGAGGAAATTGGGTCTGAATCTGAGTCTGACGTTTTGAATTTCTGAGCAGTTCGAGGTGTTATGGGGGATTTCCTTAGAGGTACTTCTAAGGAGCCAGCTCTATATTTCAATCACAACAACGATCAAAGTAAGCTAACGCAAACGAGAAGAAATACAAGTACCAAGGTTACGGAAACTAATAGTAAACAGTCTTACAAGAATAATAAGAAAGGAAAGGGACCAAAGTATATGAACAGGGGAGCAATATTCATGAAAATCTTCCAAAGGCACTTTACCACCTCTCCTTTCCATTTATTTATAAGCTATATAGCATAATACTGTTAAAACTAACAAGAGGAGCAATAAACCTACAGAATCTCCATGGTGTGTCTGAGAATCCGGAGGCGTGTATTTTCACATCAGTCGGTAGTGATCTATACTGATCTACAAAGAATGCCGATTCTTATAGAAACTACTAAAATGAACTGTTCGAAAGATGCCATTTAGAATGTAACTCATTTCAAACAAACACAGTCCCACATCCTCAAACTAAGATAACTTTACGATTAAATATTAAAACCATGTGACTCATACAGTACTCACTACTTGACAATTCCATGACGGGGGAGAAAAATTAACAAATCTAGAAATGGACATCAATTCTAACTAGATAGAGATTAAAAATATTCAATCTTACTTCGCCTTGGGAGTCTGCATATTTTGTCAACTTCAACGAAAAAAAGAAAATAAACAGAGCAGGTAAAATGATTGATCTCTACTTTGAATCTCCCCTGACCCACAAAACCTGCAGCAGTTCAGAAAAATCTTAGCTGAGATATAAGCACATAGAAGAGAATCTCAATTTATTTTTACTTTTTTACATTCATTATCAAATTAGATCAGCACCCAAATATACAATTTCTTCAAGGAAACTCCATGGAAACCACCCCCACTAGTACCAACCCAAAAGTCTAGAAGATGAAGTTGTTAAGAAAATAGTAATAAAGAAAAGGGTACGAGAAAAGTTGCAAGAAGCTTATAAATATCAAAGAAACTATTTTTCAAAACATTTTCATATCTCCTTTTCCAATTACTATTAGTGACTTAGTCCCCACTTTTACTCCAAACACTGCGCTGTGTTTCAAACACAGTTATAATGGATCAGTGGGCCAGTAAGAAATCAGTGACAATAATAAGTAAATTCCGGATGCTTAAGATCATAAGCACGCTCGTTAAAAGTGGACCAAAAAGGTGAAAGGCACTCAACAATGTAGCCCGAATAACTGAAAGTCTAAAGCAAGATAATTATATTTTAAGGGAAAAAAAACAAAACAGAGAGAGAAAAGAGACCAAATTTATGAGGGACTAAAGAAGTTCGGATGAAGGAAGGAGATGTTGAGCAGAAATGCAGAGTGAAAAATTTCAGATCTCTTGGACACGAAGACCAAACCACATATTAAAAACAGAGCATCATGCTTAATAACAAACGTACCTACCAAAATCAAAACTTTGAAACATTTAAAAGCAGAAAAAAAAAAATGAAGCTTCTGTTCTTCATGCGGTAAAAAAAAAAAACCCTCGCAACAAGGTCGAAGCTGAAAAGACGCACATTTTCATACCGAAGCAGAAAATCAAGTTTCTTCCGACTACCGTTTCATTTAAACTTACCGGAGCTCTCTCTGTTTTCTGGAGGAGCTTGCTCTGTTTCTGAAACTACCTGAAGGGACAGCAAGTTGGCTTTACAAGACCCAAGAAAACCCTAGTTTTAGAGCGCCACTGTCATTTTGCTAAAGTGTTAAGAGGGCTCGTTCCATTCGTAGGCTTAGTTAGCCGTACTAGCTTCTTCTTCTTCTTCTTTGAAAATTTAAAAATAAAAAATGGAAAAGTATCTATCCTCTCTCTCTATCTCCCTCTCTCTCTTCTGGCTCAGTTTTTGTCTCTTGGTAGTTGCTATTATCTGTCAGTGCAAAGACTAGACTGGAGGGAAAGCCTGAAATTCTGAAAGGGAGTGAGGTATGGTGGAGAGAGGGAGAGAGAGTGAATAAAAAAATGTAGTATTAGTGAATGTTGTTGTTTCACGCGCCACTGTCACGTGGTTTGTTTGTAGAGAAGAAGGCTCATTTTTATTTTCTTTTTTCTTTTTTCTTTTTCTTTTCTGGGGAAGAGCGGCTAATTTCACTTACCGTCGTGACCAAGTGCGCGCCAAGTCCCGAACAAACAGTAACTTCGTTTATATGAGTTTGGATTTCGCGTTTGAAAATCGCGCGTTGGACAAACTGAAGTTTACTCTAGTGTTTCAGCTTATGCATTTGATTCGTTATTCACTAGTAATTAAATTATTCGATTTCTTGACTAAATTGATGGATAAAATTTGCTAGTGTCCATGTGCTTCGGAATTGTTTAGTAGTTTACGTTACGCAGTAATGAATCCGTCATTGAATCTTAGCCCCTAATCAACCGTCTTACATATTATTATTTAACAAAGAGACAAGAAGTAGCTCAACTTATTAACTTATTATTATGCATCATTTCTATCATATCGTCAAATATATATAATAATTTTATTTATCAAATTATAAAAATAATATATAAATTATATTCATATAAAAGTTTCGATGATGATTGCTTTTTTATCTAAAAACTAAGAGATGTTTTAACGTCTAATTCAGATTGAGAAAAAGGATTTTGCTTCTTACATCTATCCTCTCTTATAGAAACCAAGGCTAATTGGAATCAACAATACCTCGAGACAATGTAAAATGTTATTTTAACCTTTCAGTTGTCCCTGGAATCTCTTGCAGTTGCATTGGACCACCACAAAAATAAATGCCACAACGGCCAAAGGGAAAGAAAGCCAATCCAAATCAAGTGCGGCCAAGATAGTTTACAGCCAAACAAGTTTTGTCTCCCCTTTCTAGCCTTTGAATTTAAGCAATCAACATTACCATTCTTCAAATTTCACCGTTGTTGATTTTCATCAACCCCCTTGACCTACGGGCGGTGCATATAAGCCCAGGTCTTGACTACCAGTTATTGACATTCAAAACAAGCTGTCCTTTTCTTTCCCTACAAGTGAAGAAAACCATTGGGTAATAATTATACATGTCACGCTGTCTAAATACATAAACCAAACCTCGTACTCAGCTGGCCAGAGATGGGAATTGAGAAAGATTAGCCATCACCACTGGGGTCAATTGTTTTAACACAATGGGACACACACCAAAAAGGGAATCATTTTTCTCTTTAATATTATCTCGCGCACAATCTACCTTTTGAGAAAAGTAATCAAAGATATAGGTGCAAAAGAAGAAAGGAAGACGTATTATGTATATAGTAAGCAAACATTGCTTAGATTCCAACTGAAGCAATGAAGATGTACTATCGTATTTTTCATCTTTTTTTTTTTTTTTGGGGGAAACACAACGCAACTAACAAATCATATCATTCTCATAAGATTTGGACATATGCAACAAGAGAATGTAGGTACCGTCATTCTTAGATCAAGATCCCTAGGTCTATGGCATCTATTATTACAATTATAGCTAATTCTCCAAAATAGTACTTTAAAATTGATAAAAATATCCAGTTGGAATCATGTTCTATGCATATATCTGCAATATTAATTAAAACTCAAGAATGCTGAGACAAATGTTGGGTATTTTATGGATCAGTGTCTTGATAACCACTAGCCCCACCTAGTAAATAAGGTACATTGCTGGACCACTAGGAAAATCTACAGATTGGTTTGTATTTACTCCAGCAAGCTATAATGAATTCAGTATGCAATTACAGCTACCCATACCTTTTTTCAAAGTCCAGAACTAGGATGCTTTCACTAACCATAACATGGTCCTCCTTTTTTTTTTTTTTTTTTTTTTTTTTTTAAATACATGCAATAAATCAAACTTGTGGCCAAGATACTTGTAAAATAGTGTAGAATATTATAGTCAAAATTTTGCATGCCTTACAGATGGAAATGGAAGGTTCCTCGAACTTGAACGATCAATATCAAGATAACATGCTGAGATTTCTGGAAGTGAGTTTGTCACCGTGCAATGTGATCTTCCAGCAATCAACTTGAAGAACAAATACAGACAACCTTTTGGGCACAACTGCATATTAAGTCCAAACGACAAAACATTCATCAGTTGCAATTTTTGCTATTTAGAGAAAAAAAAAACAGTTCAAGATGAAAAGGAATTATACTAAATTACATCAAAAACATACTTGAAAGTGAAAGGCTACACAGCCACCAAACTATTATAAAATGTTTGCTGTAAGAAAGGTCAAATTATAATATATAAATGTTGCTTATGCAATGACTATTACATGATCATTTCCTGATTGGCTTTAAAATTTGGGGAATAAAGTACCTCGAAATTTATCATCTGTTGTCACTATCCCAAATGTTTCTGCTGTTTCACGGATCATGATCCCTTTCACTCCAGTATAAGATGTTACTTTACATTCAGCAACTGGAAAAATCATAAGCAACTGCACAATCATTTTCATTTCCAATAATGCTCCTAATGAAGTGTCATGGAAAGGAATATTGTCTAACCTAAGATGATAGCACCATGAAGATCTGCATTGAGAAGACACTGAGCCAACTGATTTTTCCTGCAAGATTGGAAATTGAAATTTTAATAAGTGAAAGGAAAACATAGCTGCAAAAGCATAAGAAACTGTATTATAACCACACAAGCGTCTAACCCGGTAGCTTTCAAATGTTGCATCATGTAGCCTTTCCACGTTTCATGCATTGGCCTAAAGATATCAAACCTATAATTGGGACAAAAACCAATTATCTATTTGAACAAATTCCCAGAAGGGAACAAAGAAAGTAGAACTCAAGTTGCAAAGAACATTTATACCTTGTGGCCATCTTTTCAAGATCAAGATTTAAATGAACCAAAAAAAAAAAAGAAAAGGAAAGAAGAAGCAGCCACCATCAATTTTTAGCGAAATATTAGACTCACTTATGGAACTCTTGAGGTAAATCAAATGAACCACATCTTTTGTGTTGTCTCATAGACATATGCTTTTTGGAGCGCTTTGAATGGCTCTGCATAGCTCTAATATGTGAGCTAGTTGATACTGAATGTTGTCGAACCAAATTATCAAGAAGAATCCAACTGTCAAATTTTATGCCCCTAGATCCCTGCATGTATTTGTGAGCAGAATCACCACTTTGAAGTAGCTCGTGCAGAAAATTATCAACCATGCGTCCTCTTCTACCTTGAAGCTGCATGAAAGAAAGATATAACGTCAGGAAAGCATGAATTTTTGTTTCAATCTATAGTGACCTTTGCTGATCTAGTTTGAACAGGTAGGAAAAACCTCAAGACTGGTTATCAATAGATTTTCATGTACATCTGTAGAGAGTTGTGAATATGCTGGGTCATTTTCTTCGACATCTGTAGAAAAAATTACTGTTGCTTTATATCCAACAGATGGAGCTTAGCATATATAGCAAAACCATATCAGTACCTTTTGTAGTAGCACGGCCTGAGAAAGAAAAAGGCCCTGCAGATAAACCCAAGAAAACCAATGACATCATATACCAATTTTCTATTTCTATACGTCATGGTAGACCAAGATGAAGTGTACACGAGATATTTATTTATTTTTTCCTTCAGAAGAGAAGAGGGGGGGGGGGGGGGGGGGGGGTTCTGAGGCATATCATCAAACACCTTCTGTTCACTCTTTACTCACCATACTCTACCATCTGATTTCATCAAAGTCAACAGCCATTCCAGAAAGTTGTCTACTCTACTTTTGATTTGTATCTCATTGTATTAATTAGTTAATTCCTTTAAACAGTCAGCTTTTTCTATAAATAATCATACAGTACTCTTTCAATGGTAGAGTGAAATCAATGTTCAATTCCTCCTTTCTCTTATAGCGTGATTAAAAATATTAAACCTAAATCCAACAGTATCCATAGGAAGAGGTTTCAGATGGTGTATAATCAGAATTGCGAAGGTAATTAAAAACCCATAGAGAAGTCAGTCAATCAAAACGATATTAAAGAATCGTAGCGAGAGGTAATAATGCAGGCATAAACAGAAAGAACCTTTTCTGGCTGATTTTACAGAGGACGGAGTAGCTGAAGAATTGGATAAAACTCCTGAGGAAAAAACTGAAGACGAGCTAGTCCTCTGAGCTTCTTTCACATCCTGCTCATTTGATTCCCTTCTACTCTTCTTTTGTTGTTGAAGAATCTCAGCTTTGGCTACCACAAATCTTCGCTCCAACGCCTCCAGACTGCGTTTTCGTTGATCTTGCAGATTTGCATCGTCCACCATCGGAGCTACAAAGATAGGTACAGCAAGCTGCAACAACCAAAAAAACTGCAGTCGACCACCATAGAAAATCGAGAAAATCCATCAATGAAATGAAATCTACAGAATAAAAATTACTTTCAGGTTCAAATTACGATGAATTATGAACAGATCCTGCTCTATTGCTTCACTTTTGAACAACACATGACCAGTAGCGTAAGAAACCCTATCAATTTGACGAGGGAAAAGCTGAAAAGGAGGGAAAAAGGGATTTATATAGCGAGACTGTTCGTTGAGTTCCAGAGGCTGGAAAAAAAAAATTGGTTGGGCCGTTCTTTTGACGGCCCGCGGAGCACTGGATCATGTGGTCCACCACTACAGCAAGAAAATGAGAAGCCCCCACGTCATTGTCTAGTCACTCGAAGACAAAAGTTTTATCCTCTGCATGACTATTGACGTAGATTGGAATTACAAATCAACACGTTGACGAAAACCAACGGTTCAGATCTCATGGCGTGAACTTGAAGCAAAATAACACTAAGAGTGTCAAAAAAAAAAAAAACCGGCCATAGAAGGTGCGAGGCGCGAACTCAACCGTCAGACACGCACGGATAGAGCCAGTAACACCAGCCGTTACTGACACGGCATATCAGTTGAAGACGTGGAGAGATCCCAACCGCCGTCTCCCGTCACAGCCGAATAGAGATCACATCGACGGCTATTGTCCATCGTCAAGTCTCGCTCTCGATCGCTGCAAAAAACCAGAAGTAATAAATAAAAGCTTATAACAGCAAATTAATGGCGAGTTGATTAGTTAACCATTCAATTCCAAAGCATAAAAAAAGTTGATAAATGATTCATACCAAATGAGTCATATATTCAGAAAAACTACGAATTTCAGCGTCGGAAAGTGAAAACTAGCATGTGGCAGAGGCGCCTTTTGGCTTTTTCTATGGATAATTTACTTTTTTGTTTTTATAAATGAATTAGCTTCGATTCCTTTGAATGGTGGTCGGTTAGGGTTTTAGATGATTAAGGAAAGCAGATCCTAACATGACTAACATCACGCTTGGAAAGTAAGAATGTCCGATTTTCTTCTATCGCCGATTCTCATCATTACTCTGTAAACACACTGACACAAAAACAGTAAATCACATGCTTAGCTCAATTCCTCCATTGAAGAAGATAAATTGAGCTTGCTGAACTTTTTGATCTCGTAACGGAGTACTTACTGAGCGAAAATGTCTGAAGCGAGAAGATCGAGTTCATGGAGGGACGAGCTGGCAAGTCTGGTAAGCGATACGGGAATACGATACGCAGCAGATCCAATCGGAATCTCAACGACGGCATATGAAATATCGAGAGCGGAGTATTTTCCTTCCGATTCTCGGAACTATGAATCCGACGAGCCGGAGAATTTGAAGGATCAGGTTAAGGGATTCGCGATCGCTTGGGGTGAGATTCTTCTTGAATTGGGAAGAGGATGTAAGGACGTTGTGAAGCAGAGCTTGATTTCTGAAGATTCATACATTGCGCAAAAGCTCAAAGGTCCGTGCGAAAAAGTTGGTGCCAGATTGAAGTTTCTGAACGAGTACTTGCCAGAAGATCGCGATCCTGTTCATTCTTGGTCTGTGATCTTCTTTGTTTTCATTCTCGCGCTCTCAGGTATACTTAGTTTCATTCCTTATTAACAAAACTGATAAAATTACTTGATCTGTCTATAAGATCTTGTCTCATACATCTGGTCATTATAAGCTAGATATCAGCCACAAACATTGTTACATAAATTTGCAGCAATAAAGGTAAATACGGGTCACGATAGCTCGTTCCAACCAATTAGGAAAGTGCAAGAGCATCCTACTATTGCTAGCCGTATACTACTACCGGATGGAAGGCACATAGCTTATCATTTACAGGGTGTTTCGTCGGATAGAGCTAGATTTTCCATAATGGTTCCGCATTCTTTTCTCTCCTCTCGACTTGCAGGTAAAAATATAAACTTTATGACAAGAGCAGCTAGCTAAGACTCCTCCATCGTTTTAGTTATTTATAGTTTTAAGTACACTTATGACAGGCATACCTGGAGTTAAAACATCATTGCTTGAAGAGTTTGGTGTTTGTCTGGTCTCATATGATCTTCCCGGGTTTGGGGAGAGTGATCCTCACCCGATCAGGAATCTTAACTCATCGGCATTTGATATGCTCTGCCTAGCTGATGCTATTGGTGTTAATGACAAGTTTTGGATTCTGGGCTACTCAAGTGGGGCCATGCATGCTTGGGCTGCTCTCCGATTCATTCCTAACAGAATTGCGGGTAAGCAGTAAGCTCGAGTTTGATATTTTCTGTATGTAATCTGTTTGTGTCGGACATAATTTTGATTTGTGAGACGATTTGCTGGATTTTCAGGTGCAGTCATGGTGGCCCCTATGAATAATCCATATGAATCAAGCATGACAAAGGAAGAGATGAAAAGAACATGGGAAAAGTGGGAGTCAAGAAGGAAACTGAGATTCTTCTTAGCTAGAAAATTTCCCTTATTCCTCTCTTACTTCTATCGCAAAAGCTTCCTTTCTGGAAAGCATGAACGAGTTGACAAGCGATTGTCCGTGTCTCTGGAAAAGAGGGTAAGTTCATTATCAGCTGTAGATGTACTTATAATTCTTAATTGATAATGCATAAAATTATTCTTTACGTTGCATGTTATGTGACACACTGAATGGTTATACTACTTGGATCTTCAGGACGAATCATTAATTGAAGGGCCAAACTTTGAGGGATTTTGGTATAGGGATGTAGAGGAGTCGATCCGCCAGAAAAATGTGAAACCATTTGTGGAGGAAACTGTGCTACAGGTATCAAATTGGGGTTTTAATCTGGCCGACCTTCAGGTGCAGAAGAAGTGCCAAAGAAATGGCATTCTTCCTTGGCTTAGATCCATCTATAGTCAGGAAGAATGTGATCTAGTAGGATTTCGAGGCCCAATTCACGTATGGCAGGTTAGAATCCCATATGTTATACCTCTTTTCAAACAAAAAATAAAAAGTTGGTCTTATTATTTGTTTTGGCAATCTGAGCAGGGAATGGATGATAAGGTGGTCCCACCATCAATGGCCGATTATATCAGCCGGGTCCTCCCGGCAGCTAATGTCCATAAGCTCCCAAATGAAGGCCACTTCTCGTTCTTCTTTTTCTGCGATGAATGCCATAAACAGATATTCTCTACACTTTTCGGAATCCCCAAGGGACCAATCAACATAAAAGATAAAATGGAAGAAACTTCTCCGTTCTAAGGAAATGAAGGATCTGAAGCCCAGAATGCTGCTGATCTTACTACAGTGTAAATGATTTATCGGACACAAATACGAAATTGTTTTTCTTTTTAGGTAATTTAAATGCCAGTGCAGCAGTTCTGTCTTCTAAATGCTTCTAGATGTAAATACCATACCACTGGTTGGTCCTCCGCTGAATCTCAATTAATTGCTTTCCTCCAAAAATTTTGGACAATGAAGCTCTGTTCTTACCCTGAGATGAAAAAGAAAAGAAAAAAGGCTGCAATTAATCTGAGTTTGTTCAGAATCTTGTGGTATTATCTAATACAGTTCACTGATTTCCTTATTCTGTTTGTGTCTAATCTGAAATTTAAGCTTTTTCTGAAAAGTAATAATGAAGCTGCAACACGGCTCAGAGAAATAAAAGCATACATTCATTCACAATAAGAAACTATGGAAGTTTGATATGATTTTGTATACAGATTTTGAGGAAATCAAAGAAAAATTAATCAAATGGAGAGAGTAATCATAACCATCACAACGTCAATTAAACAAAATAACATACACCAATAGATGAATAATAAAACTGTAAGAAAAAATATTGGATTCACAACTTCAAATCAAGCATTTTTATTTTGTTATCCTCCTTTTATACTCTGCATTTCACTTTCAGTATTTAGTTATGAAGAAGCTGATCGATCAGTTCAGCTCACTCCATTGCTTCTACCATTTTCCGCTTTGAACCCGCTCTCCATCTTAGGTGGGCCGGAATGCCGCCTAGTCCCGGCAGGTGAAGAAAGAGGATATGACAAGCGCTTCTTAACAACCTCGCTCGAACCCTTTTCTGAGGTCCCACTCTTCTCCACCCCCAAAGGACTTTGCAACCTAGACTTAGCCTTGGTTGACTGAGTTGGTGTCATATAAGTTGGAACCGCTTGAGAGCTAGCAATACTCTCATCGTCCCTCAAACTTGTTGACCCACCGACACTATGCCTCCGAAACCGATCGGACTGCATACTAGTCACACTTTTCGAGTCATCATCTGGGCTTGGGCCTGTGCCCCAGCTTGCCCTCGGGCTTGGAGACTTCAATTTCTTATCGGCCGGTGAAGCTCGCTTGACAGGAGTTGATGAGGATTGGAAAGTGGAGTTGTTGTGGTTGTTGTTGTTGTTGTTGGTTGCTTTTTGGCTGGATGCTGTTGGGGAATTTGTCTCAGAACAGTTGAGTAGATATTGAGCGTAAGATTTGCTGATGTCACCTACAATACCAGTACGGCTTGTACTACTACTCTTTACAGAAGAATGATCATTGTCTTTATCTTGGGGCCCACGAGATGCTTCCCAAGGTCGTGCTGCCATCCACCGTTCCAACCAGCTCCAGCCCCAGGTCGGATTGGTTGGGTCCATGAACAATGGGTTTATGGACCTCTCAGAGTTTTTCAAGTTTTTCTGTCAAAAAAACAATTGTGTAAGGGTTAGGTCAAACTGAAGTTTTTAAAGTCCAAACTGGAGTTCCAAATGCCAGCCAGAATGCAGCCTAAAGGCTAAAACCATATATAAGAAGAAATGAATAACCTGATGACTGAATGCATATGCCAGTGCTCTTTCCCTTCTCATAGAAGCCTCATACTTGCTTAGTAGATTAGCTTCAATTTGTTCTTTTGATTGTAAGCTATCATCCCACTCCTCCCCCATCTGTTACAAAGAACAACGAAAATAAGTTAAACCCGCCAAGAGTTGATCAAATGATGTAGAGGATAAAAGTTCAAAATAAGGATCAATGAAATGAACCCGCAAATTCTCAAGCTCCTTTGCATGTTTCTGAAGAAGTTGTTTCTGAAGAGCCTGATTCTCCTCCATCATATGAACCCTCCTAAAACGGATTTGGGACTGGACCCGAGAAAGAGTCTGCATACATTTGAGTGTATTAACAGCTTGCCGTTTCACAACGGAACCTTCCATAAGTGTTTTCAGCCTAAGCAGCCCTCTCAAAGCCCTTGAAGCCCTCCTCGCCTAAAAACAACCCATAACATCATATAACAAACCATAATAAACTAGTTTGAAAACTCTACTTATTAATCCTAATCATTTCTTACCATATATCCACGATACGCAGTCTGAATCTTGATTGCCGCCACCTCCTCTGTTGATTTTCCGGGATATCGAGTCACAGAAGGGAGTTTGGTAACCTCAGGGGTGGCCTGAGAAGGAGTTTCTTCAATAGCTTTATGGGTGATAGCAACTTCAGTAGAACTAGGATGATGGTTGTTTTTTTCCTCATTAGAGTCATAGTTGGAATTGACCTCTTCTGGTTGAGGATTAGGAATAGGAGGTGGAGGAGGAGGAGATAGTGTCTGAATATTAGTCTCTAAAGATGCAGAATCGGCACTTTGGTGTTTCTGTTTTCCGAACCATTTCTTCTTCGAATTGTTCGAGTTCGAGGCCTGCAATAATTCGGTTAAGAACTTGGTTTTGAAATTTGAACTATAAGTTTATAGTTCACAAGGAGGATGATTTCATTTTGAACCTGGCTTTTCTTCTCTTTGGAGTCTGGGCTGAGAGCTTTCTTCACAGAAGAGAACCAATTTCCTTTTCTCCCCATATCCTTCTTTCCTCTTCACTAACTCCTCTGTAAATTTCGAAATTTCAAACACCTCAAGTGTTAAGAACAGATCGAGACAAAGTTGATTAGAATTCCACTCATATATGATATATCAATTAAAATTGGAATGACTGAGCTCATGGAGCACAGATTACGTCTTTCCAAGGTTTAAAACTTTTGAATCCAAGTTCATAAAATTCCCAACTTCCTAGTTTCCTCCACCGACACACTCTCTACCAGAAATTATGATGCCAATACAGTAATTAAGCGGCCTCCAATCAGATTTCGCAACACCCAGATGTTGAAATTTAACAAACTTCAAACAAAACCTTTGACCCATTTTCCAAAATTCATTCTTTTTCCAACAAGCAAGCAAAAATGACAGAACAAATAAAAAAGAAAATGGCTTCAAAGAAAAAAGAGAGAGAGAGAGAGAAAGAACCCTGTGGAAATGCAAATGGTAGATCTCTAATAAGAAGAGCTTGTATCTCTTGACAGAATGGCCTCTCTCCTCCTTACTCACTGATCTATGTCCTTTCTTTTTCTCCTCGATAAAAGAAAACAGAACAAAATAAAATGGAGGATTGGGATTAGAGCAGCGAATGGCACTTTTTCATTTCACCCACCTTTGTTTGCTGCAGGCTCTGCTTTGCTACATTCCTTTAACTTGTTAGGAAGGGAAAAACCTCAGAACGCTCAGATCTTGACATTTTCCGGGAAAGATTGCAATGATGAGAGGGAATATGAAACAGATTAGCTGGGTTCTGCTAATCCGACCCCACTCTGCCTGGACCCACTCTTTTTTTTTTTTTTTTTTTTTTTTGTTAATTAACAAACTCCGATTTCCCTTCTTCGTTTTCTTTTTCTTTTCTACTTTAGATGCTTCCCACTTTCTTCTCTTCTTCCGATTCTTCCCTCTCTCTCTCTCTCTCTCTCTTTCTCACTATTTACCGCCGTTACTTCTGCAACTTCAGTCCAGTTCCACTGCCCTTGGTCTTTGAAAATGTCGGTTTCAGTACTATTAATAAAAGTTCACGAGACCGTTTTCTTTCTTTCTTTTCTTAATCAGAATGACTGTAACAACTACTAACTGCGTCCTGATCTCTACCAACGGATAGAATTTGCTGCCGCTGCATAAAAACGCTTAATCCAGTAGCGTTTTAATTTTCTAAACCGCCGTTTGGTTTGGGTCCCCATAAAATCTAAATTTTTACATAATATGTATATTCAAATTATGATTTTGTGCCCAGGAATACTAAATATCAAGATGGATGGCAAATTATTGATAGATATTTATTTAATAAATTATAAGTGATCTTGTCTTAGTAATCATATAAAGTTAAACCTTTTGGATGGCTGTTAGTAATCATTGTCTTTTGGTTTTTACTCAATATATATATATATTTTTTTTTATGAGATTTTTGAAAAATATGATAAATAACATAGAATATTTAAAAAAAATATGAAACTTTTATGATAAGTACTTTTACTATGGTTTATAAAAAAAACATCCCATTATTTCATAATTTATATGTAACATAGAAATAGGGACCCAAATTAATGGAACTTGGTTTGCTGGCAAACCCAAGAAAGGGCTTGTTATCAATTATATTTGTCAGATTAAGCAACCTAACCCCTTAATTTAATGCACTGTGGATTTGGAATAGGCAAAAGGAAGTACAGTAGGAATCAGAGAACATTTCACCACTTTATAAAGCTGTAACATTATTATTAAAGCAAAATAATAACCCTAAGAATAATTTTTTAAAAATGCTACAAAATTAGAATTAGCTGTAAATTCTCCACTTTTTTTGTTTCTTCTTCTGCTTTCCTCTATTGTGGCTGAATAGCATTTGATGGAGGAGTTAGAAGTTGTTTGGTTGGTGTGATTCCGGCGAGAAAACGCACACGCCATAGCATGATTTTGGAGCAACCCTTTGATGGAATTCCCTTCAAATTGTCTTCATCTTCAAGTACTACTTGTTTCACGAAATTGACTGACTTCTGTTGGGTATCACAGAAAATTCATTCAGCTTAAGTTTCCAAAATTTTCATTTTTAAAATTTTCTTTAACAGATTGATTGCTTTTTTGAATCATTAACTTGCCTAATGACTAATAATATGTATTGGAGGATGACCAAACCTCAACTAAGCAACTTTATCCAACATCTTATCAGTTACAATAGTGAACTAGACCCCACTTACTTACCAGCCAGTGTCTAAATATGATTAGCAGCATAACATAATTAACTGAATTGGGTTGGTCTTTTTTCGCCATTAAGAAGGAATAACTTCAACTGTTAAAGATATGAATCGATGGGGATCAATGTGTACCTGAGAGGTATCTTGCACGGAGGAAGTTCTACCCCATCGCTCGGGGTCCCACAGGATCGAACTGTTAAAAGCAAAGCTTGAGACATGAATTCTGGGGGATTTGGAATCCAGAGATTGTGTTTGGTTGTTCATTTTTCGGAGATGCCACCCTAATACTTGCGACGAATCACATACGGGACCTTCTATCCTCACCTTCTTCCTATTTTCTGTCACTTGTGCTGTTGGCCATGTCCCAAAAACCCTGCCAACACACATAGGAATGTTTAGAAGTTATCTAATCTTTCAAAAAATTTAAGCTGTTAGATCATTGGATCATGTTTATGTTTGAAAACTTGTTTTCGGACTACTTTTGAGCCAACTGCCGGATAAAAACTGCAGTGTGAGTTAAACTGTTAATAAAACATATGAGATATTGTACATATCAAGATCATGGAACGTTAATATGACCAATACTTTATATGCAATAATGAAATAATCAATTTGAGATTTAAAAGAAAAATTCATGAAGGATTTCATACTGGATTTCTCTGAGCTCGTCGAAGAATCGAAGATCATAAACATTGGAAAGTCCAGCAAAATGAACAATGCCACTAAGCCTATGATGCTCAATGTGTTTAAGTGCAACATTTCTCTGATGATTCATCTCAGCTTCCCGGTCTGTAAAATTCTTCTTGAACACCAAATGCCTATACATAATCCCTGTTTTCCTAAGCATTTCAGTAACCTTATTCGAATCCCTCTGAGCCTCTAAGACAATCCACAACAATGGTTGAGGCACCAATCTTAAAGTATTTGCTAATCTTCTTAACAACATTTCTTGAAACTCATCTCCCATGTTTGTTGTCGGAGTGACTATGATCACAAGTTTCCTCAGTCTCAATTTGGTTTCTTCCACAAGATCTTCTTCGTCCCGATCAGTTTCTTTCTCAGAAGTAGCCACCGAGGGAAGTTCATTTACCAAGCTTGTGTTGACATTTAGAGCTCTTTTGTGCTGTCCCTCAATGGGCTGAGGTGAAAATTCAGAATTGTTTGAAGGAAGCATTGGAGGGTTGGAATTCGACTTGCCAAAGATTGAAGCCTTACCGGCTGGAGCAAAGCCGGTGAAGAATCCCATTACAAAGCATAATAAGAAATGAACAACTGCTTTCTTCCACACCTGACCTTTCTTCTTTGATCTTTCTGTCAAACCCATTTGGCCTTTTTCCCTTTCTTTCCTTCTCGGAGAAAAATTTCCGGGCTAGCTAATGGGGAAGGATTATAAGATGGGAATTTGTGTGTTTGAATTTTGTACTAGGAAATGCTTATTATGAATTTGATTTTGTGATTGTTATTGACTTTGATTTCATTTCATTTTAGCTGTTGCTTGAAGTTAAATTCATAGAGTGAGGGGCGTTGTTTTCTTGAGTTGCTTTTCTGCACACCAAATGGTTGTTGGGATGGGAACACATCAACAAAAATGCAAATACAAAATTCTATCAAACAAATGCGAACTATTTTTGCTTGATTGGAGTTACATCAAACAAAGGTTTATCGTTTTTAACACATGTCTACTAAACTATATGTTTGGTAATAATAAAAAATTCACAACTGCAACGTCCATCACAAGCGAATTGAGAAAAAGAGAACTTACCTAACCCTAAACAAGAGGGCTTAGTGGTAAAGTGGGCATGGACTCTTATTGTTGAAGATCGAAGTAGAATGACTTTACAGATATGAACAAATTTACGATAATTTATTAGATAAACTATATTTACGATAATTATATTATAATTAATATTAAGTAGATATATACAAATTAATTGATTCATCGTAAAAACGATTTCCTTCCGAATTTCTCGGAGTTACACATATTTAAATGCAAACAACTAATTCATAACATTCTTCTTAGGACAGTCGGAAATTACATTATCATACCTTGTCGGAGACAAATATAACGTCGAATGCATACTTTCATACTTAGTATCTTCCTTTTTTTGATGAACTGGGGAAGATGCTTATTCAATCGGAAAGCATTTTCGAACAAACTTGCATCCGATTTATATCGCTCGTCCTCTATCATTCAAAATTTTTTTACTTCATTATTTCACACCAGGCCAAATGGAGTAAATCTCCATTTGGATTTATAATCCACTTCAGCTCCGAGCTATCCAGCAATTGTTATATAAACCTTCTCTGCATTCGGAAGCTTTACAGAGAAGCTCTTAAAGAATTTGACTACTTACGGAAGAACACTAAATTTGCACTTACACTAAATTAAGAAATAAAAGAAACGAATGAGCATCAAGCAGAAACCATACGGTTCTAACGATCAAGCACAGAAAAACTAGTGACGTAAAGAAAGAGAACAACCTCAAGTTGCCTATACAATTCCTTCTTCTCCTTGGATAAGCCTTTTTTTTATTTTTTACTTTGTTCATTCCCCAAATGTGAAGCTACTGACTTTGATTCCTTAAAGACACTGAATCCCTCTACCGTTTCTACCACCAGAAAAGAAGATTGAACGAGAAAATTTTAGCTAAAGAGTAGACGACTGAATGCCTCGATTTGATACACGAAAAAATAAGAGGAGACGAAAATTACCAAAAGCAGCTGCCTTCCTCTTCCTCTTCTTCACAGCCAATGATCTTTCCTCTTCTTCTTCAGAACTATAATTTGCGACCAGGGTCGTATCCCCCACGACATTGTCAGTTTCTTTCTTCGTCTACATGAATAAAAAATTGCAGCTTAGAACAAGTATTCATTCCTCTTCCCCATAATCAAGAGAACTAAGAATGTCCATTACCTCGAACCTCGTGAAATCCTAGGCGAACCTTTTCTTGTCGAAATGCACCCGGCCGAACAGAAAGGAGGGCCCTTTCTCTATTGTTGCAGACAAGTGGATCTCTGCCACAACTCTCGTCGTCTCGAATCTTCGGACAATATATATTTGAACCCTAAAAAAATCAGTTTTTCGGACTGCTATTTCGCTACAATCACGCAGGAGGGGTTTAGGGTTTATGAAGGAAATACGCGCCCTTTTCAGTTTATTATTATTATTATTATTACAATTATTATTATTATTACAATTATTATTATTATTATAATTATTTTATTTTACTAACCATTTATTTTCTTAGATTTTTCGTTTTTTAGATTATATATTTTATTTGTTGCAATTATTGCATTATTTTCAAATTTCATAACATCGATCCACCTTGAAAGCAAGCTCGAAAAAATCAAACAAGAACTGCACATAACATCTGAACAAACAAGTGCAAGTTTTTTTTCATCTGCAATCAGCATAAACAGATCAAAACACACAATCTGGTTTTATCCATTCAAAACAAAAAGGAAACTGATTATACATATCTGAAACCTACAAACCTGGGAGAGTGAAATTAGATGGAGGTCAAACAGATGATCTCCTTCACCGATCAAATTCAGCAAAACGACATATCGTCTTGGAAAAATACAAGCCCATCTTCTAACCAGGCAGAGAGTGTTGGGAGATAGATTCTCTCTTCTTGTCACCTATTCATCAAACCCATAGTCCTCTCCAAAATACTTATCCACCAAACCATTCGCCATATTTCTCAAGTCTTCATTTTCGTGGAATTGAAATCTCTCCATTGCATCGATGCCATCCTCCCGTTCAACAAGCTTTGGGCCTTCACCATCTGGCATCCCTCTCAATACCTTCATCCACAAGAAAAGATTAGAAGAAGATCCTTTGTAGTGATCCTTATAAATTTATAGCAAGTGGCAGTCTGAACCATCGGATTTACTTACCAGCTCAATGAATTGAAGTCCTAGTCTTGCAGCCTCAGTGTCTGCTGATCTAACCAGGTCAACAAAACTCGGAAGAATTCCTCTACCAACAAGTGAGACCAAGTGGTCCACAATCAGGCTTGGTTTTCCATCACTTTCTGCTGAGGCAACACAGAGGTTTCCTAAAACGTACGCAACTTCTTTTCTTACGTCAAATGGGGCTGAGGATAAAAGGCGTAACAGCAAGGGCACTGCTTCGCTTGAATATATCAACCGCTTGTGTTCGACTGAACCTGCTGCTATGTTGGATAGCACCCAAGATGCTTCCTACATGATACAATAGAGATTTAAGGTGAGTTCAATTAAATTTATGATTCATGTCGCACAAGAGAGAGAGGATAAAGTACCTTCTTCAAAACCCGGTGTTCGCTCCTCAGACATTTAACCAAAACTTCGATTACCTTGTCTGAAAATGTCATTTACTAATCTAAATTAAATTTTGTCGGTTGTCTTATGAAGAGCGGTACATATTGGGAAGTGGTAAAGAGGAGTAACTTGCCTGTAATTTCACTTCCAGGAACAAGGACAGCATCAATTGTTTGTGAATCACCAGCCACGAGGTTACCTAAACTCCGAAGCACCTATGTATGATGTCAATAATAACACAAAATCCACATTAAACAATTCAAGATCTTCCTAGTCTTTTACATGATCCACACAAGTTCAATATTAAGTGAACTAACATTATAAACAAAGACAAGTAGTACAGCGTGCAATCTTGTTATAATAGATTTGACATAATGATGCACTTAAATGTGAAATCTTGTTATTATATATTGAGGTAGATTCAAAAATCGATGAAATAAGAAAATCAAAGTACCGGAATAAGCAGTTGCAAACTATTCGATCTTGCCATTCTGTCCACAATTAGCTGGAGGACATCACTCTTCACCAGCATACTGGTGGCAACATTTGAAAGTGCAGAGAGATACACAACCACCCATGCTACTTCAGTTGCCAAATCATCATCCCTATACCCGAAAATGCAAAGCATTCTCAGACTATTGAACATAATATATTTGAGGAAAAAGAGTAATGAAATAATCATTTCCAGCAACAAATTGAAGATAGAGAATTGAGCTCCTCTAAGTGTCATATTTATTATTCTACTGAGAGTAGGGTCTCCTTATGATTGGGAACATTATAGCAAGATAAATAAATAAAATTTCCTGTTGAACACTATTAACCTAGGTTTGTCGTTTATTTTGAAGTTATTACACCCCACTTACGCTTTTCTCAAGTGACGAACAATTGCAGCCAGTACCCCATCAATTCTTATAAGTTCTGTGGCAGCTTTAGGATCTGGCCCCTACAGTCAAGCATGCAGAGTTATTTCTAAGTAACAAGAAAGGTTGTCTAAGTTATTTCAAAACCTTGATGAGGTTGGACAACGCCCAAGCAGCTGTTTGAACTGTTGAGCCTTTGTTTGGTAGCATCATTTTTGCAAGTGGTAGTAAGGCCCCTTGAGATAGCAATACTTTTCTCAGCTCCATTCCTTCACCAGCAACATTTCCAAGTGCCCATGCACACTGTTCAGCAACAGGAGAGGTACTTTTTTCTGCATTATAGATGCAATTATTGATTCAACACTTCAACTAGATAAATTCCAGCAACAGGCGATAATGAAAAGAATCTATAAACCACTATATAACCTCCAAGATGAGTAATGAGCAATGGCAATGCAGGCAACAACTTTTTGGTTTCCTCGGGATTTCCAGCCGCAATGTTTGTAAGGCACCAAGCTGCCTCAAGCAACTGCAATATAATATATAAAAATCATCACACCCAACCATGAAGATATTCATGTAAAAGATTCATCAACATTTCTCTTAGGCTATCCAGAAAATAGTACTTTCACATGCAAAGGGAAATTTGAGATATTGAAATATATCTGAAAACTACCGTGAAAGTAAAAACAATTAAATCACAAAAACAGGAACATTTATGGACCTGTTCGTCCGGGGAACCAAATGAAAGGCAATGCACAAGTACAGGTACAGCTCCGGCATTCAGAGCAGCTTCAACAGGAGGGAATTCTGATCTTGACAACAAGCGTCTAAGTTCACGAAGAGCACCAATTCTCTTTTGCATTGCTCCTTTTCCTCTGAGAAATTGGTTTAAGTAAACAATAAGTTAGAATTACATCTAATTATATAGAAAATACAAATAATATTTAGCTTAAGAGTCTATCATTTACATACTGATAGTCAGCAGCAGATTTGAGCTCATCCACTGAGGAAGTAGTCTGAGCTTCCAAAATAGATTGCTCTTCATCAATGATCATTTCATTATCAACTGCCACATCACTTTCACCACTAATCCCAACTCTGCAAAGCCTTTTTGCGCGAACCAAGGATTCTCTTCTTTCTTTTCTCACTGTATCGGCATTTTGCCTTCTTCTTTGTGCTGCAACATTCCCAACTGCGGAACAGAGATTACACTCACCGATCAGAAGAAGAACAAGGCAGTTTCAACCATATTCATACGAAAAATCAATCATATAACTCATTAGGTTTGCAACAAAATTCACTGAATTTTCATATATCTGTATCTTTATTAGACCTAAACATGCTTCATAGTTCATACGCCGTTAGGTTACTAGGAATTGACGAGAAAATCATAAATTCATTCAAAAGATTGAGCACCTGCCCTCTAAAACTCAGAAAATCGCAATACTCAAAACTCTTTGAGCCGCAAGTATTTCAACTATTTGGCTCGTGATCGGCGAGATTTTACACTTGGAAGCAGCAAAAGGGAAAGCAGTGCGAATATTATATCCATTTTTAAATTTTCCTTTCTGTTCCTAAAAGCCGAACGATTAAAGGGAAGATACCTGAAGACTTTATGGGCTCTCTTCTATGAGAAGCCAAGCCATCGTCGGCCATTGCAGACATGTCGAGCTCTCTGTATTAGGAGATAGCGAGGTATCTGTACGAATCCGAACCCCTTTCTCGCGGGCTCTCTATGAAAATCAACCGCCTTTTTATTTTTCTTTCTTTCTATTCTGTTAATTTAGAAAAATAAATAAATGCCCACGGTAGTTATCTTGCGAGCGTGCACATCTGAATTTTTACAAGACACCTATTACGTGGCGCCATCTCGTTAATGATTATTTTTCCTTATTTATATCCAGTTTTCCCTGTTTTCTGTGTCAACGGTTTCTCAACATTCCAACGCATTTCACAGCGACTGCTCCAACTTTCGTGCAGATTCAATTACTCTCCCTCTTCATCTGAAATTTTCCGTAATTTTGTCCACGACTCAGATCTAGAATCGTTTTTCCTGCTTTCACTCAATCGATAAAGTTGGATTTTTGCTTATGATCGATCAAGGCATCAAGCTCAAGACCTAATTCAGGCTCCAAATTCATATGGATCCTTCCTCGCTCAAAGCTGTGACCTTAACTCACGTTCGGTACCAGAGAGGGGATCGGCTCGGCCACTTCTTAGCATGGATCTCCCTCGTCCCTGTCTTCATCAGTCTTGGCGGATTCATCTCGCACTTCATCTTCCGGCGCGAGCTTCAGGGAATGTTCTTCGCGCTCGGTCTTTTGATATCTCAGTTCATCAATGAGGTCATCAAGACATCGGTCGAGCAAGCTCGACCCGAGACATGCGCTTTACTCGAAATGTGCGATTCGCATGGATGGCCTTCGAGTCATTCTCAGTACATGTTCTTCTTCGCTATCTATTTTTCTCTTCTGGTGCATAGAGGAATTGGATTGTGGAGTCCGGAAAGCAAGTGGGTTATGAATTTTTGGGCTTGGTCTATGGCGTTTCTGACTATGTATTCTAGGGTTTATTTGGGGTACCATACTGTTGCGCAGGTTTTTGCTGGAGCTCTATTAGGGCTTTTTCTTGGGGCGTTGTGGTTTTGGGTGGTGAATTATGTGCTTTTTGCGTACTTTCCGGTCATTGAAGAGAGCTTGTTTGGTAGGATATTTTATGTGAAAGATACTTCACATATATCCAATGTGTTGAAGTTTGAATACGAAAATGCAAGAGCCGCTAGGAAAAATCTGGCTGCTAAGTCCAATTGATTGTGGGCGCATTTTCTTTTACTCTTAGGTATGTGGGAATTCAATCTCATTTCAGTTTGTTGAATTACTCTTCTAGATTGTTATTCTGAAGTTTGATCTTCCCTTTTGTTTGAGCTTTGAATTTGTCTGTAGCAAACACTTAGCATGGTTAAATGCTATTGGAAATGACTCTTCAATTGATAAGTTTTCTATTTTTCTTTGCTAGAACTTAGATGTTATCTGAAGGCCTGACATTTCACTTGAATATCCATAGTTAGGTGAAAAGCTTTGTTTGTGAACCTAAGAACAGTAAGTCAAGTATAGAAATGGAAAGGTTTCATTGGTTTTGTGTTTGTCCTCATCAAAACACTTGCTGAAAGTACATTTACTCTGATGACTTGATGGACACTGAAAACACTTTCATTTCTAGACATATTGATGCAGTACTCGCAGGGATGTCGCTTTCCTTATAACACCTCTACTATTACACACGATATTGTCAAAATTTACTTCTTCTTCTCGGCACCGGTTTGTGATCTCAGGGAGAGAATTTAGAGATGAACTTCCATATGGTAGGTAAAACAGAAAATGAGATGGTTGCACTTGTGAATAGTACAAATTAAAGTTTGCTGAGATGGAAGTGGCAAATTTTAAGGTCAGATGATCCTTTGATCTGTTCAGCTGGGCACCCTCAATCCCTCATTTCTAAATTCGGTAGGGGTTTAATGATGAAAATTGGAATTCAAATATATCGAAGCTACTTCTTAAAGTTAAATAGGAGATACATGATCCCAGCATGAATGAAATATAAGCTGCAAGCTGTGCGTTGGCTATGTCTGTCTAGTAATGGTCCATTAATTCATGTTATCTGTTAATATGTTTATATTGTTGTGTTTGTGAATTTTGCTTCTAACATATCAGTAATACTATCGAATAACGAACTCATCTGAATTGCTCTAATTAACATTACAGGGAAACCTAGCTGCTGGATGCATAATCAATGTTTTCTACAAGTGAAGGTAAGAGGATTTTATATCACATGCCCTATTCTCCAGAATCTGAAGTTACAATATTACTGGACAAAAAATCATAAATGAGGAACTCTCATATAGAATGTAGTTGTTCCTATGTTTCAATCATCTGAATGGTTTAAATTTACATAAACAGGTGATGTAGCAGAAGTTTTAATCTCGTTGAGTACACGTAGTGTCAAAATCCGTATACTTATCGAATTCTATAACTGCAATTTTATTGTCCCTGATTTTGAAAGTATTTACCATATAAAACAAAATGGGAACCAAGCTGCCTGTCTATAGCTTCACTGATTGATGATGATTCTCTAATTTTGACATTATTTGCTTGCTCTGCTTCTTGGTCAAGTACTTCTATGTTGTGCAAGAAAGAAGGTAATCCAAAAACGTAAGTTACCCTCCTTTTCATGTCGGCAGAGAAAGTGTATAATTGGGGATGGGGGACAGGGAGCGCAGGCAGATTATTGAGAAAGCTACGCCATCCAACGAGGTGGCTGTTACTTACTACTAGCTCTTGATCAAATCTCTTTGCATTTGAGAGTGCCAGAAGATTTGCCCCATCAGGCATAACCAGCTACAGTGTTCTGTAGTGTCAATTTCTTGACATCACATATTTCTACTTCCTTGGCCTTTACACAATCAAAAAGACGACCGCCATTTTTCTGGTGGTTGGGTTTGAACTCTTAAGGGAACAATGACCCTACCCAATTGTTTGCCGGTTAACCATCCCGACGATTAGTATCCAACCTATTTTTTTCTTTCTTTCTTTTAAGTGATCAATATTATTGTCAGCAAAGATGAGTTTGAGAACAGAGATTCGGTACTTGTCAAGGGCTGTGCTTACCAAATACAGGGGTCTGATACTAACTTAATGGTACTTGATATTGTTAAATGTGCTATTATCTTATGCCCTTTATCGTTTAATTGAGATCAGATCACCTTTATTATTTAATAAGCAAGCGTAAAAACAGGCCAACCACCAAATCCTTCTTATGATTTCAAGCCATTTTCGCATACTTTATAGTTTATGTTACATCATCCGGGTCCATATAATAATTATTTTACACTTAGGTGGAACTGACATGCCAAACAGAACCTTAGAAACTTTATACATAGAAAATTGTTTACAGTGGGACTGTTACTAATATTAATAACTCAACTCACCCATACGTGCACAGATTAATTTTATTGAATGCTCATAAAAAACGTTCACTCAATTTATTCTCTTATTTACGTACATATAGTTCTACAATCCGAGGAGGAGGAAAAGAGGGTTGGGTGAAATTGAAAATGAAGGTAGCAACCAAACCCATGTCGAGTCCGGGTCGGTCCGATAATTACCCGTTACCATTGATGAGGTTTCTGAGGAGCAATGGCGGGAGTAAAAGCAGAGGTAGGTTACGTTCGAGCCCGCTGTTTGTGAGGAAGAAAAACGCCGCCGCCATTGAAACACAAGAACCATCTTCTCCGAAAGTGACTTGCATGGGTCAAGTACGGGTCGGAAGGTCTTCGAAAAACCGGACATCTAAGGCTCGCGGTAAAAGTGGAGGTGTCCCACCGAAATGTCGCCGTTGCATCTGGATCCGAACTTCTATGTTTTGTAACCATTTACCGATAAAGATCAGCTTTAAGTTTATCCGAACTTTTTTGCGCGAGTGGGTACTGTTCTTCCGAGTTGGTTTTCGAAGAAAGTTTGGAAGACAGAAAGTTTCGTCGAAGAAAGAGTCGAAATTTGTTGATAAGTTTGAAAATTCAGAGCAAGAAGAAGAAGAGGAGGAAGAAGAAGACGATGAAGACGAAGAAGTGGAAGATGAAGATAAAGCAGCGGTTAAAGTTTTTGCATCTTATTCTTCTACGCCTCCTAGAAATGCATTGTTATTGACTAGATGTAGATCTGCTCCGTATCAGTCTTCGTCAATAGCATGTAGATTTTGGAGTTCGCCATTGAAGAGTGAAGAGGAGGAGGAGGAAGAAGAACAGAGTAAAACAGAGTCGATAAACAGAGAGGAAAGCTCACAGGTAGAGAAACCCACTTCTCAAAGAGACCCTGTTACGAATGAAGAAACGAAAACCTGTTCTGAATTTGAAGAAAAGCTACGGTTTTTCAAGGAGCTCGAAAATTCAATCAGAGAGAGACTTATCAAATCTGCAAAAGTCGAGAAATTGGACGCAAGAGAAGGAGAAGAAGAGGAGGAAGAAGAAAAGTTAGGTGATTCCAAACGGGCATTAATTCTCTCGAGATGTAAATCAGAACCAGCTAGAATTGCTGAGAAACTCTACCCATAATCCAATTTCTGGGAGAGAAAAAGAAAGCGAAGGTCGGATTCAATTTGTGATTAATTACTTCTTAATCTCATTTCAATCTGTTTGAAAAGTTTCTCCATTGATCTGTCGCTCTTGCTTAGCTGATGCTCATTTGGCACGTAAAAAAGAGAGAATCTGTTTTTTCAATTTTTTATTTTTATTTTTATTAATTTCTTGACGAGTGAAGTGTGATTAAACTATTTTCTTCTACGTCAAACAGTTCGCCCAGAAAAACTGTTTTCAATGCTTACATGCACTGATTAAAGTATCTTTGGATACTCTGACCAGATTTCAAAATTTTGTTGAAATTGATATATAAACCTCTTGTCAGACTCCCACTTGTCCATATTACTTACATTACTCTCCTGTTGTTTATCCAATAAAACATCCTCCCCTTCAATCAACAAACAAGACAAGACTTGAAGAGGAGAATGCCAAACAAAAACACAGGATCAGAAAATAATTGAATTGAAATGGTTATTAGTAAATGTCAGTCCCATTTTCTTTCATCCAGCCTGTGCTGGTGTTGATGTTTGGTCCCATATAAACCCATGTGCCTTCATTCCTTCAATAACCAACACTACATTATTTGAATCACAGCCTCTGTTTTTGGACGATCATTAAACAATCCTTAATTATATCTCACTTCACCTTCAAATCCAGCTTACCAAAACTCTCTCTCTCTCTGACATCAATCAATCTACCACATGTCTGTCCTGGGAAAACTATTCTGTGATCCAGAATGGATTGTAAAATGGAGAAAGTAGAAGTGATTAAGTGTGATGAGTAACGCAAGTTCAGTCAACCCGTACGGTTGTCCAAGTAGTTGGGTAGGGCGGACTCCCTAAGCTAGTACCGGATTTAAGCCTCGCACAATATTTAAAATTATACTCTGAATTTATCTGCCAATATTATATGTTCAACTGCTCTCTCGGAATTTGAAAAAAAAACCGCCAAGTTCAGTCAGAGGGGACCCAGTATCGAGATGTCCCTCACAACTACAGAACACATACAATTTATACTTACACATGCTGCTGTCTAAACAAAATTATCTATACATATACATATACATATTTATTTACATGTAAGTATGTACGTATCTATAGATAATAAATGTTGCAGCGAGCAGAATACGTCAACATCTGTGCTTAGTAGCGTATTGCTGTGTGGATGGCAACAGTTTAGATTGCCATTTGCCACGGCCCTCTTCTTCTGTTCATATAAATCTCCTTTCTTCTCCCCTTTTCTGAATCAACAATATACTTTGTCTTCTTCTTCTTCTTTTGTGTACTGAATCCTAGTTCTTAGGCATCATCTAATGCAGCTCAGGCCCGTTCTCATCACTACTTTACTACTTCTCAGCTTCATCCTAATTGGGATTGTCACTCCTTGCTTTTCAGAAGGTAATTATTGCTCTGTTCTGTCTTCTCCTTTTTAAACACCATGATGATCTGCTATGAAATATCAATCGTCCCCTTTTGTTTTGTTTTTCTTCTTGGGGAGGCATTTTTAGAGATGTTGGATTCAGAGATATATGAAATAGATTACAGAGGACCAGAGACTCACTCTTCAGTCACTCCTCCTGATCACGTTAATGGCTCTGGAAGGATGAGCAGAAGGCCTTGGATTCATCCGCATGGCAACAATGCACTTCATCTCCATTCAAACAACGACCAAGTCAAGGATCGTGTAAGAAAGTTGATACGTGTTCATTTCATGTCCTTAAATTGTTTTTACTATGTCACTCTTCGTTTACTCTGTCTTTCTTCATGTGTAGGCTGCTGCCATGATTCATGGATGAAGTTCTTCAACTGCTAGCTTCTGGTTGAAGCTTGATGTTAAGAATTATGATATATATAGAGTTCATGGATTCTTACCTTAATTGTTATAAACATATGATCAACATTCGCAGATTGAATTGTCATTTCTGTATCTTCGTATGATCTGTTTTGTCGATGTTTATAAATGAAAAAAGGTTTGATGATGTTGGAAGAGTCTGTTCAAGTTCGTAAGAGTTAAGACCAGTCTATGTTTTTTTGTTATGTCTATTTCATATGTAACGATGGTCCAATAAATAAATAAATTGAGTTATATTTTAATACATTGTTATAATCACCTCCAACGACTAACAAATAAGAATTTGCCACGTAAGGTGTTAGGTATGAAGGTTTGGGGCATATCACCAAGCATAAGGCACTCTCCGGATACTGGGATTTAGATTCTGTATCAGTTGATCATGGAGAATAGCATGAGCCAGGGGGAATCGAGTCCGCTTCTGGAAAAGAGGGTTGAAGAACAGACGGAGAAGAAGGAGAACAAGCTCGCCGATACAGACACCGGAAAGGACTCTCCGATGCCTGGATCTGGTGTTGCCTCCGGCGGTTACATGTGGACCGTCGATGGTTTGACGATAGGCCATGGGGACGTTGTCGGCGAGCCTGTGGGTCGAGCTCAGTGGGACTCGAGCCTCTTCGCCTGTCTTGGTCGCAACGATGAGTTCTGTAGCAGCGATCTTGAAGTTTGTAAGTATAATCTGATCATGATCTGGATTCTCGATGCTTTACTTTTGGATTTATTACTGAGCCTTGACTTTTAGTTTAACATGACGAAATTTATTCCAAATTTCTGAGTAGTAGATTTTGTCTGTGAATAATAATTTGAGCACATGAAGTTTTACTGATCAATAAATAGTATCTTATGATCTATCCTTCATAGCAATGGTGTGATGTTCTGATAGGTCTTCTTGGAAGTGTGGCTCCTTGTGTACTTTATGGAAGCAATGCTGAGCGACTTGCAGCTACTCCTGGTAGCTTTGCAAATAACTGTTTGCCTTACTGTGGTCTGTATCTAATTGGAACGGCCTTACTTGGGGGAAATGGCCTTGCACCGTGTTTTTCATATACTAGCCGCACTGCTATTCGCCGGAGGTTCAACTTAGAGGCAAGTATCTCTCTTCTAAAAGTCACATCTTCATAAATGGTGCAGTTTAATCGGTGTCTGGTTATCTGAGCTTTTTGCTCCATTTCTGCATTTGCTCATGCTTGTATATCATTCCTACATTTCAGTTTCTGCCAATAGTGAACATTTTAGCTTTTATCGCTAACTCGTGATAATGTCTTTTATTTGTTCTTTTCTATTGGCTCTCATACCAGCCAAAGTGCTGTAAGCCTCTGTGTCAATTATGGACTTTCGCTTTGCTTCTCTAAGTTAAACTGAATTGTATTCAGTAGTTTGTTACATGTCATGGATTTCCGGAATTTTCTTTCTCAAACTTGTATTGCATTGCCACCAACCGTGTTAAAGTTTGGATAAGCTCCCATTCGGGCTGAGAGATATGCTGTTTGTTATCTTCTCAGTTTATCGAATTGTCTTGTAAGAGTTAAAGGTTTACATGTTTCCTTTGATCTTGGCAATAAGCAGGGCAGCCTTGAGGCATTTCATAGGTCCTGTGGGTGCTGTGGAAGCGTTGTAGAGGATGAAGGGAAGCGTGAATGCTTAGAGTCAGCTTGTGATTTTGCAACTCATGTTTTTTTCCATGTATGTGCTATTTGTCAAGAAGGCAGGGAGCTACGTCGTAGAATGCCTCATCCCGGGTTCAAGGCACAGCCGATCTTGGTTATGATTCCCCCTGGAGAACAGACCATGGGCCGTGGGGTCTGAAAGTCCATCGCATCCTGCTATTGGACGAAAGTGATTACGGGTTGTCTATAATTTTATCAATCATGTCAGTGTTATGTGTTATTCTGTGACTGTACTGAATTGTCTAGCCGCGTTTAAACTTCGGTGGCCTGTTCTGTTTGTCGGGCCATAGCAAAATACAATAATCAGTATTATGATGTCTGTGGATACATCTGTTATATACTTATATATATATATATATATATTGAATGAAAGAGTATTACATGATCAAAGACAATGTCGGCTATGTTAGAAGTTAGAATGAGTTTTGCCCTGTTGTCCAAATTGAAACAGGTTGACAAGACTGCAAGTAGTTTTTAAGCATTTGTTTCGAAATGAATTTGCAAACTGCAATTTAGCAAGGATGTGAATCAAATTTCAAACGAGTTAAAAAGACTACTATCACAAGTGATATCTAGATCCAAGATTCGAGTAAGTTTCTGAACACGAGGTTCGGTTTGAAACAGAGATTAAGAACAGACAAACATAAAGACAAGTCCGACTACTCTCCAGGTGCAGAAACACCTTGTTTCAGCCTTTCCCTCTTCATCTTCTTCTTCGAGACAATCTTCTTCTTTTTTGGAGGGAGGGTCTTCTGTGCGTATGCGTAGAGAACATAGTTCCCGACGAGAAAAGTAAGTAGCAGCCCCCCAACAACAAGTAGCACGATCAGTCCTGGATTCAACCCTTTGGCTTCAGCATCCTTGATCCCATTTCCCTACTCATTGCAGAAACGAAGTAATGTTATCACAAAAATGAATTTCTTTTAAAAGCAAAAAAGTGTCTAGAATATGAAAGATTCAACAATTTTGTGACCATGCAACTAAGACGAAATTTTTCATCATACTTCATCGACCACAACTGTAGACGATTCAATCTTAGTTGTTCAGAAATACTTTCATGCAAAATGGAACACGATTAAGATGAAGATGAACAAAATCTGATGCTCACGAGAGGACTAGATTGACGAAGACTCTCAGATCCACAACGTATGCTGTAAGTTTAGCTAAGATTAAATTCCGAGAAAAGAATCAAAAGGTTAATTACATCACATTCAAGCTACTGATTGATGTTTAAAAGATCTAACACAAAATAGAATACTACAGAAAGCAGGGGATCTCGTCCGAGAGAAAGACAAAGAAAATCCAGAAACTCGAAGCGAAACCATACCATGCGATTGAAGGAGGGTGGAACCTTATCGCCGAACTCAAAATCGTCTTCCATGGCTGAGAATCAGAGGTCGTGGAGATCCGATCGCGAGGAGCACTCACACTGCAAAGCAACGAGAAGGAGAAGAAGAAGAGAAATTAGCAAGCGAGATCTGGTCCAAGCCGTCGATGAAATGAATGAATTCTGGCCACCACACTCTGAATGTTCGCCACCTGGTCCTCTACTCCAACTAGCTTGACCAACCCTGTGTTTGTCTGTTTAAAGTCTTCTTTTTTTCACTTTCATTCAATTTCTTTTTTCTTTTTTCTTTTTTTTTTCTTTTTTTATAAGCAAAATTGACCCTTAAATGGCTGCATTGGATTAACGTAATTGGTATTTTGTCATGATTAGTAAGTTTTCGGTCCAATTACGAAATTTAATGAAAGATGAATATAGACGTATCCAAATCCAATTTCCAAATATGTCCATCCTAACAATCCTTCGTATCTACGAATTAAATAGCATTTGTTGGTTTATGGGACAACGAGGATAGGCCCAAACTTTCAGACCCAGATCCAGATCCAGATCCAGTAATAAGTATCCAAGGGAATGGAATCAGTGGGCTGAGTGAGAAAAGAGACAAAAGGCCCAGTTCGTCAAAACCCATGTTTCGGTCCGAAAGCCGATGCATAACTGACACTTGACATCAAACTAATGTCTTCAAAATGGGACCCACAACTTGACAAGTGGAAAATTATTCCTTCCCCTGTTTTTGTTTTTTTTTGTTTTTGGAACGTGTGTTTTTTTTTTTTTTTAGTTCAAATCTTATTCATGTGATTTGTCAATAAGTCGGCTTATTTAAGCCTAATTTAAAATTAGCAATGAGAACAAAATTTCATTAGTTGGGCATATCTATGCAGTTATGGCGGCATAAAATAGGTATGTATGATCATCGGTGAACCTCAATACCTGATATTTTGGATTTTTCCTTGATAGGATGTACTAAAATATCTTATTAGTACCTTATCCAATTATACAATGCCACGTCAGCAATTAAAATTTTTTTTTTTTTAATAAATTTTTTGATGGTGTAAAGCATAAGTATTATGTTTAAGTTATTTGTGTTGCAATATAAATTGGAAATTAAATGAATAAATTGATAAAAGATATTTAGTTTGCATTTTACAAAGACTTTTTAAGAAAGAATGATATGGGGACAACCTCGTTCGAGAAGGGGGATGGTTTTTCCTTAGCGAATTCCATTGAAAACTAATCAGGGCATCATTGTCTTTACACTCTGACCCTAATTGAAGTCAATTATTGACTTATGAAGATTTATTGCAAACAAATAAAGCTCATCACAATCCTTACAAGTTAAGTTAAAATAGTGGGGAATTTTGTAGGTGTACTTTACTTACATATAAAATTAAGATAAATATTATAATATAAATATAATTAAAATAGATCGATTATATATGAATTTGAATTCAAGTACGAGATTAAGTTTGTTAAGCCAACCAATGATCTTGTAAAAAAATCCAATCTTATCAAAATTATCATGAATGAGGCCTACTTTCCCACAGAAGGAAAAAGAAAACCAGCCCAAAAAAAAAAAAAAGGAATAGAAATTGACAACCCCCACCAATTCTGGCTTCCCTCCCACCACAAAGAAGGACCACTCTAATCTCTACCCAAAAGAAAATTAATAGTAAATTCACAAACTTTTTCATATCCAAACGGACAAAATCCCAAAAAGCTTTTCTAGTTTTTCTACTCCTCACCATTGCCTACTTATTGTATTATTGTCTCGGTTCATGCTATCAAACAAAAGAATAAAAGTATAAACAAAACATGTTAAATTAATATATATATATATATATATATATTAATAATTAAACGGTTTCGCCGCCATTGAAGCTCCGTTCCGACGAGGAGGGGGAGATGGTGATCAATCCATTAAAGTCAGAAACACTATCCTGCAAACTAAGCAAAAGATGAGCGGTACTAAAACTAGTGGAAGGCTTAGTCCTTGGCACAATTGGCACTTGAGCTTCACCCACAAGCATTTGAACCACATTCCTCATTGTCGGGCGGATCATTGGGTCCGGGTTCGAACAAGCCAGCCCAATCAGCAACACATTTATCATCTCTTCTTCCTCAAACTCGCCCCCAAGTCTTGAATCGGCCGCCATTAACAACCTACCTTCTCTATGTAGACTCCATACCCAATCCACCAAATTGCTATTATTAGTCCCCACATTTTTCCCCACCACCCCATTGTTGTTATTATTATTACCTTCTTTTTCGATGGGCCTTCTCCCACTTGCAACTTCTAGTACCACAGCTCCATAACTAAACACGTCCGTTTTGTCCGAGGCCCGACCTGTTAAAAGATACTCGGGGGCTAAGTACCCCATTGTTCCAGCCGCCACCGTGGCGTCAGGCGATTTGTCATGTTCAACCTGTCTGGCTAATCCGAAATCGCCTAATCTCGCATTGTACCCTTCCTCTAACATAATGTTACTAGTCTTGATATCTCTATGAATCACTTGGTTTTCACATTCTTGATGTAAATAAGCAAGAGCAGAAGCAACACCAAGTAAGATTTTTTTCCTATGAGGCCATGGTAATGGAATTCTAGCCTCAAACAATGCTTTGTCTAGACTTCCATTGGGCATCAAATCATAAACTAATAAGATTTCGCCTTTTTCGTGACACCAACCTTGAAGCCGGACTAGATTCCTATGCCTTAGAGTTCCGATTATTGACAATTCGGATAAGAATTCGTTCTTTCCTTGAGTGCTGTGACTACATCGTTTTACAGCAACAATATCCCCTGTTTCTTCTAAAATGCCTTTGTAAACAGTCCCAAATGCACCATGGCCTATGATTCTATTTGTGTTGAAGCATCTAGTGGCGGTTTTGAGCTCTTTGTAGCTGAACTCTTTAGGCTGTTTGATAACATCTGATGCAAGTGAATCGGATTTCTTAACAGTTTTGAATTTTTTGGAATAGACCCAGATCAGAGCTCCGGCGAATATTGCTAAAGCAAAAGCCCCGGCTGTTACTACGCCGGCGACGGCACCGGGGCCCTGTTTGCAAAGCTGGTTATGACAGGACGAAGATGACTTACTACCGTTCTTCTCTGAAACAGAATTTGAGTTAGACCCAGATGGCGGTAATGCTTCAGGAGGTGGAGATTTCACGGAATTAGCCGTTGGGTTCATCAAAGTAGCCGTTGGCGGCGGCGGAGGAGTCAACGATCCAGGTGGAGAGTTTGACTCGAAAAATGAACTGAAACTCCACCAGTCGACACTGTGAATTTCTGTACTCCCCTGAGTCGACCCGGAAAAACCCACGTACATGAACTCGCTCACATACTGATTTAGATCGAGAGGGAAGGATAAGAGTGGATCTTTCGGTTTCAGATTCGAGTACGAGACGGAAATGTTGAACAACTGAGTCAACCCGTCAAACTCGATCCACGCGTTCACCGTATCACCGCTTTTCAGATCGACTCCGATCGTTTCTAAGTCGCCTACTTGTGTTGATAACATGCTGTTTAGATCCAATCCGACGTGATTTCCGTTAATGTCTTTGAACTCGACGTCCATTAGAGTATCGAACTCTACTGCTAGAAAACCTGAGCCGGTGGGTTTGTCTTCGGCGAGTCCGAGAAACCCACCAGCGCCGCCGATCGTCTCATCGTCCGGAGAAAGTACGAAGGCAAGTCCGCCACCGATCGATGATGGGTTCAAATTCGTGACGGAGAATGAGAAGAAGGTGGAGAAGGACGCCGGAAACTGAGACTCTGGTTTTCGGAATCTTATGGGTTTGGTGTAGAGGACTCTTCCGGCGCCGGAATTGGGGACAGCGAGGTCGCGAGTAAGCCTCACGCTTCCATTGTTTAAGTGGGCGTCTCCAAGGAGCTTCAGGCTGCTTAGAGTCAAAGTTCCGAAGTCGAATTCAGTCGCCCCCGCCGTAATATTAGTGTTAAAAATGCAGGGCAGTAATACAGAGGCGATAAAGAAGAAGACAATGCCAGGAAAATTACAAGAAAGTTTCAACATCGTTAGGATTTCTTTAAACCCATTAGGCTTAGAAGAAGAGATGAAAGTAAATTGGATTCGAGAGAGGAGAAGGGAGAAGAGAGAACTTGATAAAAGAAAAACTTTAGGAAAGAGAGAAGGAATACTATGGAGGAGAGAGAGAGAGAGACAGAGGGAATCCAAGGGGATGAGTGAGGGAGGCCGACACGTGTCCCCCTACAACGGTTATTTTTTCTTCCCGGGACAGAAAGCCACTTTGCTTCCTTCCTCGCTTTACCGCTCTTTTCTTCGTCCCCATCCTTTTTTTATCCGAGACTCGGAGAGCATGCTCACGTGCCGCGATAACCTGTGCGCATCACGGTCACACCCGCGCTGCATTAAATCACTTGTAACGGAGTGCGGTTTTCCTCACGCGCTTCACTCTGAGAAGGTGGGAGCGGTATCCCACTATCCTTACACTCGCGGGTGGTTACTAGACCACGTAAGATCTTACGAGTAAATTAATAGTCTGGAGTAAAATCTAGATCCTGCACGTGACTTTCAGCAAAAAAATAATGCAATTTGCTTAGCTTGAATACTACGGAGCCACGTCACCTTCCTCTCTTCGGACACGTAAGCATATGGAAAGCTGGATTCTTCTTATTTTGGCGTGGATTTGAAGTTGAAGGTTCTTTCTTTTCTCAACTAATATCTGACCTGTCGTCTCTTGCGCTTTTCTCAGTTTTTTCTGAATCTGTATCATTTCTGAATAAATAGCATTTATGATTGCTGCTTCGGACCCGTTGGATCCACTGACTGGTATTGGGATTGGACGGCGCTGATTTGCTTTTGGTGGAGCCCAGTAGTTAGTTAGTTAGACATGCATGAGTGATGAGACAGATAATATCATTATGTAATCTGACTTGTTCGGCCCTACTGATGTTTTCTTAGCTTGAGTGCATTTCAATATACCAGTCTGAATCAATATCGGGCCCAACAGATATACTTCAGATTGTGAATTTAAAAGCCCATTTAAGAGTTTGTTTTTACATGTGGGCCTGTTTGAGATAGTCAGGCCCAAAAACGAGACTATTTTTGGGTCTTTTTATTATTTACGTAAAACATATATAACAAAAGGCATGCAAATCACTAGGCCTTGTTGACATAACGACAGTCCTTTCTTATCTCCCCTTGATCGCCGGTGAGAGGATTATTCTCCGAAAGGATGAGAAAAGCCTTTGCAAACTGGTCTTGAAAGTAGGCGTTGTCGGAAGCCATCTTCTGAACGAAAGGAAGAGTGAGTGGATCCGAAGCTAATTGTTGGTCAATTAAGAGAAGGCTCTTGTTCTTCAGAATGTTCTTGTAGTAATTGTTATCCAAAACCATGGGTGTTACTCTGTCGTTTCGAGCATATAGAACTGCTTTCGGGTCAGGATTTTGTGTCGGACATCTTCCCTTTAGGTACTGTGCATAGAACGGATCGAGCGTCGGATCGACGGTTGGATAGAGCCGATCAACCAGATTCGTGCAGTGGACACGGCCTACCGAATGGCCTCCTATAATCAATCATAAGTAATGAGTTAATGGTATCTTTGCATGTGCAAGCTTAATCAACTTATAGTTTCTGTTAAGTTGAATATATATATACATATAAAATACCTAGAAGGGCGACGGTTCCTTCAGCATCAATGCCTATGGATTGGAAGTGGGAGAGAACTACTGAAACGCTGGCGTTGTGATTAGGAATGAAACTTTCGACCTCTCCTGCGTAACTTTCCTTGCTGTCCTTCCTTCCAGTCTTCATGTCAATTACAGGTCCTCCTAACTATATATAGATTATGGAAGGTCATTAAATCACAAATATTAAAAGTTAAACTTGTTTAGATAGTTTATTACTAAATTAGTACGTACCAATGGAATTCCATGTTTTGCAGAAAGAGCAACAATATCAGCACAAGAAACTGTAAGAGGGCACTCCTTTTCGACCGCCTCTTTGATTGTACTTACGTACTTGAAGTTTCTCAGACCAAAGTTTCTGTTTGATGCTTGTTCTGATTCAATCCCATACCTTGTCTCTAACAATAAGGATGCATCGCATGACTGCATGCAACAAGGAAAGTAATTAAAGATACTTAATTTCCTGATTAAATATAAGAGGAAAAAAAAAATACTATGTAGTAATTAACATTCATAATACGTACCTTGACCATGCAATCATGGAAGAGATTTCTAACCCATGAAACTGCTGTGTTTCCATGTTCTTCATACAGATCTATGACTTTCTGTTTGATGATTTCTTCTGCTCTTGTGCAGCTCTTGTCGTAGTAATTCGGTTGCAGCTCAGCAGCCTTACCTGTTAATTAATTCCAGGAAGGAACATATATACTAGAACTGTAAGACAGTAAGAGTGTGAAACAAGAAAGCTATAGAGAAAGAAACTAAGAAGATGAGCATACCGGAGTAGAGTTGTAAGAGCAACGGTAACAACTGCAATATGATAACAGTTGAGCGGTAAGAATGCTTGTGATTGGCTGCCATTTGAGGAGTACTGTCTTATGTCAATGTATAATATGATTATGATCTATATGAGCTTTTATATATATATATATATATATAAAGGACTGACGAGTGAGAAGTGCCAGATTGAGGTCAATAATTAATGGGAGTTAAATTATGAAAGCCTGCGCCGACCCCATTACGCCAGCTTTCTTTGACATTGTCCCATTACTCTTCACGTCATGTTTCTTGTGAGAATTTTTTTTTTCTTTTAGTAATATGTTACAAAATACAGACCCTATCAATAACAAGAACTTGCTAAAATTAACACACATTAAATTTTTATAATATGCCACTTGAACCGCCGTAAGGATCGAATCTATGGCCGTGCTTTAAGACTTTAGGTAGCGTATATATATATATATACATTTCATCTTAAATAGTCATTGGTCAATGACTCATTATTTGAAGCATTATCTTGATGTGCTGTATCTTATGAATTATTAGATTTGTAATGTGATTCTAAGTTGATTGAATAATTAAAGTGTAAGAAAACAAGAAGAGAGACAACTAATTAGTTGTAACTTAAAGATATAGACGTTCTGATCGGTTTTCTATCATGTCATGTACTAATACAAAGCAGGAAAGAAGACAAGATCTATAAGCTTTCTTCGAAAAACCAAAATAAAAATAATTATATGATTGAAAATAACAGAAAGAGATTTCTCAACTAATTAAGCATATCCGAAAACTAGTTATGTTTATATATTTTATATATGTATTGGGTTTCAAAAGTTGATGTTGGAAAGTGGAAGTCTAATGAGAGGATAAGATGATCATGACCAACTCAGGCTTATGTGTGTTCACCTCTGGTCAAAGTGAGGGGCAATTATGTACATTGACTTTAATAAAAACCAATCTTCAACCCTAATCAAGGGAATGAATTAACCAAGTAGTAGTGGAACTAATTATAGTTAAATTGACATGATATGAGATGATCTAGAATCAGTGTCTAAGAAAGTAAGTGGGGTATTGACTTTTGTTTTCTAAGGTGTTGTTTGAATCAAGTTACGTGAGCATTTTTTACTATCAAATATTGATGTGCCTTGATCAAAACCGTTTGAAGCACATACGAGTAGACTGTAAGTGGACAGGTGATTCATTCGGATGACCATAAACATGTATATAACAACCCTGGATATTTGTGATTGCTGTATTAACAACAAATTGTAATTGTTGCTGTATTAATTAAGCAAAATCTAATTACCAAGGTTATTAGTTTCTAACATTTTTTCTTCTAATTTAGTCAGATTGATCATGGTAGTGTAATTCAGATGCAACAGTTTTAGCCCATAGTCTGATATGCCTTTTCATATCAGCAGACGAAGAAACATCCTTTGGCGTTCTGACTAGTTTCAACAATAATGGTGAACGTGCTGGTTTCTTTACACTCCATGCCTCTGATAAATATGACCTCACTATACCTCTCATCTTCTCTTCTTCTTCTTCGTTATCATCCTTTTCACTTTCAGTTCCGGTTTTACTTTTCTGTTCAATACTAGTTTTTTTGCTTCTAATCAGCCTCTTCAAGCCAGGGAGTACAACCATGAGCTTCGGGATTACTTGTTTTTTCTCGAATTCGAAACCCAAATCCATGAAACCTTTAACTTCTTCAAGCTCTAAGTCACCAAAACTCATGGATTTACAGAGTTTACTGCCATTCCTTTTATGATTCTGGCTATCTTCTACTTTCTTTTCCTCTTCCTCCTTGTTACTAGCTAGCTACCGTGTAAATAAATAATTTAACTTGTTAAACTACTTTCATTGGATACTCCTATCACGTGTCAGTCACATGTAATATTTGTTACGTACAAATAATAGATAAATACTAACTTATAGTAGTAAATTACCTGGGTATTGACTGAAGTGTCATCTGAGGAGGAGTTATGTTCGATATCAGAGATGAGGTCTAAATTATAAAGGCTAATAGGTGATGGGCATGAAGGGAATTTTGGGATGGGGTGAAGGCTTAATGTCTCAACGGTTTCGGAGCCGGTAAGTGGCGTAGTAGCCGGTTCACAACAAAGGATAACTTGGTTAAACCAAAGCTGGTCCATGGCTGCTAAGAGGGAGAGGGAGTACTCTGTAGCCGCCATTGAAGAAGAGAGGAGGAGGATATAGCTAGCTTGCTAGCTGTACGTGTGAGGGAAGGAAAAGTATTTGAGTAGCTAATCAATGAAATATAGTGATCAAGGTGTGGTGGGAGTGAAGTAAGAGGGAAAAATAATAAGTGCAAGAAAACCAAGAAAACCGCATTGCAAGCATGCGGTTATGATGTGTACATTGCAACGGGCAAACGTCAGTTTCAAATGCATTTGAAAGTTTTGGAGTTTGATTAGCGTTGGTCAAACTGGAGTTTTGGAAAATGAATTCAAAAGGCTTCTCTGGAACGAGTATATATATATATATAGAAGATATGCATACATAGCCTTTTGCTTTTCAATTTTCAGATATCTGTTTCCCCGTGTATGAGGAATAAAAAATACAGACGAATTTACAAAAAATGAGATAAATAGGAAATCAAAAGCAAAGAGCAATGAAGTCACGGCCCCTTGATATGATCAGGCAAGGCAGATTCTTTGCAAATCGGACACGAGTTCTTCATAGACAACCAATGTTTTATGCAACTCGCATGGTAATCATGGCAGCAAATCTTCAATTCCCCAACATTATCTTTGTCCCCAAACGCTTCCTGGCAATTGCAGCACAAGTTCAAAACCGCCAAATCGAAAAATGAGAAATGAAAAACCGGAGTAGGATCCTGTGTTGAAGTCTACACATCTGACATCTCCCCTTTTTTTTTTTTCTCTCTCAATAATTTCGAACTGCGAAAATCTTACCAAGCAGATTACACAAGTGCTTTCCTTCTGGATCTGATCTGATGAGCAACCTACTGTTTCCATGAGACACTTTGAAATCAAGTCTTCTGATAAGCCAGTGTTGACACTCCCAATTCTTTCCCCTAGCTCAAGAAGTTCCTGCTCAGGCAGATGAATCGATCCAGTGATAAGTCTCTAGGTAACTAGGAAAATTTATAACAGAGGTGAAAGAGTAAAATAATAGAAAAAGTAAATCACCTCATAGCTCATGTTATCTATGTCCAGCCTCATCTCACTGTGCTGATCTATTGTATTTCCTGACCCACCAGAGTCGAAGTGGTCCACCCTTAAAGGACCCTGCAAACAAATAACTTCAGATCTCAGTAGGTAATGATTATGTTCAGAAGACAAAATGCTAATATTGCATATTTATTTGAAACTCTCACTAAAATAAGCTTCAATGATACATATATACACGGATATATATATGTATATATATGCAGATACATAAATTAGATACCTCAGACGACAGCTGATTGTGCAGAAAAGCCTCACCAGATGGGGACTGGTATCTTCCACTTAATATCCTTAATCTCCCATTTCTGTCACTACTGCGCCATCCAATGAAGGGTTCCGGTCTTGGATTTCTGAACATGTAATTTTCTGCCACCAATTTCAATCTCCTATCTGAAGGAGCCATATATCGAGAATGTGAACTGCTTGTAGATGCCCAAAGAGTTGAGCCAGATGTTTGACCAAAGCTACTTCGAAATCCCCTTATAGATTGAGGGAAGTTATCATGGAAACCTAGAGGGACAACATAACTTCTGCTTGACATAAAACCGTTGTGGTATCCTCCCAGGTCTAGAGAGGCATTGCCAGCAGTGCTTCCAATAAAGAACTGATTTGCCTCATAAATAAAACCACTTGCATCTGTAACTTACACAAGTACTTATAAACATAACGAGGAATCTAAAGTTGCAACAGAAAGTACTTATAATAATGCAACTAACCTGCACCAGGTGACATTCTATGGGAAGGTCGCATGCTACCTTGGTTCCACTCCCCAGTCAAAACACCATGACCCTGGTCCATTGAACTCGAACTGTCAATAGGGCAGCTCGTCGAACAAGGAATGTTTGAAGGATTCACAGAGAAATGAGCCCTGTCAAGGTTGGGTTCCAAATCTAGAGATGCACGGCTTCTGACATTCCTTACAGACCTTTCATCTCCTATAGAGAGACCATTTCCTCTAAAACCAGGAGTAAAAGCCAAGTAATCCCAAGGAGTGGAGCTTCCAGGACTGCCATTGCTTGAACTGCCTCTCTCACTAACAGGACGAATTTCAGGGTTTTTACGCTTGTGATGCCCTGTTTCATTACTGACGGTAGGATCGGCATAGTGGCCCTCAACGCCATGATTTCCTAGACTTCCATTGCTGGAGGAACATGGACTGTGCGCATAAGTTTCTGGTATGCAACAAAATGCTTCTCTATTTGATGGATGCAGAAAATGAGCACAAGCAAGGTCTGAAGGTCCGATTTGATAATACTGCCCCTCAATATTCTGACTTGAGGAAGAATAGCTGTTTAACCTTGGTGCAAAGTTCCAGGGAGAAGATAAAATCATTCCATCGGGCACATTTTCCGCAGGATGACTAAAAGAGCCATCATGAACAGCAACGGGGATGGCTACAATGCATAGTTCAGAATATTTCAGTTGTCTGTGGCTAATTACGATGTACTTAAATTTACTAAATGTCAGGTGACTTGGTTCCAGAATGTATCATGACATTACACTCAAAGAAATTAAAAGAGAAAGGCCTCAAGAGTCACATATACCGAGATGTAAAAATGGATGTTCAATATGCAAATAATTCCAGTTCTGCTGATGATCGCTTTCACACATTTGGGAAGAGCTTAATACGCGTCTATGCGCCATAGCTGCAGCATATAGTACAGCCTGCACATTACAGCCATTTATAATACTAACAAAGCAATTTCATACTATTACAACCATTTATACACTGATCATCGAGAATTTCATCACTGATCTAGAAGCAAAAAAAATTCTGAACTATGAATAAATGGAGCCAAACAACAGGAAATCAATGATCAGAAGCAGTCAACCAGAAAATGAACAAGAACAATCAAAATGTGGAACAATCAGAGCACCAGTAGGAACAGAATTGACCAAAATAAGCACGACACTCATAGCAAAACATCCACAAATACATGTTAATGAGAAAGAAAATTGAGAAAAATTTAACAAGCTTCTGCAATATAGAAAAGGAAAAGAGAAGAAATAACCTCGAGATCGAAGCTCTCCTGTGTCCAAATGGAAGCGATCTCAGAGCGAGAAGTTGAGAAACGCTCCGATACGGAGAGGGGATGATTCAGGTGAGGAAGAGAATGCGAAGAGCGAACGATGAAAAAGAAGACGTTGAGGAGCGTTAAGCGCGGGGCGCGTGAATAAATATAGGCCAAGTAGCCTGGCTTTGCCTAAACTTACCGGCTACGGTTATAGAAGGTAATTAAACTGATTTATATTTCCCTCGGAATATCAGGTATTTTTTCCATCCAAAAGCTACGTGTAGTTCTTAATAAACGACAGTTGGTAATATGTATAATGTGGCATGGGCTTTCGAACTGTCGTTTGAACCCGTACCCGGTACCGCTGTAGTTGTCGTCTTCTAAGAAACAGCTTTCCACGTTTGTTACCGGTATAAACCACTAGACCGAACTGTTGAGCGAAATCTAAGAAATCAAATTAGGAAAAATTTCTTCGATTTGTGCTCAAATCGAAGAAAGATGAGTGTGATCGATATTCTGACCAGAGTAGATGCGATCTGCCAGAAGTATGACAGATATGATGTTGAGAAGCAGAAGGATCTCAATGTTGCCGGCGGTGACGCCTTTGCTCGCCTCTACGCCGTCGTAGAAGCTGACATTGAAGCTGCTCTTGAGGTATGCATCTGATCCCTCTCAGAAGCTCTTAGTTCATATGCGAACGAAATGGAGAGAAAAGAAGTACCGAACGGAGAAAAAAAAAATTGACGCTTAATTAGCGAATCAGGTTTTCTGATCTCGATCTATGAGTAAAATTGTGGCTTTGCTGAAGTTTTGATGATGAGGAAAAATGTTTAAGGTTTTAATTTTAGGAGTGATTTTGATCTGCAGAAAGCGGAAACTGCTTCGAAGGAGAAAAATAGGGCATCTGCCGTAGCAATGAATGCTGAGATTCGTCGTACCAAGGCTCGATTGCTAGAGGAGGTTCCCAAATTGCAGAGACTTGCTGTTAAGAGAGTTAGTCCTCACTGCTTCTGAACATTGTTCTCGATTTCGGATTAAATTTATGGTTCCATACATGTACCCTGCAAAAGCATGTAAAAGCGGCTCAAGTTTTATGTAATATTCAATCTATTCACAGGTAAAAGGACTGTCAACTGAAGATCTTGCCACTAGGAATGATTTGGTCCTTGCTCTGCCTGAGAGAATTCAAGCCATACCAGATGGTACTGTGACTGAGCCCAAAAAGACTGGAGCTTGGACTACCTCCTCAACTTCTCGCACTGAAATCAAATTTGACTCAGGTGATTACTTATAACTTTATTCAAATTCTGCATTATGGTAAATTTTGTGTCATATTTCTACATTTTATGGGTGTTGCTCTTGATATTAATCATCATAACTAACATGAAAACTTGAGCTGATTGTAGATGGGCGATTTGATGATGAATACTTTCAACAAACTGAAGAATCAAGTAACTTTAGGCAAGAGTATGAAATGCGAAAAGTGAAGCAGGTATGACATATATAATCTGTAGTTTGTTTAATCTTACATCTCTTATAGAAGGAAGATCGCATACTGTGTTGATCTAAGTAGTTTAACTTTTGGCAATGGTTACCTTAATCCATTTTGGAAATTTGGCAGGATCAAGGGTTGGACGTGATTGCGGAAGGGTTGGATACATTAAAGAACATGGCTTCTGATATGAATGAGGTTATTTGTCTTCTGATCTCCTTATTGCTTCTTGGAACTTAAACATATAAATTAATTTATTATGTGTTTTGTATAGGAATTGGATAGGCAAGTTCCCCTGATGGATGAGATAGATACTAAGGTATGCAAAATTTGTTCCTCATGATGCTGGAAATTTACTTTTCCAATCTAGATACTTTGCTGAGTGCTCCTTTTCCATTTTTTAAGGTGGATAAGGCTGCTTCTGACCTTAAGAATACTAATGTTAGACTTAAAGACACAGTTAACCAGGTGACCTTAATTCAATTATATTTATTTCATTGGTTTCTGCTGTCTCTAGACATATGTGTGTAATTTTTATCCAATATAATATGGGTGTTCATTTATGTTCAGCTGAGGTCCAGTAGAAACTTCTGCATCGATATTATTTTGCTGTGTATAATCCTGGGAATTGCTGCCTATTTATACAAGTAAGTTTGTATATCTTCTCTCTGTCTCCAGTCCAAATAGAGAAGTAGAAGAAAGAAAAATAAAAGTAGAAAGGGGAAAGTGGTTAATTACACGGGATAGAACTTCACAATTTACTAGATTGGACAAGGACTGCATTCTTGTAAGCTGTAGTTCATGTTTAGCATGCGTGGACTCTCATGATTCACAATATGGACAATCACTGCCGGCATCTTAAGATATTTTTCTAAAACACTTCCTTCATGAAACTTTAATTAATGAATGAGAAAAGCTATACTTCGTCTCTTTCACTAATACAACGAGTGATAGTATTTCCAATATCTGACCGAGTTTCTGTTCTTTGCAGCGTGCTGAAGAAATGATCTCATACAAAGGAGTTTTCTCAGGTTCTTGTAGTATATTTGCTTATTTGGTTACTGGTTGCAGTTTGAGAACTTTGTCTTATTATTGCCTCATATCATTTGATCATATCTCTCGTGTTTAAAAGTTTCCCTCGAACTTCTAGAATGTATGTTGTCTTCAAGGCACCGATTCAGTACAAAAGTCATTTATGTATGTGATAATATGAACAATCTTGGTGGTTGTGGGTTTTACTTCTTTTTAAGGATGTTTCCCTCATTCTATTCATTTTGTATTTACCACAAGGCTTGTGAAGATGTATGTGTTGGAGCTTTTACATAGAGTGAAACAGATTTTTACTGATGATTTATGTGAAGATTTTATATGTAGTATTCACAAAGATCTATAATACAACGGATATGAAGAAAACATTAAGCTGTCTACAGCTAACTTATACTCGCAAAATACCCATCTAAAATGTATAATTTACATCTGCACTATTTAGTTTATACTCGTAGATAAACTAATACTATGTATTAGAATTTTTAATGCTCTTAATTTCCAGCTGACTGGTCTGACCCCATTCCACCCTGTATCAGCTTTGTGTTCATCAACAGACAGGCAAATGAAGAAACTGAAGGTAAATGATCTGGAGAGGCAAACATGTATGATAACATTGGCAAATCCTTGTATAGAGAACTCAAGCTCGTTTACGAGTTGGGATTTATGGATGTTCGCCGCCTCGGCTGATCTTCCTGTTTTTCAGCTAGAACTGGTGAGTTGTAATAACAATTAACATTTAGATCTTCTTCTTCTTCTTCCCAGGTGTTCTTCAGTACCATGTTACTAGCTTTTTGCTGAACCCGACATTACGATATAGCACCCAATTGTCTAACTGGGTATATCAACCGAAGAAAATTGTTAGTATATTTTTTAGTCAGACGTTACATGTTAAGATAAAAAGGTTCTTGCAAAGTAATATACTCACTCTCATGTCTTTTGTGATTGATCAAATCAGTCTTCCTTGTCAATACTTATCTAGCAATCTGTACTCATGATCCAATCTGTCTCGACTCCTTTAAGAGCATGGCCCTTGTAAAAAACCAAAGCTTTCTTTACACCTATAATATTTTTTGTTCCACATGAAGTGAGAATGGGCTTATCAGTTCCTGTCGCCTTCCAATATCCCGATTCGGCTGCTCTGTTCGGCCTCGTCCCATTTGGGTACTTCCCCTATCTCTCGGTGAAAAATAATACCGCTCTTCCTCCCCATAACAAGCTTGCTCTATACAATTAAAGAAAAAAAAAACATTTTGAACATGGGTGATTAAGTAAACATTAATATATATAACATTAGTACGTGTCTTTAAGACACAAGCTAGACTGCTAGAGAGAAGAAAATGAAAGGTAATCATGCATGATGCATGCTTATATATATATATATACTATACGTACTAGGGAGGTCCAATGGGTTGCATTTATAGAGATCGATGTCGGAAATGATGTCGGAGGGAAGAGGGGTCGAAGCGACCCTATTTCTCAAGTAGTAGACAAGCAGTTCTTCGTCAGATGGGTGGAATCTAAATCCAGGAGGAAGATGCTGGAAACTATTATAATTACCATCTGATGATTGGATCTGCTTCCAATGAGCTGGGTAGGACCTCTTTGTTTCTAAATGAAAGGAAAAACAGAAGCAGCAATCACTTTACATAGGCATATAAGTTTATATAATGTGATTTCTCATTCAACTGAAGACAATACTTATAAAATCCATAACTAAATTTTGGTCATAGTTAGTTAATTAATTGTAGTAATAGTTATGCTGCTTGGAGAATGAGAGGGATCAGTTGAAAGCGGACAATTTGTCGTCTGGCCCTAGTTTAGAACGATGGTTGAAATTTTGAAGGTTTCTTTATGATATATATGTATATATTGGGATAGTTCTTATTACAGTATGCTTATCTCTATCGGCAGGAAGCTACTCATGAAATGGAACATGTCAGAAAATTGGGGACATAATAAGGCCAATCGCTCACTGCCTGCCTCTGATTCCATTTCATGTATTTTATTACTTGATGTGATAATTTTCATAATTTTATTTTCTTCAATCTTAGACTGCATTCCTAAGTTTGGTTAAACTAAATAAATGTAATAAAATTACCAATTTCATTCCCCCCCCTCCGAAAGAATGTGATCAAATAAATGCCCCTGAAAGTAACTAGAGTCGATAGTCGATACAGAACAGAACAAAAGAAAGATCAAAGTTTGCTTAAAGAAAGATAAGAGTGAAAACATTCCGTTTTCATTGGCCTTGTTATAATACCCCATCCATTAATCTATTACTAATTATGGGCTAAAGGACGTTACGTTCGTAGAACCCTAGGTTTTGAATTATGACCAACTTCCAAGGTGCTTAGCAGCTGGATTAACCCACTTGTTATATACATACAATTATACGTAGGTTCCTTATGAATGGGTCTCTAAAAAGGAAAAAAAAAATTAGCATTATTTTTTTTTTGAAGAAATAATTTGCTATTATATTTTTGATTAAAAAAAATTAATAAAACATGAAATGATTGTAATACTTTTGCTTCATAATTAAAAAAAAAAAAAAAGAAATTACTATATTATATTTTTCTCCTTTTTTTCTTCACGTATATGATATTATTATTTTCCTATCTTATACTTCTTCTTCTCTTCTTTCACGTTTGAAAATCTCAAAAATCAGTTTTTCTAATCCTATTTCACTAATTTGTGACTCGTTTTCCGTTCTTGGGCGGCCATTTTGCAAGTTTGGCTTCCATTTTCAAGCCTTGGCCTTCATTTTAAAAATGGTATATAAGTATGAACCCTTCATTCATCTATTACACATTAATGGTGAATCATGTTAAAAATCGTGGCTTTATTTCTTCTTTTTGTTTGACCAAAAATATAGAGAGATTTGAGGTATGTTATAATTCTAAAATTTTGGATTTGAGTTACAAAACTCGATGGACTGATGCTCAATGCTTGATAGAAGATGACGAGCATCGAGTCCATTGGGTAACCTATTATCAAATTATGTATTTTTTTCTCTTTACAATCAAATTTACTAATTTGACTTTTTTTTTCCTATTTATTGTATATAAATAAACACTATTTTGTAGTCATATGTTCCGATAATGAATGAAAGGAGAATTTGAACCGATATGAGAAAGTGAAGTCTTTGTGTTGGTATGAAAATATGATTAGATGGAACAATTAGAGCCTCGATCGTATCTAATATCGCATATAGTTAGTAGGTAGAAGTTGTGTATAATTATATCGAGATTGACCATAATGAATTCAATTTGCAGCTATTGTATAAGCTATTTAGTAAAATTGTGTCTTTTCCGCTATACATAAAAAATAACGAAAACGTGAAGGGATTTTTATGCTACTTGCAAACATAAGATGACAAATCTTCCATGTACATGAAGTTGATTTCAAAGACTAAGGGAGATATATGTGAGAAAGAGAGTCGTCAATTACCTACCATTCCTAATCTTGATTATCTGTTTACGATAGACATATCCGATCCTATATACCAATAAGATGATGATCTTTCTATGATAGTAATGCCCGATTATATTGTTAATAATGATGATGACCATTTTAGGAGAGACATGCATGATCATATTACTAATAATGATGAAGATTGTAGGAGTGACTTACTCGTTCCTGCTAGTAATAATCTTCAAAATTATATGGACTATTATGATTATGATCGTGGTAGTGATGAATATTTTGATGAGGATGGTGATGGTGAAGTCGGTTTTGATGATGAAGAGAATGTTGGTGATGACCATGAAGAGAATGTGCATGCAAATTATGTTGAGAATGGTGATGATGATGAAGCGAACAATGAAGCTAATGTTGATAATATAGGTTACAGAGATTAATTATTTATAGGAGTAAACTTTATCGAGAATATAACCAATACTTTATCCGGTCAAGATAACTTAGATAACATACCAATTGACTAAAAAAACCCACAATTATCACCATGTATACAGTGAACATCATAACCTAGAAATATAAATGAAGAGGATATTCCCGAATTAGTATCCCCTCAGAATACTTTTGCTGCCCCCCTACTTCTCAACCCTTCGCATGAGTTGAAAAAATCTTGGTTCCGGTTCTTTCTTCCCAAATGAGCGAAGGGGAGATTTATATTAAATAATATTTTACCTTAAAAATGGAACTAAAGGAAAGACTACATATATATGCGATAGATAGAATTTTGAGTTCAGGGTTAAGAAGCCAAACAAGACTATATTTGTTATCGTCTGTATAGATCAAAATTGCAAGTATCGGATTCGTGCAACGAGAAGGAATAATTCTTCATTTTTTTAAATTCGAACTTATGAAGATCGGCACACCTGTAATATGGAATATAGGTTATGCAATCATCGGTAGACATCAACATCTATGATTGGATTTCATGTGAGGGATAGGTACCGATAATGTAACGAGACTCCTAAAGCTCGAATGCTCATTGAAATCTACGTAATGAGTCTGAGGTAAAAATTAGTTATTGAAAGATATAGAAATCAAGATATATCGTAAATGATCTTCTTCGAGGTACACTCGAGGAAGGTTACCAAAATTTACCACTTTATTCAGGCATGATGAAAAAGGTTAGTTCATATTATATAATTTCACTTGAGATGGATATGAACCGTAGATTTGTTTATTATTTCATGGCATTTGGAACAACAATTAAAGGGTTTAGATTTTTTAGAAATGTTATTGGGATTAGTGTAACATTTTTTAAGGACAAATACAAAGGCACACTCTTGTTTGCAACTACTTAGGACAATAACAACCATCTTTATCTAATTGTTTGAGTTATAGTTGATTCGGAGAATATTGCATCATAGATATGGTTTTTGACTCAACTAACGGGTGTGATTCTCGATTTCGCATATTTGGTTTTTGTATCAGATCGGGCAAGAATTATTAATAATTTTATACAAAGTGTTTACCCAAACGTAAAATATGGTGCATGTATGTAACACATCGGGCAAAACATCAAGGTCAGATTCAACTGTGGTTGGATTCTCGATCTATTCCACAAGATAGCCAAAATATACAAGGTTCGAGATTTCAATACATATTTCAACAAGATTAGATTAAGACATACGACATGGCAACCAATCTAGAGTCTACTGGATTTCAACATTGGTCGAAATCTTATTTTAATTGTGATCGACACGACATAATGACTAATAGTATCTCAAAATTTCTTAACGTTTCGTTGAAAGATACGCGTGAATATCTGATTATACTATTGCTCGATAGAATAAAAAAGATGATGACAACTTAGTTCAACAACTGGAAATGCATAAAAAATAATACCAACACCTCACTGACTCTCAAGGTAGCAAATAAATCGTATAGGCTTCCTTGGACAACAAACAAAAACTCAGTATTCTTCAAGCACTCTACTTGTCGAACAATGAAATTGTTAACGATGTGGCCAGAGTTATTAAGAGGGACATTCACATCAAAAAAGTGTCTCAAGCAGGTCCTCTTAAACATTTTCAACTATTTAGGGGTGAGTCTTAACTTGATATCAGTAACAACCACTTTCTACTTTGCTAAAACATTATATGGGCTTTGTATACATCATATTCTTCAAGGATGTGTGTAAGCTCATAACGGACTAAAGCTTCAATATCCTAAATTGAATAAACCACGATCTAAAAATGGAGATTAATATGGACAATTCAAAAATAGAAAACAAAACACAATCCATAAATAAATAAAGCATAATCCTAAAATTAATATATATATCAACATATAAATAAAACAAACAAAAAACTAAAATAATCAGAGATATTTGAAACAATAAGAGAGTTTCAATCTCTATATTTAATGATCGATGCGCGATGGGTCATGAACATACCAATCGAGCATCGACCATTGAATACAGAGACTTCGAAAGCACTAAGATACAAAGCTCAAGCTCTTGGGAACTTCATGCACACTTCATTTTCCATTCAATTTCACCCACATTTCACTTTAAACCTATATTAATCACTCAATCACACATAATTTCGACAAAAAAAACCCTAATTTTCATGAGTGGTGGAGGTAAATTCGTTTCGCTTATTGATTTTGTTGATTCCAACTAAAGCTTTTGTCGCTTGCCATCCATCATTGCTTTCTCCGATAGACTCTCCTATCCATCGTTGCTTTCTCCGATGACTCTTATATATATATATATATAGCATGAAAACTTCTATGACTTCAATTTGTCCTTTACAACATTTTTTTTAATCCTAATCCCCTAAATTAAATTACCTTACTCCGTCTATAATCAACTACATAAATACTGTACTGTACGTACACACATATATATATGTGTTTTTTTTCCTTGTTAAAGGTTGATGAGGAATCTATCTCATATACATCAAGAGAGGAATGTTAAGGCGTGTCATTATCTGGAAGGACATACATGAACACAGTATTTTACAATCTTATTCTCTTCCCCATCTAGGAATTTGCGTTCTTGTAGGTTTTCGTGTTACTATTATTAATCATATCTACGTGTTCATGTCTGTCTGAGTGAGAGAGAGAGAGAGTATATACTGTTCGGAAGAACAGCCCAAATACATGGAGCCAAAAGTAGTAGGTATTATTATTGTTTATTTAATGTCTTTATTCGTTCTCTATGCTTCCCTCCTACATGTTTAATATATATATATATATATATATATTTTTTTTTTTTTTTTTTTTTTTTTTTTAAGACCAATTATTTTAGTACAGAGAGAGTCAGAGATGCCTGAGAAACCATGGCTGGCTAGCAGCTGCATGGATTGTGCATAGTTAGGACATAATGTCACGGACGGTACTATATCATGAATCATGATCAGATCTTGCATAGAGAAACGTAACTCATGACCTATTATTATTATTATTACTTCTGATTATCTTTTTCTTTCAGCTTTTCGATCCTTTTGGACGCAGATGGACAGTAATTACCCATATTGGGTCTATTTTGCAATTATAGCTTAATCATTCTATTGATAAAGGCATATCTCTTTTAAGAGACAGAGTACAGACTCTTCTCTTTGACTAAACCCAAAAAAAAAAAAAAATGTCTAGTCAAGGCTCGACTGTTCGAAAAACAAAAGCCAATTGCCTATTCCCATGTCTTGCTTTTTAGTTTTTCTTTTTACCCATTTTACTCTAATTCCACAACCTTTCTACTTCATAAGTTAGTACTGTAATGTTGATGGAGAGAGGGAGAGAGAGAAAGAGAGAGAGAGAGAGAGAGTGGTGTGGTCCATTTCAAAATCTATGGCTGACGAAGTTTGAGGATACGAGTAAGAGATAAGAGAGATTAATGAGAAAGAAGTAATATATTGATAATATTATCTTTAGTCATCAAGCAGCTGCTTCATTTGGTCTTTTCTTGTAAGACCAAAAGAAAACAAATTCCAAACCCTGATCTCTCTCTCTCTCTGCTACAAATTAAGACTAGTCCGGAACAACCTCGAAATTGTTTTACTTTCTTTTCCCAAAATATTTTGTTTAGATCCAAACTGGGATTGATTTGGTTTCTCTCTTGTCTTTTTGGCACAAAGATTTAAAACATCACTTAGCTGTTTCTGCTCCCTCTTAGCTTAGCTATATCTCTCTTTGGCTTCTTGTTTGCTCCCTACTTTGCTTGTGAGCAATAATTACAAACCAATCCAGCCTGCAATGTCCGCTAATGGTTTTTACATGCCTAGCTCTTTGCTTGAAGGTTTTGCTCAAGAACAAAATCCAAACCCTAACCCTATCATTCCCAATCATAATCCTGCAGCTAAGAAGAAGAGAAATCAACCCGGAACACCAGGCAAGCTGCATGCTAGTACTAATTATTTCTATATCTATCTGTCTGTTTGATATGTATTAATCAAATAATTGATTTTATATTTTACCAGATCCAGATGCCGAGGTAATTGCTTTATCGCCGAAGACGCTTATGGCGACGAACCGATTCGTGTGCGAGATTTGCAACAAAGGGTTTCAAAGAGACCAGAATTTACAGCTTCATCAGAGAGGTCATAATCTACCATGGAAGTTGAAGAAAAGAGCAAACAAGGAGGTTGTTAAGAAGAAGGTGTACATTTGTCCCGAAAAAACATGCGTTCACCACGACCCGTCTCGAGCGCTAGGCGACCTCACCGGAGTGAAGAAACATTTCAGTAGGAAACACGGTGAGAAGAAGTGGAAGTGTGAGAAATGTTCTAAGAAATATGCAGTTCAATCCGACTGGAAAGCTCACTCTAAAACTTGTGGAACTAGAGAGTACAAATGTGATTGTGGTACCCTCTTTTCCAGGTACACACATAATATATATCTATATATTATGATTTCATAACAATTTGGTTAATGCATTAATGAACAAATATAACGTGTTGTTTTATGATTTGATGGGTTCTATATACTGATCATGTGAATTGATCAAACAGGAAGGATAGCTTCATAACCCATAGGGCATTCTGCGATGCCTTATTAGCTACAAATCTGCATTTCAGAAACGACACATCGTCAGTAAATGCTCCTCATCATCAATCTCTGAACAACATTTCTCAGTCCGACCCGGGTCTAATTCTTTCTGATTTCAAGGATCCGTTGAACATAATAGATTCACAAAAGCCTAGATTGTCACTGCAACATAATAACTTGTGGAATAATCAAGCAAACTTCAGTCCCATGGATGAAGCAGCAATGCTTATGGCTAATCCTAGTAATGATCCAGCTTTCCGGTCAAACGCTGATGACCAGTTTGACCCATTTAACATGGCGTCAGCAAACGCAGCCTTTTCAATGGAATACTCAAAGCCAGTTCCAAGCATGGCGTCATCAGCAACAGCCCTTCTGCAGAAAGCTGCTCAAATGGGTTCGACAAGAAGCAAAGCAGCATCCGGCATGCTCGATATGAGCAACTTTAATGGAGTCATTATGAGCTCACCTTCTTCATCTTCTTCTCCGTCCAACCGGCGGACGATCTTCGATCATCTAACGTTGATGGGTGATCATAGACGTCTTCAGCTGGCAGGCGGCTCGAATCATATAAGCACTAGTAGCACTACTTCATCCAACTACAGTTCTACAAGCGGCGCTGCTAATTTTGATCCCCAGCTTATGGTTCAAAGTAGAGCAGGAAACCATGCTCAGGCCGGGTTGAAGTTTGAGCTGACTAGAGATTTTCTTGGAATGGGAAGGGGAGAAGCTCCTTATCATGATCAGTTAGCCGAGTTTGCTTCCATGAAGTCTGCCATGGATTTTAGCCGATACAGTCGCAACCACACGTAATGTTTTCTTATCACTTGTTATCAGCGAGCTAGCTAGCTGGCTACTAGCTCGGGTTAATTCACGTGTAAGATGTCCTGTAATTGAATGATGATTACGTCTGGAAAATTCGATTTTTATTTGATTACTTTCCAAACGATTCAGTAATCAAGTAAAAAGAATAAAATTTTAAGTTTATATATATATATATATGTGCACGCATGTAAATGAATATGACTGCACGTGGACCAAAGATGACCCGTTTGAGAAGCCCGAATTAAGATATGAACAGTAACTAAGTCCAATTTAGCAAAAAACAAGTAAAGCCCAACGCAAGGAGATTGGGCCAGCTTGAAGAGAGGTCCAATTGGAATTTGGTGATGACATGGTGAATAACTATTGGTTTAGCTACGTGGAATGACCAACGAATCCTTCTTAAGTACTTGATACTTCTTCTGTTCGTCGCTCTTCCTATACTTCGTCCAAACCCAGAATTTTTTGCTCTTCAATCTTCTCTGCTCTGTGCTCTGTTATTTCAAAGCATCATATATAAATTTATGTATTTGTATATCTATATATGTATTCTATACGGTTGTATTTAAGAAGAGATTGATGCTGAACCTTCCGAGCTTATCATCCGCCATGGAATCGATGGCGTGGAGAGGATTGTTGTACACAGTATTGCTACTCCACTTTGTGTTGGTTTGCCAAATCCTCCTTCTTCAACCTCTGGTTTCAGCTTCAGGTTTGTTTAGGCTTGCTCTTCGATCTGCTTTTCTGCGCTTTTCTTCTGTCCTGAATTCGCTGTCATGTTCCTGATTCTATAGCGCTGGTTCGGCTTTGGATTAGATTCTTTTGATCTAAGCATTATTCTTATATACATTGTCCGTTCATTGTAGCTTGGATAGTTCGCGGCTGTTGCTACTTTGATTTAGTGCTTTTTCTGTAATTTAAGCATATTCCTCCTAAATTGGTTTAATTATACCATTGCCGATCGTTGTTCAATTGCACCGTGATCTGGCTGTTTTGTGTGTTTAGTTAGTGTTTCTCCTATGAATTCTATATTCTGAGTGTCTCCGGTTTATCGAAATTCATTTGTTTTTAGCTCAAAAGTCAAACACGGGCAGTAATTTGATTGGAAGTCTTCTTAAGACAGCCATATCGTATTGTGGAACAAGAGAGTAATTCACTTTGATGTGTATTGCATGTGCAGATACTAAACCAGGGAGTTTTGCTGAGTTGTATGAGAGAGTTTCACAAAGCATAAAGGTGAAACGTTATAGCGATGCCCTTGATGATCTTAACAGTGCTATCGAGGCAGATCCAAGACTTTCAGAAGCCTATTTTCGTCGTGCATCGATTCTCCGTCAGATATGCAGGTGCTTTTGCTGCCTCTGCTTTTTCATTTTATTATTATTTTGTTGACTTATTTTCAATCATCCAGAAAAGTTAAGAGTTGCTCTATTTGCTTAATTGAGGATATGCTTGGAAAGAAACTTTATGATGTAGATACACTCTTCATTCAGAGTATTTAAGATTTAAGATCATGTGCCAAACGTCACTCTCTCTCCCTCTCTTTTCAATTTCTGATTAGAAAATTATATGATTCAGGCGCTTTTTCACTGATGTAGATATGAAGAAGCTGAGCAGGCTTACAAAAAATATCTGGAGTTGAAACCTCGTGATTCAGCCGGAGAAAAAGAGCTTTCTCAATTGCTTCAAGCTCGGAGTGCTTTTAATACAGCTCTGAATCTTTTTGATTCTGGAGACTTCCCAAAATCATTGGAATATGTGGACAGAGTTGTTCTTGTCTTTTCTCCAGCATGCTCCAGGGTAATTAAATCTTCTCTATTTCGTTCAATTGTTTCTATATCCGTTGTTTTAGCCAACGGACATCCTCCATTAATGTAGGCCAAACTCCTCAAAGTAAAGTTATTGTTGGCAACTAAAGACTATTCTGGCGCTATTGCTGAGACTGGATATATCCTGAAAGAAGATGAAAATAATCTAGTTGCGTTGTTACTCCGCGGTCGTGCATACTACTATTTAGCAGATCATGATGTTGCCTCAAGGTCTGTTTGATGCACATCCTGCAGATAACATTTTGAACATACTTGGAAGTATTTATATTCATGGATTGTATGTTTCTCCAGGCATTACCAGAAGGGTCTTCGCCTAGATCCAGAGCATGGAGAACTGAAGAAAGCCTATTTTGGGTTGAAGAATTTACTGAAGAAGACTAAATTTGTAAACTCTCTCTAGCTTCTCTTAAAATATATCTTCTAGTTCCCCCTCCTCCCCCTTTTCTTAAGGTTGTTACTATGGGTGTAATCATGTGCTGCATTTCTGATTACGGGTTCTTTCACAGGCAGAGGACAATGCTAACAAAGGAAAGCTACGGGTTGCAGTGGAGGACTATAAAGCAGCCCTGGCATTGGATCCCAACCATCTTGCACATAATGTACATCTACATCTTGGCTTGTGTAAGGTATTAGTCAAGCTTGGACGGGGAAAGGAAGCTATTACCACTTGCAGTGAAGCATTAGACATTGACGCAGAGCTTCTTGAAGCTTTGGTTCAGGTTTTATTTATCGTCTTTCCCTTCTCCTTTCCCCACTTCCCCTCTAATTGTGGACAGAACTTCATCTTCATGTTTGTATATTTAGAGCTGCTGTTATGTACGGCTTATGTGGCTCTTCCTGAAATTTCTGTTATTGGGTATCGTTTCTCAGAGGGCAGAAGCAAAGCTGATAACGGAGGACTGGGATGGAGCTCTGGAAGATTCAAAATCAGCTGCTCAAAAATCACCACAGGTTAGTCACTATGAGCACTGTGCTCTTAAGATTCAAGCTTGATATCTGTATCTCTTAACTATCTTGATGCTGTTTGAATGGTATTACTAGATTAATTCCGTCACCTAATGCCTATTGGCACTTAAACATCATGCCAATTTTTTTATTTTTTGTGGCAAAGATTGCCTGAGACACTGATTCAAGGGGACAAATCCCAAGGAGGCCTTAGATTTTTTATTTTATTTTATTTTCGGCCAAAAAAGGAAGCCTTAGATGGTTGTGCATAATCTAGTATTAATTTTATCGTTCAGGATATGAATATCCGAGAAGTGTTGATGAGGGCTGAGAAAGCCTTAAAGATGAGCAAACGCAAGGATTGGTACAAGATTTTGGGAGTTTCAAAGACTGCAGCTATATCCGAGATCAAGCGTGCTTACAAGAAGCTTGCCTTACAATGGCACCCTGATAAAAATGTTGATAACAGAGAAGAGGCCGAAAACAAGTTCCAAGAAATTGCTGCTGCATACGAGGTCCAATATAGTAATGTCATGCATATTAACTAAGCAGCAATTCTACAAAGATCTAACATTTGAATAATTTTCCCTGCAGGTTCTCAGTGATGAAGAAAAACGAACGAGGTATGATAGAGGAGAAGACATTGAAGACATGGGTATGGGCCATGGCGGTGGCGGTGGCGGACAGCAGTATACGTTTACATTTGATGGCGGCTTTTCTGGTGGCGGCGGCGGTGGATTTGGTGGAGGTTTTCCTGGCGGCTTTGAGTTCCATTTTTGATTCTTGTAACAAAAAGATGGGTTCCTTTTTCACAATAGAAGTTGAAATTTTAATTGCTGTTTTATTGAAGGCCTCTTAACGCTGATGACTAAAATTTGCTGATAGGTAGAGATAGCCGTAGGGCTCTGCACGATAAGCTCGAGATGTACTCTCCACTTCTGAGGTGTAAGGCATTTGGAACGTTAAAGGATAGATTATGAGCCCGTTCTTTTCTTGTATTCGTTAAAAAATACTGTTCTATGATGACAGTGCGATTGTGTCGTTTATGGTAACTCAACGACAAGAAGTTTTGTGGGGATCAAAACCAAGATACATGAGTAGCCGACGTGTAGTATAGCTGGTCCTTCACATAAGCCCATTTCTTCTAAGACCCTAGGCCTGTATGTGTTATTGGGCCCCAAACCCACTTCTTCGTAATTTCCTATGATAAAAAGGCCCAACGTTTTTTTGAAAGGTCTCCTTCTGTCAGACAAGTACAGTGACAGCAAAGTAGCATTGAGATTCCCATATGCAATTATGAACTCTAACGGAAAATTCTGTCCATTCAAGTGATGCCGCGTGGAGGCCCAATGAATGCTTTTCATCGGGACGCTTCCAAGGCGCGTCTACTATTTTTACTGTAACCTCTGGATCTAATTATCTTCTTCACTCTCATTCCTCGCTGTACTCTAGTCTCCTCCATCCCCTTTGTTTTCTATTCGGAGCTTCAGATTTGGAGTTGGTTGCTGAAAATTTCTCCGGTTTGCAGCTCGATCTCGAAGAATGTAAGGCAGTATTGTTGTCAGGGAAATGCTGAAATTCAGTCGCTGAAGATGAGTTCGACCTGGTACGAGCCGATGGGGAGGAGAGCTCCGAGGAGGGTTTGGCTTGGGTTTCAAAAATCAATGGGAGTCCTCGTGGGTGGAAATCACACCTCCTCCAGGTTTTGCACTCGCTAAATTAGTTTCCCGCTTCCGATCTGGTTGTTATTTCTCTTAAAATTTTCATTGTTCTTGCTGGAAAAATCACTCTCCGATTTAACAAAATTCGAAAGAAAAAGGTAAAATAAAATCGAACTGTTCTCTGAGTATCAACTGCTGCTTCGATCGATGGATCTGAAGGCCCTGAAATGGCAGATCTTTCACGGGACTATAGCGTGGCGTATGGTTTTTCGCATTTTTGTAGTAACCGCGGCCCTCTCGATCATTCCTTTTGTCCATATTTTCTACAATACTGATATCGGTATGCTCGCTGCTGCATCTGCTCACGACTGTGTAGCAAAATTAGGCGACGAAAAGCTTAAACTGCATCCAGGTTCATACTGGTTTCAAGGTCATTTTCTGAATCCACTATGGGACTCATATGAATCACTTCACTGTGAGGAAAGTATGAATCTGACTGTTAACGTCGTTAAAGAGCTTGTGCGAAATCAATTGCTGAGTCATAATCCGAAAGCTCTCTGTGTTGGGGAGGGATCAGCTTCTGCTGCATTAGCAATGGGAGTCTTAGGATTCTCTAATGCTATTGCTTTTAAACAGCACCGCCTTTTCTCCTTCAAGTGGAAGCAGTTTGTGTATGAGCTTGATTACAAGGACCAGTCTTTTGATCTTGTTTTCGCCAGAGACTTAGACAAGCTCTCTGTTCCGGCTCTTCTCATGCTCGAGATTGAGCGTGTGCTTAAATCCGGAGGAATTGGGGCTGTAATCATTCATTCTTCGACGCTTGATAGTCTGGTCAGATCCGCTACACCAGTTTCATCATTACTCAAGACTTCAAGTGTAATACATGTCGGTTATATAAGCAACTTTACTCTGGTTGTGTTCAAAAAGAGATTTGAAAATTCTGGGTATTTTGAACACTATTCTCTACCTGCTGATTGTCCAGCTCTTACGAACAACAGGCCTTTTATACCTCAAATGGAGCCTCTTGTCAAGGAAAAACCAATTGGATTTGAGAAAAAGTTTTCTTACTTGCCAAAGTTCGTGGATGTTTCTTCTAAGAGGCGATTGGTGTATGTTGATATTGGGGCAGGGAGGCATCTGAATTCGAATGTTACGAATTGGTTCTTACCTTCTTATCCTGTGGACCAGAAGGCTTTCAATATATATTTTGTTGACCACAACACTTCTGTCTTGTTGTCTTATGTCAAACAGCCTGGTATCACATTTGTTTATCATCCGGGTCTGGCTGAAACTAAAGCCGAAGCTAATGTTGGTGATGATGATGAAGGTTTAGATCCTTCTGTTGAAGATGAAGGATTTAACTTTCTAGCCTGGTTTAAGGAAACAGTGCATTATGCAGATTTTGTGGTCCTGAAGATGAATGCAGGAAAGGTAGAACTAAAGTTTCTCTTAGAGTTGTTTGAAAGTGGTGTGATATGCTTTGTTGATGAAATATTTCTTAGCTGCTCAGATGCTATGGATGATGGCAGAGCTTTCCTTAATGGAGGCTGTATGAATCTCTTCAACGATCTGAGAAACAGTGGTGTCTTTGTTCATCAATGGTGGGGAAATCACACTCGTTCCATGTGATCAGAAGACTATGCTCATGTATATCATCTGAACTGCGTTTGAACTTGTCATGTGTCTTATGTAGGATGTGATAAACGTCCTAGCTGCTTTGTGGTTGGGTAGTTTTAAGCTAAATAAGCAACCATATGTTATTTCATCTGAACTGCGTTTGAACTTGTTACGTGTCTTATGTAGGATGTGATAAACATCGTAGCTGCTTTGTGGTTGGGCAGTTTTAAGCTAAATAAGCAAACCATGTGCTTTTCTTTTCCAGTTTGCTAATAAAACAGTATCGTTGCTGCGTGGCTTATCAATGGTTGAGTTTGTGATATGTTATTTTCGCTTTCTGATTTGGACCATGCTATGAAGATGTTAAAGTTTTGGCCTTTTATCTCTTATATGAGACAATGACCTGTCATTTTACACCTCATAATGGTACTGTGATCTGACATCGGCCCCACATTGGAAGAGAGCATCGTTTCATGTATATATATTCGGATTGTCTTATTTGATTAGGTGGCATGAAAGAAAAGAGAGAAAAGAAGTGGCGCATATTATCCCAAAAGAACTGTGTGGAGCACAAAGGATCGTTCTTAATTAACCTCTCTTTCTTGCAATAAAAAATCTGGAAACCAGAAAACTTGCGGATTGCAAACAATGTTGCTAAGAGGAGCAGGAGCAGCTGTCTTAGATTCCAAGGCCACCTCATTTCCGACGCTTCCAATGGTAATCATGCTCCTCCTCCTGCTCCTTACCATACTTCTAGTTACTAGATTCATGCTCATTTCAGAAAAGCTTTATATTTTGGATTCTAATGCATCTTAAATATGCAGGCAGTGAATGAAGTGACTATAACTCATGGCAGAATCATATCTTGCTCTGCTGTGCAAGAAACAAAAAAGGAGGAAAAACCAGCACCGCCCAAAAAAGCCCCGGCCGCAGCAAAAGCAGCCATCAAGCCGCTCCCTGAGTTGATGGAGGAGGATGTTATTTCTTCACTCAAATTGATACTTCAAGCCGAAACTGATATCACTAATCTTGACTTATCATTCCAAGACAACAAGGTAAACTTATTTCTCTGGCCTCACTTGTTAGCCATGGATTCTTGAATTTGAATCCGTATTGGTACTTATTGGTGAATATGGCAGTTGCAAGGCTCGTTCTTGAAGAAAGGTAACCCGTAGTCATTTTGGGCCTTCTTCCCAAATGGGGCACTCACAGGACCAAAAGGATTTTCACTATCCTCGTATGGATTAGGAGCAAGCACTGTCGAGCCCTTTCTGGTCGACGAGAAGAAGGTTACGGGAAACCTCATTGTCTTTTGGGTTGAGAAGCGTTTGGCTGCCCAGGGAATCATCCCTGTCTGGAAAGAATGACACTTTTAATTACTACTTTTTTTAAAATTTAAATGTAAAAACAGTAAGAATTGGTCTGAGTTCTAGACAAATTCAAGCAGGTTAAAAAAAAGAAAAAAACACCTACTCGTATAAAGTCAACATATATCATTGTTCATGGCTTCTCTCATGTCTCTCAAACCAATCCGATCACACAGAATTTGGCCAAGTGAAATCCAACAAAACGAGTAATTAGTTATGAAAAGATTAATAGCATCTGAGAATCTGGGATCCAGAGCTTATAGAAGTACAGAGAATCTTAAAATTTGAGAATTCCAAGGAAGCCTAAACTAACCTATTTCAGCAAAGTGCCACCAACAGTTGTATATTGGCCGCATGATGTTACACTTTCCCATCACTGTATGGTGTTTATACACTTCTCTTCCACTTATTAGCATACCATCTAACTTAAATATTCTTGAAGAAGACGCAAAAACAAGTAATACAACAAAAGGGGAGGCCAATGCTATACAGAGAAACGCTTCAATCATCTTCTTTCTCTCCCTGTGCCTCTCTCTCTCTTCATTCATCAGGCACATTGCTGACCTTAATCTCTAGAAGCCTGTCGATCGGTTGTCTGCATATCGGACACCTATTTGTCTGAAACCTCAAAACCTTTGCACATCCATTGCACATGCACTGCATCAAAAGATACAAAGAAATATATAAAAAGTCAATGACAAGTGTTAAATCTTAGTCAAGTGAGAATCGTTAATCAAAAGCAGAAGGGAATTTGGATTACCATGTGGCGGCAAGGAAGGGCAGTGGTGTCCCTTGGTTCCGACAAGCAAATGACGCATTCTTTTCCATTATCATTTCCATCCATCTCACCCTCAACCGAATTCCCAATCCCATATATCTCTTGCAGCTCATATCTCATTCCATTTACCCACAAGATCTGCTTTACAACTCTCACTTGAAACTCGCCTTTCTCTTTCTCAAACACTGCCTGAGTTATCTGGGAATTTGTATTTCCATGTTCTGGGTTTCCGTCCTGCCCCGTTTGGTTGTCCGGAGAAGAAGCCTCTGCCTTTATGACTAATGGGTAGATGAACTCATCGTTGACTTTCAGTAGATCAGACTCCTGGAATGCTGAGAATTCAATCCCAGTTCCAGATGGCTGTCTAAACTTCTGCCCTAGACCTTGCTCAAAATGTACTGTAACGGGTTTGAAAATGCTTTCTTTCATAGGTGTCAGGTTACAATCGTCACCTTCTTTAGCAAAGAAATAAACTGTGACGCTGGTTTGCAGAGAAAATGAAATGAATAAACCAAAAAATATAAAAATGTATAGTTTACATAATACAACAGGAATAAATTTTATGCCAATCCTTAGTCCTTACAATAGGGACCAGTGAAAACAAATAGTGGGCAATTTCTAAATTTTGCTTCAAAAACTAAACTTGTCTGTAAATTTAGCTCGTTCTCAACTTTCCTCATTATCAGCTTTTAAATTATAAATCCACAATTTCCAAGACTCAATCTTTATCTCCAACCTGCTCTGCTCACTCTATCGGGAAAATTCAATCACTAGATTGTGTATAAAGAGTTTGATCCCTAAGCTTGTAAATTGACCTCTGCAAATCCTAAAAAACTCGCAACTTACTACAAAGAAACATGGCAAAAACTTCCAACTGGAAACAAAAAGTTAATCCATGACAAACATGCAGAACCGATATCCAGAAAAATGAATTTAACTATCTACTTGATCATTCCACAATTCATCTAAAGATCTTTTACCTTCCTGCAACGGTGGCATCAAAAGTGAAAGTCACGAGAAACCGACCAGGATTCTGCTCATCAGGCTCGACCCTCAGAGTCTCCTTCTTAAGATTAACATCATTTCTTATAGTAACCGCTTTCTGATGCTCGACGTAAGGTGTTTGAGGCTGCATAACCGGCCCATAAGGATACCTCCCTCCGACCCAGTTTGAGGGGTCCATGTGAGGGTGAGGGGCACCACGGTGGTGCTGATCAAACGGTGCCGGCAAAGGCATCGAATGTGGATGTGGCGGTGGCTGTGGGTAATAGCCTGGGTACTGGTAGTATGGTGGCGGGTGGTTTGGGTATTGAGGCGGGTGGTTAGGGTAAGGGGTTGCTGCAGCAAAAACGTACCGGTTCGCGGTTATTTCCGGCTGAGGAGTCGCCGAGGGTGGTGGCGTAGGGTGGTTTCGGCGGCTGCCGTGTCTCCGACGATTGTTTGCTCCGGTACTCCCGATGTTCCCCATTACAATTTTTTCCCCGGAATTTTCCCTAATAACAAACAGAAGGTAAAAAAAAAGAAAAAGAAATCCTTAAACCAAAACTTATCAAAAGCTAACAAAATTAAAACGAAGCAAAAGTCAACATGCATAATCATAGAAATTTCATACCTTTACCACTGAATCGATAAATTTTGGGCAAGAAAACGGAGAAAGCGACGAGACGCAGACGAAAATAAAAGAAGCTCTCTTATTTTCTAACGCCTCGAAAATATAAACAAACAAACAAGAAAACTTCGCAGCAGGATTTTCAGGCAAAAGTATGAAAAATAAATGCAAGAGAGCAGAAGGAAAACTGGTAAGAACGTGAATTTCAACAAGAGAAATTATACAGGAAAAAATAAATCGAAAATGGGGGTTGAAGAAGATGATGATGAAGAGGGGTTGGGTGGATGGCGGGGGCGGGTATAATGGGATTGCGTAGAAGCTCCACCTACACCACTCTTACTATTATCTGGTATCTTATGCTAATTAAAGTATGCTTTTCTTTGTGGACCGGTCATTGTTTCATTGTATGTCTTTGAATGTAAATTTTAGCTGTGTTTATAAATTTAATAATTAAAATATATATTATGTTTGAAATTATTTATATTAACATGAAAATTTATAAATTAATATGTAAGTAGTATAAAATATTTTATAAATTGATAAAAAAAAATTTATATAATATATTAAAATTATTTTCTATACTAAATTCAATTTTTTTTATTTACATACAAAATTCTTTTCTTAAATCTTTTACTTTTTATAGATTAAGTTTAATTTATTCATTCTTAGACCACGCTCGCTTTCATACTAATTTCTTTTTCTTTCTTTTATAAACTGATATTTAATATAATATTATATATATGAGTTTCCAGTTTAAATTAAGTTCCTTATATTATAAACTCGATATAGATCGGAAACTACTATGGTCTTAAATCAAAATTTCACATGTCGGTCTTACATTTCAGACCGACATGATCTCGATTTATACACCAATCTGAATCTAAAATATAGAGATTTATATTTGATTTAAATATATTGATCTGAAATTTATATATCAATATTCAATCTGAATCTGAAATTTGGAAACCAATATTCGATATGTAGTTCCTAGTCTAGACCAAGTTATTGAGTTCCCGACATGTTGGTCTGTCTCATATTGAGATCTCACATATCGGTTTTGCATCTCATACCGACATATGAGATGTCGATCTACCAACATGTGATCTTGGTCTGAGATAGACCGACATGTCGAGAATTCGAGAACTCGATATGGACTGGAAACTCTAGACTGAGAACTCGATTTGATTTCAGATTTTAAATCAGGAACTACATATCGAATATCGGTCTTCAGATTTAAGATTCAGATTAATATAGATTTCTAGATTTCAAAAGCATATTTAGAGTAAATGATCATCATCATTTGTCAACATTTAGAGAAAAAAATATATGAGTCGTAATTGTTAAGAAACTGATAAAAATAAATTGTCAAATATAATTCATAAATTAACTGCATTTCAATCGGTATATATTTTTATTTTTTTCTTATCACGTGATACTTTTTTAATCTTTTAATTAAAATATTATTACATAAATAAATATAAGGAGAGTGAACTATGATTAACTATGCTCCCTTATTTTTTCTTTTTATTTTTCTTATTAAATATAATGTTTTTAATCACTAAATTTATTTAAATATGTATATATATATATGCATATGATAGATTTTATGTATATATATATTATTTTATACACGTTTTGATTAATTGAATTAAAGTTAATTTAATTATTACTATTTTAATATTTAATATTTATAAATTAATATATTATTAAATAATTTTAAATAAATATGAATTACTAATATTAATTTAATAAATTAAAAAGTATGTAAAATATATATATTATAATCATATAAATATTATCTTTATAGACTTTTTGGTGACAAGTATATAGTGATATTGATATAAGACATGATTGAAGGATAATTTAAATTTATTCAATTATTTTATCTTATGGTTTATTAGGATGAGTTATCATATGTTTGATATTACATGATTTAGTTAATAATAATAAAAGCATAAATCAAACTCTTATCTTTCTCTTCTTTTTTTTTTTTTTTTTCCTAAAAAAAGAAATATATTATGATATCAAATTAAAAAATAAAATAATATAATATTATAAAAAAATTAAAGAATCTTATTCGTACCAAAATTTCTCACCAAATCATACAATAATAAAAATAGATAGATAAAAGAAGGAAATCATATAAAAATAGTTTCCTTGTAAACGGGGTTGTCTCAATTTGTCTCTTTATCGATCGAACCGATACCCCACTAATAAGTAATACCCATTTTCATGATTCTCAATTTGTCTCTTTATCGATCGAGCTGGTACCCCCCCACTAAGACCCATTTTCCATTTTCTAAGATTAGAGGAGTTAAATTTGATCGAATATTGATTAGTTAGAGGAGGGATGGCGGATGGGCATATGAAATGGAAGAAGGGAGGGAGGGGCAATAGATGGATCGGAGGAGGCAAGGGAGAGAGGGACGGACAGATGGATCACAAGAAGACGGGTGGCATCAATCGTCCGGTGAAAGAGGGAGGAAGGGCGTCAAGATTATTTCAATTTTTTTTTTTTTTTAATTTTTTTATTATTATTAAAAGCGAGTCAAATAATCAAGAAATTTAATCGAATTGACTATTCAATTCAACTAATTTTTCAAGGGTAATTATCCAACGCTTAATCCCAACTCATATGCATACGATAGAGTCAGATCGGATGGGGAAGGGCTTTTCAATCATCCCTAAAACTAGATATCCCTAAATCATGATTTGGACAAACAGGACAAACTGTCCAGCAAGTGTGAATACGATGATCTGTTTTGCTCGAGTATCTAGAACCAATCCCGTACACATTATATGACCTCAATCCTACGCGTTCGATTTTAACAAATATATTAATTAATGGCTATAATAATAAAAAAATAATATTAAAATGTAGATTAAGTTATAGGGTTTTTGGGGGATGTCATCTTTCCATATACCCTTTAAAGTTATAGGTCCTTAAAGTTTTTAAAATTAAACATTTACCCTTTGAAGTTAATAAAATTTACCCTAAAACCCCTAAAACATTGGATCTTCTTTTTTTTAAAAAGACGACGGTCTATTTATTGTATACTACCTATCTACATCATTTTTAGTCAAACTATTCGTTGACTATATATATTTAGTATTTACCCAGTCAGCATATATTACATCACTATTTCTCAAATTATTTGAATGAATCATAAATATTCTTATTGTTATTAATTAATCATCATTTGATTATTCAGACAGTAACTATAATATTTTATTACACGGAGACAAGATGAAGGAGCAAAAGTGAGTTTGGCATCATACCCAATCAAACGCTGTTTTGAGTTATATATATTATTACATCCATTTTCATCAGACTTTTACTATTATTATAAGTTTTCTGGGTTTTCACGTTTATATCATTCAAAATCTTCATCTAACTGAAGGTTGGGAAGTTGAGTTGAATCATGGTTTGACCAAAATAATCAGTTAATACTAATCAAAATGTAAAAAATTAATATTAATCACTAAAGCTATATGATTAGGCCGAAATTAACTTCCCTTTTCAATCTGTCAACAAAGACTACTGTATAAACGTTGACTTAGAGTCTAAGAGAAAATTTTGAAATGAAAAAAAAAACATATATATATATATATATATATATATATATATATTTGCCTTATTGATTTATTTATTCTTTTTTTTTTTTGTAGAACTTATGAATTTGGACTGTTTCAAAGCTGGAAACTCCCTTTCATTTCCCATTTCCGTGTCTACTTTCTCAAATATGACAGCTCCTTAGTCCTTCTTCTTCAATCCTATTTAAACCCAAAATATCCAAACATTCTTTCTTCAATATTTCAAGATTCAACAAGATTTTGTGAGCTTTTACAACATGAAGTGCCACTTTCCGTTCTGCAGCTGCTTTTCTTCCTCTTCATCAAGCACAGCTGTGATCAACAGCGACCGTGGTAACATTCTAACATCACAATCTCTTTATGCTGGAAAAAGTATATGCTCCTGTCTCTGTGTTGACTTTAATTGGGTTCTTCTCTTTTTGTTCAATTTAGGGCAAAACCAGGATAGTTTTCGTGCCTTCTCCTATAATGAACTTAAACATGCAACCCATGACTTCCATTCGTCAAATAAAGTTGGTGAAGGTGGATTTGGCTCTGTTTATAAGGTTAATCCTCATCTCTACCCTTCAAGTCATATAACTTTTCTTTTTTTACTTCTTTTTCTTATTTTTTTTATTTTTTTTTTTTGGTTTTTGGGTGATTTTTTTATAAAGGGTCGACTTAAAGATGGAAGTATTGTAGCTGTGAAAGTGCTTTCAATTGAGCTAGAATCAATGAGGGGGGAGAGAGAATTTGTGGCTGAATTAGCTGCACTCTCGAATATCAAGCATGAAAACCTTGTCACCCTTAAAGGCTGTTGTGTTGATGGGGCTAATAGATATTTGGTTTATGATTACATGGAAAACAACAGCCTTTCACACACTCTCTTAGGTGAGAAAATAAATTTCCCCCTTCAGTTTGTTTTCCCTCTTCATTTTTCTTGTAATTAGTGTTTTCAGCCCATGTTGTTGATTTGATAGGAGCAAAGGAGAATAGGGCGAAGTTTAATTGGGAAGCTAGACGGGATATTTCGATAGGAGTAGCTTGTGGGATTACTTATCTTCATGAAGAAGTTGAGCCTCATATTGTACATAGAGATATAAAAGGTAGCAATATACTTCTTGATCAAAACCTTAGACCTAAGGTTGCGGATTTCGGGTTGTCTAAGCTTTTACGAGAAAACAGCTCCTATGTTAGCACCCGTGTGGCCGGTACATTGTAAGTAAAGACTAGTATTGTCTCTCATTCTTCCAAGCAATCTTTCATTGATTGTCAATGGAGTGTTTCTAATTGGATTTTCTTGTAAATATTGAATTTCCAAAGAGGATATCTTGCTCCGGAATATGCCGTAAGTGGACGTCTTACGAGAAAATCGGATGTTTATGGCTTCGGAGTATTGCTGTTGGAGATTGTTAGTGGCCGAGCCGTCATTGATTTTAACGTGGAGCATGGTGAACACTACATTGTTGAAAAGGTAACAAAAAATGGTATAGAGCAACATAGCAATTCTTCTTGGATTAAACTTCTTAAACAAATTGGATTTTGTTTTGTAGGCGTGGGAAGCATTCAAGGATAACAACATTGCCCGGTTAGTGGACCCCATGCTCGGAAAGAAATTCCCCAAGGATGAAGCAGTTCGGTTTCTAAAAATAGGATTGCTTTGTGTTCAAGAAAACACAAAGCAGAGACCGCGAATGTCAACGGTACTTAAGATGTTGACTAATAAGAGCACGGTCAAAGATGATCAGATTTCTAAACCCGGGCTTGTTACTGATTTCATGGATATAAAATTGGGACAGAAGCATTCGACGCAGAGTGTATTATTTTCCAAGGCATCTGCTTGTGACAGTATGCAGAGCCTTAACGATAGTAAATCATTTTAACTAATATTATTGTTAGTGTTCATAGTCAGCTTAATGGAACAAAGGTCTCTGTTGAGTTCCAAAAAACCCAGTTCCAATTCATTACCATGTACAAAACTTTGTCGTTTTTTTTGTTTTTTTATTTTTTTATTTTTATTTTTTCCCCCGATTCATTTTTAGGGTTCTTGTTTGTCATTTGATGGGAGAAGTAGCCTGAAAGAGTATTAATTGTTTGTACGATTGAAGTTGAACAATATATATATATATATATATATGACTCTTTTTAGTTCTATACCTAGCAACCCTTTTGCAGGATAAGAAGAAAAATACTGTGTACAAGATGCTTATGACAAATGTACATTTGAAAAAGAAAATAATAATAATAATAATAATAATAATTGAAGAATGCACTTGAGAATTTAAAAAGTGAACCCAAGTTTTGGGGGTTTTTATCAGAATACCAATCCATCCTTAACAATTTGTTCTAACCAAGATGCTACATACGACATGGTCGGACGCTCACTAGGATTTTCCCGAACAGCCAACTCAGCCACATCAGCAAGTTTAAGAATTGGCTCCACGTTTCTCGGAAGGGGGACGGACTGATCAATCATGGCAGCCGCCTTATTCTGCTTAATCAGAGGCACGGCCCACTCAACTATGCTTGAAGGTATATAATCCCTATCGTGCGCTTTTCTCCCGCTTAGAATCTCAAGCAGTACGATTCCGAAACTGTAAATATCACTCGTTAGATCCACACTAAGATCCTTATCATTAGAAGTAACAAGCCCAAAATCTGCAATCCTTGCTCCCCAATGAGAATCCAAGAGGATATTCGAAGACTTGACGTCCCGATGAACAACCGGTGGAACGAACTCCTTGTGAAGATACTCTAGCCCTTTGGCCGCTTGCATTGATATCTTCAACCTCATGGCCCAATTCAATGGAGAAAGCCCGCCGTGTAAATGGTCGTAAAGAGTACCATGAGGCATGTACTCGTAAACAAGAAGTCTTTCACCCATTTCCGAGCAATAACCGAGCAAGTTCACTATATTACAATGCCGGATTTTGCATAGTATGTCCAACTCCATTTCGAAATCACGGCTATTCGTGTGGATTATTGTGGCGGCATTTGCTCGTTTGACAGCCACTTGGCTCCCGTCTGGCAGAATGGCTTTGTAGACAAAACCGTAATTTCCCCGTCCAAGTTCGTTAAACTCTTTGAACCCGTTAGTCGCGTCTTTTAACTCGGAAAGCCGGAAAATTTGAGCTATGCCGGGACAAGAAGTAGCGGTTGAAAGGTACGAATCGATACTAAGGCCCATTTCCAACTCAGACTTTCCCATAGAAATATTATTATTGATTTGTTCGTTTCCGGAATTTTTAATGGAAGCAATGACTCGAGGAAGAACACACCAACCAGAAAGTATAAGTAGAAAGCCCATCGTGGAAGAACCAGCTATGAGTACCAAGCTACGGAACTGATGCCAATGCTTCGGCCTCATTCCGGGAGGGGGGTGTACCCCACAGATCTCCGAGCAAGAGCTGTTTTGGCAGAGGGAACAAGCTGTGCAGACTCTATCGGAATTTTCCGAACATGGACTCGATAAGAAAAACCCGTAGGAACAATTGAGCCCACAAGGCAAACAAATGTTCAGGTCTTTCCGAACACACAAGCTGGTCAAGTCCAGCTCGTTCAGGTTGCTTGCGTTGAAAGCAAACTCTCTGGGCCCACAAGAACCGGGGAGGCAAAGTCCAGGGCTACATAGCTCTAATGGTGGATCGTAGTCAAAGGGAGAATCTGAATCAGAATCCGAATCCGAACCATTTGCGAACCAGCAATCTAGGACTAAATCATCTTCTCTAATACCACAAGTAGTATTATCTGATGAAGCAATCGCTTTAAACCCAGAACCTTTTGGTACTGAAGATGAATTGAAGTTTCCCCAGCATTCGATTCCGTGATTATCGTATCGAATCCCGCAACTATGGTGGGCACCGGAAGTTAATGATATGAACTGGGTCCCGGTCGTAGGATTAGTAAATGAATCTTTGTTATTTCCCCAACATTTGACTTTGCCAGAAAGTTGGGAAATTCCACAAAGTGAACGTCTTCCTGAAGATAAAATCTTGAAATTTTCAGTTATTTCTGAGATTTCGATGTTCGTGGAGTTCGGGCCCCAGCAAATGATTCCTCCTTCTCTGACCCCACCACAACTGAATCCATCACCGGAAGCGATTTTATTGAAGACAAGGGAGGTGATAGATTGGTTATAGAACAGATAACTCTGAATAGAAGAGATTATACTATTGTTTGAATCTCTTACAATGTCCCAGCAATCTACCTTACCGGAATCATTGTCGGAGTAGTAAGATCCCCTGATTGCACAGACATGGTTCTTGCCGGCGGCGATGTCTAAATAAGCAGTGGTTCGGAAAACTAAAGGAACCAGATCTGTACCTGGGTTTATTGAACTCCAGCAATATGCATGCGAATTATTCGCTAAAATACCGCATAGAAAACCTTCTCCGCCAGAGAGAGCGGTCATTGGTGGAATCTCGCTTGAATACGGAGAGGTTGAAGACGGTGAAGGTGGTGAAGAGGAGCTGTTTTTCCCCCAGCAGACAACGTTCTGTTTGCCACTAGCATCAATGGCGCAGAAGAAACCGTCTTCACCGAATGCGGCAGAGATGGGTCCCATTGATCCGAACCCAGATGCAGTAATGAAGTAGAGAAGGAAGAAAATAAGAAGTGGAAGAAGCAGAGGATTGTGGAATTGCATGGTTCAGCTAGAGTTTGGGATCGAATGATCAATAGTTTCATGGAACGAAATGATAAAAGTACTGCAAATCGGATTCCTTGTTGATCTTGTTCCGCGAAATAATAACAACGAAGTAGAAGAAGAAGAAGAAAGAGATGGTGGAACGGTAGGGAAGGTGACGATGGAAGAACGTGGCCTTTTGCTGCCATATATCTGGATTGTTAATTAGACAAGTTAAAAATTATGACTGCGAACAAAGTGATAGGTCTCTCTGCCAACAAAAAAATAAAAATAAAAATATATATATATATATATATAAAGAAAAAAGAACAAGTCATAGGTCTCTTCCTGTCGGTCTTCCGTTTTAAACGGTTTTTACTGTAGCTAGCACTACCCGCCCTACTGTATAGACAGTTGACTGTCCGTGATAAATATATACTCAAGTTGACTATAAAATTAGAAAAATGCTAATTGATTTTTGCTATAGATGCATGTGATATTACCAAATTCATATTCATTTATTGAGCTATAGAGTAAGAAGATTCAAGGAAGAAAAATCCCGTTTCAGATACAAACGTCTCGGTTTCGGAGATAAAGTAATACGAGATGTACTCGTGATATTGGAAATCTCATTATATTAAGTTTATGATCCGAATCGAGAAATTTAAACTTAAGCTAGGTCTTAGCTCGGTAAATGGACTAATGGGGCTAGTTTAGTATTACCGTATGCACTATAAAATCATGTAAAATAAACAAAAAGGTACTACTTTAGTACGTAGATAAAAATTAGGTCACATACTTTCTATCTAATTTGAGTATCATTATTTAATGTTCTTTTTGGTAGGAACATTGCGCATGCAAAAGTGGAAAGTGGGAACGAAATATGATTTCAATTCATAGCATGAAAGCGACTCAAATAAAGGAGGTGGAATGTGCATTAAGATGCATATATTATCATCATCATATTATTATATTAATTTGAAGTAACAATCATTGAGTTAATGATGATTATAATCACCATTCAATCCAATCAAAACTCGACAAACTCGACAACACTATCCAGTTTCTCAGTTTCGGTGCGTTCTGACATTATATTTTAAGGTGCAATGCATGCATGTATATATGTTACATAATCTAATCTAACATGCATGTATATATCTTACATATCTTGTAAAGTTAAGAACTGGTTTTGATCGATCAAATTTGACCGTGATGGAATCACTCATAACTCATAACATGTATAAGAGATCAAATTTGACCATATCATATGCCAATTAAATTGCATCACGTGGGCACTTGGTCAGACTTGTCTGGTCTAGATTCCGTTTCTTTACTATTCACCTTATTGACTGCAGTCAAACCCTAATATTGATTGGATTTTAAATCTATTTTTATTTTCCTTTCGGACAAGGAAAAAACTGACCATAGGCTGAATGATCGATTTCTGTCTGTGCCATCAGCCTCTCAGTCATGAGACCATATCTCTGGTCTGATTATGCCCTCATGGTAGCCCCCGCCCCCGCCCCCGCATTCATCTACTGGGCCAAACAACACCAGTGTCATCCACACTATCCACTGTATCATGAATGATGAATGTGTTTGTATTGGATTTAATCGAAGAGAGATTCAAAAAGCAAATATACTATTCTAAGGAACAGCCAGCCAAGACAAAAAAAAATGCAATCAAAGTGTCATGACGGCTATTTATGAAGAAAGATAAAGTGCGCATAATGGGGTTACATGCAATGCATGCATGAAATGCAGTAAAAACTGAAGATTTTGTATGGTGGTGGAGCCCACTTAAGTCGGACCAGCTTGCATGTGACATGTCGTCAAATAAAAACCATAACTTACCTCATAAGATACAAAGATGAATATGCAATGTTTGGTCTAATCGACAACTTGCTCTGAGAGCGGTGGCACTTGACACGGACACTGTCTACTGGTCCGTGCCTCGGTGGAATTGTATGAATGCATATTGACTCTCAAAAAATGATTGAAACAATAATTTTATCCGGATGAATAGTTACCTAATGACGTCACTTTTTACATGAATTTAGTCTCTCTCTTACTAGAGAAATATTAAACTTTATTATATAATAATTTTTTAATTATTATTATTATTATTATTTTATCTCACCTGATTAGTAATAATTATTTATTTAACCACTCTTAAATATCAATACAAAATTAACAAAATTCATCGGCAAATTCAATATCTTTATACCCTGCCTTTAAAAAATATAATATCTATTTATTATACTTCGACATATAACACTTAAAACTACATGTCGACCATCCAAATTTTGATGGTACGACTGATTCGTTTGATTAGGCCTCGTCCCTCTTGGTCAGCTGGTACTCGTAATCTGCTTTACTACGAGCGGTCTTCTTGTTCTTCTTTTTCGAGTACGCTAAACCTCCCAATCCGACAACACAAACCGCCACAATCATAACTTTCACGCCTTTTCCGTTCTGTTTTCCATCCCAACCACCACCGCCTTCAGATTCTGCTTCAAATTGCTGATCATTATCCACCACCGCATCCTTTGCTCTGTAGTTGAATGGCGACGCTGCATCGTTGGAGTCGTCAGTACCGTCGTCGACAACTACAGGAGGATTTTCTGGAGGGGGAGTCACAAATGTCTCCGGAGAATAGTCGTCCGTTCTGGACTGTGATAGATCGTCCGATGGAGTTTCTACTGGAGCTTCTAACGGCGAGGGGATTTCTTCTCCGGTTTCTGGAGCGAATGATTCTAAGGAAGGAGGAGGAGAAGATAGCGAGCTTGAAAGATATTCAGGAGCGAGATCGTCTGAATTTGGAGCAGAAACAGAGTATAATGGAGTAGGAGCTTCGAATGGATATTCAGTTTGATCAGGAGGTGAATGAAACAAAGAAGGATCAGCAGGATCAGCTGGCGTGGAATCGGTGCTGTTAGTTACAATCTCCGATGGCTGTTCTGATTCGTACGTAACCGCCGTGCCATTGTTAATTGTGCGTACAGACGGCTGCTCTGATTGATCTGGAACCACAGTGCCATTGTTAATTGGATTTTCCGGCGTTTTCGTTGATGAATCGTCTGCAACCGCAATGGAATGTGCAGGTAACGAAATCAGCAGCAGGATTATAGTGAAACAGTATAACTGGTAAGAGAATCTACCCACCATGGTTTCAAAAGCTTTCAGAACTGGATCAAATTCAGGTTAATCAAAGGAAATTGTTGTTATAGATTTGAGTAATGGAGAAGAGATTAAATAGCGGGTTTTCTTTTCAGGACGTAAGAAGTGGAGAAGAAGTTGCACGAAGAAATGATGGGAATGGATTCGCTTTCCAGTTTTTAATCAGCGGGATGTTTTCATGACGTCGATTTGAAGGTAAAATTACATCGACCTGTGCTTTTCTCTTCCATATAATCAATGCATTGATTTTAATGCCGGATTCTTACTTATTACGTCCATGATTTTGATCAAATTCATGCATTTGGTATATTGATGGAAAATTCTATTTGTAGATTGAGGTTGTATAGTAAAATTCACTTCAGAGAAGAGAACAGAAGAAATCATACCTCATACCTCAAAGATTGGGTCGTGTCTGATTTACGTAAAGTCAACATTCACTTTAAAGAGTCAAATTCCAGATTCATTAAAAATTATTTTTAAAAAACAATGCCTTACGCGCCAAGCGAAGGGCAAAATCAGAAAGCCGAACATCAATTATGGATGGGCCTTTTACTGGGCCTGAAGTGAGGTCAACCCAACAGATTACCCAACACAAAGTCTCAAACCGTAAAGTATATAAAAGATTTCTCCTTCATCTCTCACCGGTGCGCCTTCCTCTCCAACCATATCCCTAAGTATAAGGGGTAATCCAACCCGGCTCGTATTAAACTCAAATCCGTTTAGGTCGGCCTCAAAACTTTTGGTCTGATTTTAATTTAATTAAAAATGGATTTTTTTTTTAATTTTTTAATATAAATCATCTCGTGATATAATAAATAAATTTGATGATTTAATAAAAATAGCACAATAGATTCTCCATATGCATAAAAGACATCATTTATTTATTTTTTTCCTATAAATACTTCACTTTCCTGTTACAACTTCTTTGCACTTTCTCCCCTACAATACTCTCTCTCTCACTTATATTTTTACACTCAATTCTCTCAAAATTTTAAAAATTTCCAATAATGGAATTTGATGGAGCTAGAGCTACTAAATAGCCTAGACCAGCTCGCAGAAGACATCCTACTTGAGAGCATTTTGTAGAGTTTTATAAGGTCGATTGATATAATGAAATTATATGACAATTTGCACAAAACTTCTTGATACAAGACCAAAAATGGGATATGACCACTTGTAACACCATTATAACCCACATGTATGTGATAGTGACGTACTATCTTCCGATCGTCCACCACATGTTTCAGAAACTGATAAATATCATAATATTATTTTGTAATTAATTATTTATATATTTTTATTATTTAAATTTAAATTTTAAATTTATTATCTTATCATTTCTTATTTTAATTTTTTATTTCTCTTATTTATATGTTCTAATTTTAAATTTTAAATTATTAAATTTTAAACCACTTTAACTCTTAATTCTTAATATTATACAAATTAAAATTAAAAAAAATTAATTAAATTTATGGGCAATCCATAAGCCCGTGAACTTGACATATAAGCCCGGCTCAAGCTCCCTAGCTAGGGGCTCAGGCCGGGCTTCAATAGACCGACCTTACTGAGTTCAGGCCGGCCCACTAAAGCGGAGGAAGCTTATTAGGAATCCAGTCTGAATTTGATTGCAAAAGTATCCTAGCTTAATCATTAGACTAGTGTTAGCAACAAACCGATCGATCATTTAAAAACATCTTGACCCCATTCCATTAGATTTCAGCAACGAGCAATAAGATCATCAAAAGGATTGATTTACAGTTGCCGGGAATAGTTCTGGACGGCAATATTGAATATATATATGTTGTAACAACCGTCCAAGAAACTGTATTCTATCATAGGCACAGAAAAGTGAGCGCCCCATATATGAAGAGCTAAAGCATCAAACCGAATATAATCACAGGGATCGATTCATGCGGGAACTCGTAAGTTCCCGGAAGAAAGAACAGAAACGAACAAGACGAGATACAGATGGGTACAACGTCGCCATTGCCGTATTCGATAGAGCAGTCACGTCTCAGTCAAATATATCATAAAATAGAGGAATCCAAGGAACAAGAAGAGCAATAAATAACTCTTTGATCTACAGTTGTTCGGAATGACTTCAATAAAATGGTGGTAACTGGTAAAGCTTGTTCGTACTGCTTTTGGCATGCATTACCAATTATCTGATATGCTACGCAATTGATATGATGAGACATGTTCTAACAAACATAATTTCAGATCAGAGAATGAGATATCTAAGAAATTAGAAAACTGATCCAAAACCATAAAATTTAATCCTTTATGTCTCCGGAATCAGATTCAAGCTCTAAAGAAACAAAAAACAAAAGCCCGTTCACATGCTAATTAGCAAAATCCATTAAATGAACAACCAAAACTGATGAAAAGGGAAAAAAAAAGAAGGGACGAATTCATTGTTCTCATTCAAAAAGAACGAGTATGAAAAAAAAAAAAAACAAGATCTTATCTGTCAATCTAGCGGTACTTCAACATCTCCTTCAGTAATCTCCTGCTGGAGATCCTTTGGATCTTTACCATCAACAGTACACCCGACGGAAACGCAAGTTCCAAGAATCTCCTTCACAGTCCCACTCAGATCCTTAGCCATGGATCTCGGCCGCATTACCTTCGCAATCTCGATTACATTATCCAGAGAAATGTCACCGTTGTGCTTGATATTCTTCGTCTTCTTCCGGTCACGCTCCGGCTCCTTCAAGGCCTTAATGACCAAAGCCGCCGCCGACGGAACAACCGAGACCTTAGCCTGTCGGTTCTGGACGGTGAGCTTCACCGTCACTCGCAAACCCTTCCAATCCTTAGCAGTTTCTTTCGCTATGTCTTCTCCAATCTTCTTCGGAGAGAGACCGAGTGGACCGATCTTCGGCGCGAGGGAACTCGCCGCTCCTACCTCACCGCCGGTAACACGGACGTAGACGTCGACAACTTGGCTCGGATCGAACTTTGGCGGCATAGTCGATTGCAAAAGAGCGAAGGGGTGGAGCAAAATATACAGGGGCGCAGAGGAGATGGAGAGGGAACGAGTGAGCGAGTTATTATAAGGGTATAGGGCTATACAGGTGGCGCGAAATGACATTTCTGTCCGACCAATTAGACTGATTTGGCGGGCTTTTGTATTGGGCCAGTTCTGTAAGTATAGCTTAAATGTTCTGATCCAGTTGGTCATTTTATCCAAGCAAGAATTGTAAGCCCAACTTCCTTAGAGAGAGGCCCAATAAGATGGAACCAGAGAATCCGGACAAGTAGGCGAGCCTAGCTACGTGTCTATTATTAATATGCTTGTTTATAAAGAAATTAAAGAGGAATGCTGTTTTGGATAAGGCAGAGTGCTTCGATTTGGTGTCCTGCCCAACAGGACCACCAGTTCAACCGACTCGATATAAACAGTGTTTTACACGCATGTAGTTTGAACATAAATATACATATTATATGTATATATTTAAATAATACATGTATGAATACGAGGAATTTTTTAATGTAATTGAAATAAAAATAATTATATAACTTTATATTAGTGATGGAAATAATATTTATATATAATAAATAAATAAAAAAACCTAAGGGATATACCTTAATCCATATTCTATGTTAATTTTTTAGTTGATTGAGGTTAATTATTGGTTCATTAGATTACCACAAATTTACCAAACCAGGAGTCGGTTAGTGACGATAAGGATGTTTGGAATTTTGAATAATAATTTTTTTTTTTTTTTTTTTTTTTATGAGAGATGTCTATCTATCGACTATCATTGCAGGCTTAAAAAAAGGCTAAAAATGTGTATGTAGCAGGAAAAAAAAAAAACAAAAACGTTTCCTAAAAAAGGACAAAGGGGATAGATAGATAGATAGATGGCAGGATGATAATAATGCACGTGCATGCATGCACGTAATGAGTTTAGAAAGTTGCACATGTAAATTATGAAAAAAGCGTGTCAATATGTTAGGCAGAAAGAAAGAGGATTGGGGAATCTTAGTGTTGAATAAAGTAACACAACCCTAGAATGCTAAAACTTAATAAGACTTTTTAGTGTTTTGACTTTTGTCTTATTATACAACTTAAATTTATTTATTTTTATTTTGTTAATAAATATAAAAAATATGTATTCGTCATAAAGAGATGGGTAGATTCATAATCCTTCAATTAAGTTCTTAAAACAGTTTTAACTCTACATTGCGTGCTTGTTGATTAGCAAAAACAAAACCCAATCCCCTACTTTATGGGTAGATTTTATTTAATTTATTTGTTTTAAAATAATTAATAATCCTAAATAATTAAATAAATATATATATATATATTTTAATATTTTAGCTAAAATAATATTTTAACTAAAATAATGCGGTGAAAAAATGTCCCTCAGTTATTGTCCGACACGTATTACAATAATAATACCAACCCAATCCCCTACTTTCCGCGTCGCGACAAAACTTTCCGTAATCCATAGATGATCATAGCCGTAGACCCGAGAATTTATTTATTTATTTATTTTTATTTTTATTTTTATTTTTATTTTCTTACCTTTACATGACGTGTCGGGATAATGACGTACAAGTTTCATAAAAAACTTTATTACATTTTGATCGAAGAAGGGCCCCACCCACACTGGTTGGGATGAGAATACTGCACGGAGAGCGTGGCTAAAAACATCTTATAACTGCTAATTACATTTTGAGTGGCAGAAGAGAGAACTCATGACGATGCTCCACGTGTCCTCTCGTTCACTCATAAAAATTAAATTAAATTCACACATTGTTAATCCACAACACGGCAATCATGCACACGGTAAACATTTAATCAATCATCGACTCTAAGAATTTTTAAGATATCTCCGACGTGTCGTTCGGCTGTCTTACGTGTTATCCCCGCTGTAATTGTGGAATCTTTTCGAAGCTGGCTGCGTTCCCACCACCTCGACGTCGTCCGGTTACTGTGTTGCTCTCCGGAGAGAGTGTGGTCCCTCATTCGGTTTCGAAAATCAGGAAGTCGATTCATTAATCTAGTGGTGGGTTCACGGTAAACACGTGAGCATGCCCGTTTTTTGACAGAACTATTTTTAGTAAAAACTTTTAAATGATAAAACAGGCGAGACGAGAGAGAGAGAGAGAGTTGTCATCCAGTACAGCGCTATAAAATCATGAGCGATTCGCAATGACGCAGATACTCAAAACAATCGAAAACATAAATAAAAGACTTACAGAAAAAAGTACCTTCAACTGAAGCTCTCTCTCATCAATGGCGTCAAGGAAAGGCTTTAAAGCAAGGTTTAACTACATCTATCCGACGATGGAGATCGGTACTGATCATCACGTCGATCTCTGCGAACTGGACGAAGCAGATATCTGGAGTTTCGACAACAATCAGAACGGAAAGTTAGATTCGAAGAAATCCGTACCTACTTCCAGCAGTAAACCTTATAAATCAGTTAAAGAGAGGAGTAATCCGCTGAAAAGCTCTGCATCTGCTTCATTGCCGGTGAACATACCGGACTGGTCGAAGATCCTGAAAGATCACTATCATAGCAAGTATGCGAAGAGAGAAAGCGATAGATACTTTGACGACAGCGACGATGAAGAGGACAGACTTCCGCCTCATGAATTTCTCGCGAGGAGGAGAGGAGCTTCATTTTCCGTTCACGAAGGGATCGGAGGTACTCTGAAAGGGAGGGATCAGAGCCGTCTGAGAAATGCGATTTGGAAGAAAACCGGATTAATTTAGCAGGAGATAAGTGAGTGATCTTGATTCTCTAACTAATTATAAACAAATTTTGGTGGAATCAAACTAGTCTAGCATTCCAGAATTTTGGCAGGCAGTTGTATGGGGATCGCACTCTTGAATGTAAAGATGTTTATAAGCTTGAAGCTACGTTATCTTTCATCACAAATTCATGTCATTTTTATTCATATATTTGATATATATATATATATATATATATAATTTGTCATCATAATTTGCTTGGACACACCTCACCCAAAATTTGCATTTGCAGATAATCCAAGTAAGCCGTTGGCGTTGCTAGATTTGCCTTAACCTCTTAGTTTTCTTACACCTCAATTAAATGTGAAAAATGACATGACACTTGCATGAAGCGAAAAGTCATATAATATAAATAATTTTATTTAGATATATTTCAAACTACCTATCATATCATATGATATAGATAATTATTCTATGATTAACATAAACAAACTAACACATCAATTGATTGGTATAAATTATTTTCTCACTTTTCATATAAAAACGATGGATGACACCTTCAGAAATTTATGTTGTTCTATCTGATCGCCACAAGGTCCATGACCCAAAACATTGAGTAAATGGTTTGGGCCTGATTGGGGCCCATTTGTTTTTGGGCCGGGGTGATGTTAGAAGCCAGGAAATCCGAAGAGAGAGAGAGAGAGACAGAGGGAAAATGGGGGGAGGAGAGAGGAGGCGAGTTACGGTTTGTTTGGCGGTGGCGATGATATTCGGAATTGCTGTCTACTTTAAGCTATGGACTGTCGAATACTCAGCTTCTTCTCGAGATAATGAGATTTTGAGGTTTCTATTTTTCTCTACGCTTTTAAAAATGGTTCTTTTTCGGATTGGAAATTCATCGACTATTGGTCATTTTATGTTTTCTAATTCTATTGGCTTCAACTTTTGCAGGCGACAATTCGACCTTGCCAACCGAGAAGCTACGGATGAATCTGCGGAATGGAGGCTCCGGTATGATGAGCAATTGGAAAGAACTAACAAGTGTGAGAGTGAACTCCAGCAGGTACTTTACTTTTACCAACTCGCATAATCGCATGTATTCCGGTTCCATTTTTTAATTATTGCAATGTAATAAGGGTTCGAGTATGTACGGATGGATCGTCAGAGAATTGTTTCAAAGATTGTGAATACGTTGTTGGAGTGTGATAAGATATTAGTTTTACATTGATTCTGTTTAAACATTTTATATCCATTTTGTCCCCGATATTATATGAGTTATGCAGAGGGAAGCGTAGGAATGGAATTAGCTATTTGTAATGAGTCAGTTTCCTTGGGACAGAACGGATGGAATTATAGTTTGAATTTTTCAAATAATAGCTTCTCGAGTGTCTAGAAATTCAGACCGGGAGGACTGACCAAGTATGTATCTGTTCTTCACAGGTCAAGGAATCTTTTCAGAAGGGTAAAGAAGCTGTTGACATCAATCAGAAGTTGGCAACTTTACATAAGGTACTTACTTAACTTCTTCACCTAAATTTATATACATATTGCTGTTCTATGGAAACTGGATTCCTTTTTATTCCTCTTCTATGAAACTACATTGAAAACCTTGGGTGGAACGAACATCTTATTCGATTATGGAGTAAAATTAAACATCCATCTCTGCCAGTCCTTGAGATTATGCCGTATCTGGTTTTATTTCATGGTGTTGAAAATCTAGTGACTGTCTATCACATGCTCAAATTCTTCTTCAAACTTCTCTCCTACCAAATAGATAGATAAGGCTTGCTGTTTGTAATTTTCAGGAGAGAATGGCTTTGATCGAACATGTAGAAGCCTTAAAACAAGAGTTAGAGAATGAGAAGTTGAGATGCAATTCACAATAGATCAGCTCTGCATCTGAGACTGGAGCAATGCTGAACATCAAGTGACGAGTATTTTGTAGCTTAGCTGTTGACTTGAAGAAGCAAGTCTCTGAAGAGGCCAACAAAGCCATACTGCCATTACCACTACTCTGTTTGTTTATTGACCAAACGGGCAAACAGGCATACATAAATGTCCAAAACTAGACACAGTCCATTTCGTACTAAAGAAATCTGATTACTTGGATGAGACAATGATTATAAGTTATTTTTACTTTCAATAATAGAGATTATGTCCGAATCATTGTTTGTCGTTTCAATAATAGTCAGTATGCAGTGTTCTTCTAGATTTGCGAATAATTAGGCCGAGCTTCGCTTATTTAAATTGGGCCACTGTAAAAGGGCTTAGCTGGCCTAAAATGGTTTTATATGGGCTCGAATATATTTTTGGGTTCTGCAAGGTGGTTAAGTGGGCCGGGAAGCAGATCCTCAGGCTGAAAACGACAAAATTATCCGGGACAAAGACATTTCGCTGCCAAAAACAGCGGTCAACTGTTAGATTATGTTTGTGACAGGATGTGGGTTTTTGGATTGTGGCTGTGGAAGGATCGTAATTCGTACACGACAAGACTGTACTCTGTAGAATGTAGGGACCACTCCACGGACGTCGCTAGGTGAATACATTTGATACGACACGTCGTTCTAATCTTTGTCGCATCTTACTGTTACGGACCACAGACCAATTTTGTTTTTTGTTTTTTTTAATAATCTAGAAGAGGCGAGATACGAAACCTGATCGATGTCAATTTCCTTTTACTCGTGTTGGAATGAAAATTTTACAAGCATATTTTTTAGACAAAAAAAAAAAAAGAAAAAGAAGGAAGTTTATTAAGGTTGAAATTAGTTGGATTTCAGGAGCGACCCATGATGCAATTTAACCTCATTAAGATGCATGTCTCGTCTCTCAAAATGTGTCCCTTTTTCCCTTGACTTGGGATCTCTGAAAAAGAGAGAGAAAAACTTGTGATTTTGAGGTTTTCTTGTTGTTTGATAAAATGGGAACCGACAGCTGTTACAGTAAATAGAAAGACAAGTAAAAATGGATCAATGAAATATAATATAAGATTACATGTTTGATTAATTATAGTTATGGATAGAAACCACGGCATAAAGCGTAGCGTGGAAATCAAAACCAAGTGCCGAAACCGACGGAAAAAGAAGGCGTGGGACGAACGGCATCAGCAAATTTCACATGATCCAACTCCCGTTCACAACGGGCGTTTAAAGATTGCCTTCTCTCTTGCTCTTCATCATTTATCAGGATATTTCTATTTGAAGTTAGATGGAATCATGGCATGCACGTGTTTAGTCTTTTCTCCATTTTAGCCCTGTTTCTCTTTCTACTGTGCATCACATGCTCTGTTTCCATTTTGCCATAGCATTCTGGTTGTGGTTAGCAAATTCATTTTATTACACATGCTCAAATGAAAGAAGCTTCTTGGACTTCAATTCATTACCAAAAAAACATAATACAGATAAACTGTTTACAAACCCACTTGCACTTTCTAAGTGGGTGATAAGAAGAGCTGAAAAAAACAGAACATTTCTCAAGTTCCAAAATTCAAAATTTCCCTCTTCAAAATGAATGAAACAAGAAACCCACAATGTATAATTGCATAGAGCTAGACGGTTTACTACAAAAACAAGAGTAAAGAGACCTGGAGAGAGAGGGTCCATCAACAAGTCGAAATCGCCCGTATTTGTAATGTCACTGCAATAAGAAAAAGGATTGGTTCAGACATTTCAAAACCAATTAAAAATAACACCATTAATAACTGAAGAATCGAAAACATGAATAATGAAAATGAAAATATAAATAAAAAAATAAAAAGGACTCGAACCTGAATGGTTTATCTCTCACGACTCTGACTGCACCAGAGTCATCACGGTACGTTACATGTTTCAAGGTCTCGTGGGTTCTCTCTCCCACACATATCCACTAATTTCCCTTGCAATTCATCGAAAGATCCAACCAATGAAAGATCAAGAGAATGACCTACTACATCCGTCTTCTCTATGCTTGACTCCGATTCTTGCTGAAGAGTACCTGAGCAGCGCTTGGATATCTGCTGCTCGGTTAGTATAGGCTGACCAAAAAGTACAAGCCTGGGTGGTGTCTTTACATTATCAGATTTTTTCGGAATTTCTGTAGAACAAGCTATGGTTAACAAGCAAGATACATCTTCAGTACTCATGCTAGGCTGCTTTTGAATCAGTGAGTTGTTCCATAATCTAATGGGTGTAGAAGAATGATCCTGTGGACGGTAATTAACTGAGAATAAACCCGACTGCAGTTTATTGAGGTGCAGATCTGATAAGGATAGACCATGGTGAGCATGCCTGGCTCCCTGCATGCCAGCAGGGGTGTTGTTGGGTAGACAACCGAATGGGCTGGTGGTGGTGGGCTCACCAAGGAGGTTTCTGGGAAAGCCTGGGATGGAAAGTGAGCCATCTAGGGGGAATTCTGGGTGTGGTAGTAATCTCAGTTTTTTCCTTGGGGGTAAGAAAGGGGACATATGAATGGCGGGCATGTTTGATACTAATTCCACAAGCCATGGGCTTACGCGTTTTACATTCTGCAGTAAATCTGGCTCATCCCATGTAACCTGTATCATTGTATGTAAGAATATAATCAAACAACTTGTAAGCTACAGGCCCAACTGAAACAATGTACAAATATTTACCAGATCTCTAAGCGAAATTGAAGACTATATACCTGGAGAAGCCTCCAAGGTGACTCGGGCCAGAGAATAGGATCGGCAACTTGAACAGAAGAGATGGTTCCCATGAACCAGCTTATCCTCGAAGAATCCTCTGTTTCAAATGCCATCTTGAACCTCATTCCTGAGCACCACCGGATTTTTAATGCCGTCTTCACCAAAGAGGCCTTAACACAAAATTCAGGTGTACTAGCTCGAGGATAGTAAACGACCCCAAAAGGTTGCCCTTTAGCCGCAAGAGTAGCTGCCTCGATAACAGATTCAGGCCTCACTTTCCTTTTCCCCATTACCCCACCATTAGAGCTCACTCCATTAACATTAGTACCATTCCTCATTAATTTACTCTCATCCTCCCTTAAAAACGCTGTAAATCCTCCATAAGGCATGGTGTAATTTCCACCAGCTGGATTCCACCCAGATGAAGACTCAGGCCCACCTCCAACTCCCCTTTTCGCACGACGAATTCCGATACAGAGATCGCCATTTTCAGCCCTCAAGAACACGATCGAATCGCCTGCAATGAGCTTTTTCTGGTTCACAAAAGTACTCCATCCGGTTGTTAAAAGATGCCTTCTTGGTGTCCCCCTATATATATGTCTGAATTTCCATGTCTCCCCATGAACATCCTTGGCAAGTATTGTCTGGACAGGAGGGTCGGCTGTATAATCCAATCTGGGAAAAATCGTTTCAGCACAATAACGAGGAACAGAGAAACCTCCACCATTGTTTGCATCTGATTGAGTCAATGTCTTTGCGAATGAGGCCGGTCTATCTTGAGATTCAGGCCCATTAAGCTCATCCATTCTATCATCATCACCTTCAAGGTCAAGTTCATTAATACTAGAGGGGATGAAGCTGAATTTGGCAAAAACCTCATCAGTTTCAGGATCAGCCATGAACTTGATGGAAGAAACTCTACAGAGAATATAAGGGGGGATTCTCGGGCAATTCCGAAAATCAACAGGCCCACAGGCGTGCTCGGCATGGCCTTGAGGGAAGTAGAAGACCTTGCTGTTTAGTGTTGGCGTTTGAACCATTCCTCCAGCACAAGCATGCCATAATTGAGGATCTAAGCATTTCTCCACATCCTTTAATTTCTCTTTTGTTTCCATAAATGTTATCATCCCGTTTCACAGTAGTATAAACAACTTCCCCGGTGCATACAAATAAAATTAAGAAAAAATAAAAAAAAGTCCGAAAAGAAAAAGAAGAACACTCCTCTGCTGTTGATGATTCTCTGGAATGCTGAAAAATTTAAAATAAATAAATAAATAAAAATCAGAAAAACTTAGGAATAGATACTGATAAACAAAGTGATTAAATCCAATGAACACAGGTTTTTTTTTATATATATTTTATTTTAATAATAAAATTATTACCTTGATGAGCATATATAGTTGTTGTTGGACCGCGGTTCCAATGAATTGATCAGTAAAAAGAGCTCAGAATCTGAAAAAATGCTACAGATAATGCTTAGCGGGAGAAGCAGATTCCATAACTCTTAATCCTGGCGAATCCAGCAAGCCAATTAAGAAATTGGGTCTTAAATTTTCATCCCCTTTTGAATCCTTTTCGAATCAAATTTTCCTGAATTGCACTCAGAACTATTTTTCACAGCCCAAAACCTCCAACTAATCATAACCGAATCCGAATTAATTGAAGTTCTGAGCACTCAGCAGCTTCAAACATAGCGGTAAAGCCCCCGCCACCGGAAAATCAGCATCTTCTCCATACCTGCCTGATTCAGCCCTAAAACCGCTAGACTTTTCCCTTAAATCATATATCCGATCGACACAAAACCCTTGGTTCCATTTTTAATTTTTTTCACAGCGTGTTAAAGAAACAACAGAAATCTCCAATCTCCAGTATATATAGTAACATATATTCAAAGATCTACAGCGACCGCCTTACTTCAATCGTATAAATTAGGTGGAACGATTACAATCAGAAGAACAAGAAGCAAGAGAAGAACTCCACCCGCCAAATCCTCCAAGGAAAAAAGTAGGAAGAAGAAAAGGGAAAAAGAAACAGAGAAACAGAAAAATCCAGGTCCAAATCACGTTCGGAGGCATCAAATAAGCAGTACTGAACTAGTCAAGTCGTCGTCACGCTCATCATCATCATCATCGTTCGTCGTCGTCTTCTTCTTCTTCCTCTTCTTCTATAATGATTCAATTCAGCTACACACTGAGGCCGACATAGAACCAGATAAAAAGCTGTATAGAAATACACACTGTAGCGAGCAGTACAACAGTCCAAAAGCTCACATCACAAAAAAAAAAAAAAAAAAAAAACCTAATTACAAGTAATGAGTGAACTGATCTGTATTTGAATTTCATTTATGCTTTTAATTATCATTAATTAATGTTTTTAGGAACCTGATTATGGATTTCTTACCATTTTCTTCGGATCTGAAAAAGGTGAAGCTGTATCTTCAGGAGCCAGCAAACCAACATAGATCTTATCTTATTTTATTTTATTTTATTTTATTTTTCTTTTTTAAGAAAAAAAAAGTAGTAAAATATTTATCACTTTAAATGAAGCGCTCGTGTCCGAGTCATTGTCTGTTATTCTCACGATAAATTGATAGGGATAATGACTCTGACTCGTGAGAAGTAAAAAATACGGAGGGATTATTTTGAAATTTTTTAAACATTAAAATAAAGTGTAAAAGGATTAAAATATAAAATAGAAATTATTTTGACCATTTAAGCAAAAATAAAAAAAACATGCGTACATGTAATCGATTTTCCCTATTGTCTTCTTCTTCGGACGGAGTCCATCATCTTCTTCTTCTTCCTCTTTCTCTTCTGTATCGCGTTCAAAAGATGGCGAGATACAGTTGCGTGGCTCGTGTTACCGCCGGCGATACGGTGGGCAGCATTGTAGGTAATCGATTTTCCCCTTGACAAAACCCGAATTTTTTTTTTTTTTTTTTATGGAACAGTTTTTATGTAGCATGTATCATTAGTGAATGGTGAATGTTTGATAAGCAAGAAGTGGAAGTTAATAAATAAATCTCATTTGTTGTGTAGTTTGAGGATACTCTGTAAACTATAAGCATGTTTGAAATATTTTTTGAACGCAATGGAAAGGAAAAGTATGATTGGTTCTGGGTTTGCCTAAATGGTAGCAAAGAGTGTCACTAAAGACATGCTCTTCCTCAGTTTGGTAGCATTGTAGGAGAAAGAGCTGCAATAATTATTATGGTTGATTGTGTTGTGTAAATATTATAGATGTATATACATTAACTTGATCATGCTCAAGAAGAGGAAAAGGGACTTCGGACTTCGATGAGTGGAGACATTGACTTGTTCCATAATTTCTCTTAACTTCATTGTTGTTTTATTGTTGTTTTTTTTTATTTTTTTTATTGCATGTAGATAACTATGAGAATTGATGAAGATCCGGCAAAGATGTAAAGATTAAAGAGAGAGGATGGACCGACATATTAATCAATCGGTATTAAAATGATCAAGACATGCAGTGTAGTTAAAGTGAGGCCACATGATTCATTAACTGTTAACTGCAAATATAAATATACCTTAATTAATCTTAATACCTTACTTTCAAAAACGTTGTCATTATGTCGTGCACTAGGCCCTCTTAATTCTGTTGGGCATATATACACATTATATATACATAGGGCCATGGCATCGAAAGAGACTGGCTAGCCGAAGGAAAAAACAACATCGATCACCATCCATATGCAAAGGGGCCGGGGCCCTACTGCTCGGATTAGATGAAAACACGACAAGCGGGACGACGACATGGTGGTTGGACTAACGACAGGAAGAAAACAACACTTGAAGGTTGAGCCGTATACCCTCTCCTCTCCTCTCCTCTCCTCTCCTTCATTATTATCCTCTTTTTTTTTTTCAAAACAATGCTATATTATATTGCTTGATTAGTACATAATAGTAAGGATTAAAAAGGATAAACATTGTTTATTAATCCTCTTAGAGATGGGAAGACATCATTATCATCATCGTCATCATAATGTCGGATTGCATTCAGTATTTTGGGTCCTAAATCTTCTCATACCAACATTTGTCATTAATCATGTTTGAATTGTTGTGGTGTAAAAGTCATCTAAGCAGTAATTGAAACCTTGAAAGACATGCCATTTAGTCGTCATGATGATTACTCATTGGTCAGCCATAACAGGTCAAAGAAGTGATGGTGCTGTAATGCAAACGACGTAAAAATCTTGTAGCTTCATTAATTATAGAGTTTGGTGGTTAATTATAGTTTATTTTTCTTAAATAAGAACAATTCCTTTAATCCTATGCCGCCATACTAAACTAGTTTTTGTTTTGTTTTTTTTTTTTTTTTTTGCAATTTTGGGAACTCTTTCCATTTAGCAAATGATTAAGTTGGATATATAAATATCATCCGATAGATTTAGAATATAATATTAAATATTAAGCGGTATATTTAAATTCAGATTAAAGTCAAGGAATAACCTCTGATGAACCGTTTGGACATGCCTTAAAATTCTAAACTATTGCTATAATGCATGCGCATGCAACATTCCGCCAGTCGGAATCACTTGGCCAATGGGCAAAAGCTGGATGTGACGTGACGGAATGTTAGTGGTTAGTAGGAAGCGGGAGATGGAGATGGCCGGAGTGGAAGTAAGGCGCCGGAGGAGGGAGAGGAGTAAACAGTTACCCTGAGATGTGATAATGAACGCACTAAGTTTGACAGCTATAAGACAATAAAACACAGGCGAAGCAAGGGTCGACGTTGGCCCCCCCTCATCGTGGCGTGTGGGGTATGATTAGAAGAATCTTCCACGTGTCGGTACGAACGATGACGTCACTGAAAATGGAGATGCCAGTGGTAGGGCCTCTCCGGATTGGACCCCACATCCTACTGCTCCCCGAATCTGTGTCCCCATACGCGTTACCCCTCTCTGTGTCTGTACCATATCGCTGTTAGGCAGACGTAGTGTTATTTTTGTCGGTCCTTTAATTTTTTGCATTTTATTAAAAATGATATAATATGAAGTGCTTGGCTTGAAGGCGATAATACCAAAAAAAAAAAAAAAAAAAAATTGATGAAGAGGTTTTAATTGGCGGGAAAATTAAAAAGAAAAAGAAAGAGGAGGAAGGCAGAGACATGTGTGAGGACTTATTAGACAGGTTGGCCGAGGCGGCTGGGAAGGCGCAGAGGGTGGCGATGCCGGCGGAGCCACTTGATTGGTTGCGTAACCATATAACAACAACACCTCTCACGTTGGACCAATCCATAGAAGGAAGTAGTAGGAGTAGGCTACAATTATCAAGGTCTTTGCGTAGGGGATAGGGTACCGCTACACGACATAATTTTTGCATAGAAACTTCCATTTTTCTGATTTCAAGGTATCATTTGGTCTCCCCTTTGCATGCATCGGAATCTTAATTAATATTTCCAAAAAACAAAAAACCTCGACGTCCCACCCCCAACCGTCTGAAATGGACCGAGTTTTGCTTCTTTGTAACTAGAAGCATTTCCCGCTACACAGCGAAGGCCCAAGCCCAATTATCACACACGTGTACTTCTCGCCGACGTGTCGACAAGGTGGAGAGAGAGAGAGAGAAAAAAATTGTCCAAGTCTAGCAGACGAAAAAGCCACTGGAATCGCTCTCCCTCCTCCACTTCTTGCTCGAGACTCGCTTTCTCCCTTTTTCCCATTTTTCTTTTGACCATTTCTGTTTTCCATTTTCCCTAGTCTTTATTGTTTTGATTTTGTTTAGTTTCTTTCTCCAGCAAGCTCCAATTTTTCCCCCGAAATAAGTATTACCCAGATTGAATTACAGAGGCGTGCGTGCATGAAGCTTGGCACTAAATCCGATGTCTTTCATCTTGATGGCCAAACCTGGTAGGTTATTTCTCTTCTGTCATCTGAAATCACTTAATCGCAAGCAAGGAAATGACCAATGTGGGTGTTTATATGATGTTTTAAAGAATTTTACTATGTCATGAGCAATGTGCGTGTTTGTATGATGTTTTCTTCTATTTTTACTCAACAAACTGTAAGAATTATACCCTGTCATGAATCAAACTGATGGCCACAAAGAGAAAAATAACAAACTTTGATCGTTTTTCTATACAGGCTTTGCTCATCTGGGCTTCCAAGCGATGTTACCATTGAAGTTGGAGAAATGTCTTTTCGTCTTCACAAGGTTCATTTTCTATCTCACCTCTTTCTTCTCAGCCGGTTTGATATATTTTCCTCACAATTTTATAATCTACTTCAGTTCCCATTGCTTTCAAGAAGCGGGCTCTTAAAGAAGCTAATCGAAGAGAATCTCACAAATGAAGATGGCTCATCTTCCGCAGATAACAACACCCTGCAACTCCACGACCTTCCTGGAGCGGCCAAGGCGTTCCAGCTAGTAACCAAGTTCTGTTACGGTGTCAAGATTGAGCTCAATGCTTTAAACATCGTAAGCGCCAGATGTGCAGCAGAGTATCTCCAAATGACAGAAGATTTAGGAGAAGGAAACCTCATTGCCCAATCCGAAACTTTCCTCAATGAAGTCTTCGGAAACTGGATAGACAGCATAAAAGCTCTAGAAACATGCAAAGAAGTCCAATCTTCGTATGTAGAAGACCTCCATATCGTTTCTAGATGCCTCGATTCTCTTGCCACGAAAGCTTGCACTGACCTGCAGTTATTCAATTGGCCCATTAAGAACGAGCAGACTAACAATAACAATAATGGGGCTGTGTGGAATGGGATTTCTTCGCACTGCAAGCCGCTGCCGTCTGGTGATGACTGGTGGTTCGAGGATGTTTGCTTTCTAAGGTTAAGCTTGTACAAACGGTTTCTCTTCACCTTAGAATCGAAAGGCATGAAAGCTGAGACTCTGGCCGCATCGATCATGTACTACACGCGAAAACATCTACCCTCTATGAATAATAACAATACTACCAACTCTAGCTTCAATGAAGAAAGTAGTGTAGATTCCAGAGCAACTCCCATTGCAACAACTTCTGAGGCAGATCAAAGGGCTATAGCTGAGGAAATAGTGGGTCTAATTCCGAATAAAAAAGGAGTTGCGACAACTAACTTCCTTCTCAGGCTTCTTCGGACTGCTATGATTTTACATGTGAGTCCTTCATGCCGGGAAAGTTTGGAGAAACGGGCTGGGATTCAGTTAGACCAAGCTGCACTTGTAGATCTTTTAATACCCAATATGGGTTGTTCAGTTGAGACACTTTACGATATAGATTGTGTTCAGAGAATTCTAGATCATTTCATGTCGGTTTGTCAGGCTGCAACAGAAGGATCTTCTCCAAGTATTATCGAGGAAGGTCCATTGATTAGTGGTACCGATTCATTGACCCCTGTAACAACAGTTGCCCATCTTGTTGATGGATATTTAGCCGAAGTTGCTCCAGATGTTAATTTGAAGCTTCCAAAATTTCAAGCTCTGGCTTCTCTAATCCCTGATTATGCTAGACCACTAGCTGATGGAATGTATCATGGGATTGATGTATACCTAAAGGTAATAAGAATCATAATTATTATACATTGCATTTTGCTTTAGTTTGCCTTGAAATTTGGCTCGGATAGATAAGTGTGTTTTTCGGAAATTTTTCAGGCACATCCTTGGCTAACGGACTCAGAGAGGGAGGAACTATGTAGGCTGATGAATTGTCAGAAGCTGTCTTTGGAAGCAAGTACTCATGCTGCGCAAAATGAGAGGTTACCTCTTAGAGTGATTGTTCAGGTTCTGTTCTTCGAACAGCTTCGGCTTAGAACATCTATTTCTGGATGGTTCTTTGTGTCTGAGAATCTCGAGAACTCACAAAATCCTAGTGGAAGTGTTGGGTTGTTAAAGAATGATGGGCCTCGTGCATTGGCATTGGGACAAGACAGGGGTGCTGGGGAGGTAAGGGACCGTATTTTAGAGCTTGAAAAGGAGTGCTCGAGTATGAAAACAGAGCTTCAGAACTTGGTCAAAGCAAAGAAGAGGTGGAGTCTTCTTCCAAAAAGTTTCGGTTTTCTTAGAAAATCACAGCCTCGTGTTTCGAATGCTGGTGATCATAAGCCACAGGACTCGTTAGAGAATCGGAATCAAGAAAATAGTAACGTGCCTCGTTGAATTAGGTAGGTAATAACATTATCTCCATATTCTTTTTAGACATTCATTTCTTCTTGTTTGTTTGGCTTAGAAGGTTTTGATTCTTTTATCTGTTGTCAGATAGTAATCAATTTTTTCTTAGAAGCTAGGTAACTTTTGAGAAAAGTTCATTAGCCTATTGTTTTCATAAATTATAAGCAAATACGAATTACACGAGTAAAGATGGGAGCTTCTGCATATGGCTAGGTCAACTAGAGAAACTCTAGATAATAAATTTTGAGAATTAAAAAAATTACCTAGAGATGTCATGATTTTGTGGGTGGCCAACCTGTTCGATCTCCCTGCTCGGTTTTGAAGCAACCCTTTCATGACATGGAACATACTCCTACAAGCCAAACGAAATGTTACACAAGGAAGAATCTGAGAAAAACAGAGCAAGGGGAACTCTATATGCTCAAACAGAGGTTCCTGACCGTGTTTGCTCTGTTTTAGAAACGATCTAAACAAAATTGGATTTTTTCTAGGAAGTAAGTTTGATGTAGAAACAGAGGAAAACAGAGTTGAAAAAGAAAAAACCTCTAATTTCTGCACCAGCTCCAGTGCAGTTGATGCAGATGCAATAATTTGACGAGCACTTAGGACTAATAAAACCTTCTTCCACTGCTTTGTCGATAAGTGTCAATAACGAACTGTAATATCCATCAACATTCAGCAATCCCACCTGCAAATTATGCTTTTGCTCATATGTAAGTAAATTGAAATAAGCTTAGTGCTTCTTTTGGTAAACTATCGTACCGACGAAGCAATGAATAACCGGTTTGTCGTGAATTCCGAGTTGAGCCCATGTTATTACATGGAGCAGCTCTTCTAGAGTTCCATTACCACCTGAATATGTAACATTGTACACAGTTAATTATGACCCTAACCTCTGCGAATTTTGGAGATTTTGTTTGATGAAGTTGTCAAGAGGAAGATAGAGCAAATAAAGAAGAAATTGAGTAAAGGTATAAAGCAAACCGGGTAAGGCGATAAAGGCATCAGAATGCTTAGCCATTTCTGCCTTTCTTTGATGCATATCTGCTACTGGCTTCACTTCTACTGTTTCCCCAGTCAACTGACAAAGAGGGAAAAAAAAAAGAAGAAAAAGGTGAAACAAACAAATAAGCGTACGTGATCTAACACTTTATTGCTTCCAAGATTCCTGGAGATAAAGAGAAGAAGAAGAAAAAGGCTGCAAAGATAGAAGATGACAAGGTAGAAGAAGAGAATATAATGATTACCAGACTGACCATTTAGAGGAAGTACCACATTTCTTGTGTGTGTGGATGTAGGAAAGAAATACATACATGCATACATACATACATACATACCTACCTACCAACCTACCTACCTACCTACCTCTTGAGTCATTAGAGTCTTGGGAATAACTCTGCAGAGAAGTAATTAAGCCTTAATCTCTAACTTTACTTCTTAACATATATATAAATATATATAAACAAATAAAAGGGATGTTTTATGGAGGAAGAAAGAAGGTTGTTGAACTTGATCATATTACCCAATGACATGGCCACCACCATCATGAACAGCTTGTGAAACCAAACCCATTAGACCTCTGCTTCCCCCCCCCCCCCCCCCCCCCTCCATACACTAAATCAATGCTCCTTAATACCAGTTCATGGGCAAGCGCAATGTCAGCATCTCTGTAGCTGCTTTTGTTGCCCCGGTTACTTCCACAGAAGACACAGATCCTCTTGAATTTTGATTCCCTTGTCATCACAAGGATACCGTTTGAAGTACTAGAGTATAGACCATCTCACAATCTTGTCTCTTTTTATATAGCTCCTCCTCCTCCGCACCTGTTTCTTTCTACATGTATATATATATCTAATGTAAACAAACATATACTTCATGACCATACATATATCTGCACGCTTCCACACATTGCGTAGAATAAAAGTACATATTTGTTAATGTCTATTGTCCAGCGTCAGAAAAATGTCTATCCTGTTGGCTTTCCATTGAAGATCATCCCTACTGCTACCACTACACTAAGCCTTGTCTTTTTTTTTTTTTTTGGGTTCGGAAGTTTTCGAAACTAAAATGGCAAAGATTATGAAATGATCCTGACAGATGTTTGTCCATTGTCATGGACATGGCATGATAGATCTGTACGGAAAAGACCTGGACTGCAGAATGTTTGTCAGATGACCAAAAAGTTCCAATCAAAACTGATGTTTGAATTTTCACTCCTTTGGTATCTTACATAAGATATGGGCGTATCTTTTTCCGTAGGTAATTTAGTAGTTACAAGTGGCAATTTCAGTACCACGCTGAAAAGTAAACTGAGACATGGGCTAGCAAAGCCACGAACGCTGGCCCACTTCTTCCCCAAAACAACCTCAACTAAATTGAGTTTCACATAAGTAACAAAGAGGCCCGCCCAGCCTAGCCCAGCCTAGCCCAGCCTAGCCCAGCCTAGCCAGCCCAGCCCCTATTACTAGTTGCATCAACATACAACAATGTGGATCCATTACAGTAGCTACCTTACTTTGAATAAGAAATACATATCAAACCTAAACAAGGTCCAAGAATACAAGCAAAAAATTCTCAAGAAAATTATGAAGTTTAAAACTGGCGACTCTGCCTTGGTTCCGCTTGAGTAACCCTAATTGATCTTCCATTCAAGTCCTGCAACATACAGAACTCAACTTAAGAAGACGCGTGTTGTGTAGTATTGTTCTTAATCACAACATAGAAGAATTATCTTCAATTATAGCGCATTAAACATTATTTTATTAACCATAGAAGAAGAGGAAGAAGAGGAAGAAGAAGAAGAGGCAATGTATATACTTACAGCACCATCCAAAGACTCAACGGCACTGCGGACCTCTTCTGCAGTATTGTAGGTTACAAAACCAAAACCCCTTGATCTACCACTCTCTCTGTCAAAAACCACTTTGGCTTCCACAACATTTCCCTGCTCCCCAAACAATTTCTTGAGTGCGAAATCATCAACACCCCACGCAAGATTGCCCACATGGATGCGGTTGGGATTGTCAAAGTTGGACCCACCTCCACCTCTACCGCCTCTAGGGGACGAGAAGTCATTCCTAAATTCTCTTCCGCCTCTAGAAGAGGAGAAGTCATTCCTAAACTCTCTGCCGCCTCTAGAGGAGGAGAAGTCCTCCCGTGGAGGAGGAGGTCCATAATTCACTTTCAATGACCTTCCGTCAAGTTCCTGTGGAGGATCCTTTGATTAGGTTCGATAAATATGGAGCTATATCAAAGGTTCTGCTTCTAGAAATGGCCAGTAATTACTCTTTACATCAATATGGACTACTAGTGCCACCTCTTTAACAGTGTGGAGTTTTAAAACTAAGATCTAGAAGACAACCCGCTAGATATAAATCCAGAGTGATTAGCGTTGTGAAAAGTTGGTACAAGTAATTTGTACCTTATTAACAGATAATTCCTTAAGAAAACATTTTAAGTAATCAAGCTGAGAAATCACAGAGATCGCATGCATGTATAAGAGGATAAGAGTTCAGATAAAAGAAAAACAGAGAATTTGATGTGAAGTGGCCAGCAAAAATGAAAATCAGCAAACTGGCATTGTCACCAAGTCAGTCTCATTGACTTACATAGCCATTAAATTGTTGAGCAGCTGCTTCAACTTCATCAGCTGTCGACATTGTAACAAAGCCAAATCCCCTGCTTCTTCCTGTCATCTTATCGTATTTCACCTTCCAAAAACCACATCACTACAATTGACTATTTCGCTCTAAAACTGTATATATTGAAAAAAAAAAAACCTCAAATTTCAAAGAAATTAGAAGAGTACCTCGGCCATTTCCACCTGTCCAGAGCTTCCGAACAAGTCAGCGAGCTGAGCACTATCAGCACTGAAAGGAAGATTACCGACGTAGAGCTTGAGGTCGGGACTGGTGAAACCGCGCTCCGCTCCATCGCTAAGGAGCTCCTCCTCCTGGTCGAAGTCGGAAGAAACGGAGACTTTCCTGATGAACCGAGAAGACGAGCTTAAAATGACTCTGGGGGACTGAGCAACAGAAACGGAAACTGTAGCCGGTTGTAACTTAAGAAAAGACGAGGAGAGGAAGCGGAGAGAGAGACAGCTAGCTCTTTCGTTAGAGAAGGATGATGTTTTAGGGTTTAGAGCTGAGAGTGACAGGGAAGCTGCACAGGTAGCCATGGCCGCTTGACTTGTTTGAGATAAGATTACGAGCGAGATACCTAAGCGGCTACAGAAAATGGAAGAGGAAGGCAACCAGTTTTTTAAGAGAGATATTTACAGAGAAGAGAAAAATGGGAGATATTAAGATATTTATTCGAGTAATGATCGGGTGTGGGGATTTCTACCGAGCTTATCGTAGATTCCACTTCCAATTAGCGGGCTTTTGTTGGGTTGGGCCGATTACTGCGATGTTCGCCAGTAAGGTCCAGTCTGTTTGATTAAATCTGCCCAATCCGAGAGACGAAAAAACAAAAAGTTATCTAGCTGGCATCCCCACCTATTAGCAGGTTTAGGTCTTTCTTTCTTGGCAAACAGATTTTCCATGCTGACGTTGACTCGTTTGGGAAGTAATGCAGAAAATAGCAATGGGGGGGAGGTCCGGGCGGTCTTATCCAGAGCTAAAAACTTCAACCACTTTTCTTAGTTCTAACACTTGTTGTTTCCGGATAACGATACTGGGCCCCACTTTCTATCAACAATCCCGATCACTCTCATATTATGAGATGAATTTATAAAAAAAATAATAAATTTATTATTTTTATATTAAATATATAAATTTATAAAAAATCCTCTTATATCATTTTGATGTGCTGTTATTGCTATTGTTAGTTTAGAATCCTTCATTAAGAAGCAGCATTTATAGACCATAGTACTATGATTAGTATGTTTTTCATTTATTATATATGAATTTTATTTTATTTTATTTTATTTTCCATTCCTTTAAAATTAATTGCATATACACCATACTATATTAATTGACTGAAGATAGTTAGATAGTAATTATATATATATATATATATATTTTTTTCATCATTCTCATTCTCTCACCTGATTTCTCTCTCTTCAAGGTGGGCTTGGAATGCCGTCCCATAATTTTCTGTCTTCACTTTCTCTCTCATCCTTTTTCCCGGAAAATGGTGCTATAGTCCAGTTAAGTAACACGCTGTGACTTTCTGTTTAAGAGCCTGACTGCGCGATGAGATCTACTACAAGTGAGTATGCTGATCAGTAGCAGAGTAGCTAGAAAGAGACTTGGAAGATTCAAGGGAAAGCTAAGCTAAACTTTAAATGCACGGGCCACGGGGAAGGTAGAATCCATTTTTCCAACCCTAGCTTTGTAGGCTTGTACGGACCTCTCTGTTCTTGATTTTCCCAACTTATTGGTGTAATATGTCGTGTATTGTCTCCGTGGATTTCACTTCTTCCTTTTCGTCTTCTTCTTCTTCTTCTTCGCACTTTTCAGATGCATCAGATGCGGATGGAGATTCTGATCATTCATTCTTTATGATTGATTGTCGTTTGATTACTGTATTCTTGTCATCCTTCTTTTTTTTTTTTTTTTCCTGCACTTAATTTGTGTGTTCTATCAGCTTCGGACTGTTTTTACTTTGATGGAAGATCTGAAGTTGCTTTTTGACCCTAGGGGTCGCCTGGTTAAAGTGACTCCTTAGTTTGGTCCGGGTTAAAGTCCTGCACAATACTTGAGATTATACTTGTGTGTCCAACTGCTCCCGGGGTTGCAACCCTTTGCTGAAGGCGCGCGTGGAGTAGATTGTCATCACTTCTGACCGTCTGAATTAACTGCTGCAGTTGACACAGCTGTTTTAGTTTGTTTATAGTCATGTTAGCTTGTAAATTCTTCTCTGACGTTGGAGTCTTGTTTTTTTCTTTCTCTGATGTCGTTTAATTGGATTGTAAAGGTGCGGTTGGAAGAGTTTGTGCTGTTGTTCAACCTTGCTTTGGAATTTACATTCGAGATTTACACAGACACTTGAAGAACTTGAGATAGTTTCTACATGATTGGATGGTCATTTTTCTAGTGCAGTTTAGAGAAAAGAAGATCTGCGAAGCATCTATAGAGGGTGTTGGAAGTTTGCAATAGAACAGAGAATCTACCAGTGTTGAGTCTGGCCAAAGCTCATAATGAGGTGTGCCAGAGTAACCTTAGTCGGGAGTGATGGAAATTACAATGTTTGTTCGACACATATATTGCAGTTGGTCGCACACGTTACAATGGATAAGACTGGTTCATTGTTGAAGTCTTCCTCATTGATCGGTTTGTAAAGGGATGCGACATTTCTCAGAAGTGCATATGAGCTATGGCACTATGTAAATTGAATTGGTTGAACCTCAATTAATTGATTGGATATCCAACTGCATATTGACACTTTATTTTGGTTGGAAGTCGTATCTGGGAATATGGAATCTAAGAATTTGCATGTGAAGCGTCCATCGGGTCCATTCGATCGAGTTCTTCCTGCTCTTGCACCAGTGCTTTTGGTTTCAATTAGTTATGTTGACCCTGGAAAGTGGGCAGCCCTCGTTGAAGGAGGTTCTCGGGTTGGAGTTGATTTATTGATTCTGTTCAATTTTGCTGCTATTTTATGTCAGTACCTGTCAGCTAGGATTAGCGTGGTCACCGGCAAAGATCTAGCTCAGGTGTTTATTCTGACCCCTGGCTGATTTGTTCTTAAATTTTCAGTGATCTGTATCCTGTAGACTGTAGGCTAAACTTCTCTGAAGCGTTTTCGTTATTGTTTCGTTTCTGATACTTGTGAATTTACACGGGTTTGTATTGATGGCATCAAAGATTTGCAAAGACGAGTATGACAGGCACACATGCATATTTCTAGGAATCCAAGCAGAGGTTTCTATGATTCTTCTGGACCTTACCATGGTAATTTCTCATTGTCCGTTTATGGTTTCCAGTCCCATGGGTAGTGCCTTTATCTAATATGCAGTGGAACTGTGACATGGCCTAGTTTATGGCACTTAATTCTCGATTTTTATTTATTTATATATTTATTTTTCATAGTTCTAACAGATGATTGTACTGATCTTACTAGATCCTGGGAATTTCAAATGGACTTAATCTTCTTTTTGGGTGGGATTTGTTCACTTGTGTGTTTTTTACCACTGTTGATGCTGCTTTATTTCCCCTTTTCACTAATCTTTTGGTAAGTCCTACTATTTGTAATCTTGTTTAGTCTCCTGTGACCTTGTTCAGTCTCATCTATAACTCACTATTTTTCCTTTTCTAGGAGAGATGCAGAGCAGAGTTTCTGTTTATATGCATGGCGGGTCTTATAACGCTCTCATTTGTTCTTGGAGTATTCTTCTCTTTACCAGAAATTACACTTTCCATGAATGGAATGCTAACAAAGTTAAGTGGCGAGAGTGCATTTGCACTTATGAGTCTCCTAGGAGCAAGTATCATGCCTCATAACTTTTATCTGCATTCTTCCATTGTACAGGTATTATGCCATTTTTCTGTCCGTGTCATCAACTTGCCTACACTCTATTTTTCATGCTATGAATGTTCAGCTTGATGGTGCTTCTTTCAACATTTAACACTAATAATAACTTCCTCCTGCCTGGATTCACATTTGATACTATCCTTATCAAGCTCAATCAATTAGCCCAAGCTTGCCAATCAAAGCCCATATTTTTAATAAGAATATATTCAGTTTTAGGAGGTCCAGTAGAAATATAACAGCTGCTTAATTAGATTTGGGAGGGATGAATGCCAATCACTACCCAGTTCGTACAGTAGGTTCAGTTTCAGTGACCATTGAGATGTTATGTATTTTGCTTTGAGTAAAACAGAGAGTATGTAACGTTCAATTCAAATTTCATTTCCCATCAAGAAAATGAAAAGCGGACACATTAATGCTAGCAATATTTTGTTATAGTTATTTGTTCACATACTAATCAACTTAATATACTGAAGCCATGCCAACATATTTCTGCAGCAGTATCAGGGATCCAGAAATGTTTCCAAGGATGCCTCGTCTCATGAACATCTTTTTTCCATTTTATGCATCTTCAGTGGCATATTTCTTATGAATTATGTGATCATGCACTCAACTGCAAATCTATTCTATAGTGAAGCCCCTATATTACTGGCCTTTCAGGATGCTCTAATGGAACAGGTGCCTTTTAGTTGCTGCTGTTGTATTTTTCACATGTTGAATGCTTAGAATCACTTTGGTAACTTCTAATTAAATTTATTGTCCTGCATCATGCAGGTCTTTAGAAACCCAGTAGCTCCTGTGGCCTTTTTATTTGCTCTATTTTTTTCAAACCAAATCACAAAATTAAGCTGGAGTCTTGGTGCACAAGTTGTCCTGCGAGACTTCTTGAAGTTGGATATTCCTGGTTGGCTTCATTGTGTTACAATCAGAATTATTGCCATAATTCCAGCTCTTTATTGTGTGTGGACCTCAGGGGCTGAAGGGTTATATCAACTGCTTATATTTGCACAGGTTATGGTAGCTCTAATGCTTCCATCTTCTGTGATTCCCCTTTTTCGCATTGCTGCATCAAAACCTCTGATGGGGGTCCGCAAAGTTTCTCAGCCGGTGGAGTTCTTAGTCCTGATTGCATGCATTGGGATGCTAGGCTTGAAAATTATTTTTGTGGCAGAAATGATATTTGGTAATAGTGAGTGGGCCACTAATTTGAGGTGGGACATGGGTGGTGCTATGTCTACTTCTTCTATGATTATTCTCATAACCGCTTTTGCTTCATTCTGTTTGATGCTTTGGCTAGCCGCCACCCCTTTAAAGTCTGCTAGTGTGCGATTAGATGCTCAGATCTGGAACTGGGATATGCCAGAGGCTGTTCCAGATGTATTTTCCAAGAGAGAAGAAATCCTTTTGAGTGAAAATAGATATCACGGAGAGACACTTGATCAGAAGCAAGAATCATCTCAATCGCTAGGTAGAGTCTTGGAGAGTCATTCAGGCTTATCAGTTATAAACTTTGACAATGGTCCGCCAGAAACTATTAAGGCTCCTGTTCAGGAGCTTAATTTGACTTATGTAGAGGAAAAGCTTCCTCCTTGTAGCATATTTACGAGCTCCCAATCACATCGTTCGGAGGAATCCACTACTGCATTGGAGACAGTTGCTGGCTCAGTGGATATTAGTGAAGTTTCTAATGCTTCATTGCTGGACAAAAAGGCCTTGAGGATCGAATCAGATGACTCAATGGTGAAGACTGTTGGAGTTCAAGGAGATTTGCAAACTGGGAAGGAGGATGATGAGGGCAATAACTCCGAGCCTGAAGAACCGTTAAAAGATGCACCTGCAAATATCGCACCCACAATTTCAGAGGGTCCAGGATCATATCAGAGTCTTGGTGGAAGAAACGAAGAATCCGGGAATGGTCCTGGAAGTCTTTCAAGATTAGCCGGGTTAGGACGTGCAGCTAGGCGTCAACTAGCTGCCATTCTTGATGAATTTTGGGGACAACTGTTTGATTTTCATGGACAGGTAACTCAAGAAGCAAAGATGAAGAAATTGAATGCGTTTCTAGGTGTTGAATTGAAACCTGCCACTTCTCTTAAATTGGATACGAGTGAAAAAACGTTTCCCGGAAATTTTTCCTCTGGTGGATGGACAGGATCTGATCCATTGATGTCACCAAGTAGATACGACTCTCCCAAACAGCGGAAAATTCCTAATAGTTTAGAATCGTTATATGGGGTTCAAAAGGCTTCTTCTCAGTCAATATGGGCTGGTCATATGCAGCTGCTGGATGCATATGTTCAAAATTCTAGTAGCAACGTTGTTGACTCTGGAGAGAGACGATATTCTAGTGTGCGCAATCTACCTTCTTCTGAGAATTGGGATTATCAACCAGCTACAGTTCATGGTTATCAGATTGCATCTTATCTCAGTAGAATTGGGAAGGATAGAAGTTCTGATGAATTGAAGGGTCAAATGGAATCGGCACTGAGATCTCAGTCCTTTGATGGAGGAACCTATAGGGATTCACATGCATTTTCTTTGGGGCAAAAGTTGCAAAATGGCTTAGGAACTGGTCGGGCCTCTGGATTTCAGAACCCTGTGGGACCAACGAATAGTATGTTGCAATCAGAAAGGTCATATCTTGATTTTAGCACTTCTGGGCCCATGGAGAATCTGGTAAGTTCAGCCAATACAAAGAAGTATTACAGCATGCCGGATATTCACCGGGACCCATATGCTTCAGCTAAGAGTTCGAAATGGGATGGTCCACCTGGGTTTGGATCACCTGTACGGAGAACAAGTTATGAACCACCTCTGTCTTCGAATACTGGGTCAAGAACAGGACATCCTTTGGCATTTGATAAACTGTCCCCATCTAAAGCTTACAGTAATCCATTATATTCGCAGGAAAGTTGTAATTCAGACACTGGACCCCTCTGGTCAAGACAGCCTTTTGAGAAGTTTGGAGTAGCTGATCAAAGTCATCCTCGCAACGGGAGCGAAGGTTTCAGTCCAGAATCTGCTTCTGTTTTGGATTCAGAAGGAAAACTTGTCCAGTCATTCAGACAATGCATAGCGAAGCTTTTGAAATTGGAAGGGTCTGACTGGTTGTTCGGACAAAATGACGGGGCTGATGAGGAGCTAATTGATTCTGTGGCTGCTAGAGAAAGATACCTCAATGAAGCTGAAGCTAGAGGGATGAATCAGATGATTCACATGACTGAGTCTCAATACTTGTTTTCGGATAGGAAGTTTGATACTGGAACGAAACCCAATGAAGCAAGTTTGTCAAGCTCTTCAATTTCTTCAGTTCCTCATTGTGGCATTGACTGTGTTTGGAAACCGGAATTGGTGACAAGTTTTGGGGTCTGGTGCATACATAGAGTCCTTGACCTCTCACTTATGGAGAGTCGGCCAGAATTATGGGGAAAGTATACTTATGTACTGAACCGTCTTCAGGTAAAAATTAAACCACAATTACATCAAGACTCAGTTTAATGACTAATAATAATATTAAATCTCTTACTACAGGGGATCGTTGATCTGGCTTTTTCAAAGCCTCGTTCTCCAATGACACCCTGCTTCTGTCTTCAAGTTCCTCCAGCATATCAGTTAAGGTCAAATCCAACTGCTGTTTCGAATGGGACCCCACCTCCTGCCGTAAAACCAGGCAAGGGAAAATGCACAACCGGACCGGTGCTTTTAGACATAATCAAGAATGTGGAGACAGCAATATCTGTCCGGAAGGGCCGTAGTGGGACCGCAGCTGGTGACGTGGCTTTCCCAAAGGGGAAGGAGAATCTGGCTTCCGTTCTCAAACGCTACAAACGTCGATTATCAACCAAGCCTCTTCGTAAGGTCCAAACTCCAGCTTCTTGCAACTAATTAGTAACTATAGCTTCTTCTTTTCCTCTTCTTTCTCTGGGTCCAAAATTTTCCTGTAAAATATAATCCCTTGTGTTTCACACACTGGGTGCTTTATTCTGACGAGGTTAATTAAGCTTGGGCAAATGGTCCTTCTTGAGATTATAGGAATTTTTCGTGTTAAGAACTACAATTTTTCAAGTCAAGAAAATTACTTTTTGTTTATTTAAACTAAAACGAGAAATTCTTGGGTGCTGAATCAATTTGTAGGATCATAGTCACTATTTTATAAAAATATATATAATTTTCATTATATATATATATATAAGAATACGGACGTGTTCATAAATTTGTGTCGGTCGATTATCAAGTAACAGTTCATAATCAAGAAGATTAAATGTTGAGACTGATCGTTCTGGCTAGTTCCAGGGGGTGTCTGACAGGCTTGATCGTGGCCACTCCCGTGGCGGTAAAGCTCACTTTTCCTGGTTGTGGTTGATATTCATTCGTTCCTGAAGGGAAGAAGGCGGGAAGCCCCCCACCCACTCTTTACATCCAATGGTCCCCAACTCTACTCTGCTTTTCTATGAGCTATTAAGAATACCTATTACGTAACAAGATCACGTATATGTGGAAATGGACGTAATTGACTATTGATTATGAGATAGTAGCTCTTCATTTAAACTGATCAAGATTTAAGATTTTTGTTAACAAAATTAAGATTGTGTAAACGAGTATCATGGCCATTGTGATTCATGAATCAATTTGTCGAAAGGAAACAACTAAAAAGGGGTTGCTATTGAGGCTGTTGGAGTGTCCTGTAATATCCAAACTCCAAAGAGAAGGGGCGGTAGCTAAACTCACACGACTTACCTCTTTACCTCTTACCTCTTAGAGACCTCTTAATGCTGCTGCTCTCTATGCCTAGTACTACACCTACCACCTCTTTATGGTATCTATACTCTGGTGCGCTCTATGCCTGGTTCTACACCTACCACCTCTTTACGCTTCTTCACCTACCACCGTGTTTTTCATTATATTATATATATATACCATGCCAGATAGTCAAAATGTAGACCCCACATTCTAGCACTATTAGTTAATATTTGTCCCATTGTTTTTGACTTGCATGACGACCGATATTAAAGACATGTATTAGTAATGTACGTATATGTATATATATATATATATATATATATATAAGTGGAAATTAAATTGTTTGGCATATAAAGATGGAGAATGCTTTTTATAACAACAACACCAACACCAACACCAACACCAACACCAACACCAACACCAACCAAGCTGCGACTCTCTCTGTCTCATTCATCAGCATCTATCATCCATTTTTGTCCACACCAATATCTAAGACATATATATGCTTCTAAGTTCATGACGTAGAGAAATGAGTAGGTGAGGGGGAGAGAATCTTGACCATACACTATTTCATCCTCTTTATATTTATTTATTTCACCTACCATTACTTGAAAGAACTTCACTTTTTCAAATTAGCTGCCTACTTGGACTAATTCATAATCATGAAGAGTCAAGAAGGTAACCTATCCATCCGATATCTACCCACCAAACCAAAACGTGTGATTTTTTAGTTAATTAACTTACTATTAATTAAAAATATGTTACGAATAAACAAGAAGTCGAGCTAATTAGTTCAAATGTTAGATCCATTAGGCCTCCAAATTAACCAATGACAAAAAGAAATGTACTAGTACCAAACAAGTCAAAACAGATGGGCTTGCAACAATTTTCCAAGATTAAGTTCACCAATATAAGCCGGATTAAGCCGATCTTAGTCGAGATTATTCTTGTTAAACTCGTAATTAAATTTAGCTTTCGTTCTCTCTCAACTAGTAAAAAAATAAAATTATATTATCGTAATTAATTTGATAATTTGATCATGATTAATCATATTAAATTTAAAATTAAATATAATTAATGTAAATTTTTTATATATTTTCTATTTAAGTAATACTAACATGACATTTAACTATGAAATATTTTTATATATATCCACTTCCCTGTCATGTCGTTTCCTTCTCAATTTCCTCACAACAACATCACAATTACGGGGAAGAAAAGTCGGTCATTACCGTCCTGTCGTTTTAGGCTTATGACATGTAATAAAAATAACGATAATTTATTTACGACGTAACTGATCTGCGGTTTTAATGATGTACTTATGAAACGAAACGAGCGTTTAATTATGTCGCTATTGGCTTCACTAAATGTAAACTTAATTCCGTATTTAAGTTGATCTTCTTAATTTTTTGTTTCATTAAAAGAGTATGATTAAAATTCATAAGGCTTTGAACACATCCACGATTCAAATAAAGATCGTTAGATTAGAAAATAGGATCGGACGGCTAGAGATTGATTTCAACTACCCCTTTCTCGTCACTCTACGCCCACCTTGTGCTTACCTACCGTATAACGTTCTCCCCCACCTCCATGGGAGTAAGTTTATCTCCCCTGCGATCTATTTAACCCCCACATTCCCTCTCCTATTTTCCAAACCTGGAATTCTCTACCCACCAAAATAGCAGCAACCTGTATTCTCCTCCGCCTCAGACTTCTTCATTTCTCTAACCATGGAGACAAACGGTCACTTAGACGGAACGACGTCGTCGTCTTTGTTGAAGAGTTTCTGCGTGAGTGGTAACGATATTCATCATCGCGAGGATCCGCTGAGCTGGGGAGCGGCGGCCGAGTCGATGGCGGGGAGTCATTTTGAGGAGGTGAAGAGGATGGTGACTGAGTACCGTAGGCCGGTGGTGAAACTCGGCGGCAAGACTCTGACCATTGCTCAGGTGGCGGCGATTTCAGCTGGTGTGAAGACGTCCGTGGAGCTGTCCGAGTCGGCTAGGGCTGGAGTTCAGGCGAGTAGTGATTGGGTGATGGAGAGTATGAATAAAGGGACGGACAGTTACGGCGTTACCACCGGCTTTGGTGCCACGTCGCATCGGAGAACCAAACAGGGCGGTGCTCTTCAGAAGGAGCTCATCCGGTAAATATATATTAATCAATTATTTACCACTAAAAGTAAATTATTATACTCACGTCAGAGTTATAAAAAAAAAAAAAAAAAAACTTGTCAGTTTGGGTGGCTTAAATTGATAACAAAGTAACTTTTTTTTATATATAAACTTCTGTAATCTTTATGAAACTTATTTTATTTATAGGTAAGATAATATAACATAAGATATTTCAACCAATAGAAAGCAAACACGTCACTGTTGAGTTAAGGTTATAGGCAAATATATTTTTTATCACTACATAATTAGCTTATAATTAACCACTAAGTATATGTGATTAGTTCGATCAACTAAGCAGCCACTAATTTTCTACGGACACTTGCTTGTTTGGGTGTAGATTTCTGAATGCTGGAATATTCGGAACCGGAACGGAATCATGTCACACGCTACCGCAGTCCACCACAAGAGCAGCCATGCTGGTCCGGATCAACACTCTTCTTCAAGGTTATTCCGGCATCAGATTCCAAATCCTAGAAGCCATGACCAAATTTCTCAACCACAACATCACTCCATGTCTACCACTACGTGGCACGATCACGGCTTCTGGCGATCTCGTACCTCTATCTTACATAGCCGGACTACTCACGGGCCGGCCCAACTCCAAAGCCATCGGCCCGAAAGGTGAGACCCTCAATGCCAAAGAAGCATTCAACAAAGCCGGGATCGACACTGGGTTTTTTGAATTACAGCCGAAAGAAGGCCTTGCTCTTGTCAATGGCACTGCAGTTGGTTCGGCATTAGCTTCTATGGTTCTTTACGAGGCGAACATTCTTGCCATTTTGTCGGAATTGTTATCGGCTGTTTTTGCTGAAGTTATGCAGGGTAAACCCGAGTTTACGGATCACTTGACGCATAAATTGAAGCACCATCCAGGCCAGATTGAAGCTGCAGCAATAATGGAGCATATTTTGGATGGAAGTGCTTACGTGAAAGCGGCTAAGAAATTACACGAGACTGATTCTTTGCAAAAGCCAAAACAGGACCGATATGCTCTCCGAACTTCACCGCAGTGGCTCGGTCCTCAAATCGAAGTAATTCGCTTTTCAACCAAATCGATCGAGAGAGAGATTAACTCGGTTAATGATAACCCTCTGATCGATGTTTCTAGAAACAAGGCCTTACATGGCGGAAACTTCCAGGGAACCCCAATTGGAGTTTCCATGGACAATACCCGTTTAGCTATAGCCGCAATTGGAAAACTCATGTTCGCTCAATTTTCCGAGCTTGTTAACGACTTCTACAACAATGGGCTGCCTTCAAATCTCTCAGGAGGTAGAAACCCAAGTTTGGATTATGGTTTCAAAGGTGCGGAAATAGCCATGGCTTCTTACTGTTCCGAACTTCAGTATCTAGCCAATCCCGTTACGAGCCATGTCCAAAGTGCCGAGCAGCATAATCAAGACGTGAACTCTTTGGGATTAATATCTTCGAGGAAAACAGCTGAAGCTGTTGATATCTTAAAGCTGATGTCATCAACATTTTTACTAGCAATATGCCAAGCTATTGACTTGAGGCATTTGGAGGAGAACCTGAGAAACACTGTTAAGAACACGGTGAGCCAAGTGGCTAAGAGGGTATTAATCACCGGTTCCAACGGCGAGCTTCACCCGTCTAGATTCTGTGAGAAGGATCTGCTCAAAGTGGTCAACAGAGAGTACGTTTTTGCATATATCGATGACCCTTGTTTGGCTACATACCCTTTGATGCAAAAGCTTAGACAAGTGCTAGTGGAACATGCTTTGACAAATGGAGAAGGCGAGAAGAATGCAAGCACATCAATCTTCCAAAAGGTAGGGGTGTTTGAAGAAGAGCTCAAGGCTATTTTGCCTAAGGAAGTGGAGAGTGCCAGGGTGGCGGTTGAGAGCGGTAATGCTGTGATTCCGAATCAGATTAAGGAGTGCCGGTCTTATCCGTTGTACAAGTTTGTTAGAGAGGAGTTGGGTACGAGGTTGCTTACGGGCGAGAAGGCTGTATCGCCCGGTGAAGAGTGTGATAAGGTGTTTGTTGCTTTGTGTGAGGGGAAGCTCATCGATCCCATTCTTGATTGCTTGAAGGAGTGGAATGGTGCACCTATTCCTCCTCTTCATTAGTTGCCTCTCTCTCTCTCCCTCTTTTATTTTTATTGGTTTTGTGTTGTACTTCGAAATTCATGGAGTTTTCAAGGAAGAAAAATAAATACTGTAACTTTTAGATAACGAAGAAGAACTACTTCTCATGACTGTTTGTTAATTTTTACACTCTTCTCCCTTCATTCATGCCAAAGTAACCTGTTCTTTTGCATGCAACGCTCATTCAATCAAGTTAATAAATCGACCTAGAATATATACAAATTTTGGGGGAAAATATTTGGTGCAATTTTGATAAGTATACACTGTTGTTAGATAAGCATGTTTAATACGTCATATCTTAACTATAAATTTATAGTAAAGTGTACATATTAAAATTGTATTAAATTTATTTTAATCTATTATTTAATTTAAAGAATATTATAATAAAAAAATATTTTTTTATTCTTATTAAAATATATATTTTATAAAAATCAATTTAAAAATAGAGGATCCTGTGATCCTGATCATCTTCGAGCACCCATCTGCTAACCTCTCGCTCCTTTCACTTCCATCAATGGCGTCTGAAGGAATTCTGTTTGGGATGGGCAATCCCCTCCTCGATATCTCGGCCTTCGTCGACGAGGATTTCTTGCGACGGTATGTTCCGGTTTCTTCTGATTTTTATTTTTCTCGATTGAGACTATGATTTCTGTACCTGTACTTGGCCCTTTAGCCCCCCCTTTTTTTTTTTCACCTCGGATTAGGTTTTCTAACTTCGTGCTCGTTTGCTCTGTTGGATTTAGCTACCTGAAACTATGAAATCTAAATTCCTTAGTTGCTTACCTGCATAGCTTAGGATGCCAAATGATAATTGCTTATGGTGCTTTCTAGCGATTCGTTATGTGAATTCTAGATTAACTATGTGAATTCTAGATATGAGTTTAATCGAACGCCTTTTTTATGAGTTTTCATGGATATAATAAGCAAAGCTGAAATGAAGGCGGTTCTGTTTTCTGCCACAGTTATGACATCAAGCCAAATGATGCTATTCTTGCCGAGGATAAGCACATTCCGATGTAGGATAGTATTTTTTTTTTCTCCTATGAAATTCTTATCTCCACTCCTATAGGGCCATAATATACCGAGTGTAATGCAGGTATGAAGAAATGGCAACTAAGTATAATGTCGAGTACACCGCTGGAGGTCGTGCATATTTTGAGATTCAAAACTATGGGTTTTCATGTTGTCCAATTATAAATGTAGTTGATCATTGACTTCTATGAATATTTTTTTTTTCTTTTCTTCCAGGTGCTACACAAAATTCCATCAGAGTGGCTCAGGTGAGATTCGTGTAAGGCCATTGAAATTCAGTCAGAAATGAACATCTTCATTACCATGGATTGAATTATTATTCACTTTTGATGTTTTGCAGTGGATACTGCAACTTCCTGGTGCAACAAGTTATATTGGTGGCATTGGAAAGGACAAGTTTGGGGAGGAGATGAAGAAAAATGCGAAACTTGCAGGTGTTAATGTAAGTCTCATGTTTAACATTTGCTAATGTTGAGATTTGACGTGTGATACTCCTATTGCTATCTTCTTCTTCATTTGAGAAGCCAGGTTCACTACTATGAGGATGAATCTGTACCGACAGGAACTTGTGCTGTTTGTGTAGTAGATGGCGAAAGGTCAGTTAGGAATCTTATATGATTTGGTATTTCCTTTTGTTGTTGTCAAAACTATATGTACTTGGCCTAAATAACTATATGTCAGTTTTAAGCAGTTGTGTGCAAAAATTTAGGCCAGCTGGTCTAACACCACTATGTTGCGAACTTGTATGTAGGTCACTTATTGCCAATCTATCAGCTGCAAATTGTTACAAATCAGAACACTTGAAAAAACTAGAAAACTGGGCCTTGGGTAAAAAATCAAAACTCTTCATCTTCTTTTTATGTCTTTTTGTTTGCTAATAGCAATTACTTTTTTCTGTGATTTACATGGATAGTTGAGAAGGCCAAGTACTTTTATATCGCTGCCTTTTTTCTTGCTGTATCACCAGACTCCATACAGCTTGTTGCTGAACATGCGGCTGCAAATGACAAGGTCAGACATTAACATTCATCGTGAAGTCTCTCTTCTCTGCTGTAATCTGCAGCTTTTACATGAACCATCTCTTATGTTCCAAATTGTCTGCAGTTCTTCATGATGAACCTTTCTGCTCCATTTATTTGTGAGTTCTTCAAGGACGCATTGGAGAAATTCTTACCGTAAGCAATATAAAGCATGTTTGCTATATTCATTTCTGAAGCGAGTGCTTAACCCGTGTTAAATTAAGGTTTGTCTTGTTTATGTTACAGGTATATGGACTTTATATTTGGAAATGAATCAGAAGCAAGGACCTTCTCTAAAGTACAAGGCTGGGAGGTAAATGCTTACTTGATCTTTGGGATGATTTTACTAGAATATCAGTCTGCATCATTCATATAACGAATTCTAAAAGTCAAATGATCAGACTGAAAATGTTGAGGAGATAGCTCTAAAGATTTCCAGGTGGCAGAAAGTGTCTGGGACCCACAAGAGAATCACAGTTATTACTCAAGGTCCGGATCCCGTCATCGTAGCCGAGGATGGAAAGATAAAAAGGTTTCCAGTAATCCTGTTGCCTAAGGAGAAGCTTGTCGATACAAATGGAGCAGGTAAAGACCTTATCAAATTTGTAAAGCATTGGATTTTAACTTTCCGGTAATGAAATTCCGACCTTGTCGCGTGATTATGATTCTTCATTAGGGGATGCATTTGTTGGAGGATTTCTGTCGCAGTTGGTTCAAGAGAAAGGCATTGAAGAGTGTGTAAGAGCTGCCTGCTATGCATCAAATGTTATCATTCAAAGACCTGGCTGCACTTTCCCTGATAAGCCTCATTTTACTGCTCAGTGACTCTCCTCACTCCATTGTTATGAAATATACAAACTAGTAATTTGATGATTATAAAATGCATTTTTCTTTTCCTTTTTTGTCTTTTTCCTTCTTTTGAGGAAAATAATATCCACGTGGCAGAGGGTAAGTGGGCTGTAGGCTCATTTTTCTCTCTCCTCCCGCGCAAAAAGACAAAAAAAAAAAAGCCAAAAATATCTGAGAAGAGGAACAAACAAACAAGGGCCCAAAAAAGGGGAAGAAAAATCTGAGAAAGGAGAAGGAAAAGAAATTGAAACAGAAACTGGGATTTTCGCGATGAGCGTTCATCGTCCTCGACTGAACAATCTTCGCAGCACATCACAAGTTCTAAGAGAAGCCACCACTTCATTCACCTCTAACCTCTTCACCTATCTCTTCCTTTCTCTCCTCATCTTCTCCTTTCATACTGTGGTGGAAAATGGAACCCACCTCGTCACCTCCTTCATCGACCACGATCCTTCCCTTAAAGCTCTCCTTTCCCGCCTCGATCTTGTCGCCACCAACCACCGCCTTCGATCTCAGGAGGATCCGTCTCAGACAGCTGCCGGTGCCGCCGCCCGTCGCCGTCCTTTCCTCCAGCTCACCCGCATCGGGACTGTAGACGACTTCTTCTCGAACGACGGAGATGACGACCGCAGCCTCTTTGAGTCTAGCCTCCACAAGTCTCCTCAAAATGCCAGTTTCGTGATTTTCACACATTTCGACCTGAAATTAGGGCTTTCAGATGTGGTCGTAGATAATGGAATTAGTGTTTCGGAGGTTGTTAGGCCTGGAGTCACGTTCAAATCTGAGAGTGCTTCTCTGGTTTCTGACACAGAGAGTGTTGTTACGGGTCAGGAAGGTGAAGGTAAGGCAGCTGGATTGGAAAAGGAGCATCCAGATTTGGATAGGGTTTTTAATTTGTTTTTCAAAAGATTCGAGCTTGGTCGTCGAGACACAATAGCCTTGTTCTTCCTTGTGAGTTTCTTATCTGTGGCATATGGCTGGGTTATAATTGGGTTTCTCGTTACATACGCTTGGGTTCTAGGCATTGTGTTCATTGCAGTTGTTAATGTTCAGCTAGGGAGATTTACTTCATTTGTTGGGATGGTTTGGGATGGGTCTAGATTAGGGCTAAAGAGGCTTTCTGGGTTCATTCTTATGAGATGGGCAGTGAGAGATGCATTGACTCAGCTTCTTGGTTTGTGGTATTTTGGTGAAATTGAAGACCAGTATTCATTCCTAAAGCTATTTGTAAGATTGAAATTGATGCCATTCTCTGTTATATCTCCTCATATTCGAGGTTTGGAAAAGGAGACATCTGGGTTTTTGTTAAGCTGGTTTTTGCTGGATACGGTTGTTGCTTTTCTTTTCGCCGTGGATGCTTGGGTTGCTATTGTGGATTCTAGGCGAAGTGGGAAAGAGATATTGAAAGAAGGTTGTCATTTGTTATGGACAATGATGAACCAAGCCATTCAATTGAAATGTTTGGAAGCTATTTTTTGTGGGTCCTTGGTGAGATGGATCATGGCTCGAGTCTGTGGGAAGTATGCTTCCATAGTTTTCCAGTCAGTTGTGGAGGTTTATTTTATGGTTGCTTGGCTTATATTTTACTTTGCTGCTAGGTCTAGAGATGCCAGTTTACTGGGAAGGAGGTTTGGCCAGAGGGAGCTTGGTGGATTCATTGAGGGACTTAGGTGATAAGTAGGGTGGTGGTAATTTTGGGGGAAAATTTGCATTAAGGCTTCAACTGTAGAGCAAAGTTAGTGGAAATTTATATTTTTATATTTTAACTTCGGTTCGGGTTTGGCCTTTTTCTTTTCTTTTTGCAGTTCCTTTCTTGTGGCACTGCTTGTTTCTTTCAGTAGTCAGTATCAGTGTGTTGTACGTAACGTTATCAATAAGGCAATATACTAGTGTATATCTGTTATATACACTTTTATTTTTTCTGCATTACATCTTGTGTTGGTACTTGGTCTGCTAAATTGTTTGTTTATGATAAGAATTCTACTGTCATGGAAGGATTTTTGACTGGTGTTTATGATAACAGGATTGTCTTTTTTTCTGTTTGTATTTCATTTTGTGAAGATGAATTATCTGTTTTGTTTATTTGGTTGCAAGATTACTTTGATCCCGATCTCATTTCGAGCAAAATAAATTATCTGTTTTGTTTTTTCTACGAATTTTCAACTGAGCAAGTAGATGATGAGTAATATTATTTGTCACACCCAAACTTAATGTAACCGGTATGTGGCTCTATACATAAATTAAATTCTCTGATCACGTAAGTTTTCTGTGTAATCCTATAAATTTAGTAATATATATATATATGTTCACCTGAATATATATATAAAATAAAAACTGAGACTAAATAATATGTAACACTTTTCATTAACTATAAATTGTATATATTCGACGGAGCAATGTATTAGTCCATATGAACCCTATTTACATTTCAAAAAATTGACCACAAAAGAATCAAAAGAAGTTCTTAACAACTTGACAAAGAGTGGTCAACAAAAAAAAAAAGTGAACTCCAACCGAGGTATCACATATGTGAAACTAAGCACGATTAACTATCTGGAAAAATAAAAAATTTAACGAAAAAGAAGGTAAGTCGAAATTCAGTAAATAAATATTAAATAAGTACGTTTTCGAAATAAGTTTCTTTTTAAGCATGTATGACCATAAAATAAATAATTATCAAAGTTCCAATCTCATATACCATAATACCAACTTCACCCTAAGGAAATCCACATAATTAAGTCAATAATCTAATGCCATCAACAATTATACCGATGCCAAATCCAATCATCGTTAGAGTTATTTAATATCATGTCATATACGGTTATAATAATAATATTATCGTATAACTCCGCATACGTCATATATATAATAGATCAATGTGCACCAAGATTATCAATACTAATGATAGCTATAGTTATTTTGACGACTTACCAAACAATCATACAATAGCAAATTCATATCAGAGTTAAATCTATATGCTTATGCATTCACTAGCCATATGGTTCATTCATCATGATCACTATACTTGACAATCGCGCCTTTATTAAGATTCATGTACATGTCATGAAATATAAATATACTAAAAAAATCAATGTGCAACTTAGTTTCCTATATATTTGTCCTGCCTAATGCATGCCTTTTCAATTAACTTTTTTAAAACCAAATTTTTCTTAAAATAATTTAAATGATGAACCATCAATTCCAATCTATCGAATGAGCAAATCATAAATAATCATATTCAATCAATTAATTCTCATGAACTAATTAATCATGTATGAAAAGTTTGAAATATTTTACGTAACCATATAATATTTATTCACTGTGGGGTATGCCAAAAAGATTGCAGACGAACCGTCTTAAGAGGATTTGAGGAGAGGGATCCCCGACAAACTTATTTCCGGAAACAAAGAATCAACAACTCTAATCCAAATAGAAATCAATATTAAACTGTATGGAAGACTATTCACACCTATCTTTACATATTAATACTAGCTAGCCGATATCTAATTACCATAATACTTAACCCAACTTGACCTATACTAATTATATTCATAATTTCCTAAATCTTCTTATTCAAATAAACCGGATCAATTCATACCACATAGTTTCTTCTTAAACCTTAGCACTTTAAATAAATCATTAATTGTCCAAATCCAATTTAACATCCAATATCCACTATTAATCTAACGACATTTTAGATTTACTATACCTATCAAATATCCAATAAATTCATACTCAAATCATCATCTCCATCGTTTTATTTCATTGTGACAATTCTTAATCAAATATTATCAAATACCTTCGATAACCCTAATTACCTCAAATAAATGAAACTCATTACCTATCATTTTCCTAATATTATTAAGTCATATCGAAGTTAATAATCACTTTTATTAAAACCAAGAAAAGGAAATCCGAAAATTTGAGGGTTTAAGATTCTTATCTCAAATTTCGAGAGTGAGTTATTGAACAATCTCATGAAATTAAGTGAGGATTTAAAGCTAATTAGTAGAGGTTAAATAAGCTTCCATCAATTAGAGATCATTAGCTTGAAATCAAAGATTGAAGAAATTTGAGGGAGAGTGTAGAGATGTCAAGTTAGACTTGGGGGGCCCATGAGCCCGCCCTTTTTTTAAAATAAAAAATATAAAAGCTCTACTAACCCACTCGGATTCATCCTAGCTGAAAAGCTCGGCCTCTTTTGACGGGCAGAATGGGTAAGAAAAGGGTTTTAGTTTCAAAAATTACATGTTGACCCTTAAATTTTTATTATTATTATTTTACCCCTTCAACTTTCGATTTTTTTTTTTTTTTTTTTTTTATAAATGGGTTCACACATTATTCATATATGCATCATTGTTACATATCAGCATTCTGGAAAGAATTGATTGTTCGTATGAATCAGTCAGATTAGTTCTCAGCTTCTTCTCAGACAGTGACTTATTCTCGGGCTCTCTCTGGATAGTAAGAACTAGCGGAATGAAGGATACTGAGAAAAAGAATCTCATCGCATGGAATGCAGAGTTTAGATTCTGAGTTGTAATCGTACTCATCTCGAGCTTTTTCCGGCAATGCCTTGAAGAGCGGGTGATTCAAAAGTGTTATTTTGATCACAAACCTCCTGACCTTTTGGGATGTCTCGTCCGATATGGCAATGTTCATGCATCGAAGACCGGAAAAACAATTGACAACAGTAAAATAATATATATTCCTTTTATTAAAATGAGTTCAATGACTCGCTAGAGAATATTCATGTAAGAAATTCTAGCTAAGATAAGGAGGTTAGCCGACAGAATAAAATCAGGGGATGGTTGCCTTGTTGTAGTGTTGCACCTTCTGGTTTTGGAGTACTATAACTAGATACGGAACTGTACGAACAAGCATTCTGCATGACTATTATCTTATAGCAAGCAAGTCACATCTCGTAGGAAGAGTGTTTTCTGAAGAAACATGGTCCTTGATCTTGAGATCTTTCGAAGTTCTCAAAGTAAAGGTCCCATATGTTGAGACAACATCTAAGCAATAAAAGGGGAGATGTCAAGGGGGATGTCATGAGATAAGTTTCCACTTTCTTGGGCAAAGCGCGATCCCACTTGCTCACTTCTAGTACCGATTCAACTCTAGACTCCAGTTAAGAACAGATAGACACTTGAAAAAAGAGGTGGGATATCCAATTAGCATGAGCAGAGCTTTTTATTGTATAATCACTACTCTCTTTGCCTTCAGGAACAGGATCAAAAAGTGTACACTAAAAAACAATGGTGAGAGTCACTTTTATGCAGCAGAATTACCGTTTTTTCAGCAGACCATAAATTCAGGATAAGCTTCTTTTTGCATATCTCTGACCCTATCTATGGCTAGTCATGCAGGAGATGCAGTGTAATTCTCAGGTTTTCAATTGCACAAAGGATAGAGGTCACACATTCAATCTGAACCAGGAGTTACATGATTCAGAAAGCAGAGTGCGAGGCCCCCCCCCCCCCCCTTTTTTTTTTTTCTCTCTGTCTGGTGAGTTTATTGAAGTTATTCTGCCCTTCCCGATATACAGACAGAACACCGATTCATCCCCTTAAGATAGTACACTGTTCATGGAGGAAAGTCACTTAATCCACGGCAACAATAAAAACAGTTTCTGCTTCTCAGATCCCATGCACGTGCCTTCGTCAGTTCTGGTTGGATGTCCATGCAGGTGTGCTGTGATTTATGCACCCTCAGCAACCGTCCTTGCTTCCTCTCCGAAACCAGTGTCGTTTTGAGAATAAATTTTTTGTTCTTAGAAAAGAGAAAACAACCGATTAGTATATTTGGCCGTACTTTTGTCGGACATATATTTTTTTACAGTTTACAAAAAACTATTTTAAAAACAAAAAATAAAAGAAATAATTACTAAACGTACAAAAGAGTTCCTCTCGGATCCGTTTGACAAGACATTCTGTATAGTCTCGTATGAGTAAAATTTTCTCGACCAATTTTTCTTTGTGAAGTTCCGATTTGAGATAACATTGTATCTGCTCATGAAGATCACTGTTACTGAGTGTGTATTAAGAACACTTTTTAGATGATTTGCTTTGATTATAAGCGAGAAATGCATAAAACTCTCGGCTTGTAAGATTCACAAAATAACATGTTATGATATAAACTAGTCCCCTTCTTCACGCAACATAATACTTTTAAGTTTTCTAAGTAGCAACATCTCTAAAATAGATACTTTTAAGTATACAATTTTCTCAATCTATGATGGTTCAGCCATTGGCTGGTCTCCGATTTGATCGCCTACCAGACCTCGGATCTTAACGTCATAATAAACCTCTTCAACTCTTCTCAAGTCATACTTCATACCTATTGCCAAAAAAAAAAGGAAGATTCGCGTGAGCCCAAAGCCTATCAAAGCAAAGTGTATATGGTGTACAGACAGTAAAGAAAGAAAAATAACGGGTTGAAAGACTACCATCAAACTTCTTGCGCAAGAAATCATTTCGAAGATTTAGCATACGGAAGGCAGCATGAAGCTCCGTTATGAACTTCAACACCTTTCTCGGACAATCATAGTCCCCAGCTGTTACTTGGTTCACCACATACCTGGGCTACACACACTTGAAACATGTTATCCACGACATTCATTTTCTGCTATTGGTCTGGTATTGTAATACAGCATGCGTTGCTCTGCTCATCAAATGTATTCAAGTACTTTACTTATCTAACATTCGTTAAGTTTCACATTTGATTTTCAAGTTAGTACAAGCATCTAGGATTTTGGTTAAAACGTATGCCATGAAAATAAAAACAAGAGTATGATTGATCTCACCAGCTCATTGGACATGAAGCAAATACCTGCACAATCAATATAACCTCCATATTAGCCTAATTACCCCTTCAATATAGAGAAGGAAAGAAAACATAAAGATAGGAGATTGACTTAATACCAAATGCAAAATGCACCAATATATAATACCAAATTACAAATGATACAATCACAGAACCATCACCGACAACAAATAAGAAGCCATTGAGCACTTACCAATAAGATAGTCCTCAACATCGAGGCCAAATTCAGAATTGTTCACTGCATGTTATGAAAACTCAACAAGATCAGGAAACTAGGGCTTGCTTTTATATAACTCCAATTTAGATAGCATAAAAGAGCAAAATATAGCTTTTAAACGTTGAGTCAATATGAACACCTATCAAATCATCCTATCTCAGATTTCTGTTTAACAGAACCAAAAATGCTATGGATACGGAGATACTAAAACAAAAGAAAACACCTTGCTAAAAGATGGTAAAAGTATATGACATCTAGAAGTGCACTGTGTAGCGTGTAGTGAAACCTTCACAGCTCAACTAAGGCTCAAATCACAAACTAGATAAAGCTGAAGATGAGAGAGAAACTAGCTAAACAGAGTAAAGCAATAAGCAATTAGTAAACAAAAAATTTAAAAAAACATACACCCAAGTTTTTCCTCAGCTTCAGTGTGCAATAGAAGGTCTCCTGTTTCTAACCAATGCATAAAAGCAATCAGCGAAACGACAGTCTGTGTCTCACTCCTCCAATCTCCATGATACCTAAACGAAGAATGTCGATAGTCTACAGATGCAAACTACACAGATAAATAACCAAAGCAGAGGAAGACACTCACCTATAGTATTCTCCAGGACATTCCCGTAGAATTTCACCTATTCGACTGTAAAGGTCCCTAAGAACACTACTCTGAGATTTTGCCATTTCCAAAACCTCTGAACCAAAATATTCTCTCGTATCAGATACTATTCCTTATAACTATATAATACTAACAATATTTGCGTATAAAACTATAGTAGAAGTACCAGGAGTGGGGCGAGACTGGTGGACTAAAAGTAAGCTAGAATGCATGAGTCTTGAAGCTGATTCCATGCCCAAAACCACATTTCGAATGCGCTCGCGTATGCCACCGGAATCTTCGAGCTGCCGTCGGAAGTGGTGGAACTGCTTCTCCAGCGAGGAAGGAGATAGAGCATCACCGTCCGCCATTGATGAAGAGGTAATAGCAGACGACCGAAGTATAGAGGGTTTCAAACTACGAGGGAAACGTAATGTTAATGGAGAAATTGGAGGAAGAAGAAAGGTAAGGGGAGGGGAAGAAATGAGGTTAGGGTTTGAATTTGCTGAATTCATGGTTGGAGTGTTAAAAGCTCAGAGGTATAACAGCAATATGGACTGTTTAGGAATCATTCGGCCCATTAGGCCCAAGTTAATTCGTACGAGTTCAGTCCAGTTCATTACTAAAAAATAATTGGTATAAAATTCACTAATTATTACCAAACATAATACGAGATAAATAGGTGTGAATTCAAGAACATGCCCCAACAGTTGTTTGGTCTCTAACTTAATCATCAATCATTTGCTAGCAAGCCTCGATCTTTAAGATCATTGCATATCTTCTTCTCTACCCATTCTAAATTCACTTGTTGTGATGAAAGAAAGGATTACAAATACAAGGTATGAAAGGTATTAGAATTACCTGATACTCACCTACAATAATCAATCATACGGATATTTACATGAAATCTCAACCACTTGATTTTCTGCATGAAAAAAAATATAGAGGCGGGTGCATCTTTTCTATTATGTTCTTACCGTCCGCCATTATAGAAGGAAGGAAAGTAGATAGAGGTGGATAGTGATCGAACTATGGGGAGCTTATTTGAAGGATGCGTGAAAAGAGGTTTGATGAGTAAACGAGCTGATGAGAGGAGACTGAAGGAGCGGCCGGACGGCATGCATGGTTCCGGCTAGGGTTTTTTTTTCTTCTCCTCGTACTTGTAATAATATTTGACATGGTTTTTGACGACAAGTGAAAATGTAGAGCCAGATTTTAAATCTGGGATGTTAAGTACCTAATCCGACGGCTGGAAATTAGAGTTCACAACAAAAGTAGTGAGAGAGGGAACAGAATATATAAGAAGGAAAATTAAACTCAAGCTAAGTATAAAGGTCATCTTCATTAGCTCCACCAGCAGAAGTTGCAAAAGGGTCCGCCACAGCAGGCCCGGAAGTGTCATCGGCGAACCTGAATTCCGATCCAAACCCTCTAGACTGCTGAAGAGTCTGCGCAAATGCGTTGTATTTACGAATGTCAGCATCGCTCACGCTCCTCCTAGCATATTTCATCGATTCTTCGAAATGAGCCGCCTTGATCTCCCCCGCATCATCTTCCATATCCTCTTCCATTGCCTCTGGATTCTCCTTTCTCCTCCTCTCCTTTTCCAAATCCTAAACATTTTCGAAAGAAAAATGAAAAATCATGAAAAGTCACTGTTATCTTCTTACAAAACCAATGCCCATGAATAAATGAAAATAAGACAACGTACTTTCTCAATGTTCTCTCTAATCGCATATTTGCAAGCCCGTTGGCAGATTTCAGTGATATCTGCACCACTAAAGCCAGAAGTGTACTTAGCAAGGGCTCTAATGTCAATATCTTTTGAGATGGGAGACTTCCTCAAGCAAGATTTTAATATTTGATAACGAGATTCCTCATCGGGAAGAGGTATATAGATCAATTGATCAAGACGTCCCGGACGAAGGAGTGCAGGATCTATAATGTCCGGTCGGTTTGTGGCCCCAATAATGAATACAGTTTTCTTGGCTGATATCCCGTCCATTTCGGTTAGGAGTTGGTTAAGAACTCGGTCGGCAGCACCTCCTGCATCTCCTACTCTGCTACCTCTCTGCAAAGATAATACTCCTTTACTGTTAGCTAATCAAATATTAGGAGGAGGCTAAATTTCTACATCAAGTAATGATCGAACCTGAGTAGCAATAGAGTCCAGTTCATCAAAGAAAAGGACACAAGGTGCAGATTGACGGGCCTTGTCGAAAATCTCCCGAACATTAGCCTCACTCTCTCCGAACCACATTGTAAGCAATTCTGGACCCTTGACACTGATGAAGTTCGCCTGACATTCATTTGCAATAGCCCTTGCCAAAAGGGTTTTCCCACATCCGGGTGGACCATAGAAAAGAACTCCTTTCGACGGCGACATCCCGAATTTCTTGAATTTCTCAGGATGTTCCACTGGATATTGCACAGTCTGCATAGAAAGAAGCAAAACCGTAAATTCTGAAAGAGTTTTCTTAATAAAGAGAGAGATTTATTATTCAACGTAATATATTCAATTACCTCTTGCAGTTCTCTCTTCACATTCTCAAGACCTCCAATGTCTTCCCAACCGACATTTGGAACTTCAACGACCTAGTTAATTGAATGACAATAAATTAGGACAAATCCACATAAATAACAAATAATTATATAGGTAAGTTATCTGAACTTACTGTTTCCCGTAGCGCGGATGGATTGCTCGTTCCAAGAGCAGTCTGGAAATGCTCATTTGTAACAGCCATGGAGTTAAGTATCTCAGCACCTATTGAATCATCTTCCAAGTCTATCAGATCCATCTTCTCCCTTATGCATTGAAGGGCAGCCTCAGTACACAGAGACGCCAGATCAGCACCGACATAACCATGCGTGTTCTTGGAAATTTTTTCTAAATCAACCTGCAAGGTAAAGAACCAGAAAAAAAAAAAAAGAGAACAAAATTGAGATATTGGATGAAAACAACACCATGGATTAATAGCTAATGAACTGTGTTTGGATCTTACATCTTCAGCGAGCTTCATATTTTTAGTATGAATACGAAGAACCTCAAGACGCCCAACCTCATCCGGAACACCAATGTCTATCTCCCTATCAAACCTTCCAAACCTCCTCAGAGCTGGGTCGATACTGTTTGGACGATTAGTAGCCCCGATAACAATAACATGAGCATGGGATTTTAAACCATCCATGAGTGTTAGGAGCTGAGAAACAATCCTCCTCTCAACTTCCCCATTAGTCTTCTCTCGCTTGGGAGCAATAGAATCGATTTCATCAATGAAGATAATGGAAGGTGCATTCTTTTCTGCTTCCTTGAAAGCATTCCGAAGATTGCTTTCACTCTCACCTGCCAACTTTGACATGATCTCTGGTCCATTGATACAGAAGAAGAACGCACCGGTTTCATTGGCGACAGCACGAGCAATCAGAGTCTTCCCTGATCCAGGGGGGCCATACAGCAAAATTCCTTTAGGAGGCTTAACACCAATGTTCTTAAATAGCTGTGGATGCCTCAAGGGCAGCTCTACCAACTCACGAATCTGAGCCATCTGTTTCCGAACACCACCAACATCTTCGTAGCCAATTTCATCTAACCTATCCTCGTCCTCTCTTCTCACTGGTTGTCCATCACAGAAGATTTCAGTGTCTGGAGTAACTATACAGTACTCAGAAGGGTCGGTCTCAATAACCTTGAACTCCACGCTTCTCATTCCACCTCTCACTAGGAAGAGATCACCCTTCCTTACAGGCCGATATGACTCCATGAAATATGCTGCAAAAAGAAGATCAGAGAGTGTTAGTACAGAGAAGGAATGAGATGATTGAAGATTTTAGCAAGGAAAAAAGAAAAAGTGAAGGTCAAAAGATGGAATCTTACGTTTCAAGTAGGCATCAAAGAGATTGCCAGTGACACCTTCAATCGTGTCATCAATGGGAAGAATGTGTACACGATTTCCATATTTGATATCAACACATTGGTGAACAGAAACAACATCGCCAAGCCTAACTCTAAGGCTGCTTCTCACAACCTTATTCATCCTTATTTTATGTTCTTCGCAACTGTCGTCGGCAACAGCAACGCAAACTGTGTCCCTCCTTTTCTTTCCCTAAACCCCGGATTTGGAAAAACAAACATACATTATAGGATTCAGTACAAAACGCATAACCCGACTCCAAATCATGTCGACAATCATTAAAAGGGAAATAAAAAACAGGTAAAAATTCAATATTAGACACCCGAAAGACTACAACTTTACATAACTGGAACACACAAAAAACAGTTTCAATTTCACAAGAAACCTAGATCAAGTGAAATAAGTCATCTACCTTAAGAAGGATTGTGTCGCCACAGAAGAGTTGGAGTCTATCCACGGTATTTGAATGGAGAGTCACTACCGAGTTATCATTCTCGACAGCTTCGTCAACGATAAGTCTGTTTGCCGCCTTCTTGCGCTCCAGAATAGCGGTGCTATAGTCCTTCTTAGATTCAGAGGAAGTTTGTTTCGTCATCTCTAGTAGCTACTTTCAGAGAGATTTGCAAATTGAGAAAATTCTCAGAATAATTTTTTGAAAACAAGTTCAGAGGATTGTGGGGAGGGAAGGGATATTTATATGTAAAGGTCGCTTCCTTTCTTGCCGGGAAAGAAAGGTTTAAACCGTTGTTTCCAACTAGGATTCGACTAAGCTATTACTTTCCTTTCCTGTATTCGTTAGTTAAATAAATCCTTTACTCACCGTGGAAGGTAATTGGGGCCCATCACTTACAAATCAAACCACTATACTTATGACAACTAAGCATGATAATTAACATGAAATATGATTAAGATTACGATAGCAAGTAAAATCGTTATCCTCTCTTGTTTATCTTATTTTATCATTAGAAGTTTGTTTTGATTATGTAGTTTAGTAATTTAAGTAATAATTATTATTTAGAGAGAGGCGATAAATAAAATAAATTTCAAGATGAAGAAGGAAGGTGATTGTTCCTTTTTTTTTCTTTCTTCAATCTTCATAGGCACAAATGATGTTTTATTTTCTTGTAATGATTCATTCAATAGTGGTTAGTTTGGAAAGCAGTAATCTGAACATAGGAGACCCCCGATCTATTACATGTTGTTCCCAATCCGATCGGACTCCGAACGGGTTTTCATCGAGCCATCCTTCTTGATCAACGAGTTTTCCCTTTCCATGTCTTAAGAAGTTCTCTTTCATTCTTACAGCAACTGATTTGATGTCGGATTGCAGAAACACCTAGTTTAGATGTACAGAGACAAGTTAAGAGTTAAACAAGCTTAAATTGAAAATAAGAACGGTGGTAGGGGTTATTTACCTTTCCTTGAGATGAAAGCAGATCAGCTATGGCTTCAACTAATGATCTTTGCACCATTCTCCATCTTTGTTCTGGTTTGCTGAAATCTGGGTTTGGACACTAATAAAATGGGGGAGATAAACTAATCTCAATATCATTGCAAAGAAGCATATAGAAAGTAAGACATGTATGCTTAGAGTTGTCATATGTACCTGTATTGAGACAAGAAGTAACTTTCCGGGGTAAGTGGATACTATGGACCGAAAAGTTGAAGTTGCATTTGTTGAAATGAAGTGCCTGAACTCGAAAAGAAACAGAGATGATTCGGTAAAGATAATGAAAGAAAAGTATCATGGTTTTAGAATCATTTCTTCCCTTACCCATTCTTCATATATAGTTGATTAACAGCATCCAGACAGCGTCTCACAAGCTGAGAAAGTTGTACATATGTACAAAAGCTTCAGATAATGAAAGAGGAAAAGAAAAAGAAAGAGAGAGGGAATCAGAATGAGTTGAAGAAAACCTTGTCGTTAATCTCTAATCCGAGAAAATTGAGATCCTTCCTTCTTCTAGCCATTTCGAGAAGAAACATCCCATTACCTGTTAGTTTCCAAATTACAGACCAACTATGGAAGTTAAACCGTAAAAAACAGACAGAAAAGAAGATACCACTTCCAATGTCAACTACCAAGGGCTGATCTGGGTCTAAATAGAGTGTATTCCAGTTAAACTCGTAGGGGTGTGCCTGCACAAGAGAGTATATAGCATAAGAGGCAATATTGATCCGTAAAAAGAAAGGCATAAAGAACCCAACTAACTCTGTCTAAAGCCAGGATCCCAGGAAGCTTTTTTCCTTTAAGAAATTCCCATACAACTGAAGCATTCATAAACATATTAAAAGCCGAAGAAGCACTACTTGATTCCTGCATTATTGCCTTGCATGCCATATGCCCAACAACAGTTACATCACAATTCCTCTGGCTCAATTGATTCAGCATTTTTGCCAATTCAGATGCTCCATTTGTGAATTGGCTCGAAGCACTGAACTTCACTGGACCGATCCATATAATCTTCTGCATACTTTAGCAAAAAGTGTTAGGCAGTTCATTGCGTCACCTGATCTTCACGACAGTCTCATGTTGTTAAATGTAGCTAAAAGTCACAATCCTTCATATCTTACCTTGCATTTTGTAAGAGAGGAGTTTATGTTGTGCATTGAGAGGGGGCCGAGATCAACAGGTAGCCAACCTAGAAAAGGAAAAGTTTGGGCAGATACATCTAAGTATAACCTGTTAAGTTTTAAAACTCTAAATCAAATTATATAAACAACAACAGCTCACCATCCGGAATATCATGTGCTGGAAACAACGTCACTTGGTCAGAAAGCATCTCATTCTTGCACCAAAAATCATCTGGATATAGAATCTGTATGTTCTTATGTAGTGAAAAGTGAATAATATCTAAAGCCTCCCTAACTGCACTAGGTTCAACTAACTTTGGAGGAACAGATAAACCAAAGGCATGCATTATTTGAAATGACATCATTCCGATGAAGATTAAACCATCACATTTTGAAGCTAAAAAACGCAAGGCAGCTGCTTTGTGCGAGAGATCACCCCCTCCTATCTGTATTCCATGAAGCATTCATTATAAATAAAGACGGAAACAGATAAGTGTGATTGTAATTGCTGTGGCAAGAACATTACAATTGCGAAATAAGGTTGTCTGTTCACTTTTGCAGCATTCTTTAGTTGAGTTACACTTTCTTCGAAATGGAAACCAGCTACGGAGGCACAACAGAATCGAGTAACACCCACAGTTGATGCAAGAATTCTATGAGACTGAGAAAAGGAGTCATTGACAAAAATATCAACTCCTGATGCTAGCCGTTCGGAAAATATCGAGCAGTTAGATACTTCTTCTTTAAACTCGGAAAGATTATCAAGAAGAAGAATGTCAGCTCTACTGAAGCCTTCCAGTGCTGAAAACATGTTGTAAGAAATGCTTTGTACTGGAAGAATTTTAAGTTGAAGCTTAGACGACAGCAAGTCTGAAACAGGAAGCATTAACTATAAACAACAATTCCAACATATGAGAAAGGATGGAGAATTCTAGAAAAGAACAAAAAAAACCTTAAATTACCTGCAACAGATGCTGCAACAAGATGTCTTGAGATTTGTTTTACATTCCAGTCACTTAAAAGAACAACTCTTGCCCTGGATTTATATAAATACTGAATAGTGGAAATTGCACTGCTGCCAGATTGGATTCTGTCTTGCAGTAAAACAGTTGGGTCGAACCTGACCAAGACAACTTTTGCAGCTAATTCTTCCTGAGGAAACTCTCTTAGTGTTTGTATGTGTGGAAGAGGATCCAAGTTTTCACCTTTATACCTATATTTCTGAAGCAAATTGAATGAGGATTTCAATTTTAAAACTTTCTGGGTGGATGGATGGGAAGCACAGGAAGAGATATATAACCATTAACCTTACCTCAGAGATGACTAAACTCTTCTTCTGATTCACTACCACCCAACTTCCTGTTAAGAAGTAACTTTGAAAACAGAACAAAATCAAATGACAATAGAAATGGACAAAGATGGATAAAGTGAGGGTGCAAAATTGAGTATCTTACCTTGCCCTGAATGAATGGTACCCGCCATGTTTTCTGTTCCGTTGAGTAAGTGAAGTTGATTTGCTTATACAGAGAGCTACTTGAAATGAACTCATAATTTGACTCATCTCTCTCTGTATTACCAGCTAATTCACGGTTTTGAAGCCGTCAGATGTTTAAATGTTACAGACAAGAAGTTCATGTACCTTCGAGTATCAGAAGCGACGAGAAGGAAACTTGGAACTGCTTCAGTGCTGCTCTTATCTTCCAATTGTCCAGGGAGCGCATAGGCCGATATGTCATCTTCAATTTAATCTCTATGAAATTACTACATGTCGTTGGTGGATTACGCTACTCTTTTAACTGACTTCAGTATAACTGATACAACTGGACTTTAGGCCCAAACCTGATCTAACTAATATTTGCAACGACATGTCGTATTTTTGGACCTACCCGCCATATCGTTGTCCCAATCTCTTTTGTTTGCGTCGTCAGTCTTCCCCAAAGTGTTTGTTTGTTTTGTTCCCTTTGATTGAATCCGTACAGCTCCGGCGTCGTCAATTTCGGTTTTCTCGCTCTCCCAGTCATCTTCTGATAGGAGAATCGAGGAGTTTTCATCTGAGATGGGTGTGGGCTTCGTCGTCGGCGTCCTTGGAGTTCTAGTTCTCTCTCATGCCGCTTACGCTACTGTTCAATGTACGCCCTGAAATATTTTCAGTTTCCAGCTTCTTGTTCCTTTTTTTTTTTTTTTTTTTTTTGAGGTATACTGTTTTGTCCTATAGACAGGGGATTGCTCAAGATCATGGAGGACGAGTTTTCAGCGCCTCCTGTTACGGTAATTACTTCTTTTGGCTTCAAATTGATGTGGATTTGGTTTATTCTTACTGATTTTAGGGTTTCTGGCGATCCAGGTAGTAATTGAATTGCTTCTAGGACTAGTTTTGTGTATGTGGGCGGCTCTTACTGTGCCTGGAAAGTTTCTTTCCATACATCCAGATTCAGAGGAGAATAGGTACGATTCCTTTTTCTATTTGATTTCTTTCCATCTGATTCGATTCCTTGAAATTTAAAGAGGTAAATATTGTTCAATTGTATTGAGAATGTTGAACTGGTTTCAATGGAGGTAAATAAGTTTCTTTCCATACATGATGGAGAATTCTCCGTTGAACTAACACTTGCATTGCTAAAAGTAGAAGCCATAGGGATGTTATACTGGATGATTTGCATTTGAAAATACTGTGATTGATTGCCTTCGAGATGATGGATTTGCTTGGGACAGATCTGAAAGGCAAGATCTTGGTTCTTAGAAAATTTAAGCTGTTCTGGGGTAATAATACATCAATGAAGCAGACCGTTCAATCTGATCTTTTTCATTTATTGATTCCCTAAAAAAAACATACGAGGAAAGATCTTGAGTATAATTTTAGAACTCTTGATACTTGCTAATAGATGCATAATCTTTTGAGCTACTCGCACTTGAAATTTCCATGGTGGTCTAACTGGACTGATTCCATCTCCTAGTTTCTCTAAATTTGAACGATTATGATAAGTTTGAAATAGCTTGGATGCTCATTTTCTGTGTTATTGATGCCCCTGAAATCGAGTCCTTTTAATCGGTGTCATAACTGCCCAGTGATGCAGTTATGCAAAACAGAATCTTGGAAGACATGTTACCTTGATTTTACTTCTCCTTTTCATTGAGCGTTAACAATCCCATTTGATGGAAAATGAATAGCTCCATTATTTGACATTCGAAGATGTGTTTCCTTCAATGCAGGATAGTTTTTCTACCGGCCAATGTAGACTTTATGATCTTCAACCACCGAGGCAAGGCATTTGCAGCGCATTCGGATTTGAAGCTGAAACATTAAGGCCACGAGCACTTTGCAGTGTTGAAAGAATCATCCAGGACTATGTAGAACAGAAACATCTTTTCTGGGCGTCCTTAGCTTAGACAAAATATGATCAATTACATTCTGCAACTTTGTCTAGTTACCTTGCACTTGGTTTCATGCATTTTCTTCCTCTTTCTAGTGTTCCTAATAGTTTTGAATGAAATTATGTTTTGTTTAGTTTAATTGCATGTTTTATAAACATGATTTCGTTCGAATCCATTTCTCACTAATGACAGAAATCTCATAAATGGTTCTTTTTCATTGCTTCATAAAACAAAAATTTACTTCATGTTCACACTCCTGCTACATTGATTACTATCTACGACCAGATGTACTAGAATAATAAGCTAGGACCGAACGAGCGAATCAGACTGTTGATTTCCGCTCGAATCCAGTTCCGGGATTGTCGCTGCTGGGGAAAACCTCGAGTCCCGTGACCATAGCCCCCGGTGGGCCCTGCCGGCACCTCTGCTCCATCTCATGCACCAAATCGGACGTACCAGAAAACAGAGCTTCCACGGATCCATCCCTCCTGTTCCGAATCCATCCTTTCAATCCTAATTCTCTTGCATTCTGTACCGTCCAGTCCCTGTAAAATACTCCCTGTACCCGACCCTTTATCACAACCCGAACCTGCAATTCCGAACCTAAAAAATCCGTTACTGAACCAAAAAGTAAAAATAACAGATTTTAGAAAGATGAGAAATTCAGAATTCGATCGGTACGCACCGTTTTGGTCGAATTGGGGGGAGCTGAGTCCGAAGCGGCGGGAAGGGGAGAGGCTGCAGTGGCCATGAGAGAACGTCGAAGAGGAGGTGAACAACTTCGGAGTAGAGAGCGAAGAGGGGAATGAGGAAGAAGAGGAGGATGGCGAAGCGAAAGAAGAGGATAAAAAGGAGGAGAGTGATGATAATGGAGATCGGCCAGTCTAGAAAGAGAACTATCATTCTTAGATCCGGTTTGGCGCCATTTACGACCTGCAACCGTAAAGTTCCGAGACGACAGGAATCTGAAGCTCTGCTGGCGGATCAGAGGCCTCAATGCTGGTGGTATTGAATTTGACGCAATCATAGCCATCCGATTTTATTGACTTTAGGTTTCTCGAGGTTTCTGATTCGGGAAGAAATGTTGATTTTAGCTGTAGCTTCTGGAAAAAAGGAAAATAAAATGTGAGAGCGATGTGTTTGCTCTACGATCGTTTTCGCTTTGTTTTTGAGAAAATTCATTTTGATGTCGTCAAGCCTAGCCCAAATTGTTAAACTTGAGGGCTTGAAGCCAGGCCCTTGAATAGACCTACGAGCCCAAAAAGAGCCCTTTCTCTTTTTGGGCCTTGAATAGGAAATGATAAACCGAAGTGCAAGTCAACAAAGCTTTTAGACTTTCTTACAACCTCATCCAAAATCCAGTCTTAAAAGTCAAAAAGTTGATAATGAGACCCACGCATACATATCAACGCGCATGTCTCAAAAGGCAAACGATGGATCAAATTTTCAAGAGTTGATTGATGAGTTAAGACTAGGAGCAGGAACAATTCATTTTTTCTACGCGGCTGCACGTGGGTTTATGATTCATGTTCCTGCTTTTTGACTCCAGGGAAGAAAATATCTATTTGTTGGTGGCTGTCTGGTTAACAGTGATTTTTTCTTTTTTCTTTTTTTTCAGGCAAATCGAAACGTGACAATGCCTTGACGGCAAAGAAGTAAGAACAGTAGTTTCACGTGGAATTGTTGAAAATGGACACTTTCTGGTAATTTGGTAAGTTCGTGCGTTAGAAGTTATCATGAATGACGTAAGCCCCAATTTAAGCGGTATGCGAAACTGCAGTCGATCAGATGTATTCGTCGTCAACTCACAGAATTCTTTAAACTCAGACTCGAAGTGCCACGTGTAAGTTTTTCCTGACGTGGATTTCGACCTGGCCAGCTAAACAAGTCCCTGTGGTCCCTACATGTCTGCAAATCCTAAAACGGAAACCCTTTTCAGACTCCCACTTAACGACAAGTGGGAAACTTCATACATCATCAAGCCATAAGCATGGACATCCATTAGCCATGCATGTATGACAGACACATCACAACATATTAGTCGTATCCTAGTCACGGCTGAGTCAGATTTCAGGCGGTCCTCACAATGACTCATCTCATCCTCATTGAATTTTTATGTCTTTTAAGAAAATTCATCGCACTACGATGCTGACTAAAATAAAACCACCATCCTAACTAAATAAAACCGCCATCTCATATTCATTTATTTGTTTAGTGCTTACTTAGGATAATATAACGTTGCTCGTGAAGACAAAACTAGACGTACATTCGATGATATATAAACAAATTCTTAGGGGGAATCTAATTGAATCATTTCTCGAAGATTCTTATTGGTATTGTATCTTTCCATGCCTAGTTCAGCCTAGTTCAGACCGTAACACATATGTTAATGTTGTTCAGGAGCTGTAATTGAGTATTAGAGCTCATTAAAACAGGATTGATTCGATTGATTACTGATTAGGAGAAGGAGGTCATCATCCCTTTCCTTGTAGCTATTTAATGGCCGCCTGCGTAATGACCATCTTAATGGAGCTTCTACCGCCTCTTAAAAGCCATATATGTAACATGACGTGGTGCATTGGGCAACAGACCACAGTTTTCATTCCTCCTTTGGGTCACTGTTTGAGTCGGCGGACGGGTCCTCATCATACGCGTTATCTCAAAAAAAAAAAAAAAATACAAACTAATACAACAAATTAGATCATTCTGCACACTCTAATCTCCACCGTCCTGATGATCATACTATACATCTATATATATATATATATATTATACATACATACATACATGTGTACTTGTTTGCAAGGAAAAAGACAGAGAGGGGTCATTTTAACATCCTACTCACCCATCGCATTCGTATACTTTTTTTTTTTTTAATGAACCTTTAAACAATTAATTATGAATTGTTAATGTTGATTAGTAGGGAGAAACGAGGCAGAATGAATGCTTTGTTTCTTTCCCTCATTGTAGTTCTCTCTATGCTCCAGAGTTAGAAGATACATAATCACTTCTCTTCTCAGCAAATCCATATTTTAACAAAAACCCTAGTGATCATCGTCGTTTTCCATGCAGCTTCTGTAAAGTTAACCACTATTAATAATGCTGGGGCCATATTTGAAAATTTTAAAAAAGAAGGGTCAGATATCTACTATTTGTTGCTATGGAGACTTCATTACAAGTAACTACATATGATTTGTTCAATGGCCTATTTTAGATGACAGAGCCATTTTGGTTGTATGTTCATAAGACAAAAAATCCCACCTGGCCGGGACGGCCACGAACACTAGCTTGCACTTGGAGTCTTCTGTTTATGCTTTTCAGACTAGTAAGATCATAATGGATCCACCAAAATTAGATATCAATATCACACTACGTAATTTCCTTCTTAATCTTTCTTTAAATCATGCATGTTGATTGTTGTAAAGCAACGCCATATAAATATAAATAAATATATATATATATATATATATCAAATAGTTTTTGTGGAGAAGATTCAACTGCATGAAACACAGTTTGTAATATTTTACAGCGGTTTAATGTGTGGAAACTATAAAATTATTACAAGCAGCTAGCGTTAGTTAAACGTCGTTATTATTAGGCAGTTTCTACTCGTAGCACACAATAAATTTAATCCTGGTATGATTAATATTATTATAATAATATATAGTCCTTTCACTTTCATGAAATTATTTGATTAGTTATATATTGACCCCCACCTTTCACAAAAGATTGATCTATGAGCGTCTGCAAAACACACTTCTTGCATTCTTGTAATTAGCCTTTGCAGTGATGGAAAAGTCAAGTCTTGTAATTTGAAGAAGCCGTGGAGCTGTTGGAGGTCTCTGAAAGACAAATCATGTTGTCATGCATCTACACAACTTGTAAGAAACTTAGATGTAGAGACTTCCGTTCAACAAAGATCATGTTTTCTTTTTTCCTTTTTTTCCCTTGCAAAATCAATGTATATGAATTATCTATGTGTTTCAATTCATGCAAGTTGGTTTTAAGTTTGAAAATTAAATGCAGCATGAAATCATATAGCATCTAAGAGATAAATTAATTTTTTATTGTTTTAAAATAAATAAATAATAAATAATAATAAATAATAAATAATAAATAATAAATAATAAATGAAGAGATAAGAAACATATTCAATGATTGAAAAATTGACCCAGTTCTTTATTATTTAAAGAAGTCATCCGCTTCAAAAAATTTCACTAAAAACAAACATAAAATAACAAATCAAATATTTCAGTAAAACTTCGAGTTTATTATATTTTGCCTCCAACGATAATAAGATATTGTAATTAATGATTGATTATATTAATAAGCATTTGAGATTACTTACAGTATATATTTATTTATTTATTTAAATGAAAAAAAAAATACCACAAAATTTGTTTCATATTACAACAAACAAGAAAAACGACCAACGGCCTACACCACTGAAACCAAACCGGTGCAATCGAGCCGAAATCGGAGGTGAACTGACACAAACCGGTCGTTACTCCCCCCTAAACCCAGTTTTCGAAGTATTCATACAACATTGACTGATCTGTCCTCCCATAATCTATCTCTCTCTCTCTATATATATATATACAGGATTTTGGAATTTAATAAGATATTTCTACTCGCAAATCATGGGCCGTTGATTTTTTTCAATCATCCTCACATGATGTAACAACCGTTTGGATTCTCGTCGCTAAACATCTGGTGGTCCATGGGAACGACGCCGTATCCATGGTTTCCATACCCTTGATATTGGTACGGGGATGGGTATGGGTGATTATTACTATTATACCCCTGGTTAACGTACGCTTGACTCGCGTAACTCGGTTGAGCTTCGTGCGTTACGTACCCTTGACTCATGTAACTCGGTTGCGCTTCCATTGGATTTACGAACCCACGTGTTGCGTAACTCGGCTGAGCCTCCATGGCATAACTGTAGTTTTGTGCATAACTAACCGGTGCGTCGTAGAGAAACGTCGAAGGTGGTGGATAGGGGAAGCCATGTTGCTCCATCTTGCTCACTACCACCTTACCTCCGCCGCCGACTGCGGCGGTTGCTTTTCCTTCAGCGTCTTTCTTGTCTTTTCCACCATCACCGCCGCCTTCTTCCTTCTTGGGAGGGACTATATCAACTTTCCTCTTAAGCTTCTTGGTGAGATAGGATGCGAGGTCTCCGGTATCCATTGTGCCTTTCACTGTTACAAGGTCCTTGCTTTCATCTACAGCCACCGATTCAACCCCTGTACGTTGTCGTCATCACTATGTCAGATTATCATTTGTTACACCTAACTTGATCACCTAATCGCTTTTAAATAATTAACGTTTGTTTATGACTAACAAATCTATTAGATTAATGTAATTCTCACCATCTATCTTTGCAATGATTTTGCGTATTTTATGAATACATCCCTCGCAATGCAATGACATCTTCAATACAACCGTAACCTCTTTGGGTTTTTTATCTTCTTCCTTTTTCTCGGCGGGTTTCTTCTCTTGCTTGACCTCCGACTTCTTATCACCGCTGTCTGGCTTTTTATCGCCGCCGTCGGGCTTTTTATCACCGCCACCACCATCCTTCTTGGGCTGTGGGGAAATGAGGTCGACTTTTCTTTTGGTTTTGTGTTCCAACCTCTCCTTGAGCACGGCGGGGTCCACCTTCCCAAACACCGTTAGTTTATTGGCCTCACAATCCGCCTTCACGTCAGTCACACCTGCAGTCGCCAATGAGAAAACAGAGTCGTGTTAGCGCGAGTTGGAGTTTGACTCCCGGAAAAAAAAAAAACTCCCTCTTAATTTGAATGATTAAATAATAAAAAAATCTCTCAATCAGTTTGAAGACTAAATCTTATGATCTTATCCAATCGAAGACCAACAAAGAACAATTCAAACTTCAACGAACTAAAAATAAAATAAAATAAAATAAAATAAAAAAACAGAGGAGAGGAATATACCGTCGAGTTGCTTGACAGCTCGTTTGATCTTCTTAGCGCAACCGTCGCAATGCATATCGATCTTGAAGACGGCGGTGACGGAACCGTCGTCATTCTTAGAATCGGGGGCGGGTTCGACTTGCTTCTTTTCGCCTTCATTTTTGGCATCTTCCTTCTTCTGTTAAAAGAATGATACAGAGCAGAGAAAACTGGTGAGACTGGAATTGAAAACTGAGATTAGAGTAAACTTGAAAGATGAATAAGATCAGTGATGAGAGATTCAAGTACAGTGATCCATATAATTAACTATAAACTAACCTCACCCATTTTGAACTTTTGGGGACTCTCCGAATTTGCTAATTTATTTGAGGGCTCTGAAATGGAGGCGGTGACTTGAAATATATAGAGGATGGTTGGTTTTTTTTTTTTAATGGATGCATGCATGTATGTATGTATGTATGGGGTAGATGCTTTATATGTATGCATGATATAAGATGATGCATGATGTGGTCTGATGCCTGAGGGTAGGTGCTTATTACACTTGAGACCGTTCTTTGATTGAAGACTAAGGAAAGCAATATCAAAATGTCATAATGCCTGGCCCCACCACATTCGTCCCCCCCCCCCCCCCCCCCCCCCCCCCAATATCTAAGAAGAAAAGAGTAAATTGGATTTCTCCCTCTCTCATATATATAATATAGTTATTTAATAATTATTAAAATTATAAATTTAATTTATCTTTTTTACTATTTAATTTAATCATTTTTATTAATCTAATTTTCTTTATTTTTATTTATTAACTGTTATTTTATAAAATATTAAAATTTTAATTTATTTACTAAATTTATTTATCTCTAATTTTTAAATATTAAAATTTTAATTTATATATCCCTTATCCACCACCATTACTATTAACTTTTCTATTTTATATAAAATTTTAAAATTTTAATTTTATTTTAATCTTTTAAATATTAAAAATTTAATATTATAATTTTAAAATTTAAAATTTTGTATATTATCAATAATATCATAAGATTAATGATAACGGTAATAAATAAAAGTAATAACAGTTAGTATAATGAAAATAAAAAATAAAAAATAAGAAAAAAAAGGTTGGATCAAATTTAATTTGAATAAAATAAATATAAATAAAATTTTAAATTTTAAATAAGTATATAATATAATATATTTATTTATTCAATTTATTTATAATAAAATTTAAAATTATTTTAATTTTAACTTAAATTTAAAATTAAATATTTATTATAATTTATACTTTTGACTTTTGACTTTTCGAGTTTATCCGAGTTCCCCTAAAAAATACACGTGTTCAATGAATCTTGATTAGCAATGAAAATGGAAACACACGGTTATTACAGTCAAGGAAATCAGCCATAGGCAATGGACTGAATATCATTGATTGGTGTTCAGTAGACAAAAGGCCAAAAAAGGTACAGTTTCATATAACAACGTGGCTCAATTACAGATACAGATTTGCATGGGTAGTTTTAGTGAGTTTTGGAGAATGAAGGGAGAAAGAAGCAGTTTGGGTACATGCCATATGGGCTACATCGATTTCGGATTATATTGTTTGGGCCTTTTCTCTAAAACTTTTTTTAAAAAAAAACAAAACGGCCCATTAGAAAGAGAAGCTGTTGCGCTGATGGAAATCGTATTCAGACGAAAACAAAAATGAAAAGCAAACCTCACGTCAGGTCCACGTATTTTTAACGTATTTTTAGTGAGTTATAATAAATAAATAAATAAAAAGAAGTAATTAAATTTATAATATTATTTTAAATATTAAATAAAATACTTAAATCAAAGTAATCGTTACATTAAAACTGCTTGAGCATCATCCCCTGCGGTCGTCTATAAGTAGTATCTTATTCTGTCCCCAAAAAAAAACAAAAGGACCAAAAAAAAGTAGAAGCAGACGGGGGATAAGAAAAAGGTTGCACAAGTGGGGGCACATCAGTTTTGAGCTCCCACGTGGTACTGTTTTTTTCTTCAATCCCCACGTGCTTAGCGCCATACCATCACGTGGGCGCATCGTACCTCTCCGTCAACATCGTGACTAAGCTGCCACTAACCCCCAGTTCAGGACCCACACTGACGCCGCGCGCTCCGGCAAAACTCCACACACCGCAAAGAGCCTATCTAGAGATCTCTCCATCCCTGTACGTTTGGATTTGCACTGTCCTTTTCTTTCATGCGTCTTTATTTTACTATATAAAGTTTCTTCTTCAACCTTACTTCTTTCTATAGCAACGATCGATCATCTGGTCCATTACCCATTAGCCGCGGTTGGTTGATTTATCTGCATTTGCACCTGCACCTATCGATTTGTTCATGTCTAACTTATCTGTAGGTGTGGGTGGATTTGCAGATAAATGTCATCTCGGTTTCTCCTCCTTCCTCATCTGCTACCTTGAAGAAGATTGATCATCTACCAAACTAAGTACCATATATCTTCCTTCTTTCTAAAGTCGGTTAAGGTAAGTATATATTAGAGTTCTTTCTCTGATTACTTCATCGATCGAGCTTCATTTGTATTCAACGAATCCATATCTATACAACTTTAAGTTGATGCATGTTTGCAGTATAAGCTAAACACTTAGATCCGATCTCTTCGTCCTTTCTTTGTTTTAAGCTCAGTTAGCTTGCATCTGTTTTGTTAGAATGGAAGGATATAATATGGTTACTGGAAGGTCGTATGCATGTATCTAACTGCGTTTTGTTAGCACGTCTTTGGGTTTTTCTTCTTTTTTTTTTTTTTTTTTTTTTTAATATAATAAACCCAAAGCTGATATTTATTATAACGAAACCCTAAAATTTGTATAATTATAATTAAAACCCTAAAATTTATATTTATAATTATAAATGAACATTTTCCTTTTTCTTTGGACATTCTTGCACGTAAGCTGTTTATATATAGCCTGTTCTGATTATGCATGGGAAGAGTTTGGACTGTGGAATCACGTTTGTTGCAACTGCAGTTGAAGCATTTCCATGATGGAAAGAAGTCAGGCTTTGTGGAAGAACCAAAAAAGACGCAGCGAAACGTTAATTGAGGAGGTGAAATTATTAGGCCCACTGGCGACTGCTACTACATCCTGATTATTGGATCAGGCCCACTACTCCTTTTGATTCCTTTCTGTCTTATATACCCTCTCACTCTTTGTCCTCCCTCGGCCACCACCAGAAGAAAAAGACAACAACAAATCAAATCCTTCATTGCATTCTCAACCAGTCTCTGTCCCCTTTCCTTTATCACCTGCTCTCTTGGCTGTAATGCATATATTATGCAGCCACAACAGCCTAAAACATCAAATTATACCATTCCACACATTATAATGCCTTATGATCATGAAGAAAAGGGTTACTTTTTTTTTTTCTATTAGAATCTCAATAGAGTACCTTGCTGTTCATCATAGTATCATATCCTTTCACATAATTCATAAGGATAGATCATATAAAAGCAAAACACATAACGAAGAAGGAGACATAATACACAAACATACTAGATTATATCTTACACTATACCAAACATTAAAAAATGAACCATGGCTAAAAGACCCAAAAAAAATTCACATGCACTTAATATGAAATCAATCACTAGCTCTCTTTCTCATCATCGTCCCGTGGTTTACTCGAAGAAGTTGAACCCGAAGCAATCCCGATTACTTGACTATGCGTAAACCTCTGCAATTGAATCATCAGAGCATAACACCCATCTGGATAATTTTTCAACAAATGGGAATGCGATCCTTGCTCGGCCACTTTCCCATCATCAATCACAGCAATCGTGTGAGCATTCCTAACTGTCGATAAACGATGAGCAATGACAATAGTAGTCTTTCCCGAGCAAGCTCGGTCCAGTGCCTCTTGAACAGACCTCTCGGATTCTGCATCAAGTGCACTAGTCGCCTCATCTAGAAGCATGAGCTCGGCCTTTCGAATCAAAGCACGGGCAATTGCAACTCTTTGTTTTTGCCCTCCCGATAATTGAATCCCTCTCTCTCCGACAGATGTTTTGTACCCATCTGGCAATGCCGATATGAATTTATGTGCATTGGCTAAAGTAGCAGCTTCTATGATCTCGGATTCTGTGGCTGATTCATGCCCGTATGCAATGTTATCGTAAATAGTTCCAGCAAAAAGGCACGGTTCTTGTGGGACCATAGCAATGTGTCTTCTAAGGGACTTTAGGTTGTATTTGCGGATGTCTTTTCCGTTGATTATAACTCTTCCGGATGTCGGCTCGTAGAATCGTTGTATGAGCGAAATAACAGAGCTCTTTCCACAGCCACTGGGGCCCACAAGGGCTAGAGTCTTACCTGCTCGGGCACGTAGATTGAGGTCACGAAAGATGGGAACATCCGGACGGGTTGGGTAAGAAAAGTCTATGTGTTTGAATTCAACTTCTCCACGAAGACGATCTGGAACCGTGGTCGCATCTGGGTCATCGGGCTCGATCTCGGTTTTGCGGTCGAGAAGGTCAAACACAGACCGCATGGCTCGACCACCCTTGATGAAGTCCGGAGCTAGGGTAAGTGTTTCAGCTGCACCATTGGCCGAGACCATAAGTACCATAAAGACCCGGATAGTCTTTGAGAAATCGGAGATCCCGTGTTTTACGAGCCAAGAAGCATACCAAAGACCTAGAGCATACGAGGCATAGAGACAAAATTGAGCTACCCCGAATCCACTACCAGCTATTTGTCCCTTCCAAAAGCAATGCCTTAGCGGAATCTGTAGATTTGACGAGAAGAGGCCGATGATTTTCTCCTCCGAATTGAAGGCAGCAACGGTCCTTACATTTGCAATGGCCTCCCCAGCTAATTGTGTTGCCTGGGCATGTGAAGCCTCAAGGTCCCCCGAAAAACCGGTCATAAACATTTTCTGTTACAAAATCCAACAGAAAAACAGGTAAGAATACAGTTTATCATACACTACTATCATGTTTTCTGAATTTGTACAAACCTGCAAAACAGTGGCAGCAACAACAACCGGAAATACAGCTACAAGGACAAGGGCAAGCCGCCACTCTAACACGAACCCAGCAGTGCAAGCAACAAGCATGAGGGCCGTGTTCTGAACAATAACAGAAATCCGGTCTCCAATGGCTGATCTTACATTGTTCGCATCAAGTGCCAGCCTGGCAGCAATCCGGGCGCTCTCGTTCTCCACTTGGTCAAACCACGCCATTTCATTTTTCAGGACAGCTACCAGCATTTTCTCTCTTACACGTTTGGTAAGGTTTTCACCAACAATATCCCAGAAGAAATGCTGTAGCGTATTGAACAGAAGAGCAGCCGAAGAAAGCCCGATTAATAAATAGCAGTACTTTCCTATTTCTTGGATCATATAAGCATGGTTTGGGTTGTAATACACACTCATAACAGCACTTAGAACGTATGCGAAGAAAGCACTAAGGGACCCACAAACAACAGAACCGATGGAGCCCACTAGAGCACAACCCCATTCGGGAGAATTCATTTTTGCTAAGCGCCAGAAGGAACCAGCTTGCTCCTTGAAGGGAAGCTTTTCTAGGCGGTAATTAGGATGTGAAGCATCAATAGAAAGGCTAAAATCGGAAGTGGAAAAGTCAGATAAACGGCGTGAGTATGGTGACCGACCATATGAAGAATTCCGTGTGATTATTGGCGAGCTTACTGAGTTCCTCGCACTTGAAGGCCTAGTTAAAATAAATGAAAGAAACTGTTGATAACCCAATGATAGGTTTAAAAGATGACAGTTAGACAAGGATAATAAGATAACTACCTTGCACTACTTTTTCGGGCATTGTTGAGAGCAGTTTCATGGGCAGCCTCTTGCATTCGGATGAGCTTAGCATAGACACCATTTTCTCCTTTGGAGAAGAGCTCATCGTGGGTCCCAATTTCGGAAACGCTACCCTGCTGGATTACGGCCACAAGGTCAGCTTTCCGGATGGTCGAGAGGCGATGAGCAATGACAAGAGTTGTCCTTCCGATCATGAACCGGTCAAGAGCCTCTTGGACAAGCTTTTCTGACTCGGAGTCTAATGCACTAGTTGCCTCGTCTAAGAGAAGGATTGCCGGATTTTTCAGCATTGCCCTTGCTATAGCTATCCTCTGTTTCTGCCCTCCTGATAGCTGCAACCCCCTTTCCCCGACCTGCCATTTAAATTCACAATCTTTTATTGGAATTTTCATCTCTCAAAACGTCACACCACTTCGACACGGATCTTAGTCGTAACCATCATTTACCGGATAGTACATGTAGTATAGTAAATTTTACTTGATATTCAAGTGTCTATGACCCGAACAAAAAATACACAATTTTCCGGTTGCTTTTGTTAGAAAATCAAATGTAAATCTACAGCTAAAATAAATTATGTTTCTTTTCCCTCTAATTACCATCAACAGCTCTCACATTTTCTGGGTATAGTTTACTCAATCCTCTAATTATGTCTCTCACATTTTCTTTTCACATTTCCCTCTAATATCTTTTTCTAGCACATGCATTGTTTGACCAAAGCATGTTACCCTGTTTTAAATGCATCTCTGACCAAACACGTCCCCACATTAACTTTCTAATGAAATAAACCTAAAGATGAAGTTAGGCATAGTAGGTTGACCAAACAAACTTTCCCTAACATTTCTCTATCAGAGGGAAGTAAATAAATAAAATATTGGAGTACCTGTTAGTGATAACGAATGTAACAAACTAGCTAAACTTGTTTAAACAAAAAAAATGAGAAAAAAGACTTCTTAAAATGATAAATCTCATAATATAAGTATCTATAGTGAGCTAACCTGAGTATCGTATCCATCCGGAAGTTTGATAATGAACGAATGGGAGTTAGCTACTCGGGCAGCCTCCTCGACCTCGACTTGGTCAGCATCCGGTCTACCCAAGAGTATGTTCTCTTTAATGGTGGTAGCAAATAAAGCCGGTTCTTGGCTCACTAGCCCTATTTGCTGCCTCAACCATCTCAGCTTCAACGTCTTTATATCATGCCCATCAAGCAAAACTTCTCCTACACACCAAAATTGCTAAAGATTAAAAAAGTAGATAAAAATAAATAAATTATTATGATAAAGCCCTTTGATTTACCTGAGTTGGGGTCATAAAATCTCTCGATGAGGGAGACAACGGTGCTCTTACCGGACCCACTACTACCGACCAAAGCTATAGTCTTTCCGGCCGGCACACTGAGCGAGAAATTGTTAAGGATGCGTATGTCCGGCCTAGATGGATATGAAAAGTCTAGGCTTTTCAATTCAACTAGACCCATAACTGATTCCAGTTCCAAACCGGATTCGTTGTTCCGGTCCACAGATGGCTTATGATTAATTATGCGGAAAATCTTTGCAGCTGCTACTTTGGCTTTTGCAAATGCAGCTAGGCTAGGGGCAGATTGTCCCAAAGCCCTGTGAAAAGAAAACATATTCATAATCAAACAAGATGTCTTTTTTTTTTTAAGACATTATTGAAATCAGATAAGAAGGGATTGCAGAGTTTCTTACAATCCACCAATCATAACTGCAAACATGGTGGCTATGGCGAGTCCTCCATTGGTGTAATGGTGTCTAACTAAATAGCCACCATACCATAGAAGAAGAGCATAACAGCAGAAAACGACAAAGTAAGTTGCTCCAAGTCCCATTCCCTTTGCAAAACCAGTTCTATAACCTATCTTTTGAGCAACTTTCAAAGCCGCTGAGTAGCCTTGTAATGCTTTTGATTCTCCAACGTAAGAGAATACAACTCGGATTTGTGCTATCGTCTGCATTTTATGATCGGAATTAGTAAAAAACCGGATGAAGGGTCGGAGAAATTTGCTTTCTTTCTTTTATTTGCTCACCTGTTCTATAATGTTTCCAGCTTGAGAAAGAGATTCTTGGCTTTTTCCAGAGAGTTTAGCTAATGTGGCGGTGTGAATTCCTCCAATTACAGCAATTAGAGGAACCACGGCGAGAGTGACTAAAGCCAGTTGCCAAACAGCAGTGAATCCCACAACAAATCCAGACACAAATGTTCCCATGTAGTGTATGAAATTACCCAACTGCACACCAGAAATGAATCCAAAAACACTCTGTTTATCAAGAAACAGAAGAGATACAGATTTCAGATTTTTAGTCTTTATTTTCCTTACCTTCTCACTAATAGCGTCTTGTACCATCACTGTATCTGTGTTGATAGCACAAACGACGTCGGATGTTCTGACCTCTGTGTCAAAGTATTGTATATCTTGATTCAGAGCTGCTTCAAGATACTTTATCCTCATCTTCGTTGATTGCCTCTCTCCAGTCCACATCCAACACGATATTTCTGCCGTTAAAGTTCAATAAAGCTCAGATAACTTCGTTTGGCAAGTGAGAAATGAGGGAAAAAGAAAGAAACTTACCAGCCCATGAAGATGCCCATATAGCAGCTCCAACAACAAGAAAGTAAAACGCATACTGAAATTTTTTGAGAAATTAGCGAGCTGTGAGGAATCAAATTGATAGATTAGATTTTGAATGAGTGATAGTTCTAAGCTTACTTTTAGTACTTCCTGCATCATCTTATCCATATTGTTAGTATTGGACCCGAATGAATTAACAAGATCGGCGAAGAAGCGAAGAAATAGGGGAAGAGAGCAACCATGGACTATTGCTCCGATTGTTCCAATCGACATTAGAACGTAATCCAACCCATCAGCGAATCTGAAAAGCTGTCCGAATCCAACTGGGGGAATGGTTTCAAGCTTCTCAGGCTTGTCTCCACGGCCGCCATTGTTGTCATTCTTAAGCTCTGGGTTTTCCAATTCTCTACTTCCTAGTACTCTGTTTTCACTCTGTTCACCTTCTTGTTCAAGTTTGGAATTTTCTGGAGCAGCAGGAGAAACGAGTTCGAGGCCTTGCATTTCAGACCATTTCCAGTACTCAATCGTGTTTATATCCTCAGATTCTCGTGACATCTGCGAAGATTTTCAGCTCTTTGGAACAACATTCATTCCCACTTTTTGTTTTTTCTTTCCCAACTCTCTCACTCTAAAACAACCACCTGCCTTTGCTCATGTTTGTTTGCATTTGGCTCCTTCTTTCCTCTACCCGTCTCTATCTTCCCTCATCTCTTTTCTTCTTCCGTTTCTGATTTCGGGTTTTCTTTTTTCACCATCTCATGATAAACTCCTGGCTCCTCCCTCTTTTTATGGTTCCTTTTCACAGTTTCAATGGCTTTTCGGTTCCCACTTTGTAAATACAGAGAAAGTGACAAATGGTTTGTAAAACGGAACCAAGCTCTCTCTGTGTGAGTGGAAAAAAAAGAAAAAAGAGGACTTTCCCCCCGACAGAGAACACTGTGTGAAAAACTTGCCAAATGGGTATGTTTTTGACCAGAACAGATTCAAATTGCAACAAAAACAAAAAATAAAAAATAAAAATAATCACTTGCAATTTAAGAATTACCAATGGACTAGTCATATTCGATTATCAATTCAATCAACTTTTTAGCTTCTTCTACAAGTAAAGCTTACACCTTTTACTTTTACAAATTTTACCCTCTGTTTGTGTCCTTTAAATCCGGCGTTTTTGCTATACTATTAAAAAAAATTATTCATCTTCACAAGTACTTCAAGTTTAGGTTGAAGCGTTGACTGAGATCATAAAAACCAACAACTTTGAATATTGACTCTTCCATTTTACTAATAAAAGAAATAATAAATGATAAAAAAACCATAACACCAGTAAGTATTAACCACTACACTTTGTCTCCAAGCTGCTAAAGGACATTTATAACCTCGCCATTACAGAGCAAACGGCTACCACCTCCTCGGCTCCTCCAAATCTCACTATAAATTATATACCAGAAACGTATACATATATAATATGTATATATGTATATAGTTGTAGGCGCTAAGACATGTGGTTTGTGGGGTGGGGGGTGGTATATATGTGACATAAGATAGATTCATTCTATTAGATGATACATTAAACTAATTAGGAGTGAAACGTATAGTTAAAGTAGGACTCCAGAAAAAGTGTCAGACAAATCGTCAGCAAATCTGCCAAAAATTTGGTTCTTTAACGAAAGTGACAGCGAATTCATTGTCTTTGTTTCAGCTTGCAACCAACCCCCCTTTCATATTTGCAACACTTTCATATTTGCAACACTTTCATATTTGTTCATTTGTACTTCACCTGCCATCTACGTTTCTACTAAGCTCTGTTTTTTTTGTTTTTTTGTTTTTACCTCCAACCTACAGTGAAAGAAAGTAGTTGGGTATCAGTTAAAGCCTCTTAGCTTCAAGTTGTTCTTCTTTTTTATTCTTTCTCTTTTGAAAAAACAAAAAGTTACTCACACTTACCTCTGATGTCTCCTCCCTTGGCCTACGGGACTTGTCTCTACGACTCTTTTCTAGTAAAACAACTGGGTTTGGGTCTACCCATTAATTTAAAGGGCATCTTCCTTTTTTGTTTTGGATCCATAGATTAAAAAATATATATACTTTTACTTGTATTTTGACCAACATATACTTCTATCATCGTCAATGAGTTATGGATGACTTTGTCAGCTGTAAGCCTGCAACATACAGGGCCCACCTGAGTATATAAAAAAAAAAAAAGAAGCATAATTGGAGAAGTCGAAGTTGGCCCATAACTCCATGGAGAGTGACGTAAAGGCCTGTGTTTGAGGTAAACCTGTAAACAGGCTACGTAAAAATGGGGAAACAGGTAAGAACTTAACGTAGAAAGTCACTTCTGATTAGCACCAAGTTTACTGCACTCTCTACAGCATTGCACTTGAATGATGAATACTTACTTCTTCAGCAACTACATGGCTCCATAAATGGGAGTGATAGATAGAATGGAGAAGGGGGGATGAAACAAGATGTGTGCATGATAGCAACAGACTCGAGTGCTCACTCAAATGCTTCTGTTAAAATTGTTAGCATGTGAGCTATTATTATTTATTACCATCATTTCAACTCATTGTCTTTTGTGTCTTTGTTAAGTGTGCATTATTACCACTTTTTCACCCACTCTTAACAGAAAACGAAAGGTTTTGGTATTATTATGTGGGTAAATAAACAAGTTTAAGTGCTCTATTAAGTACTGATCCACTAATCTTAATGATTCAACTGTTGCTAACCCAACACTATCTCTCTGATCACGTGCTTTTGGAAATATAAATAGAGAGAGATTGACTAAGTGGGTAAGTACGTCACTAACAAGTGTAAATACTAATAATAATGTTCATGATGAGCACGAATTAGCTAAGACACAACCATCGTGCTTGGAGTATGTTTTCTTACGTTTTCTCTTATATCTTACCAAACACCAGTATACATAAAACCCTTTGAGTGCAATGCATAATCGTTTATGTAACCATTGTCGCTAGAGAAATCCTTAAGTATAAGGTGTTTACAGTGGACTTATCAATCTCGAATATTATATATATCAGTTTCATATTATTATCCTAGAGCTAAGCATGATACATACGGCTACATAGTTTGTGCAGTAAATTGCTAGTAAATAGTTTCCACTGATTTTCATCAGAGAGAAAAAAAAATTACAATTAGAGTATAAACACGATAAAGAGAGAGTGAAGAGTTGTTTTTAGGCATAAAACAAGGTAACATTTTGACCCGTTAATCCTTTTGAGTAACAACAAATAGGATCATTAGGTCAAACTAATGAGATTTTGAATGTAATGTATACATATATATGGGCCCCTTGTGTACTTAAGATGTTTAGACTGGGGAGACTTTACCTTGAGCTGTAAGGGTCATGGCCCATGGGCCTTTTATTTATATCCTTTATGTGATATAATATAATAAAATATACTTATTATATTACTTGATATAAAATTGGTGGGCCGGACTCTTTGGAAATCTATAGCATGTTTGGGCCAGTAGACTCGGTAAGTCAAAGCAAAGGACAATAGAGTGGACCCCATCGATTGTATTGGGCCCAATGATTAAAAAAGTTAGGAAAGATAATGTACACGAAAAAGTTTGACGTAAGGGATAAGGTACCCCCCCAAATCTAGATTGAATCGTTGAGTCATTGGTTCTATAAGTTTTTGTTTGGCTGGACCAGTTGGACCGCTTGATGAATCCATCATCATATGCTAAGAAAAAACTTTTGGCTGGATCTGGTTTGATTGATAAATGGACTGCAAAGAGAACATCATCACCCTCGATCGATCCTGTATCTTATGGCTTATTTGGTTTCAATCTCCAGGAATCAGGAAATGAAAATTGTTTCCATTCAATCATTTGGTTAATCGTGGAATAGGAGGAGGAATAGAGGGGTCCACTAAATCGATTCTTCACGTTGGTGAAAAGCGATTCTATTTCCACGCTTCGTTTGCCAGGGAGGAGTTTTTGATTCTTCAACAGTATCCTCGTTTCCATTACAGAGAACGCGAAGAGCGAATTACGTGACTTAACCCCCCTTCTCTTCTCATACTTGAAACTTTGTCAGTATCTTCTTTGGAAGAGTCGCGACAGCACGGCGGTAGAAGATAGGATTCCAACTTCAATCGTGATGTTTGGGGATGTTTTGAGGGTGTGATGATCCTTAGAAATATGATGGTATTTCTAAGTTAAAGGGTAAAGTTGTAAACTGCAGTAACAAATTAGGGGTAAAATTGTCTTAATAAATGATTATCAAATGATTATCGCTAATCAAATTAATACATTGATGCATAACAGTGATCATAACTGTTTGAATATATTATTTCATTTCTACAATTACCTTTCCAACTATTCTATCGATTCTAATTCTACTGTTGAATTGCAACCAAACACAAGCCTGCATGGAGAATTTACAAAATCCAGAGTATTCAAGCTTTACACATATAACATTGGTTATGATGATGATATGATGAATACAGAAATGGGTTGAACAGTTTGAACTTCGAAGATGAATTTTGAGTGGAAACTAAAACCCATGAAAAGAGACGTACGTTGACGTACACATGGAGATGAATTCGGTTACCTAAGATGTTCTGTCGACAATTCCAATGTTTCAGTGTCGAGAACAAGAAAATAAACTATCGCTGTCATCCAAATCGGTTACAGGGATTAATATTAGTGTATCAGCCAAGTTAGGTATGCACGAACCAGACTCGGCATAATTTCCTTTTACTTCACATTTGCCAGTCGCTGTTGGCTCGGCTAATCATAGAGGCCCTCTTCATGCCAGATATCAACCAAGAAATCCACCATTTCCTGTAAAATCCTCCAGATGAATGTACATTCATTGACATCAGTCATAAGTAAAGGTTACTAAAAGAAGGGTCAAGGAACGTACAGCTAATGGAATGGGCTGCTGAAAAGGCTTGGTAGATAATAGAAGATCTTCATATGTCGTTGTCCAGCTGCAAGAGAAAGTTTAGTGATTTTAATCACACGAACAGGCTGAGCAGTAAGCGTTCAGCATCATAACTCTTATATACCTCATTATAGGTTCCCTGGGTGTTCTTTTCGAGTTTTGAGTATGGTCGCCAACCCATTCTTTTCTTCTCTCTTGCCAAGCTATTTCGGCTGCATACAAAAAGTCATGCCCACAATTCACAGGAAGATTTTAGATGAGGTCACCCTAATCAAGAGAGAATTAATAGTTTTTTCAGGTAGATAAGATAGAAGATGATACAGAGCATGCACAGACATAATCATACTGAAACTTGGTACCTCGATTGACATATTGGCCGTTCTCGGCAGAATTTTCATAGATGCCGCTATTTGAAGGATGATTTCCCTGAATATTTGAATTGCTACCACTTTCTTCCATTTTCCCCAGACTGCAAAATCATCGCCTTCCGAACAATGTTCTGAATAAAACTGGAGATAGTGAAGTACTCTCCTGAGTAAGCAATCATAAGAGGAATGAAACACAACAAAGGAAACAAAATATCTATGTACTTCATTCAATCATACAAACTCTAAATCATCTTTATCTAGAAGATTGATTTGAATTACATTATAGGCAGGGGCCTAAGATTTCTTGGTTTGAAATTCATAGCTCATGCTTGTTCTCATCCAATTTTAACTTCGAATTCTTTCAGAAAATCAGCATAGAAACCAATTTTATAGATCTCAGAAGTACAATGTGGTGCATAGAAATCACTGAGACTATGAGAGAACACCACTAAACTCAGTTGAACTTGATTTCGACCGCAATATTTTGAATACAATGTCCTCCTCTTTCAGTCCTACCATTGTCTTGTAATTTCTTCCCACCTTATCCGAACTTTTATAACCCTATTTCCATCAAAGCCCCAAGTTGGAAGCCATGCTCTATCAACATAATAACAATGATAAGGTATTTGGTTTAGATTCTTCAGTACGGAGCCAACAGGAATCGGAGTACCACGTGCTAAGAAGTTTTAACAAAATCATTGTACCAGCCTTTTTCCGTTCATCAATCTCCAGAAACTCACTCGCTACCACGTAGATTACGGGGAAACAAACTCGACGATCTAACTAGAATCCTAAAAAACATACTATAAGATTCTTAGACCTCCCAGTAGTAGTAAGCAAACGCCCAGAGACTGAACGCAATCCCCACGCATCTCGATAATAATTGAACACATCAACCACAAAAAAAAAAAACAATTGCAAACTGGATGAAGAAAATCATTTTGAATTATGAATGATTCATTACAGTATAATCATGCAATCAAGAACATGATTTGATGAAATTTTCAATACTTGAACAAGTAAAAATGCAGTAAAAGAAAGGAAACGAAAAAAAAAATAAAAAAATAAAAGCGTGAGAATTCTAATCATGAATTACCAGAGGTTGAATGGCTGTATTTTTCTTTCTGGAAAATTCAACGATTGGACTGAGATTCAGCAGAAACTGATCTTTCCGGAAGATACGAGAGATCCTGGTTCCGAGCAAAGAAGGAAAAGAAAAGAGACGGGCCATTGGAATTCCCTGGGAAATATTCAACTTCTGTGAAATCAGGGCGCGCTCAATCGAACGGCGGGCCCATAAGGCCCGATGCGCCAAAACGGCCCACTTTCTATGATGTGCACACAAAGGGCCTCGTGTTGTTGTTAGCATGAAAACGGCCCACCTCATTTTTTGCATTTGAACATCAAAATCAGGTTCGCTTTCAGATTGTCTGGCGAATCTACGGAAGCGATTCAAGTGGGGCCCAACAGATTACTTTCTGTCACATGAATGTCATGGCTACCGTTCGATTGAAAACGACATTAAACACGTGGATGGACCTTTTTGCCTAACAACATATTAAATAATAAATTTAAGTTTAATCATACAGGTCATGACTCGAACGATGTGGATCGTAAGGTTCAAAGTGGACATGAGGGCATGGCTGATCAGCACTTTTCCACTTTTACATTATTGCAAATAACCCCATTCCTTTACTATATAGTAAAATACCCCTCCACTCTTCAATCATATTACTTAGAGCCGAAAATTATGTACTCCTAAGAGATTATTTTTATTAGTTAAAACCCCCAAAATTTATTACAACAATTTAAACATCCCAAAACTTATCTATTATTAATTTAAAGCCCAAATTCACGGTTTCCATCCATTAAGAATAGAAGACCACGTTTTTTCATTTTTCATTTCTATCTTGAGAGCACTTATTTTGTTCAATTTAAGCCTAAAACACAATTAGGTCCAACAAAATATGACCATTGCAAAATGAGATCTGTCTTAAGGATAGTATGAGCAGCATTGAATGGAATCTTGGCGAAAACATCAGTCCTTGGGAAAATCATCCATATCCGCTCATTAGAGTCATGGTTACCACAGGTAGAACACATCTCGTTCACCAATGGCCTTGATGTGGGGCCCTCAATTTCATTCATGACTGATTCGAACGCGGACGGAATGCAGGTCTTTATCATCCGAGCCCTCTTCCTTAGGTGGTAACTGCTTCCCTGTTCCCACTCCTCATTATGTCAATCTCCATAACTTTGTATGCCGTTTTGAACACACAAAATTGAACTCACTTAGCAATTATTATTTACTTCTTTGTGAATCATTGATCCGTAAAGTTTTAGTTTTATCGATACCGAATCTTACCTTGCTCCGAGCTAGGAGAAGATGCTCGACTTCAAATTCAAGTTTGGTTAAACTCTGCTTGGACTGTTTCATAGTCTCGTAAGAATCCTACATTTAGAACACAAATATGCACACATTTAGATAGTAATTCTTATTTAGTTTTTCATTTTCATTCCGAGGAGAAATTAACTATGAATGCCAAGGAAAAATGTTGTTTGATTGGCTGGAAAATGCATAGCGATCCAGTTAGCACCTGAGCAAAAATTTAATAAAATATATTGCTAATGTAATTGTTTATAGAAGAACAAGCATATTGTCGAGATCATAAGAAAGTTAGATTTCTGAAATCTCCAGCCTTTTTCCCATCAACCAAACAGAGTGATTAGAGAGGAATATGGAGAATTGATCTATTTTGGAAATAGAGCATAAAATGAAAAAAGTTAACTACAAGTGGATGAGTAATGAAGAAATATCAAAAACTTAAAGTTCTACTAAGAAATAGAAAAACCAAACCACATTGTCAACATCACACAGGCTCCATGTAAAAACAATTAGTCAATTCAAGCATGAAAAACACCCACATTCTTCAGCCTTTTTCAGACACTTATTCAATGCTCATAAATTTAAAAAATAACGAAATGAAATGTTATCGTATCAAAATAACGAGATTTTCGAAGATCTAGAACAAACCCAGTACGGAATCTCAAATGCCCTTATTGAAAAACAATGAAGCTCTCCCCTCTTTTTCTTCTTCTTCTTCTTCCTCTTCCCGTAAGCAAATAAGTGAATCTACAAGATTATCGAAACCCATTGCTATCTATTTACTTCATCATGAAATCTAACAGTCTCAAAACAGATAAGTTGCTTATTATTCAAGTAAATCAAAATATGTCGTACTCACATGGAATATAAATCCTATTCATTGGAATCGAGGAACTCCTTCCATTGTTTCCCAATGCGCACCTGCAAGCACAAAAAAGTATGACATGAGGCATCTAGATTAGATATGAATCTCAATCTCCTTTTCTTTTACAAATTGCATCCTATTGACAGACTTAGTGAATCATACTGACATCTTGAAACATGTATAGAAACATGTGACTGTAATCCACAGGGAAAACAGTGACATATATGAATATTAACATATGAGTCATGCTATGTCCAAGTTTTGTCTCAGCTTTCCCTCATGGGTATTCAAGATATCCACTTAAAATGCAGAAATCATTTTGACCGATAATTTGGTCAATGTTCTCTTTGCTAATCGAGTGAACAGGGAGCCTAGAAAGAAAAGAAGCACCTATGTGAGTATATCGCCTCCTTATGTCAGTTTAGTTTCCAAGGCAAATAGAATCCAGAAATTCACGACATAAACTGGAATCTACGTCAACAAACTAAAAACCATTTTCATCGAGTATTTATTCTATTGTAATCTGACAATCAAGTGTAGCAACAAGTATCCCATCCAAGGAAGTAATCCTGGAAAATCAGCGGACGGATATGAAAATTACGTTTACGCCCAAGTTTTCTCAGCAAACAAACAGAAAAATGCATCCCATTTCCGAGACAAGTTCGATAAGAGAGAGAGAGGGAAAGAGTGCAAGAATTGACGAAGAGGTACCTGTTATGGCTTCAATGGAAGACTTGATGATCATCTTCAGTGGAGTTTCGAGAGAGATTAGGAGCAGATTGCTGGAAATTTTCTAGTGGAAATCGCAACCTCGCAAGGTTTAAAGTCTTAAAAAAGTTAGGGCAGGTTTTTATTTTTTCTGATACTCATCGGATACTCGGATCTCCGATTCCGATCCAGACTCAGTTCGAATGTCGTCGGATATTTCGAAAGATCGTTACCTGATCCAATCTGCTTTCATTGACTGTTATTAGGATATGTTGGGATGCGAATCCGATCGAATCCTACGGATATTTAAAATCCGAACCCATGCGTAGTTAGAGATGAACCTGAACGAATCGAGGTAGCTCAAACATGGTGAGCTTCTTACTTGAAATTCGTTTTGTATGGAGCATAGTTACAAAGCCTATACGCCTGAATTTTTTCTTACGGCCGTAATTTTTATTTATGTTAATCTCGTTAGGTTATTTCTTATTAGTTAATTACTAATCCATTTTTCTGTGCCCAAATTTAAAAGCACTATATTCTCAGTACTAGTTAGAAGCTGGTGAATGAAAAAGGCCAAATCGCAAAGTGCTAATCACATTAGAACAACGTTAATCAACCTTTTTTGTTGCTAATGCTAGCTTAATTGATGTAATTAAAAAAAAAAAAAAAGAACTGTTGACTACATCTCCAGAGCCATGCAGAAAAAACAATCATACAGTCTATACATTGATTGCAACAGCAACTCCTACTGCTTAAATCATTAAGTAAGAATCATCGGAATTGACATGATGACCACTTTTTTAGTTTTTAGTTGCTATGAAATTAATCTAGAACGTCATTTTCTATATGTATGTATTGCATTGCCGTCCTTGATACTCTATAATCTATATATACATACATACACTACACATAGTCATAGATGTACTAACCAAACTATATAAGAAAATGCATATCGGTCGAGGTTGCTAGCTAGAGGGGTTTAACATCGAATCGAACAGAAATGGAGGATCCGAGAAGGGTTGAAGAAGGATTAGGGAAGATATCAGCAGTGAAGGAAGAAGATGAAGGTGATTACAAAGGCAAATCTGGTGATATGATTAATGATAACTATGGCAAAGAGGAGGACATGAATATTACTAATATAAATACTGCAGCTGAGGATCAGAATAATGTACAGATTAAGCAGATAAGCAAGAGAGTTGCAACCTTAGATGCCTTTAGAGGCCTAACAATTGTGGTATGTACTTACTACTGGTTATATATATGAGTCTCTTCTGTTACAGTGATATTATAATTAATTTGACAGTTGATGATACTGGTTGATGATGCCGGGGGAGCATATTCAAGGATCGACCACTCGCCATGGAACGGTTGCACATTGGCTGATTTCGTGATGCCCTTTTTCCTCTTCATTGTGGGGGTCGCTATTGCCCTCGCTCTCAAGGTATATATATGAATCTATAATGCACCAAATTATGGGGTAATTGTAATTAATGTGTCTTGATTGATGTTGTTGCAGAAAATTCCCAAGATGGATAATGCTATCAAGAAGATATCAATAAGAACACTGAAGCTTCTTTTCTGGGGCATTCTTCTGCAAGGAGGATACTCCCATGCGCCTGATGATTTAGCTTATGGAGTTGATATGAAGCAAATCCGGTGGTGTGGTATTCTTCAGGTGATCATCTTAAAACTCATTCATATCCATACATACATATATATAACTCATATAATTATATAAATGCAGAGAATAGCGTTGGTATATTGTATTGTAGCTTTGATAGAAACTCTAACCTCCAAAAGCAGACCAGCAGTCCTAGCTTCTGGACCTTTCTCCATTTTCACTGCTTACCAATGGCAGTGGTGAGTAAATAAAATTAATCAATAACAATTCAGAAAATAAGTGTTCTTGTTAAGATCTTAATGGTCCTCTGATTACCATTGATCCAGGATCGGAGGGTTAGTAGCGTTTGTCATATACATGGTTACGACATTCGCCCTTTACGTTCCGGACTGGACTTTTGTGGTGCACCATGGTGATATCTCCGAAAAGTACACTGTATGTGTTTCATGGTGACTAGTTACTATCAAAAAGATGGACGAACGATTAATTAACCGCTTTTGCCTTACTTAAAATCGGCTACAGGTTAGTTGTGGGATGAGAGGACATTTCGGACCTGCGTGCAATGCTATTGGATATGTGGACCGACAAGTTTGGGGCATCAATCATCTTTACTCTCAGCCTGTTTGGAGCCGATTGAAGGTTACAATTTACATATGTACTCTGTTCAAGTTCAGCTCATATTAAAATTTTATGTTTAGATTTGATATTTGATATTTTCTGATCAAAACGGTCGGTAGGCTTGCACTTTTAGTTCTCCGAGCAGCGGTCCACTGCGTGAGGATGCTCCAACTTGGTGTCGCGCTCCGTTTGAACCTGAAGGCTTGTTGAGGTTAATTAACCAATCGAAATCTTAATCTGTCCCAACTAAAACTTGAGCAGATAATTTACATAGTTGTTATTATTTTTCTTTGGTTAGCTCAATTTCGGCTGTTTTATCCGGCACTATCGGCATCCATTACGGTCATGTCTTGATACATTTCAAGGTAACAAAATTTCAGTCTATTGGCAATTTGGCAGTAGTAGTTGAAATTCATGAAAAGTAATAATTAAGGTCGTGATTAATAATATAAATTATAGGGTCACTCTGAGAGGCTGAAGCAATGGGCGTCCATGGGATTTGGTTTGCTCGTTATCGCCATTATTCTTCACTTCACAGATGGTAATTCTCTGTCTCTGATATATGCATAGCTAAGTTGATAGTTTTGATGATCATATTTTGCATTGGAAATATACGGATGCAGCTATTCCTATGAACAAGCAACTCTACAGTTTCAGCTACGTCTGCTTCACAGCTGGTGCTGCTGGAATTGTTTTCTCTGGATTCTACCTTCTGGTAATCAACTAAATCCTAAAATACTGGTTCATATGGAAACTTAAATAGTGAAATAATCAAGTTTTTGTTTTCATGGGGGCAGATTGATGTGTGGGGATTCCGAACACCGTTTCTGTTTCTGGAATGGATTGGAATGAACGCGATGCTAGTGTTTGTAATGGCAGCTCAGGGCATCTTTGCTGCCTTTGTTAATGGATGGTATTATCAAACTCCAGAACAGAGCTTAGTAAGCATCTTTTTTTTTTTTCCTTTTTCTTTTTAGTTTTTCAAATAAATCTTCTTTCTTCTTTTTGTTATGGAATAATTAATTATGATTTATTAACAGGTACATTGGATCGAAGAACACGTGTTTATAAATGTTTGGCACTCGGAGAGAGTTGGGACTCTGTTATATGTGATCTTTGCAGAAATCTTGTTCTGGGCTGTAGTTTCAGGCATCTTGCACAAACTCCGAATATATTGGAAGCTGTAAATTTTGTTTTTCCTTTACTAAACGAAGCCTGTCTGTTTGTTTGTTCAGTTTAGTTGTACTTTACATCATGTAATAGAGGTTGTAGTAAGAAGATGTGGCGATGAAGCTTTTAGCATTGATATATACAAAATTACAGTTGCATAGAAAAACAGAGAAACCTGGAGATACTAAGTTTGGTCTCTCTGTACACAAGGCCAAGTTGTCCCCAACTAGTATACAAACAGGGCAAATCATCTATCAGCCACATCAGCTCCAGCTCCGACACATGAGAAAGTTCTCACTCCCAACCCATTAACATCTTCCAAACACCTTCCTCAATCTTGTTCCTCGGTATACTGGACCCATCCCCTTCATCAAGCAAGACCCTGTAAATTTCCCATTCCCGGTCTTGAATCACACGCCTTCCAATCTCAGCCTGCAAGCACAAAACCAAAAACAATGTCTAAAACTAAAACCATGACAGTTTGATGAATTACAAGAATTTTGAGTTGGGGAAAGTACCAAAAAGATCCCGATATTGTGCAACTTTAGAGCAAGGGTAATATCAAAGAACACAAGGGGCCGACCCTTGCCCGAAAGTTCAGTTGGGTTAGCAACTAGTAGCTCCGTGTCCGGGCCCCGGCTCACTACAGCTACTCGTAGAGGACGGACTAGTTCCATCTTCAAACGTGAAGTCAATGCTTTCTGCTTGCTGGGATCAACAATCTTCTTTCCATCAGCTTGCACTATAAACAAGTCGATCTCACAGTTTCTCCTCTGTTTGGCTGAAAACCGCCCGTACGAAATCCGAATGTTGAAATCCTTGAGAGTTCTCATAATGTCGTAGATAAGACCTTTGTGGTCTTGGCATATGATCTGGACAAGGGTGTGTCCTGGACTCAACGAGTTGTCTACTGTTATTGAGACGTTGTAAGTGAAAGGCAGTTTCGTAACTTTCCTGTTTGTGTCATGGGATTCAGAGAAGAACATGTCGTCGGTTATTGTGGATGGAAGAAAGATTGAGGATTGTGAGTATGAGGGGATGTCAGGCCCCACGATTTCTATCTCGCAGCTTATCATCAAGTCCCCTACGACAAGCTTTAACTGGTCATGCGTGTCTTGCTGCCTCTTTCTCGTATGGAGAAGCTCCCTGTCCGAGAAAAAGACGCACAGAATCAGAAAAAGCAAACAAATGAAAATGAGAGCAATCTATCAAGCGAACAAGTTGTTAAGAAGATAATAGAAGTTAGAACCTCGTGTCTGTAATGAAAAATAGGTCCATCACTTTTCCGTCAGGGGTAGTAGATACCTTCACTTTGTTTATGATAAGCTCAAGCTCACAAAGAACCCAAGTCACATCTGGATTTAAAGCAGAGCAATCATGGAAGTCAAACTTCAAACGAAAACAAAGCAATATGGAGACAGTTTAGGATTTGGACAAAGATATAAAGAGACAGATACAATGAGGAAGTTGTCGAACAGTTGAGATTAGTACTCACCATGTAGAAGCCCTCTTCTGTCATTACAGCAGAACTTGAGAAGAAACACATCAGGAGGTTTAGGGGGCTGCAACTCAGAGCAGTAATAAGAAATTCCAGAAGCTGAAGAACAAGAAGGACAGGCCTCCATTAATCTCTTCTTCAACAGTCCCCACCTTGTTGTGGGGCGTCCAGTCACCCAAAACACGATGTAGCACCATTTCCCATCCGTCAATACATCTGAAACGCACACCACCTGTTCGATGAAAAATTCAAAAGAGCTTAAGAATTGGATCGGCGAAAAATAGATTTACAGCTTACCTCCTTTGACGATGTTGAGACCGAAGAAGAGGATGATCCGACACAGATCACAGCCTAAACCGGTTTTGTCAGGGCAGTTGACGGTAATAACGCTTGGATCGCTTTCTTTCTCAGACGGGCTGACCAGTACGACGTCATCGTGTAGTATCCCCATTTAACTTCTTCTTCTTCTTAGAAGTTTTCAGAGCTTGAATTTACAGATCCAACTAACTTTGCTCATGAACTGTTTCTGAAGTAGAACTGAGACAAGAGAGAGAGAAGCTTGCGGAACAGAGACGTAGAGGTAGAGTTTGTGGAGAGAGGAAGATTCCTGGATGAGCTTTGATTCTGTTTGGAATCTCTCTCTACCTATATTTGCTTCTGCTCCTCCTCATCATCCTCCACTTGTCTGAGCTTCTTGGACTGTTCGACGACTTAGTGGTGGAACACGCGATATCGACGTTCCCACACGATATTTTGGTCTCATATGAGAACTTGGGAGTGGACACTTACATATACACTTATATTATGTACATAGTACATATATATACGATATTTATATATATATACACGCTATATATATATATACACGCTATATATATATATATATATGTATATAATATAGATGGGCATTGATGAAATTAAATTCTAATCGACCTCTCGTGGTGCAATACGTTCCTATCAGAGTAACCCTAAAACAGATATAAAAAATCACGACATCTCCGCCTTTTTCACCGGCGAAACCAAGGGGAAAGACGAAGTCCGACCTGATTTCACCCTCCCGCACTGCTGCCGGGGTTTCGGCATCGCGTCTCTTTGCGAGGTTGCAATTTCCACCGGAATTTTCCAGCAATCTGCTCCAAATCTTTCTCGAAACCCCACTGAAGATTATCGTCAAGTCTTCCATTGAAGCAATAACAAGTACCTCTTCGTCAAGTCTTCTTCTTCTCTCTCTCTCTCTCTCTCTTAATGAACTTGTCTCGGAATTGGGATGCATTTTTCTGTTTGTTTGCTGAGAAAACTTGGGCGTGAACCTATTTTTCATATCCGACCGCTGATTTTCTATGATTATTTCCTTTGATGGGATACTTGTTGCTACACTTGATTGTCAGATTACAAATAGAAGAAATTCCCGATGAAAACGTTTTTTAGTTTGTTGACCTAGATTCCAGTTTATGTCGTGAATTTCTGGATTCTATTTGGCTCGGAAATTAAACTGACATAAGGATGCGATATACTCACATAGGTGCTTTTTTTCTTTCTAGGCTCCGCTCCCTGTTTACTTGATTAGCAAAGAGAGCGTTGACCAAATTATCAGTCAAAATGATTTCTATGTTTCTCCATTTTAAGTGGATATCTTGAATACCCTTGAGGGAAAGTTGAGACAAAATTTGGACATAGCATGACTCATATGTTAATATGCATATATGTCTTCGCTGTGGATTATAGTCATATGTTTCTATACATGTTTCAAGATGTCAGTATGATTCGCTAAGTCTGTCAATAGGATACAATTTGTAAAAGAAAAGCAGATTGAGATTCATAGCTAATCTAGATACCACATGTCATACTTTTTTGTGCTTGCAGGTGAGCATTGGGAAACAATGGAAGGAGTTCCTCGATTCCAATGAATAGGATTTATATTCCATGTGAGTACGACATATTTTGATTTACTTGAATAATAAGCTAGTTATCTGTTTTGAGACTGTTAGATTTCATGATGAAGTAAATAGATAGCAATGGGTTTCAATAATCTTGTAGATTCACTTATTTGCTTACGGGAAGAAGAAGAAGAAAAAGAGGGGAGAGCTTCATTGTTTTTCAATAAGGGAATTTGAGATTCCGTACTGGGTTTGTTCTAGATCTTCAAAAATCTCGTTATTTTGATACGATAACATTTCATTTCGTTATTTTTTAAATTTCTGAGCATTGAACTAGTGTTTGAAAAAGGCTGAAGAATGTGGGTGTTTTTCATACTTGAATTGACTAATTGCTTTTACATTGGGTTTGAATTTTGTTTTTACGTGGAGCCTGTGTGATGTTGACAAGTTTGGTTTTTCTAGTTCTTAGTAGGTGGGCAACCTTAAGTTTTTGATATTTCTTCATTACTCATCTAATTGTAGTTAAATTTTTTCATTTTATGCTCTAATTCCAATATAGATCAAATTCTCAATATTCCTCTGTAGTTACTCTATTTGGTTGATGGGAGAAAGGCTGGAGATTTCAAGACTCTAACTTCCTAATGATCTCAACAATGGGCTTGTTCTTCTATAAACAATTATGTTAATTTCAAATTTAGGTTTTAGGGTTCATTTTTTTATTAATTATCTTCCTTCACTTGATAGTCTCAAATTCAGGTGAGAATTCGCCATGGATGAGACGATGAAGCAGTTCAACCAGAGCTTAACTGAACTTGAATTTGAAGCCGAGCATCTTCTTCTCTCTAGAAGCAAGGTAAGATCCGGTATCGACAAAATTAAAACTGTATGGATCCATGATTCACAAAGAAGTAAAGACTAGTTGTTAAGTGATTTAATTTTGTGGTTCAAAATTGCATGCAGGTTGTGGAGATTGACAGAATGAGGAATGGGAACAGGGAAGCACTTACCGCCCTAAGGAAGAGGGCCCGGACGACAAAGACCAGCGTTCCGTCCGCGTTCGAATCGGTCATGAAGGAAATTGAGGGCCCCGCATCAAGGCCATTGGTGAAGGAGATGTGCTCTACCTGTGGTAACCATGACTCTAATGAGCGGACATGGATGATTTTCCCTGGGACTGACGTTTTCGCTAGGATTCCATTCCATGTTGCTCATACTATTCTTGAGACAGGTACAATCTGCAACTTTCCTTTCTCTCTTTTTTTTCTCTTGTCAAAATTCAGGTTTCAAATTCTGTCTGTTTACATTGGTTCAAGTCTATCAAATAATGGATATTATTTTTCATCAATTTAAGTTCTAACGGTTAGACTTATTAAACTGGCGTTTAGTAGAATTGACATTCAGAATAATGTATTTTAGTCCATATTTTATTGGATCGAGCTGGGTTTTAGGCTTGAACTGAACAATGAATAAGTGCTCTTAAAAGAGAAACGAAAAACAAAAAATTGGGCATTCTGTTCTTAATCCCGACTGTTAGAGATTGGAGTAGATTTTTCTTGGCTCATTGGCATGAAAAGACTCTTAATCCATATCGAATAATGCAGATCAGCAGAGACTGGATTTTGAGACAAAGAAACTACAAAGCTATGTGAAGGATAAATCCCTTCTGCTCTCAGAAAAAGGTGCACTTGACGACAAGATCAGCCCAGGTGTCCTCAAGTCGTTAGTGACCTTAACTGATAAACCAAACTAACCGAGGCCAAGGAAGCAGATGATCTTTCTTTCACATCATTTTTCTTTAGTGTAACTACAAGGTTGTACTAAGAATAATTACTAACTTATTAGTGATGTGAAACTTTTTTATAAAATTACGAGATGGAATTAATTCTGAAAGGAGTTCCAGAAATGGTTAGAATCATGATCCTCCTGGTTGGATTTTCCCCGCGTAAGCTCGAGAGTGAGATGCCCACCATTGTTTTCATGGGAGCGTCTATCACCATTAGAATTGAAGGTGTTTGATTGTGTTTGAAGCTCGATCTAGATAATGAGTCAATCATGTATACGACACTTGATTATGACTCTAATGCATAATTTTGTTTTTGGCATGGAGCCCGTGTGATGTTGACAATGTGGTTTGGTTTTTCTAGTTCTTACTAGATGGACAACTTGAAGTTATTGATAATTTCTTCATTACTCGTCTAATTGTACTTTTTTCATTTTATGCTTTAATTCCAATATAGTTCAGCTCAATATTCGTCTGTAGTTAATTTGTTTGGTTGATGGGAAAAATTCTGGAGATTTCAGGAATCTAACTTCTGTATGATCTCATAATGTGCTTGTTTTTCTATAAACAATTACGTTAGCAATCTAGTTTTATTGACTTTTTGCTCATGTGCCAAGTAGATCTCTATGCATTTTCCAGTCAATCAAACAGCATATTCCTGGGCAGTTCATAGTTAATTTCTTCTTCTTAGAATGAAAATGAACTTGTAAGAAGATGAAAACTATACAAGAATAGCTATCTAAATGTGCGCATATTTGTGTTCTAAATGCATGATTCTTACCATGAGATGGGATAAATTCTTGGTGAAGTACTTGTATCCATGGTGGGATAACTTTCTTATGATCCTCAACACCAATTATCATGTATATATAAATCATGTAGGAACAGGATCCAACCCGGAAATCCAGCGTTGTTATCCCATCCAACGGCCCGTTGAACACGCTCAACTCTTAACTTGATAATCTTTCTCTCTTTCAAATCGTCCGAAGAGAAGTAATGGCTGAAAGAACAGAGAATCAGATATTTGTTGGAGGATTGGCTTGGGATACGAACGAGAGGCATCTCGAGGGACCTTTTAGTCGATATGGAAAGATTCTGGAATGTGTGGTAAGTTTCAGTTTTCCTCCATGGATGCTTACTACATCTCTTCGTTGTTGCGAATCTTCTTGACGTTTGAATTGGATGATTAATACGAAGAAAAGAAAAAACTATTATGTTTCCCATCATTGAGTTTGATATAGTGAGCTCACAGTTGTTGTTGATTCATGGAATTTATGCTTTATGAACTGTTTGCAGGGAAACTATTTGGATAATAGGATTTCATCGTCCGCGAGGTTTCACATTATGTTGCTAATTAAGTAATAAGGCATTGTTGTTTTTGGGAGGTTCTGAATTTCTGATGGTAAAAATGTGTAGATTTCATAAGCTAAAAAATCAAAACAAAAATGAGGTGGGTGTAAATTTTTGTGTAGAATTGAAGTTGAAGTTGGTACAGACAGTACGTACAACCCATCTTTGACTTAACTTTCATGAGTCAAACCACCGGATTTACAATTTTAATAAGATATATGAGGAATTCTTTTTTTTTTTTTGGTCATGCAATATATTTATAATTTACATACATACATACATACATACATACATACATACATACATACATACATACATATGAAGAAGTCAAATATGAATTTCCTTCATTTAAATTAAGATTTGATATTTAATTATCTAATAATTGAAATAGTTTATATAATTTGTAAAATATATTCTCTTTTTTTTTTCCTTTCCTATCTATTATCAATTTTCTTGTTCCGAGCCCTTTCCTTTCCGTTATTTATCTCCGCTTCAGCCACTTCCCATTTCTCTCCTCTCTCTGTCTGGATTGCTCGCGGGACGACCATCACCGTTTGATAGTCGCCGGAATTCTTGCGACGCGACTTGGATGACTCACTTCTTTGATCCAGCAACGCCCAAATTTATCAATGGTTCGATTCCATTAACGGTAACTTTATCCAATTCTTTATGAGATCCATGCTCATTTGATCGATTTCTCTCACTCCAAGGTGTTGCTCGCGGCCGAAATAGATGATATTTCCTGATTCTAATGAAATCCTAAGGCCTAATTTTTCCATGCATATTAAACCACCACTATCCTCTATTGGTTCGCGCTCAGGAGTCTTTTTTATATCAGCCGAGGAACTCATCATCATCAATAATTAGGTTTAGGATTTAGGAATTTCTTGCTGTTAGGTAAAATGTTGAAGAAAATTATGAAGGGAGGGAACAAAAAGCCCTCCAAGGCTGAAGTTAGTGATCCCCATTTCTCGCCTGGGAATCGCAATTCCGGAACTCCAAATGTGGTCGTCAACCATGCATCTCGGGGCGGCCTACCCACTTCAGGTGGCCCTGCAGTTACCATGGCAATAGCAATACCGCCTACAGGCAATATAGAGCCTCTACCATCCTTCCGAGATGTGCCTGTTTCAGAGAGGCAAAACTTGTTTATCAGAAAACTGCAAATCTGTTGCTTCCAGTTCGATTTTATGGATAATACGAAAATGCCACGAGAGAAAGAAATTAAGCGGCAGACCCTTTTGGAGTTGGTTGATTTTATGCAGTCGGGTTCAGGGAAAATCACTGAGACTTGTCAAGAAGAAATGATTAGAATGATTTCGGCCAACATTTTTCGATGCTTGCCCCCAGCATCACATGAAAATACAGGCCAAGAGGCAACTGATGAAGAGGAAGATCCTTATCTGGAACCTTCCTGGCCCCATTTGCAGCTTGTGTATGAGCTTCTCTTGAGATATATTGTGTCATCTGATACTGATACCAAGGTTGCCAAGAGGTATATCGATCACTCATTTGTGCTGAAAATATTGGATTTGTTTGATTCAGAGGACCCTCGAGAGAGGGAGTATTTGAAAACGATCCTGCATCGAATATATGGGAAGTTCATGGTTCACCGTCCTTTCATTAGGAAAGCGCTCAATAATATCTTTTATCGGTTTATATATGAGACAGAAAGGCATGGAGGTGTAGGGGAGCTCTTGGAGATTCTTGGGAGTATAATTAATGGGTTTGCACTGCCAATGAAAGAGGAGCACAAACTGTTTCTTGTTCGGGCACTTATTCCACTGCATAAACCAAAGCCGATTGCGATTTATCATCAACAGCTGTCTTACTGCATCACTCAGTTTGTCGAGAAAGATTACAAGCTAGCAGATACGGTTATTAGAGGTTTACTGAAATACTGGCCCCTGACCAACTGTCAGAAGGAAGTTCTTTTCCTTGGAGAGCTAGAAGAAGTCTTGGATGTAACACAGTCTGCAGAGTTTCAACGCTGCATGGTTCCACTTTTCAGACGAATTGCACGCTGCCTTAATAGCCCTCATTTTCAGGTTTGGATTTCTTTCCTATCTTTTATAATGATTATTTGTTTGAAATAATAGGTCTTAAAAGACTGGAAATAATACCTCTTTTAAAAAATAAAAAAATTAGCTGATTGTTGGAAATAGGTTTATAACCTTTGTGCAGGGTTCTTTTTTACAGTGTCTAATTGTGTTGGTTTCTCTTCCGTCTTCATACATGCAAAATCCATGATTTCTCAATTTTTAAGTGATGGAACACTTTATCTGCCATTAAAGTATTACTCTGATCCCGAGTCCTCGGAACAAAAACATTCTGTTCTGGTCTTATAAGACAACCAGTGTAAGTCTTTAATATGAGCATCTTGTATGCGTTATTGCATAGGCTAATATGTATGAACTGGCTTTCTCAGGAGCTATGAAATTATGAATCATGATTAACACTAACCTTTGAATTTTAAGGACTATATGGGTAGTGGTTTCAATGAAAATATTAGTTTCAGAAGTCCTTTTCTTAGAAACCATCTTCTGATTCAGGTTGCTGAAAGAGCCCTCTTCTTGTGGAATAACGAACACATTGTAAGCTTAATCGCTCAAAACCGGAGTGTGATATTACCCATCATTTTGGAGGCCTTGGAGAAGAACATCCGAAGTCACTGGAATCAAGCAGTTCATGGGCTAACTGTCAATGTTCGAAGAATGTTCTCGGAAATGGATGCTGAGCTGTTTGATGAATGCCAGAGACAGTATGAAGAGAGAGAAGCCAATACTAGAGAGGTGGAAGATCAGAGAGAAATAATGTGGAAGAAATTGGCAGAGGTTGCCGCACAAAGAGGCGGAGATTATATGGTTATAGATTAATTAACTGTCTACTCAGTGTTAGATAATCACTGTAAAAAAAAAAAATCGAAATTTTGGATGGGGAACTGCTACATTGGTTCCTTTCCAAAATTTTGATGTTACTATTTTTTCTTTTCTTTTCCACTCTATTTTTACTTTTTTTGATCTCAACCAGATCATTTAATTTGTCAGAAGATGCAGAAGCAGCAGTGAATGTAATTTTTGACCTGTGTATGGGGATTTCATTAGTAATTTATTTTGTTCTTCCACCACAGAAGATTAATGAACTTTGTGATTTATGAGTGTTTCTTCTTCATCTTCATTGTCTAAATTCATTCCAGATGCTTTCAAGCTCGGCTATATGGATATTTGTCCATTCCTATTCCCAATATTTTTGGCGTCGGTTTTACGGATATTTGTGAGCATTTACTTTAGATTATCTTGTTTTAGAATCTGAATTGTTAATAAGTGTAGTTTACTTTTCTTTTTCAGGATCTTATTCTTTAAACCAAAAGCTAAACCCCGAATTAGATAACAACACATTGATCTATTATTATCCACAAGGGAAGACGAAACTTACCCATTTTTAGGAGGCAGATGGTGGGGTTTACCACAAAAAGAAATACCTTAATTGGTTATCCATCTACAATATATGCCAAATGCCAAGAATTTCAGGTCAGCTTCTCTTTGTTGTTTCTCGTATAAAATTCACTTGGAACCATGCACTCTCTCACTCTCTTTCTTTTGGCAACAACAATGGCAGATCATCAAGTAGAGAATTTACGCAGAGGAGCTTGGCTTGAAGAAGAAGACAAGCTACTCACCAAGTTTGTAACCTTAATGGGTGAACGAAAATGGGATTCTTTAGCAAAAGCATCAGGTATAAGCATATATATACTCTTAAGAGATTGTGCCATTTATAGGTGTAAATTACAGAATTCAAGAAGGGCATCATCTTTTGGCATGAAGGTCTTAGGAGGAGTGGGAAGAGTTGCAGAATGAGGTGGTTAAACTATCTCCGGCCGGATCTCAAGCACAGTCAAATAAGTGCCGAGGAAGAACAGATCATTCTTCAACTTCATCAACGATGGGGAAACAAGTAATTAGTCAGGCACCCCATGCATGTATAATATTAAGGTTAATCATGTCGGTTCATTATCTAACTCTGTTATTTTAAACTCTAGGTGGTCAAAGATTGCTCGATGGCTTCCGGGAAGAACCGATAACGAGATTAAGAATTACTGGAGAACAAACTTAGGGAAAAGACCTCAAGTAGTACTACAACAAGAAGTTAGTAATCTGCATAACTCAATACCTTCAAATTCTGGTCCAGCATTTGAACATGAAGAAGAGCAAGGATCTGGTAATCCAAAGATAGCATCATTAGGGTTGATAAATTCGAACTTTTCGGTAACAGACTCACTTCATGCAATCCATTATGCAAATCGGATATCAGATTTGTCAAATGATCGACAGGAAAATAGTAATGTTGAACATCAAGAGTACTGTGATAGTTCTCTAGACTTGTGTTTCTGTAATGCAAACTTAAATCACTGGAACTTCATAGAAAGTGAGACTAGTTTTGATTGGGATATGCTTTAGTGATAAGATCATGTTCTTTAAAAATAACAATAATGCAAAAAAAAAAAAAATTAAATTAAGTGAGATATTGTTTTCATTATCTCCCGAGTTTCTGCCTAAAAAAGATCATATTTTTTAATTGGATTGCCCACTACGAGTCTAATGTCTCTAAAGCTTATCCGACTTGTCGTGTTTAAATTCCGGGCTGCCGCTACACCTGATCCACTTATTATTGGGACTCCTCCTCCACCAATTCAATGGCTCAAGACTCGAGAGGGTGAGGATGTATTTTTATCTAAGGAAAATTAAAATATTTTTTAAAAAATTTGAAATAAATATTTTATTTTTTAAAATAAGTATAGTGAATATTTTATTTTAAAATTATAATTATAAAGAAATTTATTATAAAATGAGACATCCGCAAAAGAATTAACCAGGAAACAAAGTTAAAAACCAAAACAGGATAAAATTCTTCAATGAATCTAGTCTACTTAGGAAATTGTCCTAAAACCGAACAATGGTCAATGAAGAAATAGAAGTAGGGTTTGACTGAGAAAATTGTAAAAGTACCCCGTAAATACATGGGATTTTTTTTATTAGACCTAATATAAGAAATATTTACCGATCAAGTCCATACAAATATTTTTCTTGAGCAAGTAGAGGTAGTTAAGAAAGCCCACGAAGCTAAGTCAGAGATATAATATAATATATAAGTAATTTAATAATAATAAATAAATAAATAAATAAAATAGATGCTTTACTTAGGGTTTCTAACTAGTAGTGATGCTGTCACAGTACAGAACATTACGTGCCCTCCACAGCCCCCCTTCCTTGAAAAAGAATTCCTTACGCCAAGAATATAATCCCAAATCCAAACTCCGTTTTTCAATCTTTCGGATTTGCGTCACAAACTATCTCATCCTCCTACCACTACTTCTACATCCACCGACTTCCTTTCCTTCCATAATGTCTTCTCTAATCATTATTAATTCATTACTCAATCCCGCGTACACTTTAATAATTTAACTTAGTTTGGAACCCAAACGGAGTTTTAATCGATTTCCATCTCGAAACGGATATTCCAACTCGTTTTACGGTTTAAACCAAGCTAGCTATATAGTTATTAAATCCCATAGGTTACTAATTACTAATTAATTAAGGTGAGTTGTAGTACTAAGAAAGTGTAATGAATGACAGCGGAGATCGGAGGAAGATGCTAACCTAAACTAATAATTGGGTGGCTAAACTAAACTAATACCCGCCGCCGTGGTTTTAGGGTTGTTGTCCGTTTATACAAGTAAAGTAATATGTTGTGTCAACTGTCTACTCCACATGAACATGATTAGTTGATCCAAATACATAGAACTTTCCTTACATTAATCATTTATATGCATTACTTAATTAGATCTACACCTTGGAAATTTCGAAACCTTTTCAAGTGATTAGTGATTAATGATTAATGATTAATGTGTGTGGGGGGCTAGCTATCTAGTATAGTTACACTTGTACGTACTCTCATAACACTGGCTAGCTAGAAAAAAAATATCATTAATTAATGCTAATTAATTAAGATTAAAATAATAGAAACGTAATTAAGTTAATTAATTAGCAAGAACAGACAATTAAGGAATTAATGATTAAGAAAGGGTGAGAAGAGGAGGAGGAAGTAGTGCAAAATTTGTGGTTCCAGGCTTGCACACCAATCCTGCAGGCCAGATAGGAATCGTAGTGAAAAAGTAATGGGTTTGCTTGAAAGCCAACCGAATCTCACTCCCTTCCCACACCTTCTTTCTTCAATCCACACATGATTTTTGTACCATCTTATTTATAACTTCCGTTCCTTCCATTTTGCATATCTGGCAAACCCTAATTCGCCCCATTACTATTCACAGAAAAAAAATTGCCACCTTTTTCTCTTGCCATATATTATCTTCTACGATATATAACAACGATACCTACTAAGCTTGATTTCTTCATCCATCCTTTTTCTCTCCTCCTTTGATCTCTAGATCAGTAAGTAATGGTGATGGAAGCTGTTTCAGCTAAGATTCAACTTTCACAGACGTCGTTTCAGGAGTTATCCAGCTTGAAACGACAGCAAGAGACGCAGATGTTAATCAAAGGCAAGCGCACCAAACGACAGAGACAAGCTTCCCCACTTAGGCTAACCATGGCCGGCGCTACCGCCTCGTCGAGCTCGTCTAGCTTAGCCACGTCATCACCTGCAGGCTCGAACATAGAAGAGGCTGAAGACGATCAAGACATGGCCAACTGTTTAATCCTATTAGCTCAAGGCCGCAGCGAGAACATTTATCATACTGACCGGACGGTCAGTACTGATCATGATCGCGATCATCATAAGCCCGGTAACAATAACAATCTGTATGTTTATCAGTGCAAGACTTGTGATCGATGCTTCTCTTCATTTCAAGCCCTAGGAGGACACAGAGCGAGCCACAAGAAACCAAAGTTGGCCGCTAGCCCTAACGAGCTCGACCGATGCCACGCCGGCACTAACACGAACCTGTCGTTGCAAATTGTATCGAATAGTATTGTGAAGTCAAGTACTAATAAGGTTCATGAGTGTTCAATCTGTGGGGCTGATTTTAGTTCTGGTCAAGCATTGGGTGGTCATATGAGAAGGCACAGAACAACGTCGTTGATGAACAACTCTTCAACGGCAACGTTAACAGCAAGCAAGAGTAGTAGTACATATCATGGTCCGGATTTGAAGGAGACGAAGAAAGAAAGGCAGATTGGGTTGGAGTTAGATCTTAATCTTCCGGCACCGCCAGAAGAATCCAAATTCGTTTTCGGAAATTCTAAAGAACAAGTTATCGTCTTCTCGGCAGCTTAGAAAATTGTTAATTAATTAACAATTTGGATTTGCTTGTTAATTACATCCATATTCTTTTTGTTTGCCGGCAAAACCAATACTGTATATTAACAGCTGACTTACATTTGGTTTTTAATCCATTCATTCTTTACCGTTTGATTATGTTGTCTGTTTTCTTCTTCTTCTTCTTCTTCTTCTTCTTCTTCTTCTATATCCATTAATCTTAATCACACATCTGTTAAACTGTCATTTCTTCAGAATTCCACTCGTAAAAGGCAAGGATTTTTCTTTTTCCTTTTCATTTTTCCTACCTCTTCTCCTTTTTTTTTTTTGTTCTTTTGTGCGTGTATCATGTGAGAAAAGAAAGAAGACAGAAAGGTACTTAATTTATCTAATTTCGTTTTTTTTTAAAATATATTTTCAGCTTAATTGGGTTGATGACTCTGACAATGTATATTAAAAAAATAATAATAATATTAAATAAATATATATATTGTGATGAATGAAAATTAAGTAGTTGAAGTTGAAGCCTTTCTTACACGACATAGAAGTTATGACCCACCTCACCTCGACGTACACTGTATATAGTCTCGCTGTTCTGTCTCTTTTTAAGCCATAATTAGCGGACCGAGAAATCTAAAATTGGTTATTGGCGGGGGGTACTTTCGGAAAATCGCGTGACATGATCCCTTTCCTGGAGACAGCGAATGCGGAGACAGCTACATATAGATAGATAGAGAAGAGAATAGAGAGAGTTGATTTGTTTGTGTTCACACACAACATTATTAAGGATTAATTAAGCTTCCTTATCTATAAATAATTCCCTCTATTTTTAAATACTAAACTAGCCCAACATCAGGCCCAGCCAATGGAAAATGGAGGAGTCCAATCTGCATCCAGCGCTGTAATGGGCCATTTAGTAAAGCCCAATAAGTGCTTTTGATTAATTAATTATGGAAGAGAAATCATGGACCGTCCAAAATGACTGACTAGGCAAAGTTATACGAAAAGGAAAAAAGATTCGTTTCCAGAAGAGCAGCATCAATTTGGAGCCAGAGATCAAAAAAGATTCCTCGACCATGGACGGATGAGAGTGAATTTAATTTTTATTGGTTTTTTAATATTTATTTTTATAATAATATTTTAGTAATTTATTTTAATTTAAAAATTATAAAAATACAAATTAATTGAAATATAATTAATTTATGAATTATTTTTAATAATTATGATTTTTTTTTTATATCGAATTATAATAATTAATGATATTCTTTCTGAATATATATAACGAAAATCAGATAGAATTCACTATTAGACCAAATTCTCTGGTCCAGACAGTTACGTTAGTAAACAGTAAAGTTCCCGGTGCAAGTAACCGAACTGCCACGTCACTACACAGACAGTTTCCACTTTCCTCCCTCTTCCTCCTCCTCCCCACACCTATAACTAACTTGCACATTCAACGCTGGTTAGTCTTCTCAGTCTAGAGAGAGAGAGTGGAAGCTTCCATTTCTGTCTGAGAGGGAAGATCGTGAAGCTAAGAAGAAGAAGAGGAGGAGGAAGGGGAAGCTTACAGATAAATGGCGTCTCGAGCTCGCGCCGATTACGATTACCTCATCAAGCTTCTCCTCATCGGCGACAGCGGTTAAAGCCTCTCACTAAAACTCAGTTCTTTTTTTTTTCCCGAATCGAAAAATTAGGGCTTAAATTTTTATTCTTTTTATTACCGCTTATATCATGCTATGCTGATGCAGGGGTGGGAAAGAGTTGTCTGCTCTTACGTTTCTCCGACGATTCTTTTACCACAAGTTTCATTACCACAATCGGGTACACGTTCAAGAACTTTAAATTTCTCCATATATATTACAAATTTCTTAGATTTATTCTTATTGAGCTGGTAAATAGAATTGATTTCAAGATAAGAACCGTCGAGCTAGATGGAAAGCGGATCAAGCTGCAGATTTGGGATACTGCTGGACAAGAACGTTTCCGAACAATCACAACAGGTTCATACCTTTTTCTTTCTGAATCATTCAATCGGTAATAATTGATCTTATGTGTGAGAAATTATGTTAATTTCTTAGATTTATTCTTATTGAGCTGGTAAATAGAATTGATTTCAAGATAAGAACCGTCGAGCTAGATGGAAAGCGGATCAAGCTGCAGATTTGGGATACTGCTGGACAAGAACGTTTCCGAACAATCACAACAGGTTCATACCTTTTTCTTTCTGAATCATTCAATCGGTAATAATTGATCTTATGTGTGAGAAATTATGTTAATTTTTGAAATTTGCCAATTGCTGTAGCATATTACAGAGGAGCCATGGGTATATTGCTTGTTTATGATGTGACAGATGAATCTTCCTTTAACAGTATGATTCGTATTTTCTTCTTCATTTCTTCTTTCTTATTCTGCTCAAAGATATGATACTATCAAACATGAAGCTTAAGCATCTTTCATGTCTTATGGTCCAATTGGTTTATATACAGACATCAAAAACTGGATCAAGAACATTGAGCAGCATGCATCTGAAAATGTTAACAGGATATTGGTCGGTAACAAAGCCGACATGGATGAAAGCAAAAGGGTAAGGCTTGAAATTTTGAAACTTCTTCATGTAAGAACAAATTCATCCTTTTCCTCGCACATATTGCATGTTAAGACCCTGTTTATTTTCTCACATAGGCTGTTCCTACATCAAAGGGCCAGGCATTAGCAGATGAATATGGCATCAAATTCTTCGAGACGGTAAGGGAACATATTTTCAATCACCTCGAACACCTTTTTGATCGTATGTCACCTCAAATGCAGTGACGTTTATTGGTCGAGTTTGAACAGAGTGCAAAAACAAACATGAATGTGGAGAATGTTTTCTTCTCTATTGCTAGAGAGATCAAGCAGAGACTTTCCGAAACCGACTCCAAAGCAGAGGTACGTACGTTAGCATATATTGATTGATTTTCTGCAAATTATAATTGGAGATTGAAATTGTGAAAGTTTTTCTTCGTTCAGCCTCATACGATCAAGATTAGTAAACCCGAGCTGGGAAAGGGCACGTCAGCCGAACCAGAGAAATCAGCTTGCTGTGGCTCATAGAAATTATCAAATGATGACATGTTAATTTGATTATCTGTATTATAATCTTCTAACTTGTTGGAGTTTCCAGTTTAATGAGAGATGACATGACTGAGCCTTCTATATCTAGTGTTCGCTCGTTTATATCTTCATATCATAATCAATAACTAAAAATCAAGGAAAGACACAACAGATTTACGCAATCTAAATAAATAAATGAGTTCAGATTTGAGTGGTTTGTACATGTAATTAAACAAATGAAATGATCACATAACAATTAACACTGAAATGGGTAAAAGAGAATAAATTTACATATACATGATCGGTCCGTTCATCACCTGTGAGATTAACAGTCAAAATATATATCGCCACCGACCGAGTTCTAAACTGCAGTTTTCAAGAGCAACAAGCACCGTCAGGAGGAGTTTTATGTTCCTGTTGCTTATTAAGAACGTTTCTCTTTACAACACTCGACCCTTCTTCCATAAGAGTAGGAACCTCCATTATCTGATAACATAATTCAGTTCAACTCCAGTTAAGGCCGATTAGAAAACTCTTCTATGAGAGTATGAATCCGAAGTAGAGATGAAGATTACCTTGAGAGCAAGCTCTTCGAAGCACTTCTCGACGTTTTCTCGAGTTTTAGCACTACATTCAAGAAACAGAGATCCTAGTTCTTTTGCAAGAGCAATGCCCTCCTCTCTACTTACACCCCGCTCGGATTCCTGTCGAAGAATTTGAACACAGATGTGAAAATATAAATGCAAAGCCAGAAAATTGCATAGAGGGAAATTCATATACTAGGAGACACGAAAATGCAAAGTATTAACTTTTACCCTATCAACTTTATTTCCAACAAGCATCTTGATGCAGTCTTGATTAGTCGAGTAGAGTTCTAGTTCTTTAGCCCATACGCCTGATAGATTCGTGAAGGTGTCTCTTCGAGTAACATCATAAACTACAATTATTAACAAATAGAAAATTGTTCTATCACACCGTGTCAAGAAATTTTCAGTTAGATCGGATCAAAATATAAGATAATGGGAGAAGAATCGTATTGTATCGTACCGAGAATAATCCCATGAGCACCTCTATAGTAAGAGCTCGTTAATGTTCTGAATCTCTCCTGCCCAGCTGCATTAGATCGAGTCCAAAGATCCAATTATAACACATTTTCATTGGGATAAAAGCGGAAACATTTTCGTATCAATTTTGAAATTTTTTTACAGATAATGAAGTAATAGACGCAAGTGAAACTACAGTTTGCAGATCAAATCACATGAAGTAAGAAAAACAAAAGGTAACAAATAAACAGATGAAAGATGAAAAGGGGAAATGAGATTAGAGAGAAATACACAAGATTTTTGAAAATGTCCTGAAAGAAGAGCGACGTGTATGAAATTTACCAGTGTCCCAAATTGTGAGCTTCAATCTTTTCCCTCCAACTGTGAGGTGCTTGATCTTAAAATCCACACCTACCCATCAAACAATATGAAGCCATTTCCCATTTAATTAGCAAGAAATATATATACAGAAAGCACGCATGATTAAGCTCATACAGGGATAGTTATCTGAGAGTAATTTGAAGAAAGCACAGACAAATTAACTTCCTACTCGATCTGGAGAATCTAAATCTAGTCGTAGATCTTAAGATCACCACAGTAAAGTTAAAACAACCAAAGATCCTCCATTTTTTTATGAAATATTTCCTGAACAGAGAAACAGAGTGTTAGGTAATTAAGAAGGAGATATGGAAACAGAGAGAAAGTACCAATGGTGGGGGCGAGATCTTCAACTGAAGAGGAGATGAAGCTGACAAGAAGACTACTTTTACCGACGCCTGAATCGCCGATCAACAGCACCTTGAAGGAGAGATCGTAGCTACTGCTCTGCCCTGTAGATGATCCCATTTGTTCTTATGATTCCTTGTTAATTATCTCTCTTCCAATCTCTATCCGTGTTCTTTAAAGCTGGATGGTTTTCTCGGTCCTCAGCGTGCAGATCGGAAGAAAAGATCGTATAAAACAGGAAGAGTGAGAGAGAGAGAGAGAGAGAAGAAGAGAGGGAGGAGAGATAAGTAATGGGTCTGATGGGGTAGTGTACGTTGGCGTTCATTCATTGAGGTAAAGAGTGAAGAAAAAGAAAAAGACACAGAAAAATAGAAATAGAAAGTGAAACTGAGAAGAGGAAGAAACGTTGGCTAACCCTTAACAGCAGCTGACAAACAACGTATTTGTGCCTGAAACTTTAAAAAACCAGCAAGAAAACCATGATTGATTGTATTGCTTTGGCATACGATTCGAATCATGAATACAGAACACACCCCTTTTTACCTTCTACCCTTTATGCTTTTATGAGAATTTTTTAATATTTAATAATGAAGTCTTAGTATAAACTCATTGGTTATGGCTTTCTTATTTACAATCCAAATATGGTAAACGACAACTTCTTTAAATGTTGTACTGTATCTTATCTTACATGAGGTCCAAATCTGGAATGTGTCGTGAAAATTTTGGGAATTGGCAATTTGGTCACCTTGTCCATTGGGCTTTGACCAAGTTGACTCATAAGAGTGAACTGTTTGACTGTCTGTTCTTTCATTAAAGAACTACACTACCCCACAATGGCAACAAAATTATGAGGTCCAGAAGTTTCGACAAACAAAAGGAAGTTGGTGGGTCCCTTTAATTGCTGCAACGTTGCCGTTGGTTTCTGTAGAATACAGGTCAACCGACTACACTTGGGGGGCAAGTCGCCATCACAAACCAAACATCACTGTTGACAAACTACCTGAATATCTATATCTTTTCTATGAAATTTAACTGGACAAATTACGGATAGCTGGCCCAATAAATACTTGGACCTGTACCCTACAAAGCCCATTTTCATATCAGGCCGGGTTAGTAGTTAGTTTATTAACTGTAAATGGGCTATTGTAGCCTTTTACTTGGGCTCCGTTAGCTGACGACTGCAGTTGCTTTTGAGGGAAGGATATTGAAACTAATCGGAAGTGTGGGTTCAGGTTTTGCAATCGGACCTGTGGCTGTAAGAGATAACCAAGTGTGAGCTAGAAGAACTCAGCGAATACTGATCGGTGCCGGACCTAATGGACAGAGAATGGGGTTCGAAGCCGGGGAGCGGAGGCGCCGCCTCCGCGCAGAACGAAGCAATCGATCGGAGAGAGCGCCTTCGGAGGCTTGCCCTAGAGACGATAGATCTCGCTAAAGATCCCTATTTCATGCGAAATCATCTCGGAAGGTTGAATTTTCGATCCCCTCTTGCTGGTTATCGTTTGTATTGCTTTGCTTATTCAGTACTTAGGGTCTGATTCGGTGGATTTTGTTTGGTGTTGTAGTTATGAGTGTAAACTTTGCCTGACTCTTCACAACAATGAGGGAAATTACCTGGCGCACACTCAGGGGAAGAGGCATCAGACTAATTTAGCGAAACGAGCCGCTCGTGAAGCCAAGGACGCCCCTGTACAGCCTCAACCTCACAAGCGAAAGGTCTCAGTTCGCAAAGTAGGTTAGTTTTTTTCTCACTCCTTTTCTTTGACTGCTGTCTTGGCATGGAGAAAAAGCTGAAGGTGTTGGCTTGTTGTTGCATTTGTTTTTTAAGTGACGATGTCCTAGTTTCGTCCTACTCGTTTACTGGGAAATATGGTTGGCAAAAGTTAGTCATATCGATTTGATTGGGATTATTTTCCATTTTTTTTTCGTGGGCATGTTTTTAGTGAAAATTGGCAGGCCTGGTTACCGTGTAACAAAGCAATTTGATCCAGACACAAAGCAGAGGTCTCTGCTTTTTCAGGTATGACTCGATTTCATTTCTAAAACCGATTTGAAGACAGTGTGATGAGGATTTTGTTGTTGTGGACTTGTACGCTATAATCACGTCTGTTATTCTGTTAATGTTATTGGGTCATGCAGATTGAATATCCTGAAATTGAAGACCTTTTGAAGCCAAGGCATCGGTTTATGTCTTCCTATGAACAGGTAATTATGTATTCACATAATCATTGTGTTAGCTTCCTCGTCTTTCTGCAATCTATTTGACATCTCTTCTTTTCGTGTTCATCCCCATGGCCAGAGAGTGCAACCTTTTGATAAAAGATACCAATATCTTCTGTTTGCAGCCGAACCGTATGAGATCATTGCGTTCAAGGTAAATTCATTAAATTCTTCTAAACTGCTATGATCTGCTTTCCATTTTGACTATTCATATAAATTTGACAAAATGTTGGTTTTCAAATTGTAGGTTCCTAGCACGGAGATAGACAAATCTACTCCTAAGTTCTTCTCTCATTGGGATTCAGACTCGAAGATGTTCACGGTTTGGCTTCGCATCTCTCTCTAATTATAGAATAAATTCGTTGCATTAACATTCAAAATCCTACGAAGCCAGCACAGATTTGTAGATGCAGTACATATGACCTTCTGTTATTCATATTAGGGGATTTAGCGGACATTTTTCTATCAAACCCAGTTTCTCGTCATAGGAATCAAAATGACATATCATTATTTGTGTTAGTAAGTTAAAGGCGGGGAATTTGTGACTGATTTAGATACAACAATTTATCTTATGGTTCGTTACATTTTCTTATCCTGAACCTAGTCATTTGGAATCTTGTGAATATTCAGCTTCAGTTATATTTCAAGACGAAACCAGCAGAGCCAAACAAACCACCAACTGGCCAGGAAGCCAATGGGCCAGGGGCTCCTGGTGCACCGCCACAAGCTCCACCCCCACCACCTCCACAGCAAGGCATGCTGCCCGGTGGACCTCCTAGAGCTCCTCCACCTCCAATGCCGGGATCATTACCTCCTCCCCCACCTCCTATGGCTAATGAGCCTAGGCCTATGCCCCCTGGCGGACCTCCACCAGTTCCTCCCCCACCTCCCATTGGTAATAGCTCGATGGTAAACTTCACTACTCAAATGGGTAGACTGCCTTCAATGCCACCACCTCCTCAAGGTTTTCAGGGTATGCGCCCACCTCCCCCACCTCCTTATATGGGACAAAATCCAAGGCCTTCAAATCAATAGACATACTAGAACAATTTTTCCCCCACCTCCTAATATGGGACAAATTCCAAGGCCTTCAAATCAATAGACATACTAGAACAATTTTTTACTTTGGTTCTTTCTAGTTCTGCTCTTAGATTCTATGGCTACTCTGTACTGGATTCCGGGTTAGGTAATTGAGAGAGAACCGAGTTTGTACAGTTGAATTCCCTTTCCATTTTCGATGCAAATTTTGTGATTTCGTTCTGTAACACCATTTGTGCTTTACTGTCACATTTTCACATTAAATGTATTATTGTCATCTCTCTTTACCTGAGGGTTCTCTCTCTCAAACTTTTTTAGAAATTTATTTATTTGAAAAATATTCTGTTCACGAAATATCAAGAATTGCTGATATTTTAAGAAGTAATATTTCCTGAAAAGATTTTTTGAAGCATAGAAGATTAGATGGTTAGGAAGCGGGAAAGGGATGCAAGCAAGTATCGACTCACAATGAAGTATAAACTAGAAATGTATAAATGTTACAGAAACCGCAAGGAAGAGAATGTTAAAAAGACACTCTGGTCTCTCCTATTTATTTACTACTGCCTGAGAGGAAAAACCCTCTGGATGAATTCTAGGAACCGTTGATGATAGAATGTAGGATCCACAGCAGAGATGGACAGGGAATCAAACTGCATGGATTTGTATGCATGTTCAATCTTCTTACTCATGTTGTACTCCTGTAATATATCAATAATACCGAGATACAGAACCACGTCGTAAGCTTCATGGAACATTTGCATTTCTTCATTTCCCGGAATTAGTTCCGCCCTTGCCGGCATATTCACTCCTAGTTGGATTTGGAGCCTGCGTCATGAATCAGATGCAGACAATTCGCAAGAGAACAAAACATTAAAGAAGGATACATATATATATATATATATATATATATATTAACTTATTGACCAATTAGGAATCACGCAAGGAGCTAAAGATCATACCTTGCTGTACCAGGTAAGAGCAGATCCACTTCCTCATCACCAGCAGATGATGCTCGTAGTCTGCTACCTCTGATGTGGGGCCCCACAACAACACTATTGTCGTCGGAACCACGAGGTACCAAAACAAGACCTTGTGGGCAGTTTGAGATTTCATCTTCTAAAGGATCTGCCATTAAGACATCGTCACCACATTTATTTTGCTTTACTCTTAAATGACAAACTGCTAAGAAGATATTTTCTGAGAAACTCACCTTCCTCTGGAAGAATTCCCAATCCTTCAGTGCTTAGACCGTAGGACATGAAAGGTCGCAGGTGTTGTGGGGCACGATAATGCACGCCTAGCAATAAGCTGTAGTCCATAATGTTCTGTGCTTCCAGAAACTTGCTGTCGATTTCAATCTGCCTGTATAGAGAAAGATATAAGCACAAGAAGAAAGTCGGAAAATTGAAAACATGTTTTTAGAGAGGATTGCATGATTCTGAAGTACGCAACTAAATTTCTAATTATTTTGGTGAAAAGATTATAGATATTTATGTGAACTTCAACATGAGCAGATTTCAGAGTAGCAACTTACTCCAATAAAGCCTCACGCCAAGAAGGTTCCAAATAAAAGCGATAGTTTAAATCTAAATCCTTAAGTGTTGTATTTTCATCAATCTCAATCTTATCTGCTGAACGTCCTAAGGATGAACCCTTCAAATCAAATCTTCGATGGATCCTCAGCTCCGTACAGAACATATTTCCCATTACTACAAAACGAAACTGCATGGAAATTTTCGTGAAAAGCTAATAGAAACTTAGCCTTAGAGAATTTTTCTTAGCTAGACCGATTACTACCTTTTGACCACTTGAAGGTTTGATCCTATGAAGGCCGAAAAACTTGGTAATAAGCGTGTTCTCATATGATCTCACATGGTGATGATAATCTGGAAGCATCCTTAGAAGAACCTAAACAATATCAGAGTGGTGACAATATTTTAGAAGATAAACAAAAAGAATGGTGTCTATGGATATAAATATTTAATATTGAATATGTACAATCAACAGAGTAGAAGGAAAAAAAAAACTAAACTTGGTGAAGTTTAGTGCTCATGCCACTGATGACACGAGTTCAAACACACAAGTCACGATTAGAGACAAACCGACCTTAACTTCAGATTTTCGGAGAGTTTTTAACATGAAACGGTCATCTTGAGATAAGAAGAAAACACTACCACTCTTCCCAGGAGAAGACAGTTCCCTAAGAGTATCATTTCCACATATTGACATCATGTAGTCCGCTGCATCAATCTTAAACATCTCCCTAAGATTCCTACATTTATGTTTCAGAAGAACAACATGGAAGAGAAGCTCATAGTAAGAAATTCAAACAAGGAAACAGGTTATACAATAATGAAGTAAATAGACCATACCACACTTCAATTGCAGTAGACGTTGGCAACTAACCTGAATACCATCGGGCAATAGTCCTTCCACTTGAAATCGTCAGATTGATGAGGTGGTGTCAATTGCGAGCCTACTTTAGGAAAATTCATCCAAAAGCTTGCCCGAGGACCAAAATCTGAAGACCGAACTTCTCGCCTCTGTATGGGTGTAATTTTCCCCACAGTATATCTGACAAATTCTAATGTACGTTCAGCATTTACTTCCCCAAAACAGTGTAAGGACGGAAGGGATAATAATTCATGACAGAAAGATATGAAAACACTGGAATATTACCAAGCAGACGGGTGGAAGTTAAGATATGAAAAGAAGAAAAGAAGAAAATGATCGAACCTGATTCCAAGTTGTAGACTGAGCATTAGATCGTAACTCCTATGACCTTTAATGATTGCCTCACCAGGTCTCTTAACCTCTCTTGCCAGCTTTTTCTGCCGCCTCTTTGCTCTCCTAGATGATGCTGAAAAACTATTTTCCAAGACAACCTCACTAATTAGTACACCTTGCATATATTCTCTTTCAAGGATTGGAGTTTTCATGTCAAATTTTTCTCCGGTTTCCATTCCAGATTCGAATAACCCAATATCATGCCCAAGTACTTTTTCAATTGCAACCTCCAGACTCCAACGCCTTTCCAGGGAAACATTTTTGTTTTGGGACTGCTGCAAATTCAACAAAGTTCCCTTAGAGAGGTTATTATCAGATCCACAACGAGATCTCTGGTTTTCACCAATCTTGGCATGTTCTATATCCACGGAAGCAGCATGATGGATGTGTGCATGGTTCTGCTTTCGTAAATCAGGCAAAATCCCTCGTTTTCTCAAAGCATTTAAGTAAATCTCTTGAACCGCTGGCAGGCGACTTCCTTTTGGATAGAAGGATCCTTTCCCATCCTTCATACCACGAGACCAAGTTCCCACATAGCATCCTCCATCACTCCATGTGTATACCCCGAATCCATGCATCATGCTATTTAGCCAATTACCTTCAAATGAATCACCGTTTATCCAAGTAAAAGTTCCTTTTCCAGACATCTTCCCTGCCTTCATATTTCCCAAATAGATATTCCCATTAGCCCACGTATACTTACCAGGCCCTTCAGGTATTCCCTGGATCCAAGAGCCTTCAAAAACATCTCCATTTGGGTAAACTTGATAACCAAGACCATGTTTCCTACTCAATTTCCATCGCCCTTTATAAATCAAATGATCAAATCCAGTGTATGTCCCTATACCATGCATATAACCACCAGAAAATTCACCGTCATAAACGGCACCAGAAGTAAACCATATCTTTCCTTTCCCATGCCTCATCCCGCGTCTCCATTCACCCTCATATACACAACCATCTGACCACACATACTTCCCTCCCCCCTCAAGCACGTTGCCAAGAAGTGATCCGGAATATGATTCTCCATTGGGAAGTGAAAGCGCCCCAACTCTAAATCTAGCAGATTCAGAAGTATGCAGAGACTCACCATTAGTTAGTCCAGATATAAAGTCTTTGTCTGCAATAGGGTCGAGAGATTTCGTTCTTTCAGCACAAGAGGGTGCTCCTTCCACGTTTTCAACAATGGCCACAGGGCCAGACATGCATAATGCCTGAAGGATACAGTTTCGTTCTAGATTATCAGTTTCCAAGTGCTCTCATTCGCTATACGATAAGCTATGATTGCAATAGAAAAGAATCCCTTGCTGTGGAGTAAAATAAATTACAGCTGCGAAACTCCCCCTTCTTTGATCAATGAAAATGAAAATCAGAGGCTCACTAAAAAAGGAAGATATATTTAAAAGCAAAAATTATGCTTCAACAGTATTCACAAAGAAGAGCAGTCAGAGTAATTCTTCAAAAGCTAATAACAATCCATGACGAAGAAATTCACAAAGATTATGTCCTCTCTGTTTTCATTTCACGGTATCAGAACCAAATCAATTATCAACCTCAAAAGTAACTACTCTCATGAAGTTTTCAATTTCTGGTCTGGAAACAGAAAACAGATCGGCTAGTCCTCAAACACAGAACAAATCGGCAAGTCAACCTTCCAAACAATAAGATATATTGAGCTAATCCAAAAAGAACAGCGATGAAAACAAATAAGCTACGCAAATCCTCAAATTCATTACACATGCGTATGAAAAGGAGAGAGAGAGTACCCTCGCAGAAGAGAGAAACAAGGAAAAAGTTGCAGAGAAGAACAGAGCAGTTAGGTTTCCACAATTACCTTTTAGCCTTTCCCTCTGACGACCTTCGATATTTGAATCGAATCGCAAGCTCTCTCTCTCTATCTCTCGCTCTAGTGTAACGGAGACTCGAAGCTCTGACACTTCTATCATGGATACTTTTTGTATAGCTATGAAAAAGACAACAATACCCTCCGATGCTTTATTTCTTCTATTTTTATTTTCTGTTAATTTATGCGAATAATGAAATATATATTTATCTAACCACGAATATAATTAAATGTCGTTGGACAACCAACCCTGTAGAGTAAAAGCAGATCGATCCTCGCCTAATTTGGTAATTTCAATAAAATTACCGAACCAGATGTCAGATGTCAGATCTCAGATGTGGTATCACAGTAAAAAGGCCCGGTTCAACTTTTACTCATTAAACTCTTTCCACGTCATCACATAGCTAATATATATATATGTGAAGAGGGTAATTTAGTCAAGTTGTCGTGCGATTTGTAACGTTCCTTTCACTTATCCAGTAATCAATTATACATATATATATATGTACACGTATACAAAAAGATTGCTACTTGACTAATCACTTTCCAATGTAAAATAAAGGACTAGTACTTATCGGACAATTTGATTCTTCCCAATCTCTTAGTTACTAATCGGTGCTCTTATTTTATATATATATATATATATACTGTTTAGGGCAGAAAGGAATGTGATATGATATGTATGAGAATGAGATGGGTTGGTGGTTTTTGATTAAGACAGCTGACATGGGATTTAACAAAACCCTCCATTTGGCAATTCTTCTTGTGATAATATAATCTAATATTTTTAATATATAATATAAAGTTTGGTATTAGAAAAAGAGTAACTGTCGGTTCAACACTGTGGTTCGTTATTTTAATCCTTTTGTTGGCATCTATCTTACTAGCCCTCATGCACTTGAAAAGCATATATCCTATCCCATTGATAAACTCATAATAATCATGTTGTGTGATTAGACTGTTTATTATTAGAGTGGGTGACATAGCTTTTCATTTCCCATCCCCTAATCAAGGGTTTGTTTGGAATGTAATAGAGTATCTACGAGTTTGGTTTCGTAACAAACAAACACGGCCTTGAAAAGCAAAATGGGGTTACTTTTTTTGCTTACAATAATCATCATCCACTAGACATATTTTGAGCAAAACTTGAGACGGGCTTTCAAGGTTGAAATCATAGGTATCTCAGTACGATGCATGTGCCATGTTATGATGATCATCTATTGGTTGTTGAAGTGGATGAGTTAATTGCTGATGTACACTACAAACTGCTTATATTTATTTATATAAAATAATCAACCACCACAGTTATAAGATAAATTAAAATAGTTTATAAAAATTGCTTTGATGATAACATTTTCTAGCAATCCAACCATCTTGCTTAGTTTTCATTGGTCAACCTGGTCGAATTCTAAGATGGAATATGGCACTTTGAGTGGAGAGGTTGTCACACTCCCACGTGTGGTTAATGTGGTAAACTAATTATATATTATGAGGAATATTTTGGAACTTCAATAGTACGTTTCAGATCTAACATGCCTATATTAACATGCCTATACAAGGCTAGATCTTAACCTGAATGGGCCCGAATGATGTTCCAAGTGGGCTACACAGGCCCAGTTATTTTCTGTAATTTCTGCGAATAATGAAACATATACATATACATATACATATACATATACATATACATATACATATACATATACATATACATATACATATACATATACATATACATATACATATACATATACATATACATATACATATACATATACATATACATATACATATACATATACATATACATATACATATACATATACATATACATATACATATACATATACATATACATATACATATACATATACATGTACATGTACATGTACATGTACATGTCTGACCAGATCAGGGTTGATAGTAAGATAGTATTTAATGTACTAAGAGATTAGAAAAGTTAAAAACCTCGTAGTTAGGTGTGGTTTCCGAGGTAGAGAGATTACTCTTAAACAATTCGGATAGCTTGTTTGATATGCTGCATTCTAGCTAGGCTAGAGTGCAAGACTGGTAGTATGGTCCATTTCTCGTTGTAAGTCTAGTAACAGCTTGTTTTCTTCCTATACATCTACGCAGTACTAAGGTGAAGTAGTAGCCATGTGCTCTCTCCTTTTCTGCAAATAAAACCCAATTTGCTTACCAGTATCTTACCTCATTCCTTAATGTGACGTAGGCTCTTAGTCATATCACAATTTATGCTCAGAAAAAAAGGGTCTTTCATTTTCAAAAAATCTTTTCAGCCCGTTTCCGATCTTTTTCCACGAACCAAGATCCGTATTTTTCACGGACCAATTCTATTGTGATAAATGATGGTGGTGGGAATTTGTGGATCATGAAAAGTTTGAAAGAGATTGGCTAAGCATACATTTTCTATCCCCATATTGGTGTAGGGATATATGCATTTGGATCCAAATTTATAATATCCGATTAGGTTTTTTAGATATAAATATTTCAAATTAGATTATAATCATTATAAATAGTTTGGATCTGATTCAGATATAATCAAATTATTATAATTTTGGATTTTAATTTATCTCTATTTTTTAGTTAATCAATACAATTTCATTTTATTTATAAGCAGTGTTTTTTTTTACATTTTCTATTGATTTAGGGCAACCATAGATACTAAGCTAAGAGAATAGCTTGATTCGTTTAATTAAATCGGATAACTGGATAAAAAATGATTCGATTAGATTCGCATATTTTTTTAGATATATTCAAAAATTTTGGATTCGGATCCGGATCCGAGTCTATCTAAACCGGACTTTACACAACCTTACGCAATAGTATAAAATAGTTCCAGCAAATTTGCTCTAAAATTGAATGCAATATTTGTTGTTCGATCATTTACATAAGAGGTATATTCCTTTGAAAATTAACCACGATTACATTTTAGGTCATTAGATTTCCAATTCCAATTAACCACAAATTATCGTTACTGAAAAGATTATTTCCACTCCACGTGTGAAAAATAAAGTAATCTTAGCCTTAGTTCCTCTTTATGCGTCTCTTGATTCTTTTTAACATTTTCAAATTGCAAGTTGCAACTCTCAGCTGGTCTTATTTCCTTCTTATAAATCGGAGCCATAGGCTAGATAATACTATCATCCCTCAAATCATTCTTCTCCTTTACTCTCAAGCTAGCTATATCAACTTGACATGGCTTCAAATACCCAAAAGCCTCACTTCGTCTTGTTTCCTCTAATGGCTCAAGGTCATATGATTCCCATGGTTGATATTGCTAAGCTTTTAGCACAAAGAGGGGTGAAAGTCACTTTCATAACTACTCCATACAATGCTGATCGCTACGATTCGATATTTACCTGCCTAACAAAATCCGGATTAGATATTCAAGTAATCCAACTTCAATTTCCATGTGAAAAAGTAGGGTTACCAAAAGGTAGTGAGAATATGGATCTCTTACCTTCACTAAGCTTGTCCATGAGATTCTTCAATGCAACAGCTTTGATGAAAGCTGACTTGGAGAAACTGTTGGAGGAAATGTCGGAACCACCGAGCTGCATCATCTCGGCTACGTCCTTGCCGTGGACAGTTGAGACAGCTCGAAAATTTCTTATTCCGCGGATCGTTTTCCATGGAATATGTTGTTTCTGTCTCTTATGCTTCCATATAGAGAATGTCTACAAGGTTCACGAGGGAGTTGATCCGGATACAGAACCCTCTGACTTGACGGATGTGCCAGTTCGAGTCGAATTCACTAGATCTCAACTACCCTTTGTCAAAACTTCGGAATTCGAAGAATTCATCGAGCAAATGACGGAAGCCGATAGAGCATCATATGGTGTTATAGTAAATAATTTTGAAGAGTTGGAATCAGAAAATGTTGAAGAATACAAAAGAGTAAGGGATTCGGATAAAGTGTGGTGCATTGGCCCCGTTTCTCTTGGAAATAGAGATAGCTTGGAGAAAGCTCATAGAGGTAATAACAAATCCGCCATTGACGAGCATGAGTGTCTCAAATGGCTTGATGATCAAAACCCTTGTTCGGTCATTTACGTCTGTCTTGGAAGCTTAAGTAATTCAACACCAACTCAACTTATAGAAATTGGGTTGGGTTTAGAAGCATCGAAAAGGCCATTTGTTTGGGTGATAAGAGGAGGAAAGAGCTCCGAAGAGATGGAGAAGTGGGTTTTAGAAGAAGGATTTGAAGAGAGGAATAAAGGGAGATGCCTTGTCATTTTTGGTTGGGCTCCACAGTTGATGATTCTATCACATGTTGCAATTGGAGGTTTCTTAACACACTGTGGGTGGAATTCAATTCTAGAAGGGATATCTTTTGGGGTGTCTATGATTACTTGCCCAATTTTCGCGGACCAGTTTATGAATGAGAAGCTGGTAGTGGAGATATTGAGAATTGGAGTTAGCGTTGGAGTTGAAAAGTCTGTGGAGTATGGTGATGATGAGGACAAAGAAGGTGTGCTGGTGAAGAAGGAGTCTGTGAAGGATGCCATTGATGAGTTGATGGATGGAGAGGGAACGGAGGAGAGAAGAGGAAGAGTAAGAGTTCTTGCGGGATTGGCGAAGAGAGCTGTAGAGGAAGGAGGGTCTTCTCACATCAATCTGACTCTTTTCATTGAAGATATTATGCAACACGTTGGAGGAAGAGGCTGATTTTCTTCGATTATTAATGAGGATGACTAGATTGCTTGTTGACAAGTTATAAAACAAAATGATTGCACTTTTTCTGTTTCCTTTCCTTGTTTGATTTAAGGTTGTCGATCCTTATGATATGATCCGTAATCTCTTGACATGAATCACATGACCATCATGCAATCCAAAAAGCAGTTTGAAATAAAGTTTGAGATAAGAAAATTAAGAGTCAATTTGTCATTATTAATTTAAATTGATCGATATTTAAAATATATATATTAAAAAATATTTTTTATTATTATTTTTGATTATTTACATGTAATTGTAAAAATAATTTTTAGGATATGATCATTTTTTTTAAGTAATAATAAAATTTTATTGTTGAATAAATAAATATGTTCGGTTTCTGATAATAACAAAATAAATAGAAGAAAAAATCATTTTTCCTGATTCATCTTATTTGTGGATGAAACTGACACTTATTTATGAAGCAGTGTACTGTTTTATAAATAATCATACTCTTTAAAAAAATAATTAAATTATTTTAACGATTATATACTTGAATTATTATAATTCAAACTACAACAATAAGTAACTGTTTTAACAATTAACCGTTTAAATAAAACAATCAAAATTAAATCGGTCAACCATTAGATATAGCGATCGGCTGCCACATCGCAAAAGTACAAAATACGCATAATAAACATTAAAAGCACGTTAGAGCCACGTCACGTGCTCACGCCGCATGCACATATGCGAAGTCCCGTCAAATCTCAACTTTTATTTATTATTATAAATATTTATTATTTATAATAACTTATGTTTTAATTTTTTTTTTCTTTTACGACGTAAGATATTTTTTTAATTAAAATTTATAACTCATTTACTTTTTTAACTAAATAAAAAGTTCAAGAATTATATCATCGTCGTAACCAGTGTTTTAACACGAAAGAATCCTATTACAAATTTACAATCAGTCTTCATGTTTAATGGATCCCACTTACATAGGTTTGTATGTTTTATGAAAGCCTAAAGCTCTAGGACCATGCATGCATGAATGCTGCTTAGATGTTTAAATCATAGTATTAGATCGATAATTTTTTGAATTTGGTCTAAATTTTTATATAATATTTATAATTATATTATAAATTCAATCATTTTTTCTAAAAAGTATTACTATTATTATAAGCGAATAAGAATTGCCTGAAAAAAAAAAAAAAAAAAAACCAAAACCAAAACAAAAAACCCGTAGAAGTATGCTTTGATTTTCTTCAAGTTTGTCTGACAAGAATATTTATACTAGTCATGTGTGCCCCTCTCAACCTGCTTGCAAATAAAACCAGTATGCTTACGCGGGATCTTACGTCAATGCACAAAATGACATGCTGGCTTTTGACCATTATAAAAAGTGAATATCTTAATACTTAAAAGCATTTTCATAAAATAGTATAATAGGCGGTGTCGCAGTAGAGAGGGGAACGTGGTGGTGCTTAGACTCTTGTCTGTGATTTGATCTCTTCGTTTGTGGTAGAAGAATACGAGATGTTGCAAACAGTAAAGACTTTCAATAATTTCCTTCTTTCCCTCTTTTCATAATTACAGTGGAAAGAGGAAGAGCAAGTGATTCAGTAGAAAGCCCAAAGGCTTGAGGTTTGGAAACATGAAACAGCCCAATGAACTGGTATTGATTTGTTAGAAAATTATAGAGTAAAATAATAGACAAGACAATGAATCCGATAAGTAAAAAATATAGTATAAGTATTTATCCTGTAATAAATATACTTATGTACGGTGTATACAAGGGGGTATTCTATTATAATAAAAGATGATATATAAGCCTATCAACTTGTTGCAGGCTTGTTTTCTATTCAAGCCCAATACATAGAAAGTTGAGAAGAGGTATCACGGCCCATTTCAAATGTGAATTTCACATGGTTTGTGTGATGATGATGTTCAGCTCTTGACTTGTAGTTAGTGTGGCCCATTCGTTTATCTGCAAATAAAACAAAGATGCTTATGAAGGATCTTACCTCACACCCATGACCCAACCAATAAAATAAAACATCATTATTATTATTATTAATTTTTTTTTTGTCGGATTTGGGCTTCAGAGCCCACATGGGCTGTTCCTGTCGGTCGTCTTCAGAGGCAATCAATCATTTCCCCAAGAAATAGAAATAATAATGAAATTATAGTTTGAATTTTTTTTCTCGTGAAATAGAAGTAACAAATTTTCACATTATATTTCCATATATATATATATATATATATATAATGGCTTCATCATTCACTAATTCATCCCCTTCATCTACCGTCAAGCTGTTATCGAACTTGAGATAATAATGGCTTCAGAAACCCAGAAACCACACTTTGTCTTGTTTCCTCTAATGGCTCAAGGCCACATGATTCCCATGCTCGACATCGCTAAGCTTCTAGCACAAAGAGGAGCCAAAGTCACCTACATCACCACCCCATATAATGCCACCCGGCTCGCTTCGACATTCGCCCGTTTCACGAATTCCGGTTTCGATATTCAAGTAGTCCAACTTCAATTCCCATGTGAAAAAGCAGGTTTGCCAAAGGGTTGTGAAAACGTAGATCTCTTACCTTCACTAGGCCTGGTCGTTGACTTCTTCAATGCATTAGTCTTAATGAAGGACGAGTTCGCGCAGCTACTCGAACAAATGCCGGATCCGCCTAGCTGCATCATTTCCGACACCACTTTGCCATGGACGATCCAAACTTCACAAGAACTTCAAATTCCGAGAATTGTTTTCCATGGAGTAAACTGTTTCTATCTCTTATGCTTACCCAGCATTGAAGTCTACAAGGTTCATGAAAGAATCGAATCCGAAACAGAGTTGTTCTCCTTGCCGGGTCTTCCAGATCGAGTGAAATTCACCAAATCTCAACTGCCATTATTCAAAACTCTAGGATATGAAGAATTTGCCAAGCAGATGCATGAATCTAATACAGCATCATATGGTGTTATTATAAATAGTTTTGAAGAGATGGAAGCCGAGTTTGTTGAAGCATACAAGAAAGTAAGAGATTCAGATAAAGTGTGGTGCATTGGCCCTGTCTGTCTAGGAAACAGAGACATCTTAGAGAAAGCTCAGAGAGGTAATAAAAATTCTGCAATTGATGAGGATACATGTCTGAAATGGCTTGATGGTCAAAACCCATGTTCTGTAATTTACGTCTGTCTTGGGAGCTTATGCAATTTAACCCCAAATCAGCTTATAGAACTTGGGTTGGGCTTAGAAGCATCAAAAAGGCCATTTGTTTGGGTGATAAGAGGAGGAAAGAGGTCGGAGGAGTTACAGAAGTGGGTTCTGGAAGTGGGATTCGAAGAGAGGAACAAAGGGAGATGCCTTGTCATTTTTGGGTGGGCCCCTCAGCTCATGATCCTATCGCATGTTGCTGTTGGAAGTTTCATGACACACTGTGGGTGGAACTCAATTCTAGAAGGGATCAGTTGTGGAGTGTCATTGATTACTTGGCCACTCTTTGGAGACCAGTCTGTTAACGAAAAAGTGGTGGTAGAGATATTGAGAATTGGGGTCAGAGTTGGGACTAAGAAGGGTATGCAGTGGGGAGAGGAAGAGGAAATAGGTGTGGTGGTGAAGAAGGAGCTTGTAACGGAGGCCATTGATGCTGTAATGGGTGGTGGAAAGGGGAGTGAGGAGAGAAGAGGAAGAGTACGGGATCTAGCAGAAAAGGCAAAGAGAGCTGTTGAAGGGGGCTCTTCTTACATTAATATTACTCTTTTGATTGAAGATGTCATGAAACAAGCTAGTAAAGGTAGGAGAAGAGACTGATATTGTGTCCCTGTTAATTCATCTCCTTCACCCTGTTTGTAAACAAAGTTCTGTGTCATCATCTCTCTTCCTAGGAAGTTGGAACACTCGGTAATTTGATACCTTGTTTGAAGTTTTGTGCTTGGGCTTCGAAACATCAAACAGGACATAAAAGAACCGGTCTTGATTTGTTAGAACTTGGAAAAATGTCGGAATAAAATATGATCCGGTTCATAAGTAAAAATGGCAATGGAGTAATCCGTGACTAAGCTGCTAACTCTCTAATTAATAACTATATACGTACGGTACGACAGGCTTTTTTGCAATAAACAATTGCAAAACAAGACAGTTAACAGCTCTATTTTACTTTTTATGTAAAACATGTAAGACTTGGCCTTGTAAAGAAGAGCCAGAACACTAAACTCTTATCATCCAATCTACCTTCGTAGTTCTTTACCTGCAGTTATCAGGTTGGTATTAATGGCTTCAAGAACACAGAAACCTCACTTTGTCTTGTTTGCTCTGATGGCTCAAGGCCACACAATCCCAATGGTTGATATTGCTAAGCTTCTAGCACAAAGAGGAGTCAAGGTCACCTTCATCACTACCCCATATAATGCTGCCCGGTTAGGTTCGGCGTTTTCTCATTGAAAGAATCCGGGTTAGAAATTCAAGTGATCCAACTTTCATTCCCATGTGAAGAAGCAGGGTTACCAGACGAATGTGAAAGTATGGATCTCTTACCTTCACTAAGCTTGACCATGAACTTTCTCAAGGCAGCAGCTACGATGAAAGTTGATGTAGAGAAAGGGTTGGATGAACTGATGGACCCACCAAGCTGCATCATTTCAGGCACTTCCTTGCCATGGACGATCCAGATCGCTCGTACTATGAATTCCCGAGAATCGTGTCGCATATAGTATGTGGTTTCTCTTTGGTATGTTTGCATAGTATTAAACTCTGCAAAGTTCCTGAAAAGGTTGACTTTGAAACAGAGTTTGTTGTCTTACCCGGTTTGCCGGACAGAGTTGAATTCACGAATTCATAGATACCTTTGCTCACAAGTTCGGAATTTTCCGACTTCCAAAAAGAAATGATGGAAGGTGATAGAACATCATATGGTGCTATTCTAACTAGTTTTGAAGAATTGGAAGAGGAGTACGTTAAAGAGTTCAAGAAAGCAAGTGATTCAGATAAACTCTGGTGTATTGGCCTTGTTTCTCTTGGCAATAAAGACAGCCTGGCAAAATCTCAAAGAGGTAATAATAAGTCCACCATTGATGAGCGAAAATGTGTCGAATGGCTTGACAAACAAAGCCCCTGTTTTGTAATTTACGTTTGTCTTGGAAGCTTGTGTAATTTAACACTTACTCAGCTCATAGAACTCGGACTAGGACTAGAGGCATCGAAAAGACCACTTATTTGGGTGATAAGAGAAGGAAAGAGCTCGGAAGAATTCAAGAAGTGGGTTTTAGAAGAGGGATTTGAAAAGAGGAATAAAGAGAGATGCCTTATGGTTTTTGGTTGGGCTCCTCAATTGGTCATTCTATCACATGCTGCCACTGGAGGTTCTTAACTCATTGCGGGTGGAATTCAATACCCAAAGGGATCGGATTTCCCTTGATTACTTGGCCGCTTTTCGGGGATCAGTTTATACACGAGAAATTTGTCGTGGAGATATTGAGAATCGGCGTAGAAAAATGTGTGAAGTGGGGAGATGAAGAGAAAGTCGATGTGTTAGCAAAGAAGGAGCGAGTGAAAGAGGCAATTGATGATCTAATGGACGGTGAGGAAAGAGAGGAGAGAAGAGGAAGAGTAACAAAATTTGCAGAACTAGCCAAAAGAGCTGTAGAAGGATAGTCTTCTCACCTCAGTTTGACCCTTCTGATTGAAGACATTATTCAAAAAGCTGGTAAAAGGATGGATTAGACAATCATCTTCTTTGAACCTTTTGATTTCCTTCTTAGTTATCTGTTAAACTGTGATCATATGTCCTACCACGTAAGAATCAATCCTGTTCAAATATGGTTTGTCTTCCCACATCGCCACTGTTTCTTTGTTCTTTAGCACGTTTCATGACAGTTATAGTTAGTTATTAGAGACCAACAAAGTTGTTAACTTCTTTTAGCAAAAAAAATAGCGGCTAATCAGCTTCCTTCAAGAACAATAACGTTATAATCACCGCATAAGTTGAAACTGACAAATGAGTCTGGCTTCAATTTCTCCTACAAAATTGACTACTCTTGAACCAAATCAACACCACTCCATAATCAAAATTGATTACTCTTGCTCCACCATTAAGATTATCCAATGGCTTCCCCAGATTCTGATCCCCTGCATTTTCTTCTCGTCCCTCTGATGTCACAAAGCCATCTAAGCCCCTTGATAGACTTAGCCAAAATCCTCGCCCACCATGGTCTCCTCGTCACCATCGTCATTACACCTCAAAACGCAAAGCGTTATTCCAACGTCATAGACTATTCGAAGAGCTGGAATCTCAAAATCGAATTCCTTTTGATTCGGTTTCCATGTAAGGAAGTCGGTTTACCTGAAGGTTGTGAAACCATGGATAGCTTGCCATCGCCAAACCACAACGGAAGCTTTTTGAAGGCGAGTAATATGTTACAGAGCCCTGTTGAAAACTGGATCGAGAAATCCAACCCGAAACCAAACTGCGTCGTTTCTGACGTCTGCCTCACTTGGACTGTAGACACGGCCGGGAAGTTCAACATTCCAAGAGTTGTCTACGAGGGATCTCCTGCTTCTCTCTCTTCTATTCTCGTACAGAGTGAAACGTTCGAAGATTCCAGAAACTGTACAATCTTAAACGGAGCCGTTTGTAGTGCCGGATCTTCCAGATAAAATCGAATTCACCAAACTGTGTGGGCCCATTTTCCCTCTCTACTGCTGCCACTAGGCCCACTACTGCTAAAAACGATCACGAATGTCTGACGTGGCTGGACTCAAAGGCCCAAAACAGTGTGGTCTACAATCTACATTTGCTTTCGGTAGTTTCTGTAAAGTGCACCCGACCCACTTGATCGAACTGGAATTGGGCCTCAGACTGTTCATTTGTTTGGATATTAAAGCCCATGGTGCGGAAGAGCTGGAGAATTGGTTCGTTGAAGAGAAGTTCGAGGAGAGGATCAAGGGAAGAGGACTGATATTTCGTGGATGGGCACCTCGAGTTTTGATATTGTCACACCAAACGATTGGAGCGTTTATAACGCATTGCGGGTGGAATTCGGTGTTGGAAGGGGTGAGCGCGGGAGTGCCCTTTATAACCTGGGCCGTGTATGACGAGCAGTTTTTCAACGAGAAGCTGATTGTGGAGGTTGTGAAGACGGTGGTTAGGGTTGGAGTAGACGCGCCGTCGCATTGGGGGGAGGAGGTGTTGGTGAAGAGGGAGGATGTGAAGAAAGCGATTGAGGTGTTAATGGGGGAAGGAGATGGAGTGAAAGAGATGAGAGAGAGAGCTAAGGAGAGATGTAATGTATGGTACAAGTGCAAACAAGCATCATAATCTCTCATATATATATATATATATATATCTTAAACCACATGCAACCACACATCTACTTCCCTCAACTGGACCTTATCTCTAGTCTCTCTCTCTCTATCTCGCTCCCTCTCTAGTCTCGCCCATGGCGTCCCCATGCATCAGATCAAATGATCAACTTCACTTCCTTTTGGTCCCGCTAATGTCCCAAAGCCATCTTATCCCCTTCACTAACCTCGCAAGAAAACTCGCCCTCAAAGGCGTCTCCGTCACCGTTATCCTCACACCGATCAACGCCGCCCGGTACTCCGCCCTCCTCGACCTCTCAAAGGCCTACAACATCAAAATCCAGTTCCTCTCCTTCCCATTTCCCGCCAACGATGCCGGCTTGCCGGAAAACTGTGAGAATTTGGACTCCCTCCCCAGTCCCAACTTCTCGCCAAACTTCTTCACCGCCAGCAATTTACTACAACAACCCGTCGAGAACTGGCTCGAAGGCTTAGAGTCCAAACCGAGCTGCATCGTAGCTGATTACTGCCTCCCTTGGACCGAACACGTGGCTCGACGGTTCACTGTTCCTAGAATCATCTTCCATGGAATCTCTTGCTTCACTCTTCTCACTTCTTACAGTATAAAACGGTCGAAAGTTCTAGAGACTGTGACCTCTGAAACGGAGCCGTTTTTGGTGCCAGGTCTTCCAGATAAGATCGAGTTCACCAAATCTCAACTACCTGACTCGGTGAGTCGACGTTCAGATCAAGGTCATTTAAGTAATCTCTTAGACCGCTGTAGAGCGGCGGAGCTCACGGCGGACGGAACAGTCGTCAACTCCTTTCAAGAATTAGAGCCGAAATACGTGGACAGTTACGGCAAGCTAGTTAACATGATCTGGTGTGTGGGCCCAGTTACCCTCTCTAACAAATCAGCGGTTACGATGGGTTTACACGATCGTCATGAGCATGAGTGCTTGACGTGGTTGAACACGCAGAAGCCAAGCTCCGTAATTTACGCTTGCTTCGGAAGCCTTTCACACGTGTCAACAGAGCAGCTCATCGAGCTCGGTTTGGGTTTAGAGGCTTCTAATCGTCCCTTCATGTGGATAATCAGAGCGGGCGACTCAGCAGCAGATCAGTTAGAGAAATGGTTCGTAGAAGAGAATTTCGAGGAGAGGATTAAGGGGAGGGGGTTTGTGTATCGTGGATGGGCGCCTCAAGTTTTGATCTTGCCACACCCGGCGGTCGGAGGATTCATAACGCACTGTGGGTGGAATTCGACGCTGGAAGGAATAAGTGCGGGAGTGCCCTTTGTAACTTGGCCCATGTTTGCTGAGCAGTTCTACAACGAGAAGTTTATTGTGGATGTGATTAGAACTGGCGTTAGGATTGGGGTGGAGAAGTGCTCGAAATGGGGGGAGGAGGTGGAAACGGGAGTTTTGGTGAATAGAGAGGAGGTGGAGAAGGCGGTTGAGAAGTTGATGGGGGGTGGAAATGGAAGGGAAGATATGATGATGAGAGCCAGAGAGTTGAAGGAGGCGGCGGAGAGGGCGGCGGCGGAGGTTGGTGGATCGTCCGACTTGAATCTGAGTTTGATGATTGATTATATTAAGGAGAAAGTGATGAGTCAGCAGATTTATAATGAGGTTTCTGACGAAGATGTGACTTGAAAGAAGGTTGTAATGACCAGTTGAGGGAATGCTCAACTGCTTGACCGCTTGCGATTAGTATTAATTAATTAATTAGTTATTATAAACTGGAGGCAAGACTAGCTTAGGACACGTCTAATCATAATGTAAATGTATCGTGTCATATTACTGTATGCACGTGAGCATGTTTTCATGATCTTAAGAACTAGTTAATGTTAATTAATCATGCACGCACATTGCATCACTTTCATTGGTTTCTTTTCCTTTTTGAGAAAGTTAATGTCACACAGCTGTTGTGTCAATGACTACTATGTGTACATGCATGCATGTGCAAACACCCGTCTGAAAACTGAAAAAGTGAGTCTATAAATCAACGTCTTATGCCGGAATTCAAATACATGATACAACTATGTTCTTAGAGTACTACTATAGCTTGACGAATGAGGTCAAATATTGAACAACGGCAGAATAGCAGGAGTAACATTTTGTTCATATGCAATAGTGCTGGTTTGCTGATGAACTAGCCATTCATCTCCATCTATATATGAGACACGTAAGAAAGGAGCTGCTTCGGTTTGCTTGAGCTGTTTCCCATATGAAACCCTATCTGTGTAGTTTGCTCCTGGTCCATAGCAGTCATACTCTCCAAAATAGATCGTCCTGCTTTAATCAAGACACTCAAACAAGTAAACAAAACATTATGGAATCAAACTAACAATGATATATAGAATGTTCTTGAACTATAATGAAAATGATTGTACGAATCACGAGAGGGGTCTCTCCAATCATTCCATCCGTCGGGAGAAACGATATCAGACATATAAGTCTTGGAGAAGACAACAGTGGCATAAGGACCCCAAGCACGACTAACCTTGTCCTTGTATTATCAAATTAGTCTTGTTCGCTGGAACCACCACCTTTTCCCTAAGCCCCACAAATATTTCTATAGTAAAAAAGCAGTCTTTCTCATGATCAAACTTTGACCACACCACCTAGTTTATAATTTCACTCTAAGAGATTTGTTTAGGGCGGCCAAAAAAAAATATATATATATATCTATATATATAAAATAATAAATTTGTAAAATTTTATTTTTGAGAATTTTTAGTGTATTTGACCTATTAATTTAATTAAAACATAAGGTTAGAATAATTTACCACTACCTTAATACATTTTTTTATAAATATTATTCCAACTATATCTAATTAACCTATAATAAGGTTGAGCGAAAATTTGAGGCAGAGGTTGGGGGAGGCAAGCTGAGGCGGGCAGCACCGGCCCTCGCCTCCCTCCGCCCTTGGTTACCTGTAAGTACCAGAATTTATTACGATCAGGGTTTTAGAGCTGCTAAAGGGAGGAACAGCATCTACAGCTTTCTGAACACTTGTAAAATCAGCACGACCCTTTGAATCAACAGTGAAAGTGATGCCCACGTTATAATCGGAAATCAGTTTAGAAGAAGAAGAAGAAGAAGAAGAAAGCTTCCACTTAGTAGTTGTATCGCATTGGCTCCCTCTTCTATTTAAGACAGAGCAGAGATACTCAACCCCACTCTGTTTTAGAAGCTTCTTGAGAATGGCAAGCTGGAAACTACCTTGATTAAGGTCATGACAAATATTAAGATGATGATCAGTCAGTGTTGAAGGAGAAGGGAAGTTGAAGAAGAGAGCAATAATAGCAGAGAGGAGTGCAATGGAAAAGGCAGAGAGGAAAAGGAACAGGGTGGGTTTGGATCTGGTCATGTTTGGTTATTATGTTATGGCATTCTAGCTTTCTGAAAACAAGTGGGGTGGAGGAGTAGTTTAAATGGTGCAGACATTGAGATTAGCGTGGGAGGAAAGAAATGAATTTGTGTCACGTTGCATGTTATATTTCTAAACTAGAGACTGCTTTTTTACCATGACCATAATTACGACTCTCTCCATCTCTCTCTTTCTCTCTCTCCCTCTAAGTGATGATGGCTCTACTTCTACTGCTTTAAGGTAAAGGTGTTGGGCAGGGAGACTAGAGGCTAACAAATATGTGTTCATATCAAGGATGGTTGTTAAGTGGGGAGAATAGAATAGGAAATGTGTAGAACACTGGAACTCGGTTTGGATAAACTTCAGATTTGGCAAACATCAATTTAACCGGAATACACTTACCAAGATGTCCAACACTTTCGGTTCGAAACTCATTTTTTAACCTACAACCTAACCAACTTAGAACTCACTCAAAACTCTGGGCTTATACAAATTCTTTTCCTAAATTACAAAGTTAACAGACTTTTTCATTTGTTCATTATAACGTAAAGGACAAGTCGCCGTCCTTGATGGAAAAGTTGATTAAAAAATAAAGAAGGCCAGCCGCTTGTCTTTGAAGGCAGCCACAACCAAATCAGGCTTGGAAATCCGGCAGGTAAGCAGCGGAAAACACTCGGAATTTGGTTGAAGATAGACCCTCTGGCAGACAAAAGGGGTTGATGTGTTCAAAGACAGGCACGGAATTTGGGTCACACGGGAATGCATGGAAGGGGATATCGTACTGGGTAAAATTGAATTTTTGAGGTTTTTGATTGGCATGAAGTGTTTTTGATTGGGATGAAGTATGAACTATGAAGAGTGAGAGAGAGAGAGAGAGAGAGAGGGTGAAGAGTGAAGGGTCCCCGACTTTCCCTGTAATTAGAAGGCGAACTGAGAGAAACGGAGTGAGTTAGAGAGAACAGAGTGTGGTTAGTTGAACGACAATGATTTCTTTCCGTATCAATACGACGTCGCTTTTAGTCAATCTTGAGAAAAATTATTTTATGACCGTTTTACGTTATTATCGACTTTTTACGACGACTTGTCGACTTTCAACAGCATTATACCTCAGTTTCTCCTACAGACATCGCTTGTGTAAATAAAAAATGAATAAGAGGCCATAATTACGAAGACTAAAACTGGGTTAATTAAGAAAGAAAGTAATAAATCTAGTAGTAGTTACTGGCTAATTACAGCCTTATGGAATGCCGGTAACAGATCAAGAACAAGAACCAAGATTATAACTTCAGAGTTCGAATTCATAAACTTAGTCAGAGGAGATGCTTCATTATTCTCATAACATTTCAAACAAGAAAGAAAATATTCATAATAGAGTACGATTGTGAACTTAATTTCCAGGAACCCAAACAGCTGCACTTGCCGGGTGGGCAAAGAAGCTGGATTCCAAGGGAAGTATGCAGATGAAGTGGGATCAAGTGCCAAAGGATGGAAGTTGCCCTTGTTTTTTTTCTCTCTAAGAAGCAGGAACACCAGCCAGGAAAGAAGTTCTAAGAAAAAAGATGACGAAATTAGTTGATTAAACCCAGAATGTGTGCATATAGAATATATAGATCATCATCGAGATTCAAGGGGACTTCTAATTAATCAACCTCATCTTCATACAGTACTGAAAGAGGGTTTTTTAAGGCCAACTGTGGAGAAGGGCAAGAACCACTCGCCTATCACCTATGACCTGTATATATATATATATATATGATAAATTATTTTATTCTTTGAAATTCACTTTTGAAATTCCAAAACGGCATAGAAATAGTCAATGTAAAAGGCTCGGAATTTAGGAAAGCCAGCAGAAGCACCAAGCTGCTTGAATTCCTGCTCAGTCCTATGCTTCCCCTTAGTCCTATAAATTGTCATCACAAATATATCCCCTTCTAGAAGCGCCCTCGTCCTACGACTCCCGTCCGACTCCTCTGGCAATGTCGGCTCACACGCTATCAGCTTTCCCCCCACCGGCAACGACATGTAGCAATTCCTCATTATCGCCTCACACTCTTCGTCCGTCCACGTCGTCAAAACCCACTGTCCCACCAATAATCACGTTCCATTAGTCCAGACCAGATAGATATATACATTTTTATTATTATTTTACTTGGTAGGACGTCACGTCACACGTTACCTTCATGAAGATTGCGTCAGCCGTTGGAATTGACGTGAACATGTCCCCACCAATGTGCGTCACTCCTGTCGCAAAACGACAAAAACATATTTGCTTGAGTAAGTGAGATATCAAGTACCAAGAAGATTAGTAGAAAAGTATTAAAACAAATAATCACTTAAAAGCGGGCCCACACAGATTAATCAGTTACTTAAAACGGTTTAATTTAAATTAATCTCACCCGGAATGGTAGGTGCCTTAGCAACGACCTCAGGGAGATCAAAATTGATTCCTTCCTTCACATCGTGGTGTTTCTGTAATATCATCTTCAGGCAATCTCCTGCACTCCCGCCCACATCTACTAATCTGTTCACTCCCTTGAATCCATCGTAGCCGTCCAATATAGCTTTCATGAACGGCACAGATACTCCCGACATAGCTCTCTGCATCAGATCGTTCATCTCCGGCTTCTTCCCGTAATAATCATACGCCGCCTCTCCATTCGCCCTCACGAACGGCTCCGTCCTCGGATCCACCACCGCCTCGTGGACCAGCGGCCAGGCTCTCATCAGCGCGTCCTGGTGGTGCTGTAACACGTACGCGCCGTACGAAAGTCCGTCGGAGTCGGTTACGAGCGTTTTGCCAATGTCGGTGAGGGAGTATTTCCGCTCGCCGGAGATCTCGTTCGTGTGCTCGGAGAAAACGCCGTAGCTGGTGAGCATGCGGAGGACGCGCTGGAGATTATCAGCGTCGCCGGCGCCAGAGGGGAGTATGCGAGTGAGGATCTGAGAGGCGGAGAGAGGAGAGTTCGAGCCCCCTTGCCAGATGGCGTCGGCGACGTTGAGGCGGACTACTGCGTTGAGGGACATAGGTACGCTGATCATGTTAGCGAGCTCTAAAATGGCTAATCGAGCTTTATTGCGGCTCTCTGTGGTGTCGTCCGCCATTACTGGAGTAGTTTCTTCTAGCTTGCTCTTGCGAAGACCTCTGTTTCGACTACTGTTTAATCGGATAAGTAGTTAGAAAGAAGGGGTAGATAGTAGATGGTTTATTTATGAACGTATATGCTTTATTACGACGTCGTGTCGTCTCTGTGATTAGATATTGAATATTATATTTTATTTATTTATTTATTTATTTATATTCAAAAGTTTTTGTATATATTTAAATAGAGTTGAATTCCGTTTACGATATAAAGAAGAGTCATGGATGGATGGACGGATGCATGCATGCATCCGTCGTGCAACCTAAAGGTCAAATTCAGGGTCTAAACTATTCTATTGTTATTTACTTACTGTCCTGCAAGTACCGTAAGTCGTACAATACGAAGCTCTTGCACGACATGTAGTAATTGTACAGAACAGACATTGGGATTTCCCTTAGGCCCGGCCCGCATGCCTTCGAAGTACTTAAGTTTTTCATCGACGACCCAACAACTACGCACTATACGCACTACGACCTTAACCAAATCAAGTAATTAATTTTAATCACATATATAGAAGAAATGTAACGTAACAAAATTACAAGCCATAACCCATGGGCACGTGTATGACATGAGTTCGTGCTTATCACCTTAAAAGGTAATAAAGGTAATAAAGGAAGAGCAGAGATAATGGGATAAGAGAGAAACAATTTATCACCTTAAAAGGTAATAAATCAACAAAAAGATAACACCATAATAATGATCCACCGACAACCTCATACAAATCAAAAAAAGACATACACGTATATACAAAATTAACCAACATTTCACCTACCCGTATAAAATTTCAGATCTCGTATTTAAGTTCTTTCTGACTATATTTGGATAAGAATATTTCATAATTTTTTTAATTAATTAAAAAACAAAAACAACAACAGCATCATGCATGTTAAACGTGAAACCGTGATCAGACCGCACATGTCAACCTGTAAACCACAAAAATGAAAGCTTTCCGAGCGTAAGAAGCCCAAAGGCCGCCACTTGTAACTCGGACCCAAAATTGTTGGAAGCGGAACGAAGACTCGATTACTTATATAAACCAAATTCAACTCTCACTCAAATAAAGAAGCGCCCAAAAAAAGAAAAAAAAAAAAAAAAGAAGAAGAAGAAGAAGAAGAGAGAAAATTCGAAAGATGAGCGATGGAGAGCTTTATTAATGCATCAGAATCGTCAACATCCCATTCTACAAATCGGACCTTCTTCACTCCTCTGCTCTTGTCCATAGGCGGCGTCGTTTTAACCGCTCTAGCGATCCTTGCTTACCATGTCATAATCATCAACTGCTGCCTCAGATACCGCAGAAGACGCCGAACGGCCGCCAATTTAACGGACCAATACGCAGAAACGGAAAGCCAGTCCACCGATCACTGTAGGGATCAACCGGACAAAAAGATTTTGAACACCATTCCGATTCTCACGTATTCGACTGACGAAGAGGGGAAAGTATTCCGCGTTGATCAGAGCGAGTGTGTGATCTGTTTGGGCGATTTAGAAGACGGTGAATTAGTTCGATTGTTACCTCTTTGCCGCCACGCTTTTCACGTGTCGTGTATCGATAACTGGATTTTGGATCATGGTCATACTAGCTGCCCAATTTGTCGATCCTCCATTGTTTCCGGTTCAGTGAACTTCGTTTCATCTACTTTTGTTAGATCCGATGCTGCAGAAGAAGTCAGAGACATAAATCCTCAAGAGATTGATCATGATCGAGATCAAGGCACTGGTGATGCCGCCGGTGACGTCGCCAGCGGATGTGGTGAAGGTGGAGGTACTGCTGCTGGTGGTGGTTCTAGCACTTCGTATCCAGTGGAATCAAACGATTGTGTGTCGGTAGAAGAGTTGCCGGAAATTGAAGCCAAACGGCGGTGTTTTGAAGCGACGAAGAGGATGTTGAAGAGATCGTTGTCGTTGGATCGGTCCTATATCATTATTGAAATATTGGAAGGAGATAAAAAAGGAGGAAATGCGAGCGGAGCTGTAGGCGATGCATCGTCGGCGTCCTCTTGTTCCAATAGAGTTCTTAAGCGGAGCAGGTCACATAGAGTTCAATCTGTTGAGCGGTCGGAACGGAGAGCCGTCGTGTTGTTGAGGTCTTTATCGCAGTTATGGACTCGCCGCGGTGGCGATGCTCGTCCATACTGAGACTCTTTGAGAGCTGGGGGGGGGGCACAAAATTGATTTGGTTCGTTATTGTACTAATACTAGGTGTACCTCTATTTTTGAAGCAACGAAATCATTTTATTCTCGTTCAAAATAAGCGACATGCTGTCTATGACGTTACGACATGTAGTTAATCTTGCTGAATCTGTTACAATCTACATTTGGCTCTAGAATGTTTTGAAAGTAAAAACGACCTGTCGGTGACAGTGGCTCAAAAAGACAATAATGGAGGACAATATTAAAAATCATTTATCGATCTAATTAAATAAGCCATAAAAAAGAAATATATTTTTAATTTTATAAACATAAAAATACATTTTAAAACGTAAAAGCATATTTTGAATCACGTACTTTGGAAACTGGTAAGTTGTCGCTCTTTATGTTAGATGGGGTAGCGTACCTAATTTTATGTTACTTTCCAGCTGTACACGTCCTCTTACGTTTTTTGGCTTCCTCTTGATTTCAAATTTCAACATAATTAATCAAATTGAAAATTAGTGTGTAATTAAGAAAGAAAATGTCGTCGGATTCCTAAGCTGTCACCTTTTTACAAGCTTCTTTTAACTAACATTTTGTACGATGTTTGAAAACAATCAATATTTATCGAAGTAATCGTGACAACGAAACTAATCATATTTAATTTACGTTCAGCACAAAGTTAATGATAATTAAGATTGTATTAAAACAAAAAAAACAAACAAACAAAATGATGAAGTACGATAGATATATATAGTTTGGCAAAAGCAAACCCACTACTAATGTATAAAACAAATTACTACATATAAAGTTTGTTGTTTGTTTGTGACATTGTTTGTTTAAACGGGTCCATGTGCATGTGTGTCTGTGTCTGTGTCGAGAGAAACTAAACTATACGATATATCAATAACAATTCGTCTACTACACTTTGCAACTATCAATAACAATTCTTCATTATTGCTCCTTTACAACTTACAAATGAGAATTTCATGTGTGGGTCTAAAACCCCTTAAATAATAATAATAATAATAATAATAATAATAATAATAATAATAATAATAATAGAAAAATAATTATCAATTTATTATATTTTATTTAATTTTTTATACCCTTTTTTTGATTCGGGTTCTTTCCATTTCCCCCCCATACTTTCATGATTTATACATAGAATATAACGAAAATTATTAGAGAAAAGAGAAAGAGAGGCAATTTTATTTGTTAGGAGCCAAAGGCTGCCCTATGAGGAATGCCTTTTCTTCTTCTTGCGTTGGAGGAAGGTGGGGATGGCGTGGGCGGATAAATGTGTTGATTTGAACCCTCATGCAATTCTTCTTCTTCTTCTTCTTCTTCTTCTTCTCTTGATGAGATTGATCTTCTTGACGAATTCATCCCTATCTCTCTTGATCTTTCCTTTCCTAATAATACCTCATTATTCTTTGTCCCCAATCTAAAGCTTGCTCCACCATTCCTCTTTATTCCTCCAAGCTAAACCATTCAAAAAAATATTAAACTAAATGAATAATGAATGCCATTTTTTCATTAGAGTGTTACATTATGAATTAAAATTTTTATTTTTTTTTTATTTTTCTTCTTCTAAATGTTGTAAATCCCATATATGGGAATCCATGAATTATTATTTAATTAAAAAATAAAATAAAATAAAATAAACGTCATACAAAAAAGAAATGGACCTCATGAAAAAGGTTAAATAATAACATGTCAAATGGCTAGATGTTATATGTACAATTAATATGATGTAATATGATAATGAGATGAACACTAATTATGGATTAATTAGAGGATGTCGATGGCATTGGATTGATGGCAAAGAAAATAAATAATAATAATAATAATAATAAGAGGATGATCGTGATATATGAGCTAGCTAGAGCGATGGGTGGGTTACTTTTGATCACAATTATGAGTTGTAAATGATGTTGATCATGATGATGATGACGACGAGGAGCAATGTGAGTGAGAGGGAAAGAGAGAGGAGAGAGAGAGATCAGAAGAGAGGAATGGGATCGAAGAGAGAAGAGGATGCTAACCTTACAACCAAGTGAACAGAAACGAAAAGGGTCCAATAAACTTCTTCCACAGATTTCACAAATCTGAGCTCCTCCTTTCCCAGGTTTTTGCTGCGGTCTTTCATTCAGAAACAAGACTCTCGCACTATTTATCACATATGTCTGCACCCCAGTTATGTCCAACACCTTCTGAATCTCTGTAACTCTCACCACATCATGATACGACGATCTTCTTATCTAACTCACCACAACAAAACAAAACAAAAACCCATTTAGTGTATTACAACATAACGCTCGACAAATCAATGCCGGAAAGCCATTAACACCAGAAACGTTATAATACCGACGGTCGGCAAATTACTGCCGATTTATGAAAGCCAATGACGCTAAGAAATTATCGAAATTAGGTGAACTGGTGGGAGTACGGCGGACCTGAATGACTTGATGGTCCTTGTGGCGGGAAGACCGACAGTAGAAGCAAAAAGCGTCGCAATTGCAGTCTAAGCAATACATATTGCATTCACTCCTGGCGGCATCTCCATGAATCCGGCAGACTGAGAAAAACGCTGAGTTTAACAATGGCTCTAGCCATGACGGTACCAGCATTGTATCCTGCTTAATCGAAAAAACGAGTAATGGTAATCAATATTCATACAGAATTCTAGCTAGAGAGAGATTATACATATATATACCATTATCGCCGCTCAAATGGGTCGCCGAAAGAATGTGAATTTTCGCTCAATGGCCGGCAGTTAGATTAAGCAGCAGATCAAATGCAGGAAGGAGAGAGGAAAGGAGAAGGAGGGGGGGAGGGAAGAGAGAGAGAGAGAGAAGGCTGGACAACCTGCAACTTGGAATTCATCAATTCAACAACAAAAACAAAACTTAAACAAAGGGAGAGACAAGATTCGTATGAACTAATGTGGGAAAGTTTAGTGATTGAACGGTGAAGATTGGATTTGGTGGCTGAAGAATATTTTCAGCTGTTGGATTAGTAGACAAGGATGGGTGGGGTTTGGCGCTTACGTTTCGTTGGATCCTCCTCCCGTCTTTGTGATTAGTTTAACAGATTTTTATGAACTTCAGTTTATATAAAACTAGAGTTTGAAATACTGAATTCATGTATTTACTTCTTTGCCCCCTTAACTATACGTTTTAGCCAGTTACTCACTGAACTATCAAAATTCCATAATAATCCCCTTAAAATATTAATATTTTAATAATTTACCCTCCTTATCTATCAAAACTCACTCTTTACTTACCCCTTCAATTTAAACTCAAATTTCCTTTCATCTATGGACATCATTCTATCAATTTCACAATTAGCCACGTGTGATTCCTTCCACGTGGAAGGGGAATTTGTGGTTGATATACAGACAAAGCTATGTAGCTGTCAATTAGACAATTCAGGGGTTAAGAAGTAATTTGTATAAAATATATTTATTAAAAATAAAATAATAAAAAATTAAGTCCTTCATTTCACGAACTAGCTTAAGCGGAAAACCCACAAAAATAATTTAGATTACGTGCCTCTTACCTGTTTTAGTAATTAATTATAGCATTAATCGTTTAATCTTAATTGTGCTACCTCCCTAATTCATCTATGTCCATTAATTCCAAGTGATGTGGGTGTGCATCATATGAGGCCACGTGGCGTATTCTGAAGTGCTATAATCTCTGGCATGCTAATGATAGGTATCTCTGTATTTTATTATTATTTTATTATTTTTATTTTGGATAATTATTTTTCTTGTCACATATAAGAGCTATACGATTTGACCTGTGGGCTGTGACGCATCGATCGATCTAAGTGGGGCTAGATTTTAACAAGTTATTGACGCCATATCTACAGTTGTTTTATGATCTCTATAGAAGTTAATCTTTTTACTATGGTTTTTTTTTTTTAATATTTTTTTGAGATAAATGTACCATTAAATTATGGAGACATTTTTAGATCGATTAATTTCATATTATATATATTTATAATTGTGATTTATATATTTAAAATATATTTATTTTATTTTATTTTATTTTATTTTTTGGGGGCTAAACTAAACTATAACGTTAACACCCAAATTGTTGCCCATAGGGATGAACGTTCGGTCTATTCTTGATTGGAAGGGTCGGTAAGTGTTAATTTGCTCATTCTTAGTTGTACAGCCCAAACAGGCTCGCGAGAGTTGAGAAATATTGGGCTCACTACAAATTGCAGGCCCAACAACAGTCCGAAAAGCCCAATTCCAAATGCATATCTACCGACTACCAATAACACGCTGTTCTTGTATCCCACGGAGAAATTACTCAAAAGGAAAGTTTACTTGACGAAGAGAAGAAGGTTTCAGAGTTGGAGATCTTCTTCTTCCTCGTCTTCAATTGTTCTGACTATCTATACCGGGAATTATTGATCCTAGGGTTTCGATCTTATTTTCACCTTATTTTCTGGTGGTTCAGTGTGAATCGGACGGTAGAGGAACTCGCGAGAGCCATGTTTAAGTTTTGGTAATCGCCCCCATCCTCTTCCTTGTTCTTTTTCGGTTTAATTTCTAATGAATTCATGTTCGGTTTCGTGATCCTAGGCTTCCTGTTAAATACTCATCTTACTGTTTAATAACCAGAATTAGTATAATCCGATAGATTCTGTGTTCTTCTTGTTCTAAGCGCTGAATTCAGACGTTTTAATCTGTAAAGTGTTATGGTATTTGAATCTGAATACGATGCCTTCTTATCCGGATAATCATGGATTGCTCAGTTTGCTCTTGATTCCTGTTAATTCTATGTAAATATTACGGATTTTGTGGTTTGATGTTCGTTTTTTATTTTCTTATGCGCATTGGATTTCCTAATTTTTCAATCTAAGGGTTTAAACATGTCTTTTACCTTCAGGGGATCTCAAGAGGAACAGGCTCGACCACAGGAGTATCCTCCTCAACAGTCATGGTATCCTCCATCTGTCGTTGGTTCCCCTAGTTCTTCACGTCCGGCAACACCTAGTAGAACTTCCTCTGGAAACTTCAGTTCACACGGTTCTTCAGAACGGCCACAGTCTCCTGTGCATGTTTCACCTGCTGAAGCTGCTGGTATTATCTCTGTTTTGAAGGACAAAAGGTGAGTTTTCAGGTTCTTCTAATTATCCCAACCCACGCTGGTTATGCTATTTTTCTGAATCCTACATTTTCAACTTTATGTTGTTTATTGCGTCTGTAAGCTACTTCTGCCACTGCTCTTTCACCTATAGCAGTGTTTTATTGAAGAAAGATCTTTTGCTTTATTCGCAATAGGGTATCCTAGTTACTTTGTGCTATTGAGCAATAGAGTAGCGGTAATTGGTGACAATATAGTGTTTGTGATATTGAGGATGTGTAGCCTATAGTCATTCTAATGGCTTTGAAGGACTCTGGTTCTTAATTTATTTTAGCTTGTAACGTTTTCTCTATAATTGTTTTTCAGTCCGGATGAGCTACGGAAGCTTTTGTCAGACAAAGATGCATACAATCAATTTCTACTTTCACTTGATCAGATCAAAATTCAAAACAATGTGAGTTGAACATTTGTTTCCATAATTTTTCACACAAAGATTTCAGTTATCACACTGCTATAAATTCATTTCAAATTTTATTATTACACTGCTGAAGCTATAGTTTTCTTTATTATTGGTAATCATCCGGAGCTCTCATATCCCTGCCCTAAATGGAAAATTGGAAGTTTTAGGGGTAAAGTTGGATCTTCTACAGTTCTACTGCAGTATTTTAAATGATGTGAGCTTAATACGTTGTATTACTGACTTATTATGTTTAGGTGGCAGTCTTTGATTTTGGATAACCACATTTCCCTTAATAACCAAATTAGAGAAATGAGAATCACCAGACCTTATTTCACCTGTTTGTTGGGTTTGGGAAAATATTTTATTCCGCTTATGTGTTTGCTTAATCTCCTATTTATGCTCATTCAGTGGCTGTCGATTCAAGTTTTTCATATGTTACTGAAACTCGTTATTTTTTATAATTGTGATCAGATAAGAGATGAACTACGCAAGGAAACCCTGCAGCTTGCCAGTGAGTAATTTTATCTGTATATTTACATGCATTTGTTGTTTTCTGTTCAACTTCTATGTACTTACAAATTGTAATGGTTGAACCTTAACAGGAGAGAACTTAGAAAAGGAACCTCGTATCATGGAACTTAGAAACCAGGTAAGATTATAATACTATATTTCATCTCTTTCTAGATGTGTTTCCTAATCATAATATTCTCTTAGCTTTCGTCTACTTTCTTCGATAATAGTGTAGAATAATTCGGACAACTGAGCTAGCTACTGCCCAAGAGAAACTTACTGAGCTCGAGAAGAAAAAAAATGAGCTTTTAAAGTTGTATTCTCCCGCATCCCTTTTGCGACAGCTTCAAGGTAACAGCCCCCTGGGGTTATCTGTCATTAATTACAATTTAAACCCAGAGAAATCCGATATCTCAGAATATGTGATTGTTGTCATCTACTATATACTTTGACATTTTTGGTGAAGCTTTATGAATTTGTTATTGAATGTCTCCACAGAATCGATGAATAAGACAGAGGAAGAGTCCGAGAAATTGCACGAGCAGCTGCTTGACCGGGAGATAGAGCTCGGTGCATTCATACAGAAGTATAAGAAGCTTCGAGTAGAGTACCACAGGCGAGCTCTTATCCATCTTGCAGCTAAAACGTCTCTTGCTTGAATGTGAAGTTGCTATAGATTTGATCTGTTTGATGGACACTGTTTTATTAAAGAAAATGTGATTTGTTGTGTTTTTAGATGATCGTTTTAGTTATCACCTTGTACTGTATGTCACTGTTGGATAATGTTGCTTACTACGAAAATATATAATTATATATTTTTTTCCCCTTTCTCGTCTACTAACAATTTTCTGTATTTGGAATCGTGGTGTATATAATAAACCCAAAAGGTCAAGCTATTCAGATTCATTTAATCATATTCGAGAATGTTCGAGAGAATTTTTTTGGATACCTCAATCATATATATACTATTTATATAATATATAATGTAAGGTTGATATACCTAATAATTTTTCATGTCCAATCGAATCTAAAACGACATATCGTCTAGACATTTCATAAATGAATGCTTCTTACACGAAGAGGAGAATATAGGATACAGGAATAATCAAATACTTTTATAAATCCTAAACTGCATTAAGTGCACTGCACGTCGTAAGTAGTGCTCTTCCACTCCATTTCATTTGTCACTCCATTTCATTTGTTTTTCCTTATATATTGCTCCTCTCTCCTCCTGAATTGTTTCCAAGAGAGAGAGAGAGATGGGACATCTATTAGTTTTGTTCATTGCAGCATCCGTGTTTGTAGTTTACACAAACATTACACCAACAGCTGCTACGGAAACTGGAGTCCTTCACGTAGGAGGTAAAGTACTCTGCCAAGACTGCACCCAGGGATGGAATGAATGGGTTCACGGCCTCCCCATTAAAGGTACTTTCTTCTTACTACTATCCATAACGTAAGATTCTGTCCAATTTGACAAATTTATTACAGGAGCCAAAGTATCCGTGACATGTCAAGATACTAGAAACAGAGTAGTTCGTTACGCAAGCGATACGACTGACGAGGCTGGACAATTCGATGTCATCGTAGACGAGCATTGCGCTAACGGTAAAAAGCTGAACCCAAGGAAGTGTTCCGTGAGGCTCGTATCATCTCCAAATGCTACTTGTAACGTCCTTACTGATTTTTCCGGGGGCAAGACCGGAGTTTGGCTTAGAGGTCCGTCTTTGGTGAACGGTAACTTGATCAGATACACGGTTGGCCCATTTTACTTCACCAGTCCTATGTGTGAGGAACCTGATACTACTGATGATGATTCTGGTGATGATAAAGGTGAAGGAAATTAAAAGTACTTTTTTTTTTTTTGGGCGTTTTATATGTATGATTTTGAGCATTTTCCAGAAGAATCAAATCTATATGTATTAATATGATCTTGTGGTGTGGTGAAATAGTATTAGTGAATTGAAATCTTAGTATTTCCTTCATGACTTCATGTATGCGTATTCATACTTGTGAATTAAAGTTAGTAATCTTTAACCACCAAGAATAAATTTCAGTCCAAAATTAACTCTAAGCCGGGCCAGAATGTAATTAGAAACACAGATTGGTTAAGATACGCGCGGTAAAGAGTTATATACGTCACTCGAAATATGATGACACGTGGATGAAGTCCAACCGCCATAAAAAACCGACTCTAGTTAGAAAAAATAAATAAAGGAAAGCTCTGGTTCGAGTTCGGGGCTCAGGTATGGCAATCCGCTTTGCGAGGGCGATGCCGGTGTGGTCTCTGTCTCTGAGATCAGCGGCGGAATATTGGTCTCTTATATTAGCGGGCCGGAGCGGATCCATGACCGGATGTACCTCTTATTCGTCGTCCTCTTCTTCATCGTCATCTTCAACGTCTCCGTCAGATTCATCGACTAAATCGGTGAAGGCGGAGAAGAAACTGGTGGACCGTCTATCCGCCGTAATAGATGCCGTCAATGACCGTAAACTCCCTCCTGAATTGCGTGGCCAGAGAAACGCCGTCAGGTCCGTCTCCCCTTAGTAACACACATCTCAATCATGTTTAATTTTCTTAGTCTCTGATTTGCTGAGTTGCGATAATGTTGGGACAGCTGGAATTCAAAATGGTTGAAAATGGCGTTGGATTATTCGATTCGTGAATTTCATTTCTCTTTACAATGATTTGCTTCTAGCTGATGTCAGTAAAGTAGAGCTGAATTATTCAATAGTTGTAGTCTAACTATGTCTGGTTTCAGATCATGCTGGTTTTGGTTCATTTTCGTCCAATTTTGAAACTCCAGTTTAAACTACCGTTTGTTCAAACATAGTATGATAAGTATACAGCTTATCTCACAACACTCTGTCAGACTCCAGTTTGAAAACTCTTTAGTCTCAACCTTGTTCACCATTGTATGCATTCTGATTAGATCATATTACACCTTGTCCTCGCAGTAATGGATTTTCATTTTTTCGGATAGGTCAGAAACTGATATAATAAATGTGGTGGAGCAGAGGATCTGGCATTCAATGGAAGAAGGTCAATTTGACAACTTGCCAGGGAAAGGCAAACCTCTTAATCTTAATACAAACCCTCACGCCGACCCAGCAGAAGATACTCTATACAGAATCCTATCAAAGAATAAATGTGCTCCGGAATGGGTCGAGCTTAACAAGGAGATCAGAAGTAGAATATCACAGTGGAGATTAGCCTTGAAGAAAGCATGGACGAGTAAGAGGAATGGAGATCAATCGAACTGGATCGAAAATTCGGAGAATTTAAAGGCTCAGTTGCGTGATATCAATGATAAGGTGAGATAATTGAAACACCCCTCCTTCCGAACTTGCATAACTAAATTGTTAATGCTAGTTGGGGCTTCTTGTTGTTGTGTGACAATAATAAGCTTTGGTACTGTGTGATGAATATGGTTTGTGTTGTAGGTTTTCCGGTACAATCTTATCGTTCCTTTCGGCAGGCAAATGTTTGTATTGAAGTGGGAGAAAGAGATGGATCGCTTGGAAGAATAATACAAAGATTTTTTACATAGATTATAAGAGAAATCTGTGTCTGTTAGGTGTTACCCTTGTCTAGTTTAGTTAAGAAGAAAAAAATGTTGTACTGTCTTTTGTATCTTATGGATAAATCCAGGAAACCAATGTTTCTCAATCTGTGACTCCTATGATTTCAAAGGGAAACCAATGTTATCTAGTCACGAGCAGGTTCATTCTCTCAACTTTGGTTTTGAACAAATTTTTTTTTCTGGAACAATATTATCTGTCATATTATGAAGAACAATATTATAAGCTTCCATTGTCTCTATATGTAAGTGGTTTTTAAGTGTTTCTTTCTATATTCAGTCTAGAAGGAATATTTCCACCAGTAAGCTTAAACTTTGCCAGGGAGTGCATCCATGGTGCTAAAACCAGAAGAGTATCTTATACATCTTGGCTTCTATGCAAGTTTTTCAACTTTCAATTGTTCTCTTTTACAAATTTCATACATTTTCCCGCTTTTAGCAATTCATATAAAAAAAATCCTTTTTTACATCCCTGTAGGAGGGAGAGCTGCATTGTAGTGCATTGGTCTTCTTAAAGATAAGATCTTTGTATATGATTTAGTCTAGTCTGAAATGGAACTTAAAAATATATAAATATAATTTTATATTTTATATTTAAAATTTAGAACATAAAAATGAGAAAAAAAATAAAAATAAAAATAAAAACGAGATGCACGTGTAAGCTATTTTCACGCGCCAAATTGGAGCGAAAAGCCGTTTTTTTTTTTTTTTCGGTTTCATTAACTGATTTTTATTTTTATAATATGAAATGATTATTTATGGGGAACGAAAAAGGAAAGAAATATGGAACATTATTGGAATTTATCTCTGATTTACAATATGATCACTTAATAAGCTTAAATGCAATCCTAATTCATACACTAAATTAATTGGTTGACTAAAATGGTATAAAATCAAGGATTTTACGTGTTATTTTCGAGTTTTAATATAATATATCGATTCAGTTATAATTTATAAATTAAATAATATTGTTTGGATTATTTTTTTTTTAGTGATAATATTATGTTATTTAAGTTAAGTTTAGGAGAGTAAAATTTTTTTATATAAATTAAAAATTAGAAAGCGTGATTGTGTAAATTCTCTATTTTTTTACAAGATCAATTTATATTAATAATTGAATTTTTTAATATTTAAATTTATTTATAATTATTAATATTTTATAAAAATATTAATTTTATTATTTTACCATATATTATTTTGTCTAATTTATAAATGAAAATAATATTTTATTAAATAATATACTATATTGTTAAAAATAATATTAAGGATTAGAGATTTCTGGTTATATATATATATATAATAAAGAAAGAATTAATGATAGTTACACGTGCCAGTGGCGGGAAGGTGGAGTTAGCGCGGTATATGGCGCGTGGCACTGGTTTCATCTTCGCTGTGCAACCTTATAGCAAACGGCCCGGCCTCCTGTCCATGCAAAATCCTCATACCTCTCTCTCTCTCTCTCCTCGTCTCTCATATTCACACTCCGAAGTCCTATCGATCTCTATCCCGAAAAGATTTCCTTCTCTCTCAACAACAAACTCTCTCGTCACAACAAATTCCATTTCTCTCTCTCTCTCTCTCTCTCTGCATTTACCGCATTCGAATTCCGATTTCCGAGCAAGAAACGCCTCCGGAGTTATTTCACAAGAAACTACTTCTCCGAAATATCAGCGTGCGATTTTCTTTCTCTTTCTTTTAATCTTTCATCGGATTTTACTCGTTTCTCGATCGGTTGGCCCAGGATTCGCCAATGGCGGTTGTTCCGACTGTCCCCGCCGCTCCGGCTTCTCTCTACGTCGGCGACCTCCACCCTGAGGTCACTGACTCTCAGCTCTTTGATGCTTTCTCTGAATTCAAGAGCCTCGCGTCAGTTCGAATCTGTCGAGACTCCTCTACCGGTCGCTCTCTCTGCTACGGCTATGTTAATTACATATCTCTTCAGGAAGGTATATTTTCAATAGAGCAATGTCCAAAGCTCGTTTGTTGTTTCTTTCTTCTCTGTCGTTTTTGGAATTTTTTCGCTTGTGAGAATGGGAAAGATTTTGGTTTGTTTTAACTGATTGGGAACAAAGATGACTTGACTTGATCGACTGTGATATATCAGTAATTTAGACTTCCCGGATTTCTTTCGTTGAGATTTGGACATCGAGCCATCTATTTACACGTTGATTGTATGTTGTTGGTGTTCATTTTGGATGGTGAAAATTGCATTTGAAGAAACTTGCTTCAACCTTTGGACATTGTTATCTTCTTTCTCCAAAATCAAAATTACTAAAGAATCATGGAGATAGGCCCTTGATTAAGAATTGCACTGTTTCGGTAACAACATTTTCTTTATGTTCTATGATCATATTTTATATATCTCCTTGTGACACTGAGGTTTTTGTCATTATTCAGAGTTTTTCGGTAAGAAGATGTTGATGACACGGTGATATGAATGTCTAGATTCTATCGTTGACTGTCTTTCAATTCGCTTGGGCTCTGTTTAGTTTCTAAGAATTGCAAGAAAGAAGTAAATTGACTTGTTGTGAACTCTTTTATTTTCTTGAAAAGTACCACGCTTCACTTGCTGGAAAACCTGACTTTGTTTTTAAGTTGTAGACAATAAGACATTTTCCCTAAAATGTCCTAAATAATATTTCATCAAATTGGTGTTATTGATATTAGTTTTAGTACTCTTTTGTAATTTAGAAAAAGTTCTGTGAAATGGTAGACGCAGAATTGGCGTTCTTAGTTTCATGCTTTCGCATAAATTGAATAGTAGTTTCTATATATAGTTTATTTCAGCTGACTTCTTTAGTGCTTATTTGCGTTCTTAATTTTTTCCATGGTCCGTCTGAATTGAGCAGCAACTAAAGCTATTGAGGCAAAGAACAACAGTATGCTGCATGGAAAAGTGATAAGGGTCATGTGGTCACATCGTGATCCTGATGGGAGGAGAAGTGGAATTGGGAATGTGTTTGTCAAGGTGATAAACCCTGAGCTTGTTATATTTAATAACTCAGTGAGGTTTTTTTCTCTCTCTTTTTTTTTTTCCCCTCATACTGTTGATTGATTACTCATTGGCAGAATTTGAGTGATTTGATTGATAATGCGGGGCTTCATGACATGTTTGCGAAGTTTGGTAGTATTTTCTCCTCCAAGGTTGCCATGTCAGAGGATGGAATGAGTAAATGTTACGGGTTTATTCAGTTCGAGACTGAGGAATCTGCAAATGATGCCATCGAGAAGCTAAATGGCTCCACTGTTGGGGATAGGCCGATGTATGTTCTTTTTTAGTTTAATACTCTATTGACTTATATGAATAATACTGTGTGGCAGCCCTGTATTTGGATAAATTACACACAATAATTTATACATTACGATATGCTTGATGGCCTCTGGGCAGTTACCGTATGCTTACTTATAAACTTTGGTGCAGATATGTCGGTAAATTTGTTAGAAGGAATGACCGAGTTTTGGCCAGTCCTGATGCTAAGTACACAAATTTGTATGTCAAAAATCTGGATCCAGAAGTCGGGGAAGAGCTTCTGCGGGAAAAATTTTATCGGTTTGGCAAAATTGCCAGTCTTGTTATTGTACAGGGTATGAATGGGATGTCAAAAGGTTTTGGATTTATAAACTTTGAAAACTCCGATGATGCCTGGCGAGCAATGGAAGAAATGAATGGAGCACAACTGGGTATGCAAAGTGTCCTCTTTGGCCTTAACTTGAATGGCATTAACTATCCGATTCTAAAATTCCTTGGTTTCTCTGTTTTTTGTGCGATTAGGCTCAGAGGTTCTGTATGTGGCAAGGGCACAGAAGAAGTCAGAACGTGAGCAAGTATTGCGTCTTCAGTTTGAAGAGAAACGCAAGGAGCAGATAATGAAATTTAAGGTTTCCTTTTGCCTGTTTTCTCATTAAATTTAAACTTTTAGCGGCCTATCCTTTTTCTTGATTCTATGTTTCGTTTAATTTGTAGGGCTTGAATGTGTATGTGAAGAACATTGGCGACTACGTCACTGATGAAGAATTCCGAGAACTTTTCAGTCAGTGTGGTGCAGTAACCTCTGCAAAACTGATGCGGGATGACAAAGGAATTAGCAAAGGGTTTGGATTTGTTTGCTTTTCAACTCTTGAGGAGGCCAACAAAGCAGTGAACACTTTTCATGGTAAGTTGATAGCTGTCAAAAGCATTCTTTACTAGCTGGCAAAGGCATTGATTACTGTAATGAATTATGTTTTTCACATATATTCATATGAAGACAGATTTCATCTTTTTTAGACCACTCACACATGTTAGAAGTAGCTTTTTGGAACTAAGAGAAAATAAAGTAACTGGATACGTCAATAGGTCTATTCTGTCAGATGCTCGTATTCATTAACATGCGTTGGGTTCCTTACATTTCTGGGTAACTCGCAGGATATATGTTCCATGGGAAGCCATTATACGCGGCTATTGCCCAAAGGAAAGAAGACAGACAAGTACAATTGCAGATTCAGCATGCACAGCTTATGGCAGGTCTAGCTGCATCTCCACCAACACTTATCCCTGGTGCATATCCTCCTTATTACTATGCAGCTCCCGCCGGTGTGGGCCCACAGGTGCCACCTCGTCCTGGTCTGATGTATCAGCCTTTAGGATTGATGCCAGGTCCACCTGGATGGAGGGCTAATAGCTTTGCACCTCTAACTAGACCAGGCTTTCAACAATCGCCAGTTCCTGTTGTAAGTAGCCACTCTGCTTGGAAACCCAATCTTTCATGCCCTCTTCTGCATAATCTGAGCCACTCTGGATGTATGTATGTATTTATTATGTAGTCGCAAGTGCCATTTTGCTTATGATCCTTCACTTTTTCTTCTGCAGGTTCCTAATACAGCAAGACATCCTAGGCAAAACAGGGTCAGAATGAATGGGCAAATGCTTTCTCAAAAGACTGATCAAGCTGTTCTATATATGCAGAATTCTCAGCAGACCTCTCAGTCAACGAATTCTTCTAAAGAATCATCCAATCAACAGCAGGTTCATTCTCCTTTTGTTTGTTTTTTTTTTTTTGGGGGGGGGGGGAGGGGTATAACTGATTTTCTTTAGTAAATGCATATGTGATGAAAGCACTGGTTCAACAACTGATTTTCTTTAGTAAATGCATATGTGATGAAAGCACTGGTTCAACTTATATCCCTTTTTATGTGCTTGATAGGCTAAGTATGTGCCAAACGGACGTCCAGGCAATATGAACAAAAGTTCTGGAATCTCATCTTCCTCTTCCAACTCTGTCGGGATAGCATCAGATGGATCGGACGGTCCAGAGATGCTGAGTAGTATGCTCGCTGCCGCTTCACCCAATCATCAGAAACAGATACTTGGGGAACGGCTCTACCCCCTTGTTCAGAAACACAGGGTAAATGCTACATGTTCTGGTACTCTTCATTTTTTTAAGAAACTTTAGCCTACTGGCTCTACTCTTTATTGCTTGAAAACCAGGTCTATATATCACTATTATTTATTTTCTTCTTCTTGTTGTTGAACAGCCGGAGCTTACGGCAAAAATTACGGGTATGCTTTTGGAAATGGATAACACAGAATTGCTACTGTTACTGGAATCACCTGAATCTCTTGCTGCGAAAGTGAAAGAAGCCGTGAAGGTTCTTGAGATCTCAAAGAACAAAGTATCCGGCCAAGATGTGATTAATCCCGGTTACCACCTCTCAGCTGAGGTTTCTGTCAACTGATTTTTGAAACAATGTAATTGTTGGACTTTTTCCTATTGGCTAAAGTGAAATGGATTAAAGACCCAAAGCCCAAAAAATGTTTAATAAATGCAATTAAATGCATCCCACATTGGAAAGGGAGAAACATTTTTAAGCATTTATAAGTAATTGCAAATAGTAAATATTTGTAATAATAACTAAGTATTGGGGTTTGGCTGAGACTTGCACTCGCGCGCGCGGCGTGGGCGTGAGGCGTGAGGCGTGAGGCGTGAGGCGTGAGGCGCTTATTAGGCGCACTTGGCACTTTGCACGTTTGCGACATGGCGGCCCGTGGCGGCCAGCCGCCACATGCGGTGGTTGATTGACTACTTCAACGTTTGACAGTTAAAACGGTTAGTTACCGTTAGAGTTTGAATTTCGGGAATTCAAATATCTGACTGTTAAAGCAGTTAAACTGTTTTAAACAAAGAAGTGTGACTGTTTGTGAAACAGTATACTGTTTCACGAACAGGTGCCAAAATTTGCCTATAAATAAAAGAAACCTGAAGAGAATCAAATAATCAATCTTCTTCTCAGTTTTCGTACTGTCAGAAACCGAATATATTCCTTAACAAAATTTCACTGTTGCTTGTGATCTTTTGTAAAGGCTTGTCATATCCCGAAAACTATTTTCACAGTAACCTAAGCAATCTGGGAGGGTGAAAATATCATTTTTTGGAAAACGTATCTGTTACGTGTTTCAAGTCTTGTTTCATTTATTTTAACAGTAATGAGTTCTGTCTCTACCATGTTTTAGACCTTTCTATTAGCGTGCAGCTCTAGTTCTGGAAGAGCTAAATTTTGATACTGAGCATCTCCAACTCCTTCTCTATCCCCTATCTCTTCTTCTGAACTACTTAACTAGCTTATGGAATGCTGATTTTTTTTTTTTGTTTTTTCTAATTTCACTAGTGAGATGCACTGATATGGGAAAGAGGGGTCTCCCACCTTGTTGCAATTGTAGTCAACCATGCACGAACTTTTTTTCTTTTAGGTTTTTAAAAAAAATATTTTCTGTTTAATTAGATCGAACTTTTCTTAATAAAAAATTAAATTAAAAATGTTCGATTTTATTTAAATATTTTATAAAAAAATTAAATCATTTTAATTAATTTCTAAAAAAAAAAGTGAATAATTTTGATCAGTTTTTAATTTTTTTAATATTAATTTTTATTTTTTAAAGAAAGTAAAAGAAAACAAATATATATATATATATATATATATATATATATATTTTGGAATAAAGAACAAAGAAGATGACGAAATCGAGTTCTGATTTCAGATTCTAGGGCTGGATCGTTGGCTAAATTAAAACTGTCCGGCGTGGGAAAACGCTCAATTTCCGCGCCATCTGCATAATTATGGATTCTCATGGTCGAAGCAGTGAGAGCAAGAAGGAAAAGCGTTCTTCTTCTTCCAAGAGGCGTTCCAGGAGATCTTCGGATGATTCGGAGCTCGATACTCACTCCGACTCGGATGATTCGGAGCTCCACGACTCGTTGCCATCGAAGAGTTCCCGTAGGGGCAAAGAACGCAGCAGTCGAATTAGACGTAGCCGCAAAAGCAGGCGACGGAGCACCTCACGAGGTTGTGAATCTGACGATGATAGTGATGAGAGCGATGATGGCGGCCATAGGAAGCGAAAATCGTCGAGGAAAGTTACAGAAGAAGAGATTGCCGAGTATTTGGCCAAGAAAGCACAGAAAAAAGTGTGCAATCTTGCTTTTGTTGGTTCTAGATTTTCTTGAGATGAAATTCTATCTGAGCTGTGGAGTTAATCCTCCTTTTTTCTTTTTTGAATTGATTAGGCAATGCGAGTTGCGAAGAAATTGAAGTCGCAGACGGTTTCAGGTTACTCTAATGATTCAAATCCCTTTGGTGATTCCAATCTCAATGAAAAGTTAGTACTTTAGTTTTGTTTGCTCAAAAGCTTTCCACTTTTTATACTAAATATACTTTATTTTATTTTTTCATTAACTGGAATCTGTGAATGTATCGTCTTTTGGTTGCAGTTCCATTTAGCTAAACTCATTGTTCATGATCTGCAGCTTTGTATGGCGAAAGAAGATCGAGCGTGATGTTACGCAAGGTGCGCCACTTGACATGTTTTCAGTCAAGGCTGAGAGAAAGAGGCAGAGAGAAAGGATGGTAAACAATTCTAGTCCCAGATTTACTTCCTCCTTTATTCTGCTTGTTACTCTACTAATATCATTCTTGTTGATGGCTGTATATATTATTGAACAACAATCTTATATATTTCTACATAAAGTGCAGGATCTGTGTGTGTGTGTGTATTTTTTATTTTTGGTGAGAGTTGTGGAAACCATCTTTTTTCACGTTGCAACGCAGAACCTATAGTGGCTTTGAAGTTCCCAAATTTGTCTGGATATAGGACTTTCTCCTTCCATGGCTAATTTGTTGGACCTGTGAGGTCACAATGATTGTGTCTACACCACTAAGTGGATGGTTTTCTACCTCGAGTTCGGTCGGATGCATAATTAAAATTTTCATCAACTACCTATTTTCGTTCTGGTATGATATGTGCTTGAATCCATAATGTAGGCGGAGATTGAGAAGGTGAAAAAGAGGAGGGAAGAGAGAGCACTTGAAAAAGCTCAACATGAGGAAGAAATGGTTAGTTAAGTTCATGTAGGGTTTATAATTGAGAATTTCTCAAGCTATTACTTTTTTGGCTTGCACTTATTTTAGTTTATTGAATGCTCTATATCTTCTGCAGGCAATGCTAGCTAGGGAGCGTGCCCGAGCTGAGTTCCAAGACTGGGAGAAGAAGGAAGAAGAGGTATTAGACTAGCTTATTAATAGCATTCCTTTTAGTTATATATGCCTTTGCTTCTATGGATAGATTGTCATTCATCTTCTATATGATGTATTGATAAGTGCATTATCTTCAATCTACAGTTTCATTTTGATCAAAGCAAGATCAGATCTGAGATTAGACTTAAAGAAGGGCGTATAAAGCCTATTGATGTTCTATCCAAGCACCTCAACGGATCGGATGATTTGGATATTGAAATCAATGAACCATACATGGTATTTAAGGTAAATATCCCTTATGCCTGAGAAACTGTTCTGGTTCTAAATGCATTTACTCTTACCACTGGGCAGTGACTCGACTTTGTACATGCTTTGTTTTGTTTCACTATATACATTGGTATATAATACTATTTTTTGATGCAGGGATTGACGGTGAAAGAAATGGAGGAGCTTCGTGATGACATCAAAATGCATCTGGACTTGGACAGAGCAACCCCAACACATATCGAGTACTGGGAGGCACTGTTAGTGGTCTGTGATTGGGAACTAGCTGAAGCTCGCAAGAAAGATGCATTGGATCGAGCTCGGGTTCGAGGGGAGGAGGCTCCTGCTGAGTTGCTTGCAGAAGAAAGGGGTCTTCATACTAGTATCGAGGCAGATCTCAGGAATCTCTTGCAAGGGAAGACTTATGGTGAATTGGAGGCATTGCAGTCTCAGATTGAGTCACAGATGCGTTCTGGAACAGCTAAGGTGGTTGAATATTGGGAAGCGGTTCTTAAACGTCTTCATATATACAAAGCCAAGGTAGGTATCTGCACTTATAGTTTCTCTCAGGTTTATTTTTTTATTTTTATGGCCAATGTATTTTGCTTGTGGATAACACTTTCATGCATGCAGGCTTGTTTGAAGGAAATTCATACTAAAGTGTTACGTGAGCATTTGATTCGCCTTGAGCAACCTCTGGAGAATGAAGATGACTTGGAGTCAGACCACGCTTTAAGGCCTAAAGAAGAGGATGAGGACCTTGAAGAAGATTTGAAAGAAGGTATACACATGTGTTTCTCAACTCTTTTGTGATACTGGTTCCTTTTTCTTATTGTTATATCAACAGTTATTAGCCAGTAATTTTCCTTCTTATTTATTAGATATCCAAAGTCCCAAACCATTCTCTCCACCACCAGTGGAGGAAGAGAATCATGAGGAGGATGAGGAGGAGGCAGGATCATTTTCACCACAGCTCATGCATGGTGATGACAATGAAGAAGCAATTGACCCTGAGGAGGATAGGGCGATGCTGGTAGATTTTCTGACACATGTTATGTATTTATACTTCTACAGTCAAATGAGAGAACATCTTCATGACCTTGTTACATGAACAGGAACGGAAGCGTAGGGCTGTTCTGGAAGAACAACAGAGGAGGATGCAAGAAGTAATGGCTTCAAAGCCACCTCCTCCTTCTGAAGATAACTTCGAACTGAAAGCCATGAAAACCATGGGAGCCATGGAAGAAGGGGATGCCGTTTTTGGTTCTGGTGCTGAAGTCAACCTCGATTCACAGGTTCCTTCATCTTTTTACCATTTTCTCCCACATCTCTCTCTTTTTTTTTTTTTTTTAATCATTATTATTTTCTTAGCTGGATTTTTGACCAAACAAATTGTTGATGCAGGTATACTGGTGGCATGATAAATATAGGCCAAGAAAACCAAAGTACTTCAACCGTGTTCACACCGGATATGAGTGGAACAAATACAACCAGACTCACTACGATCATGATAACCCACCTCCTAAGATTGTGCAAGGCTATAAATTCAACATCTTCTATCCTGACCTTGTTGACAAGATAAAGGCTCCTAACTATACTATCGAGAAGGATGGGAGTAATGGTGAGACATGCATCATAAGGTTTCATGCTGGCCCACCTTATGAGGATATTGTAAGTTTTCCCCATTCTTTATATGTAGTTAATCTATCTATCTGTCTGAATGACGGGTTTTGGGAATTGATTCTTACTTCCATCTTGCAGGCATTCCGGATTGTGAACAAAGAATGGGAATATTCTCACAAGAAGGGGTTTAAATGCACATTTGAGCGTGGAATTCTTCATGTCTATTTTAACTTTAAGCGGTACCGTTATCGTAGGTGAGATGTTTCACCGGTTTTTCTTTCTACGGCAATGCCTTTTGGAGATCTTGTTCCATCCCCAATTTGAAGATGTGTGTTTGTATAACAACACTCGGTACTTTCCCCAACATAGTTATGCCCCCATAGAATAAGGAAAGAATTCAGTACGAGATGAAAGGGATGGAAGATGAGTTTGGTTGATGAAAAATGATATTCTATGTTAGTAGGCAAATGGTTATACTCTTATTATTATTATTATTATTATTATTATTATTATTATTATTATTATTAAATTTTAAAAATAATAAATTATTCGCAAATTCAATTTTGAATCACAAATAAGACAACATTACGTGACTATAAATAAGTTAAAATAAATTTAAATTATGAAGGGATAAAGAGAAGAAGAAAAATAAAGGTCAAATTGGGTTGGCTACTCTAAAATAATACCGTATTTAATTCTTAGCTTATGAAGAGTGTGTTAATACCTAATAATAAAACAATATCATATATTATTCATCTTCCCTCGCTGCAAGACGACTCTCTCTCTCTCTCTCTCTCTCTCTCTCTGTGTCTATAGCTATGGAGGCCGTTCTCTTTGCCCCCACTCCTTCACCTTCTCTCTCCTCAAAACGATTCGTTTCGAATCTTCCTTCCTCCTTCGTCGGCCCTCAGATCTCCACCACTACCTTAAACAAAGCCAAGCCTTTCATAGCCGCCACGCTTTCGAAACCGAAGGGGGAGATTTCCGCCAAGGCTGCATCGCTCAGCTCCGTCGCTACTCGCCAGGATCCATTGCCATTATCTCCTCCTCCTCCGCAGAAGAAGGTCTCGCCGAGTTCTCTACAGTATCCCGCCGGTTACCTCGGCGCTGTACCGGACCGAACGGTTAACGACGAAGGTGGCGATGTTTACATTGGTCCCATGGAATATCTTACTAGCATTTGCTCTGCCAAGGTCTACGACGTCGCCATTGAAACTCCGCTACAGCTCGCAACGAAGCTCTCTGAGCGTTGGGGGGTGAATGTTTGGCTCAAGAGGGAGGATTTACAGCCTGTGAGTATTCAAATTTGATATTTTCTGTAAATTTCGCCGTCTAAGATAATAATAGCTTCCGTTGAAGGAATTAGTTTGTGCTGCTGCTGTTTCGTTTCGAAATGTTATCATCTTTCTTTGACAATGAGCATGAGATTAACTTTGTAATCACAGCTGTTATCGTTTCCTTTTTTAGGTGTTTTCTTTCAAGCTCCGTGGAGCTTATAATATGATGGCAAAAATTCCTAAGGAACAGTTGGAAAGGGGGGTTATCTGCTCGTCAGCTGGAAATCATGCTCAAGGAGTTGCATTAGCTGCAAAGAGACTTGGTTGCAGTGCAGTGATTGCTATGCCTGTTACTACACCAGAAATCAAGGTAAATTTTTGTCTAACCTTGTTAACATGATTGTATGATCATTATAACATCGACAATAGCTTGTTAGTGATAATGGGAATGTGGATTTGTTATCTTACAGTGGAAGTCTGTAGAGAAATTGGGTGCAATTGTTGTTTTAATAGGAGATTCGTATGATGAGGCACAAGCATATGCAAAAAATCGAGGCATAGAGGAGGGTAGGACATTCATACCTCCATTTGATCACCCAGATGTGATAATGGGCCAAGGAACGGTTGGGGTGGAGATCATGCGTGAAACGAAAGGCCCACTTCATGCAATTTTTGTTCCTGTGGGGGGTGGTGGGCTTATTGCTGGTATTGCTGCTTATGTAAAGACAGTATTTCCCGAGGTATGTTGACTTTTTTTTTTTAACCAAAAAATGATTTCCTGTGTTAAGTTTCAAACTTCTCTGTGATGAGTTATGTTTGCTGATTAAGCTATGAGGAAGTTACTTAGAGTTTAAGGCGATTGAAGGCCTCAAATTTCATTGAATTGATAATGCAAGAAAATTTTTATGTTTACAGAGTGATATATATTACCCATATGCTGAGTTGTTCTTGATCCAATTTTCTATCCCCATAGCAACAAGCTCTTCCTCCCACACTTTGATATGTACTCTCCCTGTGCTGAGTTGTTTACTTGCATGCATTACAAATTGTACGTAGTGTTGTGAAAAAAGAAAAAGAAAAAGATGAACTTCATCTGAACATCTTGTGTACAGGTCAAGATTATTGGGGTAGAGCCGTCTGATGCAAATGCAATGGCATTGTCATTACATCATGGTCAGAGAGTAATGTTGGACCAGGTTGGAGGTTTTGCGGATGGTGTGGCAGTCAAAGAGGTTGGAGTAGAAACTTTCCGCCTATGCAAAGATCTGGTGGATGGTGTGGTTCTTGTAAGCCGTGACGCTATCTGTGCCTCAATAAAGGTGAGTCTTCTTTTGCATTTTGAGCTTGCATGTTAATGTTTCCACTGAATTATAATGAACTGTCTTGGCACTTGATGCTTTTTAGGACATGTTTGAGGAGAAAAGGAGCATCTTAGAACCTGCAGGTGCTCTTTCCCTTGCTGGAGCCGAGGCATACTGCAAATATTATGGGTTGAAAGGAGAAAATGTTGTGGCAATAACTAGTGGTGCAAATATGAACTTTGATAAACTGAGAATAGTAACTGAGCTTGCTAATGTTGGTCGTCAACAAGAAGCCGTGCTTGCAACCACCATGCCAGAGGTGCCCGGAAGTTTCAAAAGATTTTGTGAACTGGTATGTTAAATTTCATCTTTGGTTAACTTATTGTGCAAGACAGTTTTCATGTTAATAGCATGAACTGTGAATCATTTGGGTTGGCAGGTGGGGCCTATGAATATCACTGAATTCAAATATAGATATAATTCTGATAAGGAGGCTGTCGTTCTATACAGGTAAATTAATGTCAAGTTGATCTTAAGAAATTGATAAACTTCCTGTAAATTTACCGATCATTTTTTAATAAATTGATAAACTTCCTTTTGATTGTATGTAGTGTTGGCATTCATACGGCTTCCGAACTTGAAGCAATGAAGGAGCGGATGGAATCCTCTAAACTTAAAGTTTATAACCTTACAAAGAGTGACTTGGTGAAAGACCACTTGCGTTATTTGGTAAATAAATACAATCCTTATAATGCTTTTATCATATTGTGATTCATAAAAGAATCCTTCAATATTTGAACCCTTTTTATTCTTGAATTCATTCAGATGGGAAGCAGATCAAACATTCAAAACGAGGTTCTCTGTCGTTTTGTATTTCCGGAGAGGCCAGGTGCTCTAATGAAGTTCTTGGACGCTCTGAGTCCCCGTTGGAACATTAGTTTGTTCCATTACCGTGGACAGGTTCCCATCAAAATCCTTCTGGTCTATTTTTTTTTTGTATTCTATTGCCAAGATAAGCTCTACATATATGATGTTATTGTATCTTCCCATTTGAACAGGGTGAAACTGGTGCAAACGTATTAGTTGGGGTCCAGGTTGATAGAAGGGACATGGATGAGTTCCACAGCCGTGCAAGCAGGCTTGGATATGATTATGTAGTGGTAACCGATGATGAGGATTTCCAGCTTTTGATGCATTGATCTTAAAACAGCCAGTTCCGATCAACCAGATCAACGGAGAAGGGCCCCGGACTTTTTGCATAATTTTATTGAGAGAGAGAAGAGTAAGCTATGCTTGATATGTAATTTATCAATATATATACAGATGTTGTTTGTCCTGAATAATTAGTACAAGGTTTATTTTCTGAACTCTGATGATGTCTGACTAATACCATATTTGATCACTGTAAGATCATAGATGTTGGACATGAGAAATTCAGTCTTGAACTTCCCTAATTTTACCATAACACACGAATTTTGGTTTTCACAATTGATCACTTATCAAATTTACATAAAACACTCATTTTTTCTCTCACCATTTTTGTGACCCTCAATCTCGAATTTACACTTGAGCTTAAATAACGTCTGTTAGAAAGAATATACAAGTAATTTTCTTCACCAGGAAGACGAGAAAAGAAAAATGTCATTATCCTTGGCAGGAGCAGGAGTGAAAGAGTGTCGGGTCGAAGCATTATTATAGCAATGAATTGTTTAGAAATGATCCATGCACGTCTAACTATAAAAAAAATTTAATAAATAGAAATGAAGAAGTCTTCAATCAACCTAAGAATCGAGGACTCTTAACAAAGATCACCTGAAGCACGTCATCCTCAAGATAGTTCGAATCCTGCATCGGAATTGATTGCATACAGCAGTTTTTCCCGCAAAGTGCTTGACTGCTTGTACGTTGGAAGCTAAATTTTTATTCCAGTATTGACATAAATTAGAGGCCAGAACCCAGCATATAATTTCCCCTAAGCAATTAGATTATCTTCCATTAATGGTGTACCTAAAGCGCATTATAGCAGGTTGATGCTGATGGAAGCCGCTCTACATCCTGTCCTCCAAATGAAGCCCAAAGAGGCACGTCACATGCGATCTCTATAAATATCAGTACCCACTTCAGTTCTTTGTATTTTATTAAATGAATTACATAAAACTAGCTAATATGATGCTAAAAGGGTATAAAGATTACGATTGTACCTTATGAATTGTGAAGTTTGGTTGCAAGTGTTTGAATCCAAGTAATGGACCTCAAGAACAACTGGTTACAAATTTAAGAACCATGCATCGATCTTTGGCTTCAAATGATTTCATCACCTGTTACATGACAATCAGATTACCGGAAGGCTCAGGAGGAGGAATGAACAGGTACACATGGATATCCTCAATCGTAAGAACATTTTCTAGAAATGAAAACAAGAAACTTGTTGGTTTATACATATTACCTCCCAGAAAAATTTAACTGTCTGGCTCCCTTCTGTGTACCCACCAGTGTATTTTGTGTTATTCCGCAAATCATCCACATCAATGTCATGGTTCCCACCTGAAAGCAGAGAGCTTTGTCTATAGAAATATTTTGATCAGATCTTAAAGACATTGCAAAAAAGGAGGTCGAATTTGGTGATGTAACTAGGAAGTGTGACCATTATTATAATGATAGACGGCTGCCAGTAAGAAGTTTAAGAGGACAACCAAAAACTCAATATTCACAGATGGGAAAGCTACCCAAATCACAATAGCAAATAGGACCTGCAGTGGAGACAAAAATGGATACAAACATTATATATTACACCATAGTTATTACTACTAACAAAACCCAGAGGTTGACAGTTGTATGAGGGAAAATATTATATATTACACCATGTGAATACAAACAAACCATACCTGATTGAATTCACCTGCATTAAATAATTTTAACCAAGATGGTGATATAAGATCAGTTAATACTCTATAGAATGCATTTGAATAAGGGCGTATCTGCAATTCCAACGTTACAGCAATATAAGGTTACTTAACAAGAAAACACAGGAAACTGTCATTCGGAAAGTGAAGTTAAGATAAGAATCTAGGAGTCAGAAGGGAAGTGCTTGAAACAAAAGTTACTAACCAAAATGGAACTGACCTGTCTATTGAGTTTGTAATCTGCCATTGCATGAACATACTGCAATCTGTTCTCATTGGTGACAGAAACATCCTTGCCCCCATGTTTAAGCTCAATAACATGTCGTTTTCTGTATGAATCCTCAGTAACAGTAAATGACATCACCATCATAGTGCTATAGCAATAAGATAGGTAAAATTTTGAAAAATTGGACATGCTACCATTTGGAATCTACTAATACAGCAAAACAAAAATGCAAGACTGAGTTTTATATAGGGAACATAAACATTATCGTTTCCTTGTGTCTATGCAAGTCTAAAGGGGTTACCTTGACATACATGAGATTCCTATAAAGTTCTGGATCAAGTGTTGATAGCTCATCAAGAAAGCTATATCGACCTAAGAGCTTTTGGAAAAAAACATGTGAAAATGAATAATCAAGTAATATTCCTTCATAGAGAGCTTTGCCAACAACTCTTCCGAGGAACTCAATCATGTGGATACCATTCTCAAGGCCTCTTGCAGATGCATTAGGGGTTAGAAGTCTGTCCAAAGTAGAGGTTTGGGAAAACAGTCCATACCTGTAAATGAGTAATGCTTTTAATTTTTAAATAGTTCTAGTCTGGAAATCAACCGGAAGAAAAGCTATTAATTACTCAAATAGTGTAACACTCACTCAGGGCCAAATGCTCCTTTAGCTATGTCAGTTAAAAACAGTCCAGGCCAGCCTTAGGAAGGCCACATTCACTAACAAAATGTGACATGAATGGATGACTTCAACTTTGACCCAAGGGAACTTAATTGCCTGAATCCATCTTCAACAATATGACCGCTGCAAATTGAAATTTCAACGGGCCATGAACCAGGTCCAGCATCTTCACCGGACATTTTTCTTGACACTTTGTCCATCTTAACAAACTCTCTAAACATTTCAACTCTGGCAAGAAAAAATATTAAGGTATCAGATAACTTTTTGGAAAATGAAGAAAGCTTCAAACTAGACATTCTCAACTTTTTGAAAACTTTTTGGCAGTTGGTGGTTTTAGAGACAAGCTCTATAAAAATTCAAAAATACTCAAACCAACCTTTCCTAAAACGGAAATGCATGTGCAGTAGTGGTTATGACAGAACCCAATGTTGGCAAAGTCGAAACATCATCTGATCTTTGAGTAGACGATAGAGCTCATGAGTTCTGGCAGCAACAGCTACTGGGGGTTGGCTCTTTCTAGTTGGTGAGAGCCCCAGACCAGGAGGACAAAACCGGTGTCTGCAATCCCTTTCATACATTAGATGTAAGCATCTGATTGCAGACTCCATAAGGGATCTGTTCTGTAGACCAGTACCACGGGACAGGCCCATGGTGTATTGAGCATTGATGCAATTCTTCTTTGCTGCTCCAGTGTGAAAGGAATATAACTCACACAAGAAACTGCTCAAGTTCAGTATCATTCAAACAGTCAAAGAGAGAGAGAGGGAGGGAGGGAAGGAGGGGGGGAGATTCTGTTTACCTGTTTTTCATAGAACTCTATGTCATCTAGAACCAATAGCTGGTGAGAGTAAGTGGCACTGAAAAGATACAGCAAACATGGCATGTCTTTTGAAAAACCTTGTGGACCATGCCTTAAGGATTCTACATCCCATACATCATATGAGCTCTTATCTATCTAGCAAGGACTAGGTGGAGAATCATCAGCTGTATCTACAAGATTGTACCCTTCTTGTGGCTTGCTTGTCAATTTGTGTAACACAGTAGCCCACTTACTAGCGCCGTCCTTGTTGGTTTGCTTTTTCTTTCTCTCAAGAACCACATCTTTCTTGAGACCTGACATCATCATTGAGCTAGGATCTTGACTATTACCCCGAAAAAGTGAACCTTCCAATGCTTCCCATAGATTAATATGAAACCAGGAGTGTAAGATAGCACATTAAAAACATGTAAAGATCCAACCAGGGATTCAGGCGAGAAAATATTCTTAGCATGAATGAATAAAAATATGCAATATTAAGCATTCCCAACTTTCCCAAATATTCCATATTGCTTGATAATGAAGATCCAGAATCAGTAGAAGCATCTGTATTGACAATTGTCAAAAGATTTGTGAGATGAGACTGCTGACAAACAGGCCTAAGCAGCTGCATATATGAAGTCCTTAAAGGCCCATAAGCATTATTGCTCTCAGGAACATTGCCGTCAGTATATTCTGATGAAGTTTCAACATGGATATCTTGATTCTCCTTTCTACCCAATCCAGTATCCTCAATCAATACCAATAAGTTCTCTGCAAGAATGAGACTAACACGGACGTATAATGCGTAATTGGAACCTGGTGTGAACCATCCAGTATCAACAGAGTTCTTTTCACTCCCTGTTACCAGACATATAATATTTGCAAGAGTCCATCCAACTGGTGGGTCAACCTTGCAACCAAAACCAACTGTTGACCGATCCAATTCAGAAATTCCGAGTAAAATTTTCTCTTTCAAAACCTGCCATCAACTGCCACATTTTGATCAGTCCCCACGTGTTAGAATGTATTATTGTTTTAAGAAGTATATCATATATGCACTCCTGGAACTTTATTGACTTGAGGAATTGCTTAAGAGGACGTAAATCTAATTCATGAAATTGATGAGAATGATGCATTCTTGCATATCTTAGTCCCTTATATGTGAAAAAAGAAATGGTTTAGGACAACTGCCCCTACTTCAGCATTAAATATTGTCAAACAGATGTCACAAATAATATCTTTTCAGCCTCAGTGATTCTTACCAGTACAGTCCAGAGGCATGGTAGTAGAATAGACTTGTGCTTCAAAGCAGGCAAGAGAAGAGCTGGAAGACGTTAAGCAAGCCAAGGAATTGTAAGCAAAAATAAACAGTACTGCTCAGCACCATTATGTCCTTCCCATGTGGCAGGACAATTGAGATCAAAATTTGCTGCATAAAAAGGTTGAAGAGCCAAAGTTATTCCACTTGCAGTAATCACAAACTTCTCATCCGTCCTGATGATACTATTGTTCGGTGAAGACAAGGGGCGTCTAGTTTGCTCACATATGTTCTAACCGAAAGGTAAAGACCGCATTCAGAAGTTCTCAAAAAGTGAACTAAATCCTTCACTGCTACATCTGCATCCAAGCAACTACTTTCAGTAGTGCTTTCACCCTTTTGAATCCGTTAAAACAACAAGAAGACGCATTCCTAGGGAGGTAAGAGCAACAATTTCTTGACCCGTTGCATGTGACTTGTCAAATTGTGAAAGAATAGATAAGCATAAAGAAACCAGCTTCCGTGCTTGATAAGTCCATAGTCTTCTTTCTTCAGGTGTACCGATTGCTAGGGAGCAGAAATTGTTCTTTGATTCTTGACAAACAATAAATTGTTGCATATCAGTTCAACACTTAGTCAACATTTTGACAGCATTCCCAGACAAATAACAGAGACCGAAAAAAAAACCTGTCTAAACTTACATACCACTGGAACTGATGCTTTCCAAGAGAATTTTAAAGCAATTCTTCGTGCAATCTATATCTCTGATCCTGATCTTCTGAAGCAGGGTTGACAAACACTTGAAGAAGAAAAGAAATGGTCTCAAAACACTACTGCATATAAATGCTCCATTCATTAAAACAGTATGACTGTTCACCAAATTTTCCCATTCTTCTTGAAGCTGCGGAGCAACCTTCCTGGTCACCTTGTAGCGTCTCCAAACTCTCTGTAACAATTAAGAAACAAGGCTCATGGAGATTCACCAAAAAATTCAATTTTTTCACAAAATCATTGAGGAGAAAATAAAAGCGAGGAACACACAGAAATGCACCTGAACAAAGAGAGCTACAGCTGCAGCTCTTCTTGCATATTGACGGAGCTCTCTTTCCTGGATAACCTTCTCAAGAAGAGCATCTCTTGTAATATCTTTTACACTAGCTCCCCTTAATGATACCTGATCATAACCTCTCATCCATCAAAATAGGTACAGAAAATACAGAAGTGTACGATACAAACCTTGCAAACTAACTACTAGATAGGTTAAGCGATTTCTCAGCAAGAAATTACTAAGGAAAATGATCGAATTTCATGAAGAGAAAGAGAAAGGAAACCTGATTCTTAGGAAGTTGCTCCATTGGATTCAGACGGCTGTCGAACAGGAGCTTCAAATCTCATTCGCTGAAATTCCAGAACGAAGATCCTAATCCAGGAAGAGAAACAGGCGGAGAGAGACAGATTTGCTCGATCATGAACGCAATTAGACGAAACGACTAACGACGCGTTGCTCTTGTGTTACACTACTCAACGACGTATTTCGATATGTCGTTACATTTGGCTGGTTTAATAAATACGATGTGTCGTTAATTCTCGCGGCTTTAATCCGCTAGCGGTTAATTTCGCTCCCTTCCGGTCAAGCGGTTAAGTTCGTTAAATGATGTGCTCGACATGTCGTGGATCAAATACACTTTGAACGGGAAAAGGACGACATCTCGCTTCTTAAACCAATCCCTGCATAGAGCAAAACCTTTTGACCCAAATTCAAAATGGGTCCCAGTAAAAGACCTACCCCGCCAAACCAAGCACTAAGGTTAGTAGAGCTACCAATGCCACCACGTGGAAGCAAACAATCAATCATCCGATATCACGCCTGTGTGATCGAACCTTTATCCAGATTCCAAATGGTTAGGATAGGCGTTCAAATGAGTTGGATTGTTTGGTATGATTGCGGGAAAAATTTTACTCTAAGTTTGGTTTAGATATAGACTCAGGTTTGGATAAATTTTTAAATTTATTGAGTTAGTCCGGTTGAATTTAGTTTGGTAAATTTGTATTATTATTATTTTTTTATATCTTTATTATAAGATGTATTTTTTTTTTTAAAGCTGAAAAGTTTTTGTGACGGATTTATTATTTAATAATATATATGAAATCTTTATTTGGTTAAAAGTTTAATCTTTATTTGAGATATCCTTAAACTTTTAGTTATTTGATAATTTGAGATACTATTAGTTATTTGGTTATAAACTTTGATGATACAATTTGATAATTTTGTTTGGATTATTTTTTGACTCTCTTGTTAATTGAATTGTTATTTGGACCTTTTGTTAATTGGATTATTTTCATAACTCAAAATCTCAAATAATGTCACTTACTTTAATAATAATTTATAATAAATATTTTATTTAAAAAAGGCTATGCCCATTTTAGGCCCGGGATAAATCCAAATTGCTTTCCGAGCCGAATCCAGACATATATTTTGAAAATAGACTAAGCCCAAACCAACCTATTTTTTTTTCGGGCTCAGCTTCGGCCCAACCCTAAATAATGAAAAGTCCTAAAGAGGCCAGGGCAAGTGGCCCATTTTGACACCTCTAAGATCAAGTGATCAGAAGTGTCAAAACAGGTCATCTAGGTTTAGCTTGGTTGTTCATGCTGGACTTTTTGTTATTTAGGATTAGGTCAAGCCGGCCTTTATAAAAAAAATAAAGTGGGGTAAGCTTTGCCTGCCTTATGAAAATATACCCAAGCTTGGCCCATGTAGTCCATTGTGTTTATCTTCAGTGGAACTTATCGAACGGGCCTAAAATAGGTTGGCTCATAGGCTTGGCTCCTTTTAAAATTAAATATTAATAAGTTATACATCATAATAAATAAATAAAATATTTATTGTATATTAATAAATATTATATAAATGGTTCGACAAAAAATTCTTTCAACTTTAAAAAGAAAATAATAAAACCTACCATAAAATTATAAATAAAGAAAATTAAATTAATAATAAAAATTTATTAATAAACTATAAATTATAATTTATTATCTATTATATATTTTATTAATAATAAATTGCAAAACTATTTCTCATTTCAAAAGTTTTACCTTTTAAGGATATATTATGAAAATTTTAAATTAGCTTTTCATTATAAATTATATGTTAAGAGGAGAGATGATGAAATTTAAAAATTATTATAAAAAGATGACAAAAGATAAAAAGAAAAAGATCAAAAATTAAAATGTATAGATTTCTACGGGCTGGGCCATCTTGACCCACGAGAGTCAGGCCCCTCTTGGCCCAAACACCAGGTCGGGCCAATCCTCTGAACTTAAATTTATGCTCAAACTGGATCGTTATATAAGGATTAGGTCTAATCGAGCCCGTCTATAATGGATTTCGGGCCGAGCTATTTGACGGTCCACGGGCCGAGCCCAGAAAATCCCGACCCGCTTTGATATCTAGGAATCACCGACACACATCTGCAAACCAGAATACGTGTCGTCCGCCACATGCATTTCATCCACGTGTAGAGACACGGCCTTTGCCAAAACACGTAGCAATTCTAGCCGCGAAGGTCAAATTCCACGTGTCATCTGCACAAAGGTTCCAACCAAAAAAAAAACCATCCCGCCAAAGGCATCGCATATATATGTATATATATCTCATCTCACGTCCCAACCTGCTTGAGCAATTCAATCCAATCCAATTATTAGGAAGTGAAACATTTTGTGATCAAATTGTGTTTAAGAAAAGAAGGCGATAAGAATGGCTTCAGAAAAGGAGTTTAAGGAAGCGAGGGCTGAAGCAGCCGCAAGATTGGCTGCCTCTGATCTGAGAGACGTTAACAGAGAAAATGAAAGAGAGAGATCAAAAGGTCAACATGAAACTAGATCGCATAGCACTGCTACTACAGCAGCAGGAGATCAGACGGCTCAGAACGACAATGATCAACAGAAACCAGGCGTCATAGGGTCGGTCCTACGTGCCGTTCACGACACATACGAGCACGCCAAAGAAGCAGTGGTTGGAAAAAGTCAGCCCACTTCTGAAATGAGCCGACCGGCATATGAATCAGAAGCAGATAGAGAACGAAGAGCAGACGAGTACAAAGATTACACTGCCGAGAGGGCAAGGACTACAAGTGATGAAGCGGCGAAGAAGATGGACGAGTATAAGAAGCAAGTGGCCGAGAAAACAGGAGAAACTAAGCAGACGGCCGAGGAGAAGGCGAGAGAGTATACTGAAAAGGCGAAGGGAGTGGCAGAATCTCCTAAGGGGAAGGCAGAGGAGTATAAGGATTATGCAGCTCAGAAAGCAGAGGAAGCAAAAGATACTACGAAGGCAAAAGCAGAGGAGTATAAGGACTATACAGCGCAGAAAGCTAAAGAAGCAAAAGATACTATAAAGGGGAAGGCGGAAGAGTACAAGGACTACGCGGCTCAGAAAGCTCAGGAAGCCAAGGAAAAGGCAGGCGAGTATAAGGATTATGAGGCGGATAAGACAAAGAGAGAGAAGGATGCGGTAGTGGGAAAAGCAGAGGAGTATAAGAATTATGCGGCGGAGAAGGCTAATGAGGCGAAGGAGAAGACTAAGGAGACTGCCAGCTCAGCGGCGGAGAAGGTGAAAGTGAGTGAGGATGCGGTGGTGAACAAGGCAGGGGAGTACAAGGATTATGCAGCTGAGAAGGCGAAGGAGAGTAAGGATTATACGGTGGAGATGGCTAAAGAAGGGAAGGATACGACGGTTAGTAAGCTGGGTGAGTTGAAGGATTCAGCGGCTGATGCTGCTAGGAGAGCTATGGAATTCTTGTCAGGCAAGAAGGAGGAGACTAAGCAAAAGGCCTACGAGACCAGGGAAGCCACAAAGGTTAGTTATTGATGATTTTCCTTATTACCATTTTTACTATTTGAAATATCACGTAATGTAGTAACGGTATCCAACTAAAATAGACATCTCCTTCCTTGCAGGAGAAGGTAGATGAGACAGGAGAGCAGGCGAGAAGAAGATTGGAAGAGCTAAGGCTACAAGAGAAGGGTTACGATGGAACCGACCGGAGCCGGTAATAATCACGCTCTCTGTTTTAGATGTCTAGTGTAACTGAGTTTCCGTTCCGTTTTGTTTTAACTGCCAAGTTTCTATTTTTATTAGTAGCGATGACAAGGGAGAGGAGGGTGTCGGAGCGGTTGAGGTGTATATGGAGGAGACCACGCCAGGAGCGGTGGCTGCGACTTTGAAGGCAGCTGATCAGATGTCCGGCCAGACTTTCAACGATGTGGGTCGTATTGAGGACGAGGGTGTCATACGTGTGGTGGTACCTGCACCCGATCGGGATCGTCAGGGCAAGATGTAATGTCAGCCCAAGGATCTCCGGCACTCGTAGATGTGTAGGAACTGGTAACACCACCATAAACATAGAGAGCATGTTGTCGGACATTTTGTGCTGTCTGGTTTTTATTTTGCCCTTGTAAGACAAAGTTAACGTGCTGTACTTTTTGCTCTGCACTTTTCAATAATTTGGTTTGGAGGGTTAATCTGTCCAAAATCATATATTTATCTCTTAATGTTTTTACAGCCGTTGGATCTCTTTACTTTTAATTTGGATTTCTTTATTTTTAATCTGAAGGCTGAGAAGATGATTGGATAAACCCACGTTGAATTTCTATTCTCTCCTCTCCTCTTTTATCTTTTATTTCCTCCTCCATTTGATCGGTTTCTTTAAAAACTATGAATGGGCGACTATGAAAACAAGAACAAGATAAGATTTTGTAATAATTGAATTAGAGTTGTATTAAATTGTTATTGAATATTCAATCAACAGTATTTTCTCTCCTGTTCATTTTCCCGGTTTCTTCAAAAACTCAAACTGCACCATCCACGACGACTGTGAAAACAAGATAAAGACTATATTTTGTAACAACTTGTCATGTTTCTGCTTACAAACAAGAATACGGCTTGGTACAGAAATAGTAACATACCTTATGCCGGTGGGATCGTTTCTGTAAGAATTTCATTTCCTTAAATTAAACTCAATTAATAATTACTCAAGTAAGTAATGAGTAAATCCGATTCAACGAAATAATGGTCTAGGCACATGAAAGGGGCTCCTTGAAAACTTTTAGAAATTCATCTAGGACTTGTTGGATCAAATTTGGTAACTGTTGTAGGTTGCATTGAGAATTGCAGAAACAATCCCTTCTGCATCTTCAAGAAGTTGTTTTCTGTCTGGAAAAGTTGATTGATAGGTGTCTAAATCCTACCAATTGGATTAGTTATTTCCCTCCATTGAAACTGTAGAGTTAGGGCATTCAGATCCCACAGTATTGGACCTAGGGATTTTAACCATGAAACACCAAAGACCATGTCACAAGCCCCCAAGAGGCAATCCAAATAGATCCACTACTGTCTGGAAAGATTGAATCTTGATTGGTGTCTGGGCACAGAACCCCTCATTATTTAACAATTCTCCATTACCTACCCTGACTTGTAAGATTCTGCCATGTTTTGCTCGTAGACCATACTTCTTGATCAGATTAGAGTCAACAAAGTTGTGTGTGCTGCCTGAATCCACCAAGATTACTAGCCCGTGCTTCCCAATGTATGCCTCAAGCCTCATAGTAATAGATATATGTGACCCTGTGATTCATCTCCCCATCAAGTGGTTCTTGTACTTCTTCTTCATCTGCTTCTCATCAGATGAGAAACAGAGGCCCTCCTTCTTTCTTTCTTCAATTTATTTTCTTGATATTTTGGAAACTTAGGCGCTGTTGACTTATGTTCTGCTTTTGGTGCCTGAGTGCACTAATGATGTAGGTTGAATTTCTTTTGGAGCAGAAGAATTCTCCTAGGAATAATTGTGCTTGGTACCCCAACTGCCAGTGGATATAGATCCAGCTTTATTCCCCCCCAAAGGTAGAACTTTTTCCAGATAAAACACTTAGATATGCCTCCTGTTGCTTGGCTAGCTCGTATGCTTTAAACGTGGTTGAAGGTTTGAGCATTTTTACAGTTATTTTCATTCTCTCAAACAACTCAGGAAATAATCAAGTTTCAATTCTGAAGAGAGATTTGCCAATTGTTCGAATTCACCCCTTAACTCCTCTGCGGTGCCACTCTGTTTCAGCTTGCAGAGCTGACCAAAATAAGAGTGGATGATTGCTGGAGCGAATTCAAAGGTCTCCCAATAATCAGCAATTTCAGTTTCACGAATATCTTGAAACCATTTTGATGCTTTCCCTTCCAAAGAAAATTGGACTACCTTAACTCGTGCTTCATTAGGAATCTTGTATGGTTCGAAATACTGGAGTGCATTTTGCGCCATGGGTTCAGGATCTCTCGAACTAAATTTGGGTATATCAATTTTCACGTTCTTGAGGTAAGGATCTCTGTTATCATGTCTCTCCCTTTCCCCCCTGCCTGCCATCATATTTGTCTCTGTTCCAGTGTCCACTACCAGAGTATAATCCCCCACCTTGTTCTATAGGGTTCATCACTGATCTTGATGTGTCATGCTGCATTGAAGTCAACATCATTATAGCTGCCATTCGCTTCTCCATTCCAGACATTTGGCCCTTCATTTCGTGCATATTGCCCTTCATTTCATTCATATTGCCATGCACGTCCCCCAGCAGATTTTTGAACCACGAAATCAACATTTTTTTCCATTGTTGCTATGGAACTGAGAACTCATCCTGCAGAACTTGAGAATCTCGCGTATTTTCCGCCATTAATCCCAAAGATCGTGCCTTGTAACAATTGAATTACAATTGTAATAAACTGTTATTGAATATTCAATCAACAAGAAAACATAGTACAAATGGAAGCTTTGTTATTCTGATTCAAAGGGTTTTCTTCGAGGGAAAACCAACCTCCGACAGGCAGAGCTCGCAATCACAGTGATCCAGAATGAATTCTGATTACTTCCTAAGATGCTTATTTATCAACGATGATCTAACCAACTAACTAAATCTAACTGTTTCTTTAACAACTAACGGCCCAATAGAAACAAAACACATGGCGCTTCCTTTTCTCCTTTCATTTTCTCTTCTGCGAAGTCTCGTGCGATGCACGCTGCTTTTAATGAGCATCTAACGATCCAGGATCACTTCTCTCTTCTAATCCTGGCCCTCTATCATTCGACCGTTACAGATTTTAATGGAGGAGACAGATCAAAATCGAAGCATGTAGATGTAAAACAACATAAATCATGTATAAATTACAAAGATCATCTTCAGCAATAAAGATGTACAAATACAAATCATAACCCCCCCCCCCCCCCCCCCCCCCAAAAAAAGCTTCAGAGATAAGAGAACTCAGCGTATCCATAACCCCACTCTAATGCTTTCTTTCTCCCCTTCTGTTCTTACCCTAAACCCAAATTACAGAACAGTAATCATCACCAAATCAAATCTAAATGCTAGTACTTTATTGTATGGACTAAGAAATAGAATCAAGTAGATTCTCAAAGGATCTGGCTTTCCGGTTCCGGACTGTTCCATCTCTTTCACCAACTCGGCCAACTCCTCTATCATTATCCACCTCCGGATTTGTTGTCCCAAGCTTCTCTTCCTTCATCACCTACTTGTTCTGATTCCGATATGAAGCCCCACCTGTCTCTTCCATCATCAAAATGCCAGAACTTCCTGACGGGTCTCGACGCATTTGTGGCGGACATTTTCGAGCCCTGTAAAGGTCGGTAAGCCTAATAGGTTCGAGCTTTCATTCTTCAGTTTTTCTCCAGTTATCATAGCCACCATTGATGGTGCGGTTGACTTTGTGAAGAAACTAGGAAAAAGAAATGGGGGATAGAAAAGAGAATAGGATCAACGGGTTGGTTGATAAATGGGCCGGGTTTATCAAATTATTTTCTCTGCCCTTGGATTAAAAGTAATTAAAAGTAAAAAGATCCAACAGCTGTAAAACATTCAGAGATAAATCTGTCATTTTGACTGATTAGCCTCCCTCCCCCCAAAACCCTCAATAATTATATGTATATACACCGGATTAGCCCCTGCTTCATGGCAGTAGACAGTCTTTTGATTAGCCCTCCCTAATTGCCGGAGAATTAAAACCAAGTTTCGAGTATGATTCTGAGATGTCCTGAACTTTCCATTGAACGCACGGCTAAAAGCCTAAAACTAACTAATGATAACATACAAAGCACAGAAAGCAAAAATGAAATCTCTCAAATTTTTGTTGTATTACGTAAGTTTGTGTGTATCCTTTAAAATACAACCGGGTGTCCAATCCAATAAAGCACATCGCTGAAAACTCTTTCAACCCAGAATACTCCAGAATCTTTCCTCTGCCAATTTGTCATTCATTCACATCAAAACCAAGCCAATCAGCACAGTCGGAGACAACACATGAAAAGGGAAAAGCAACCATTATCTTCATCAAGATAAGCTGCTTGTGGTTGTATTAAATGTTTTTGAAGAATCCGCATTGATAGCAATATTTCCTATCCCGACCTCTACCGTCTCTCTTTCATCCTTCTCCCTTTTCTTTCTCTCATCCTCATGAAACTGGTTTTCCTTGGAAGAAATGGAAGGTTCTAACAAACGAGGGCCTGCATCAATCCATGGATGAAGAAGGCATTGACCGGCGGAGGGCCGCTTCTCAGGGACAAAATCAAGAATAGGTATAAGAAACTCAGCCATGTCATTTGCATCTTGCTCGCTTAATTCATACTTCTCTACAAGAACTTTGTTCAACGGCCAGAATCGTAATCGACGGATATGCCTCAAATCGCCATGCCTGTTGAAGAAATCCCGAGAATAACGACCGCCTAAAGCAATCTGATAATAGAATAACCAGCATCAATTTGTTGGGAGGTCATAATAGCAAATGTTTAATAAAGGAGGGCTTTAAACTAAGCAAAAAATGATGCTCACCTTTCGCGGCATCATCCCGAGAAGCTCCATCATTAATGCCAAGTGATCCTGAAACAATCAAGAATGAAAAAAATATGTACTTGAAAAGAATATCATGACAATCAACTATAACATGTTTCTGAATTGTACAAACCTCATCCCTATCAAAGTTATCGCCACTATGAGGATCGAAGAGCACGTCGCCAGTAACAAGCTCAAAGCAAATGCAGGCAAAAGACCAGAGATCTGCTGATGTAGAATACTTCGATCCAAGGATCACTTCTGGACACCTATACTGTCTGGTCTGAATATCATTCGTAAACTGTTTATATGTCCAACATGCATTCCCAAAGTCAACCAGTTTGCATTTCAGGTCAGCCAACATCAACAGCTTCTTCCTCCTGGAGCGATTCCCTTTTTTATTACTCTCTATGCCATCAATCACATTGACTGAACTACTTGGCTGGTCCTCACAATTTGACTTTGAGTTTGGAGAAGATTCTACCGCATCAGAAGATTCCGGCGGGTCTGCCTCAGACTCCATGGCAGCAACTTCCTTCCCGGAAAAATCCTTGGCAGCCTGCTTAGCTTTTCTTCTAATCTTCTTCTGGTTACTTGTCAAATCACCGTTTAATTTTTTAATTTCTCTTGCAACCCCTGACACTAAACCAACCTTATTCTTATTATTAGGAAGGATAAGAGGAGAACCTGACTCTCTAGGATCCTTTGATGGGTCTATCATAGAGAGTAGCAAAATATTTTCTGGCTTCAGATCAGTGTGTATAATAGATAACTGCTTGTGCAAATAATCCAATCCAACTAATACATGATAACATATCTCTTTAACTCTATGAATCTGCAATCCATGGTAATCAGTGTACTTTATAAGTGTCAAGAGATTATCCCCTAGGTATTCAAAAACCATACAAACATGCTGCCCATTTGGACCTGAATGCTTGAAATGATCCAAAAGCTTCACCACACATTTTTTATCTTCTGGATCTCCCTCTGCAATCTGTTGCAAGATGGTGATCTCGTCCATGGCTGCCTCAGTGTAGTGCTGGGCACTCTTTTGCACTTTCAAGGCCACATATTTCTGCAGTTCGTGCAATCAAATTTAATATAACCCAAATAAATTTGAAGCAAAGTGAACCCTATGAACAAACAAAAGTAGTTCTGGATTCCAGAATCTGTAACTTTCTAATCTAATTGGGTAATATGAGGTTCCAAACTTTATTTCTTAAAGAGATGGAAAGATTCGAGCTTATATAATCATGAAATGACTAGAGATTAATGGACCCATATCAATCAAGAAGAAGCCACAAAATGACAAAGAATAACCGCCGCTAAATGCGAGTACAGAAAAAAAAAAAAAAGGAGAAAGAGTGATAGAAGGATTACTGAGGTCTGACAATCCCAGGCGAGCCAGACGGTGGAGAAATGGCCCCAACCGAGCTTGCTCTGCACGACATAGCGACTGTTCTTAAAAGTGTCGCCGATTCGAACCGCGTGGTACCCTCCTCGACGGTAGTCTTCCGTTCCTTCGTCTTCCGACGTGTAGTCACTGCTCTCGCTCGGATCCTCCTCGTACTTCTTGTCCTCCATAGTCGATTAGTCGTCCTCCCTCCTCTACAAGCTCAGGTCCAACAAATCCTAAGATCTTTGTATGGAGTAAGAAATTCTAGGGTTCTTACTTCATCGTGTTATAAAAAGAAATTCAATTCGTTGACGCAGAGAGAGACAGAGACAGAGAGGTGGAAGACAAAAAATTATGTTTAGAGGAGAGGAGAGGCTGCTGTGAAGATTTAACGGTGGCAGCTACTGTGAAGATTCCTTTGGTTCACTCTCTCTAAAAACCGGTTTTTGAACCTTAAAACAGTAAAAAAACCAAAAAACCAAAAAACCAAAATGCATAAAATATTCTTCAGTTCTTATTTTTTGATCTAAAAAATACTGATATCGAAAAAGTGTTTCCAAAATCAAATTTTGTATTTCAAAATACAAAAATAACTCCTAAAAAATATTGCCAAATATACCCAAAGTTAGTTCTTAAAAAAGGGAAAGAGGGGAAATGGAAATGTGTTTTTGGTACTTGAAAAAACAGAAGCTTTATATTTCATGTTCTCCACAGAAGCTTATTAGATGGCATGTTGAATGTTTGCTGGGCTTTGTGTTCTGCACGTTACTGGCGAAAGTGACTGTCACTTTTCCATCTGTTCTCTGCTACTTCATGCTTTTTTTTTTGGCTTAGTTCCTTTCGCTTGTCCGAAATGATTGTTTCAATGTCGTTGACGTTTCTTCAAGAATGGGAAATCTTTCGTTTCTTCAATGTCGGCCCTACCTATATTGGGTTGATAATTCGGCCTACTTAAGAGTTGGGCCACTTTTAGTCTGTTTTCAATTTCAAATGGATCTCATCGGAGTTGGGTTACCCATCTCAAAGTGGTATGTTCGTGATTCTTATATAATAGTAAGGGTAGTAATGAATATAGTTCGGGCAATACATAAACCCGCGTTTTTCTGCGAAGAAAGCTACTTCCTCTAGCTAGGGTTTTCGCAACAGAGCAGAAGGGAGCACAAGATTGGCCATGGTTCTCAAGTATGTATCTAATCGAGTGAAACGATATGATGTTATTTCTTCTATGAAACTCAGTATCTTTTTTTCCCCCCTTCATTATGATTTTACTTTGCGGTCGATCCTGGTCATTTCTTTCAAGTCCAAGGGACCTAAGAAATTGGAACTTTGGTCTAAATTGTCTACATTTTTTATGCTGTTTCAAATTCTCTCATCGCTGAAGATTTTGCAGATTAGAAATGTGTAGTTTCGTTCTGGAGGTGATATCAATGGTCTGGTCCCGTCTGTGTGCATTTTTGAACTATTCATGTGCTCTAAAGAAAGGTCCAGGATGATGAAAGTTCGTGATTTGGACTGAATAGGACCGTTCTAGGATTGAAATCGTTAAAATTTGTGACCTATCTTGTGTCTCTGTAATTTGTATTTTCGAGAGCCAAATGCTGCCGACTTGGCGTTAATTTCTTTTTCCTGTTGTTATGTCAGGACGGAACTTTGTCGCTTCAGTGGTGGGAAGATATATCCTGGGAGAGGCATCAGATTTATCCGTTCTGATTCTCAGGTGATTCGAAACTTGATTCTGATCATATCATCATCATCAAAACTCATTCCTGTTATTTTTGGTGTCGGCTATATGTATATTGGTTCTTTAAGTTAAGTGATCTTTCCATATATTATTGTTTAATCTAAGATCTAGATGTTTTCTTTCACCACCTTCATCTAGGCTTACCATTCCGTCTACGTCCACTACTTATCTACCAAGACTGCCGTGTTTGGTCTCCTCTACACACGACCAAATTATATTAGACATCTCTCTCTAATTTGTTCTCTATCGGGGCTATACCTAAATAACTTATAATCTTGTCATTCACAATTTTATCCCTGCGTGTTTTACCACACATATATCTTAACATATGCATCTCTGTTACAGCCATCTTATGCATATATTGTCCCGTAGTGGCCCAACACTTCGAACCATAAAATATAACCGGTCGAACGATCGTTTTGTAACTGATCATATATACCTGTAACTTTTCCCGCTCATGAGTTTATATCACCAGATTCAATAATGAAAATATTACCTCTGCTATTTGATCAGGTTTTCCTCTTTGTCAACTCGAAATGCAAGAGGCTCTTTCACAACAAGCTGAAGCCATCAAAGCTTTGCTGGACAGCCATGTACAGAAAGCAACACAAGAAGGTAAAACTTTTAATTTTAATAATCATATCTTTTCATTATAGATTTCACATTAACTTCTTCTGATCAAACTTGTCATATATCGATCCCTATAGGATATTGCTCAAGAGGCAGTAAAGAAGAGGAGACGTACAAACAAGAAGCCATACTCTAGATCCATTGTAGGGGCAACCTTGGAGGTCATCCAAAAGAAAAGAACCGAGAAACCCGAAGTCCGTGATGCTGCCAGAGAAGCTGCTCTCCGGTAATGCTGTCTTAATTTCCTTTTCCCAACCTTTTCTTTATAAACAAATCTTAAATGAGACGAAAATTTCCGGTGTTAACTGAATGTATGCATGTGACAGTGAGATTAAGGAGAGGATCAAGAAAACAAAAGATGAGAAGAAGGCAAAGAAAGCAGAAGTGTCGGCTAAGTCACAGAAGTCGGGCAAGGGCAACATTCCTAAAGGAGCTGCACCAAAGGGTCCAAAGCTTGGAGGGGGTGGTGGAAAGCGTTGAAGCTACTGTTTGTTACTGAGGACATAACTAGTGGATAGGGGAATGTCTGGTCGTTTTGAAAGGTTGTGTTGCATTTATTTATTAACATATCTGGAATATTCGAATTCTCATCTTAAGCAGTTTTTTGGCATTTCATTTCATTTTCCTTTCTGTTTCTAGTGGCATCTCGAGCCACTATTTGTTTTTTGGCCAAAATCCAAGACCCTACTTGCTTACTATGAGATTACTAAGGTCCAATAGTTTTCTAATTGAATGTATTAATATGCTAATCTTGCTAATCTTGTTACCAATATACTGAATTATATTTTTATGCTGTCTACAAGACTGCATGAAAATGAATAAATCAGTTGGCCCCTTCAATTATTAAAAGTATTTTTAATCTAAGCCTCAGTGATGGATACACTGGCAGAATAAAATGAATGGTAAAAATAGATACACGTGAAAATACACTTGTGTTTTGTTTGTGTTTTGTTTGTGTTTTGTATATAGCTAGTGATTCTTACAAGACATCTAATACAAGATTAATATATCTCATGAATCGATGGTAACTGCAGGACAAAAAGGTTCCTGGACTGATCCAAGGTCAATTAATGAATAAAGAAAGTACATCAGCTTATGCAAAAAATTCAACCAAGATGCTAAGTAAGAGAAAATGGTTAAAAAAAAGAAAATCACCTACATACTCAAGGTAAGAGGTGGAAGTATATCCTCTAAATCGGTATAACAGGGATCAGAAAGGGAGAGACTTTTACATAAAAGATGAAAATTACAGAACCACGAAGAAAACACACCTATTGAAAAACCCTAATCAAGATGGCATCCTCTAAAACCGCAAATGCCTTCACAAAGTATACGTTATGCTAAAAATCTATCTCGGACCATTCAGCTACTTCCAGACCCCTTTCCTTCTTCGCGCTTTTAGATCACTTGGGATGATAGTAACAGAATCTACACAAAGCCCACCCTTTGAATGTGTGCAGTCAATTTGTTTCATGGAGAACGTAACCTCACTAGCAGATTCTGAATCTGTAACAATAAACTCGCCTACCTTATACTCTATCCAGCACCCACGCTTATGATTTCTGTGCACAAAATCATCTTCAGTCTCATCTAAACAGCTTTCGGAAGATGCTTGCTGACCATCTGAAGTAGAGAATCTAAATTGAACTGGTTTTATATCCCATCCATGAGCGTGTTCAAAGTTGCATACTCTTCGCCCAAGCCTCTTGGAAGATCTTCCAAGGTGAAGCCTGAAGGAAAGGGTATAAACATCTGCCGGAAAAGGGAATTTGACTACCCCATCTACTTCAAACCACCAAATTTGCTGCAAATATGCCACAACATGGAACCTGAAAATAATTAAGCAACAAAGCACGTGCCACATTACCATCTATAGAAGCATTTAAATGAATAGCAAGCTTATTTCACGCTTCTTAACTAGTGAAAATTTCCATCAAGGGGTCACTACTTTCATATTTTCCTTCTTGATGATATGTTATAACCATGATTGAAATAAAACGTCTTTCAGAAGCTGGAAGAATTCCACTACTAATTTTTCCTAAGCATGACCCGATAATGAAATATAACAATCAAATTAACTATATCATAGACTTTATGTCTCCAAGGGTAGGGTTATGAGTCGGACCGAGACTCTTCAGTAGGAATCCAATTCCAGTATCTGCGATCGTCGATTCCCGTTATTGCCATGGCCTTTGCTGATATTGACATGCAAACCCTTCCAGTGGCTTTGTCCAGCCACATTTCCTGTATAACCTCTTTGAATCAATTTCACATACTACCATATGAACTGCACAATATCTCAAATGAAAAACCTATCCCTCTCAGTCCCAAACCAGTCAACGTTATTCAATCTTCCTCCAAAAACCTAATAACAACTTTAGAACAAAAGTCACACCTAAATTCCTTAATTACCTCTCACATAATTTGAGAAAACCGAGGTATAGATAGATAAAAAATATTATACGAATAACGAAACAACTCACCTTATTTCCATCATCGAATGGTACGGGGCGAGATAGCAACGCAAATGTATCCTTCTTTGATAGCTTCTGGTACCTCTCAGGAGGTAACAAATCAAGCAGATCCTGGTAGTTTGAAGGCAACTTCGCTTCCCATACTGAATCAGACGACGCGGCACCACGAAAGGCCCTATTTAGCCGTGCGAGGTTGCAAATCTCCGGCGGAGAGAGGTAGAGGAAAACACAAGCCACGCAGCTCTCCGGTATATCTCCGAGTCCCGGAGCTATCGTCGAGCCGCTGATTCCCTCCGTCAGATTCGAGAGGGAAGCTCCCATCGTCCAGAAGGTCCTTGACTTTCACAGCCTAGGGCTTCCAAATTCAGGTCATCGCATTGGCGCCACTGTCGCACGCAGTGACGAAAGCCATCAGATGAAGAGAAAATACGGACAGAGATTATCGAAAAGATGGAGATAACTGAACAGGTATGAAGATTACGCCGTGGTTTGACCGTTTGGTTGCTCAGAAAGTAAGCTATAGAAATTTCCAGGGACTGGTATCCTTTCTTCCGTGCCGCTCGTGTTTTCCAGGGGAGAATTGTTCTGATTCGACTAACTGAGGGCGCAGTTAGAAACGGCCGTGTTAGGCTATTAGCTTGTAACTTGGAAGTTTGGGGTCCTCACTCCTCATGTCATCGATCCGACGTGTAGCACTGAATGCGAGAATGTTGTTTGCATGCCTTTGTCCGACGCGTAGGAATGTATTTTTTTTTTTCGTTATAATTTAGGAAATGGTGGTGGATGAAACGAACTTGGTACTCACTCCCCACTGTGTGAAACGAACATGAGAAACATATTATTTTAAGACAAACCTTAGTCATTCAGAATCACATTATTCTTAACGAATAAGTCCATAAATATCCCACATAAATGGTAACATTTTATTTTTACTTTTTTTACAATTTTTTCCGTTCTAATTTGCAGTTTGACGCAAACGTCAGGTAGCCAAAAAGAGTTTCCACACATTTCAATAATTTAATGTCCTACAGACCTTCACACTGGATTTCAATCTCCAATACCGAAGGAAATCGGCTATATATAAATTTTAAACGTATCAAGTAGTAGTATTGTTTACCAACTTCCGCGAGTTGTTTCGAGAACTTAAAACCGTGTCATGCACTACCATGACTTATAAATATTGGAAATGGAGAGTGATTTGCTTTTAGAAAATCGAATTCTACATTCTACAACAAGTTGAGAGCACATCAAAGTTTTCCAAATCCCAGAGAAGGATTTATGTTGTAGACGTGCCTGATAATAGAACCTAGAGTTGCTCCCGACACTGGAGGGGGCGCAAAAAATACCTCAATGAGAGGGATCAGAGTAAAGTCCTCTCAATCTTCAAGCTCGATAATCTTGACCACAGATGTATCTCCGAGTTTCTGGCAAACTACAACTCGGTCATGTGGCTTAATAATCCCTGATGCCTTTCCATGATCAAGAGCCACCTTTAGAACCGACTCATTTGTCGCATTTGTAGATTCCGCCTGAAAAGTTGTATGGACAAAAATTTACATGTCACAATTCAAATTAATCAGAAATTGAAGGAAACGAAAAACACTGATAATACAGATATTACCACAGACAAAAACATAATGAAGTATAATAAGTTAGATCGATATGGCATTGTCGGGCACTTACAGGATGCCGTGGATCAGCCAGCATCGGAAAGAGGCCTCTGACTATAAGTGATTGTCTTGCCTGGAAATATAGAGAGAAACATATTCATGTGCACGGATAAGAGTTTCATACAAATAGTTTAATATTGAACATAGTGTGTGAGAAAAAGAATAGATGTGTAAGAGGAGAACAAATAAATGATGTTAGGCAAAAGAACAGATGATAGTGACATTAACATTTTGGTGCCAATGTATATGAAATTCTGGTACAGCTTTGGGAATAAAATAAAAAACCTCAATTTAAATGTTCAGAATGATGAATAAATTATATTACGTTAAAGAGATACTGGCTTTCTGAGATATGATATGGAAGATTATAGTGGGTTCCTGACAAGGAATTTAGATGACCATCCTGTGCATCAAATCCAAACATAAATGAATCATAAACATCAGAAATTTCAAACTTCAAAGGCTGAATAACTATCCCCTGTTTTGTTAAGGATTACCACTTATCTTTATCCTATAAAAACATTCTCTATGATTATGCAAGACATAAAAACATGAAGAAAAAAAATAAAAAAAATCCACTGCAATAGAAATGGAGGATTCATTCATCTTACAATGAAACTCTTCATCATGCTAATGAAACAGGCTTTGCAATCCATAGTGAGCAACAGTTAGCTAAATGGTATTAAGGTTACCTCAAAGGCTCCAGTGAAGCTCCACTTTAACTGGTTTGTCTTGAGCCGAGGAATGACTACTGATAGAACTGGCATTGTTGGCCTATACTTGGCAATCAATCTGCAAAGAATGCGCATAGCAGGCATGAGTGGAAAACTGCATGATTATGAAATTTCAATACTAAACATGTCACCAAAATTCATCTTAGACCCAAAAACTGGAATGAGAAGAGATGCTTCACAATTTACTATAACATTAAACAAATGCACATTTATTTCTACGTCCACATCAAAGTACCTTGCAGCCCTTCCTGATGAGGTGAAGCAGATAATGATAGAAGCCTTCACTTTAATGGCCGCTCTTACCTAGAGATCAAGTCAATAATCAATAACATCCCTAAATTGAACATTTGATAATTTTCAACTTTTAGGAAATTATGACTGCATATTCATGTACAAAAATAAATTAAAAAAAAACAAATGTATTGAAGAGCCCATACTGCTGAAGAAGTAATGGATTCCAAATGGCTCATTGGCTCTCCGACATATTTGACAGTCCTTTTGAAATACAGGTCTTGATTGAATACCTTCTCTGCCTGCATGAATTGCCATTGGAGAAGATTAAACACACTTAGACTCGTGCAAATCATGTCCATGTATCAAGTATCAAATATCATTTGATCAGAACCTATGCAACTATTGCCAGATGAAGATCATATAGGAAATCGAAACAAGTAGAGAATTGATGGTTGACAAAGGATGAATCACTAAGGGATAAAGACAGACAACCAATCCAACTAGATAATGAAAGAGTACAGAAAAGCAATCACAGCAACCCCCAACCAGGCAAGCAGAAAAATATAGGACCAGACTCAAGACCAACACAAACATAAATACACGTGCAGATGAGTAACTATTTACCTCGGAACAAATCCTACCAACAGTAGAAATAGTCTCTACAGGGTATAGTCCACGTAGAGTCTCAGCACCAAGAAGAATGGCATCGCTTCCTACATTGATGGGCAATGCTTTTAGATTAATAACTCAAAATTTTCTCTAAAAGAGGTAGCAGAGTTTTCTTATTTATTATTTGACTGATTTTCTTACCACCAATTTTCTGTAATAAGCTATTGAAAAACAAATGACGTTTTGTACTACATCTTAATTGAGTTTAAAGAATCATTCTTTTTCCTATGACAGTTTGCAACTTGCAACATGGAAGAGCAAAAAATTGGTAGAATTTGACATTCTTCAGTGCCCCTATCCCATCCCATTTTATAATTTTGAAGAAAGCCTATGAATCAAGCTCAAATTTAAGAAAAAATTCAGTTGCACACCATCAAGTACAGCATTGGCAACATCGGTTGCTTCTGCACGAGTAGGCCTCAAGTTGTCAGTCATGCTATCCACAACACGAGTAACCACTGCAGGCTTTCCAGCCATGTTACACTTGTAAAGAGCAGATTTCTGAAATAAAAACACCTGCAGATCAAGTAGAGTTTGATTAGCAACAGCCTTTATACATCCATGCAAGGGATAAAATAAGAAGAATTTCTTTAAAAGCAGCGACAACACATCTATTGATCATTTGTGTTGAGAGGATGGATACTGAAGATATATAAAATGAATCAGATATGTTTTCAGAAAACAGAGTACCTAACAGGGCATATGCCACATTCTGAATGATTAACACACAAACTCCTGAAGGTTGAACAGATTTGGAGCTTATGTTTCAAATGTTTGTACAAAAAAAATCTATACCTTAGAGGTATTCTATTGGCTAAAGAGAATCAACCAAGTTAACTAACCTTCTCTGGTGGAAGATCTATGCCCAAGTTCCCACGGGAAAGAATAATGCCATCTGCTTCTTCTAGGATCTCATCAAAATGGGTTAATCCCTAAAACAGAGGTGGAGAGGTGTAACATGGTTCAATCAGAGATGTCACAGGCAATGTATAAGAAGTTGAGTTCAAACATAGAAGCTAATGATATAGTCAGCTAACCTCTTCATTCTCAATCTTCGCAAAAATTTGAGTTTGACTTAGGTCGCCCGACTTAGAAAGGAACTCACGAGCCTGAATTATAAGGTTACGTTAGGATAAATAAGGGGAAAAAAAAAAGATGGATTGCACTTTCGAGTAAGATACTGTAAGAATAGTGAATCAGGATTCAGCCTACTTGTCGAACATCTTCTGCATGTCTGGTAAATGACAGTGAAAGGAAGTCAATTTTGTTTTGAACCCCCCAAGAACTTATAACCTAAAAATATCAATAAGACATCATGTAAAAGACACAAAAATAAGTTGTCAGGGTAGAGAACAATAAACACGGAGAACAGAAACTTCAAAATCATGCTTTGTGAATTTAGTTTGTACAAGTAGAATTACCTCCTTATCTTTTTCAGTGAGGGTGGGCAAGTCAATATGAATTTGAGACGCATGCAGAGTGAACAAGGATCCAGCCAACGTTGCAGTGTTCTTTATCACACAATCAACATCATCCCCTTTCACTTCTGAAACCTGCTCAACTCCAATAAAACTAGTAGTCAAGCATAGGTTAATCAATTCCCATTCATATGTATTCTCAATATATAAATTAGTTGTAACAAATTAAACAATCATATTGAACCAGTGAACTCCGATTCCCAATTTCATGACTCTGATAACTGAACTGTAGGCTGGGAAAACAGAAAAAAGGACATAATTTACTAAACAACATTGTCCTCAACTACCTAGGCTAAAAAATAATGAAGAAAATTAACAAACCAGAAATAGTAGTGCTAAACCATCTAAGTTGTGTTTCTTTTACCTCCAGCCAAACAGAATTAGTTTCACTTCCTGTGAAGAGGTACGGGCCAACAAAAATAGTGTCTCCCTTTGTCACAGCCTGCAAAGCCAAATTGATATTCCAGTAGATAACTAAGAAAAAGTGAGTCTCCAATGCAGCGGGTTTTACCTTCCATGCGAGAGGCAGTCAGTGGCACCAAAACATAGAGCCCACCAACCTCTCTTGCATGAGTGGTATACACCGGCGGCATAGAAGGTATTTCACATTATATGGGGCTAGACCAACTATACCAAAAAGAAATTTTATGACAAATGGGACAAACGTAGTTGTGGTAGAAGAATGATTCATAACCTTTGAAAGTCCATCAAAATTGATCGGCAACAGATCTGAAGAGGCATCTAGTTCTTGATTAGGTGTTAGGAGAACAAAACCATCTGCCTGAAGTGAGATAGGTTGCCCACTTCTATTAACAACCTGCAACTCTGGACCGACAGTGTCCAGCATAACCTAAAAGCGCAGAAAAATAAATCCACAAAGTAGGGTAAGAGAAAAAAGATTCTTCTATCACTGGGGAGCCTAATCTTGCAAGCAGCCAAAAAATTACAAAAGAGTGTAAAACATACAGCACAGAGCTTCTTAGTGCCCTTGACTGCCGCCCTCAGGTTCTCCAAGGTCTCCTGATGATATTCCTCATCACCCCATGAAAAGTCAAATCGAGCCACTGCCAAACAACACATCCAATACATCGTAAACCAACTCAAATATCTTCCTAACCAAAGTCCCTTTGGTTGAGCGTTTCAAAATCCAGTTTGGATGCATGAAAATTCTGTCAGGCTGCTCAAACGAATTCATATAAAGTTAAAATATAGTTTACGTCACACTCTTAAGTAAAATACAGCCAAATTCAGGTTCAAATCCCTGAACCAGACTCATACCAGACATTCCAGTCTTGAGACAATTGGAAATGACCTCTACTGATCGAGACTTTGGGCCAAGAGTCCCCACGATCTTCGTCATTGCAGGAAAGAAACTCTGCACGACAGCATTACCAAAGAAATTTCTCAACAAAAAAAAATCCCGTCGACAATGGAACTAAATCCACAACCAGAAACTAAACCGTCATGGATCCACCTTCTACGAAACACAGAGAAAACGAAAAAGCTTCCAAAACGAGAAGGATAATACGTACCGTCTTTGATGGCTCTAGGATGGAAGCCATCCTAATAGGCTCCTCGAGAAGAAGATGATTCGAATGCATCTTTCACTAATTTTCCCACCGCGAAGAATCAAAGAAAGCAGAACAGGAAGGAGTAGGCTGATTATCTTTCTTGTTATCGAAGAACAACCGATTGCTTTTGATCGAAGTAACGGTGAATACAGAATGCCGCTTAAACCCTGATCGTCGAATATGCTTTGGAATTTTCTTATTGCGTTCTTCTCATCCCACTCTCCTTGAAATAAATAAATAAATATGTATATATATACATAAATGAATAAATGGAGTTGAAAAAGCGATTCATAGAGCCCTACTCGTCTTTTGTTCTAGCTACGAAGGTACGAAAACGTACCATGGCCCCGCCAAAATTACAGGCCCATATGACCTTTTTTCTTCCCGGGACCATGAATATGACTCTCTGAAGTGGACTTGACGTATTTTCATAAATAAAAAGAATTTATGTGGGCTGCCGTTTGGTTGTCTGAAAAGTTATTTTGACCCCATTTTATCTATTGTTTCTTCTTTGGGCCCCTTTTGTTACATATGAAAGTGACTTATCTTCTGAGTCAGCTGCCAGCTGGGTCATATATTATTGGCCCGTGTTTGAAAGAGGCCCAGGATGCTTGGAATTTGAAAAACTGGGCTGAAAGCCTGAGGAACCCCACCCAAATCTAATGATGAATAGAGGAATCGAAGTCCAAACGAAAACTAACGGAAAACTAACCGCGTAAAGGTCCCCCGCCAATCAACGCTGGCGCGCGAATTAAATGGCGCCTACCGGTCCTACTAACCAAGCTGGGTCCCACAAATATATATTCCATTTCTTAACGGAACCGTCACAAAGCCGTCACGGTCCATCCTTCTCTGAGTCATGGGATGCTTCTTCCGTCAAAACCCCTTGCCTCAGCATTCTCAACGTCCCGCCCTCCCCTAACGCCGTCGATCTACGACCCCTAACCCTAACCCTAACGTCTTCTAATGGCTTCCTGTGACGACGATTTCTCTCTCCTCAGCGACGACCACCACCATCAATCTCACCCTAATCACCACCACATACCTTCAACTCACCAACTCCACCCACCGTATACGCCTCATCGCTTCGCTTCCAGACCGAATTCGGTCCACACGCCCCCACCGCCACCACCACCACCACCACCACCGATCCTAGCCCCGTCCGGAAGTCCTAAGAAGATCTGCGCCGGTGGAGAAGAAGGGGAAGAGGACGACGGAGAAGACTATGGCGATGCTGCCTTCTGCTCAAACCCATATGACAATGGAACAGATCAGAGTGGGGTCGGGGCCGATGTCGACGTACGGAGCGAGAAGAGAAAGGATCATTCAAATCAGCTCGTCGAGGAAGGGGATCCGTACAGTTATAAGAAACAGAAACCTTCGGGAAGTGGTGGTGAGTACAGGAAGGATCGGGAAGAGTGGAGCGATGCGGCGATCGCGTGCCTTCTCGATGCTTACACTGATAAGTTTACACAGCTGAACAGAGGGAACCTGAGAGGGAGAGATTGGGAAGAGGTGGCAGCTACAGTGAGCGAGCGATGTGAGAAGCAGGGTAAGAGCGTGGAGCAGTGTAAGAACAAGGTGGACAACTTGAAGAAGAGGTATAAGCTGGAACGGCATAGGATGATAAATGGTGGCGTTTCGGCCAGCCACTGGCCTTGGTTCAAGCAGATGGAGCAGATTGTTGGAAATTCTTTGACGATGAAGGTCTCTTCTGATGAGCATCGCAGTGTTTGTTCTTCAGGGAACACACCAAGACCATCTAAAAGGTTTATCTATCTAGCTCATGTTTCTTCATATTGTCTTGAGTTTGGCCTTCTATCTCTCGAATCCTTAGTTATTATTACCTTTGATCCAGTAGAGATGAAATCTCCATCCATTTGGCCTGTTCGTTATGATTGTTCTTCATGTTATGACAATCATTATCCCTAAATTCTTATTGCAGATATGTGGTACCAACGCCAAATACTGCCGGTGAGATGAATAACCTGAAACCCAAATCGACATCTAACCCAAGATGGCAAAGAGTAGTCTTCAAAATCAGTGGTGCCGCACTTGCTGGGACTGTTCCTAACAACATTGACTCAAAGGTTGATAACTCCTGACCTCATGGGTCAGTAGTACAATTACGTTATGTTATTTGGTGACTAACTTAATATCCTTGATTGTCAGGTGGCAATGCTGATTGCTAGAGAAGTTGCAACGGCTTGTCGGCTTGGTGTGGAGGTATTAGTTGGGGCTGAGCACTCCTACTGGTCCCTTGCAACCTTTGATTTCTGCTTCCTACGAGTCTCTAATATGCAACATTTTCTTACATGATAATCCAGGTAGCAATTGTTGTTGGAGGCCGGAACTTCTTTTGCGGAGATACATGGGTGACTTCAACAGGTTTAGATAGATGTACTGCTTACCAAATTGGGTAATTCTTTTGTCTGGGAAGGATCTGTTACTCTTTCTCAATTGAAACATTTTGATTATAATGTGATTTTCGATAATATGATCAGTCTTCAGACTAACAGTTACTTTATTTTGTAACAGTATGATGGCTACTGTGATGAACTCTATGCTACTCCAGTCAGTATTAGAGAAGATGGGAGTTCAGACTCGAGTCCAATCTGCATATGCACTGCAGGACATTGCTGAACCGTACAGTAGGCAACGTGCTATACGTCATCTTGAGAAAGGCAGAGTTGTTATATTTGGTGGAGTAGGTGTTGGCACTGGAAATCCTCTCTTTTCCACCGATACTGCCGCAGCACTTCGAGCTTCAGAGAGTATGGTCTAACCCTTGATTGCTAATAATAATTATTTAACTGAAAAAGTAAACCTGTGAATTATAATTCTGCAATCAAAACTCTATACCCTGTTTCTATTGTGATGCATATGCTTATCATGGATTCTTTTGTAATTTAACTAAACATGGCTTTTCTCTTCAGTACATGCTGAGGCAGTTCTGAAAGGTGCCAATGTTGATGGTGTGTATGATTGCAATTCCCAAGACAACAATTTTACATTCAAGCACATCTCCTTCAGGGAGTTAGTCTCCAGAGGTGCCACTGCCATGGACATGACAGCATTGACTTTCTGTGAGGAAAATAATCTTCCGGGTTAGTATTATCAGTACATTAAAATTACTATTTATAATCTTTTTGGCAAGTCATAAAATTTCTATAGAACAGATTCCAATTCATTCTTATTTTTATGTACAGTTGTTGTTTTTAATCTTCTTGAGCCTGGAAACATCTCAAAAGCGCTATGTGGAGATCAAATCGGTACATTAATTGATCAAACTGGAAGACCTAACTAGTATTCACGAAACTTCTAATTTCATATATATTAGCTGTAGTAACATAAGAATGCTGTGTCAAATTAGTGGTCAAAGCTTCTGTGAATGGATGCATACTGTCAGCTGCTAGGTTTCTTACCGAGATTAAGGGTTCACTTCATTACATGCGAAGTGTCCTCCTATACATAGAAAGCCTAGAGAGTTAAGGTATATGTAACAGGACGTATGCCGAAGACAGGTTTATTTATAATCTGCTTTCTTGGTTTTCATTCCAGCTTCTCCCATGTATGTAAATATATAGATTGGTGATGGATCATATGTTGAGAATGATGGATCATATAGATTGGAGACATTGTTTACTATCGACTGTCTTAAAGTCATACGTCAAATGCGGAGTTCAACTTGTTGACTGACATTTCTTTAGCGATTCAAGGTGGTTATAGAACCCGAAAAGGATATATAATTGGATGAGGTAACAATGATCTTCTATGTAGATGTTACATAGCAAGTACAAGAGATAAACCCTGATTTCTTGGGGGTAAAGATCAGCAATCATCCCAATCAGAAACATAAATAACACCCCTTAGACACTACCCAAATGGAAACTTTCACAGAATCTAACAGGTGGAGGCGATTTGCAGGCATAGAAACCGCCCCCATGGAACTTGGAAACTAAAGCCACTTTGAAAAACACCATGAAAAAGGATGACTGAAAGGATAACAGGATGATCATTCAAACCGGACCATCTTCGGTGGTGACAAGAGAAGGTGACACTGAGTTACGCGACTCATCATAGTCATCTCCAAGAGGTGACTGTTCAACTCCAATATCCTGAATCATCTTAGCAACTTCAACCATAGTAGGTCTCTTATCAGGCTGTGGCAGAACACAAGCTAACCCGACATGAAGCATAGCCACGAGCTCCTCCTCAATGTTCTTGTACCTTAAAAGCTCTTGATCGAACACCTCAGCAGTCCACTCTTCCCTGACCACTGACCGGACCCACTTTGGAAGGTCCACGACCAATTCCTCCTCAATCATTGGCGGACGAGATGGTGAAGGATACTGCGAAGGAACCCTGCCTGTCAGTACTTCCAATAACAAGACACCAAAACTGTAAACATCTGCCTTCTGAGAAAGCCTCTTGACTTCTGCTTGTTCTGGAGCTTTGTATCCTCCCAATCTGGCGATCGCATGGACCGGGTTGAGAAGTAGAGACAACCCGAAATCCGAAATGCAGGCGACGCCGTTTTTGTCCAGAAGCACGTTTGAAGATTTTATGTTTCCATGAGGGATTTTGGACGTGCTATGTTCTTCATGGATTCGAGCAAGCCCACGAGCTGCTCCTAGAACCAGGCTGATCCTTGTAGTCCAGTCCAATGGAATCCTTCCCGGCCCACGATTACCTATATATTAATTTGAAAAAAGAAATTAAAATATTTAAAAACAAGAATATTGCTTTAAACTGCTGAAACAAACTAACGGTTTTCTAACAATATACTGACCATGAAGAAGAGAATGCAAGCTGCCATTAGGAAGATAATCGTACACAAGAAGCTTTTCCTCTTTTGCGTAATAATAAGCTCTTAATCTCACAACATTTGCATGTTTCATCTTTCCAATCACATCCATATATCCTTCAAACTCCTTCCTCGAACATGGATTCGCATCTTTCAACCGTTTCACCGCCACCGTGCAACCGTCGTCAAGAACCGCCCTATACACCGTCCCTAAGCTTCCCTTCCCCAGCATCTCCGCCGAGGCTCGCAGCAGATCCTCCAGCTCAAATTGCTTCTTCCAATCCATGAAAACCAGCTTGCCTTTCTCCGTCCCGTCATTTTCTCCGCCTCCATTTGCATAAAACTTCTTTTCTCCGCCGCCATAGCTACTCACACTCGATCTTCTCTTCCCTCTCTCGCTTTCTGCTCCCATTGAAGAGCTCGAGCTACGATCTCGCGCACAGTAGTACGCTATCATGAAAGAAACGATCACTAGCAGCGCTACACAATTTGCGACTACGATAGCTACTATAGCTCCTCTACTTAGCGTTTTACGAGATTGTTTGTTGCTTAATTGTCCGATGATGGGGGATTTTGGCAACGAGCTAGGGTTTGATGGAACGACACTCTGAGGAGAAGAAGAAGAAGACGATGATGATCCAGTCGGAGATGGAATACTCCCTGTATATGAACAATTCGGTAATGGATTCGATCCACATAGTCCTTCATTCCCTGTAAAGCTTTTTTCCCCAAATTTTTTTAATAAACCTTCTGGTAACTTTCCGTACAGCTCGTTGTTGGTTAAATTCAGCTCCCTGAGATTAACAAGCGAAACAGAGAGATCTGGAATTAATCCGGAAATCACATTGTTCTGCAACCGAAGAGTGAGTAACCGAGTTAACCGGGACAACTCGTTAGGGATTTCGCCGTGGATGTTGTTGTTGGAGAGGTCAAGCCGGAGGAGGCGCCTGAGTGAGGATATTCTGGACGGAATTTCGCCTGAGAACTCGTTTCCGGCGAGGTAAAACAGTTTGAGGTTTGTACAGTTTGTGAGGGGAGAGATGGAGCCGTTTAAGCGGTTGTCACGGAGGTCGAGTCTGCGCAGCTGATCAAGAGAAGAGAGAGAGGAAATCGGTCCCCTGAGATAGGAGGAAGGGAGTGAGAGAGCGATGACGCGGCTATCAGAAGAGCAGCCAACTCCATACCATGAGTGAGAGCAGGCATCGGAGCCGGTCCAGTTGGACAGGAGGTTTCCATGTAAATCGGAGTGGAGGCGGAAGTGAGTGAGAGCCGCGGTGTCGTTTGGAGGAGATGAGAGAGAAGAAGAAGACGGAAAGAGAGCAGAGATGAAAGAGAGAAGAAAGAAGGGAATGTAAGTGAGAGAAGAAGGGAATGGATGATTCTTCTTCTTGTTCTTCATCATCAGACCAGCTTCTGCGCGGGAAGGTTTTGGGTATCGAGAGTGTTACGTAAGACTGTTTTTCCAGTGCTGTCTTCAAAAATTATAGACATGCAATTTCAAGTTTTCGATTCAAATTAGATGGCTTTCCTCTCTCTCTCTCTCTCTCTCTCTTAACTTTTAGTGAGAGAAGATTTGGAGAATAGAAAAAAGCAACTTATTATTAAACTGACGATCGTAAACATTTTTAATTAATATATAATAATAATAATTTTAGAACTTCCAATCAGAACCACTTTATTTAATACCGAGAATTCTTGCCCTGATTTGATAAATCGTGTTAATAACAGGCAGAGAAACAGTATTAATTATAAAAGGGTATGATTATAAAGAGAGCCTGTGTGTAATTAGGTACATACAATTTTGGATAATGGAGAGAGGTATATGATTAAAGTTGTTGCAAAAGGGAAGGAGGAATTAGAGTGAGTGGTTTGTTCGAATGATTGCTGTTCTCCACTCTAGCTAGTAAAACCACTTTTCTCTTTTTCTCTTTCACTTTTTTTTTTTTTTTTAATATTAATGTTTCTGGTCACTCTGACTTTCTTTCTTTCTTTTCGATGTTTTTCATTATCAATTAGACATTCAAAAAATATGCCCTGCACTGCATTTTTCACAGCCTGCTGCTCTCTGTGCTCGTTAGCCTTGAGGCTAAATTGATTACTATAAGTTTTTCCAAACTTTTTTTTTTTTTTTTTTTTTTCTATTTTTGGCTCACACGTTTTAACACTGAATTTAAACACCCAATTAGATCATAATCTTTTTAATTTGTGGGCAAATACAATTTACTCATCTCTTACATCAATAGACTTATTGGTTAGTTAGGTAGTCTAATGATTAGTGTTTATGAGCTGCCCGTTTATTACAAGTCAAAGAAAGGTGAAGCTGTCATTTTTACTTGATGTCTTGACAAACCATTTAACTATTTGCAGTAGGCTGCTGCTTAGCCAATGCATTACATTGTGCTGGCCGGCAAAACCAATGTCAATGTCAAAGATGGAGATTGGAAGGAAAAGTAAAAGAAAGTAAAACCTCCATTGGGAATGAGCTGTGTGGACCTCTTATCAAGTTTCATAGGACCTTTTAACCTACAAGTAAACTTGGTTATTTATCTCCTTATGAGGCTCTCAAATTGAGACAGTTAATCAGCTTTCCTTTTTTCTTTTCCATTGTTTTCTCGTGAATAAAGAGAAGGCAAAAGTAAAAGCTTCCAACTTTGCGTGAGGGAAAAGTAATTAGGATTAGAAGTTGATACAATTCCTCTCTTACCTGAAAAAGATCTATATCGCCGGTCTCATACATAAATAAATGTATGTGGAATTCCATATAAAACATCCAAGTGTCTTAGACTACCTAGTTATTTGTTATGGACAAAAACTATGTGAAAAGCATGGCATCTCTTAATTATGTCTCTTTTTCTTTTTTCTTTTTTTCTTTATCCTGCGAATGAGAAGCTGTGTCCCACATGGCATGTGGGGACAGGAAAATGGGTAACACTGAATTCTCTGGCCTGCTTTCGATTTTGACGAGGGGTAGAGGCCAGAGGGTGTCGTAAAAAGTGAAAGGAAATGAAATGGCTTCAGCTTTCTTCATGATATATCTGCTTTTTTTTTTTCCATTGAACAACCACCGAGCAGACTACGGTGAGGAAAAAAGAGAGATTTGTGGCGCGATTGGCGTTCTTTATTATTATTATTTTTAAAAAAATATTTATTTAATTTTCCTGGGCCCAAGCGTTATTAAGTTTCGGATTAAAAAAAAAATAAAAAAATTTGACAGAAGGTTCAAAACGGAACAAACCAGACATGGCACATGATTGTCTAGTTTGTTTATGTCATTAACTTGGGCCTATATATTATTACTCTTACGGCCTTACAACACTACACATTTAGCCCATAAAGCGGCAGTATAAACTATAAAGTATAAACATGGGTCAATGAAATAAGAGATCGAACTACATGTCGTATAACCCCTGGCGCCAAACAGATTAATTACATGGTTTTTGCAACTACATATAGTTTTATTTATTTATTTTCCTTATTATTTTTTGGCCAAAGCAACTGCATATAGTTAAGCTGTTTGGTTTTAAACTTCGACAGTAGCGATTGACAGAAGGTCCAAAACAGAAGAAAAACAAGTAATGAAGCACAATAGCCTTAGGTAGTCAGGCTGTTTATGTCATTTGCATGTAATGAAACTACACATGTCGCTTTTCCCTATCAAATCGCTCCTCCTATGTCTATGTACCATTGACATGGTGTAGGAGAAGAATCTAACTTATCTTCAAATACAACCTGACACTAGACATTCCAAATTCCATCTTTTGTTTACTTGTTTATTTATTTATTTATATATTTATATATTTATATATAAATAAATATACATTATCTTATCTATTAATCTCTTATTTTTTGTAGCGTATCATTTTCGATCTAGTAAGTTTGGTAGGGAGGCCCGGCCGTGTCCTAACAACCTAAATGAATATTGTATTATATATATACTTTTATGATAATAAATATACGAGAAGTTAGGTAGCTGTAGCTATCTAATTAATAAGACAATGTCACTTCCTAATTAATTAGTATATAGTTTTTATTGGTCTTAGAAAAAAAAGTTAAATATAAGAGATACCATTCCAACAATTATAGACATGTTGTTTAACGTACAGTTTGTCCTCTTCTCCACGTTACTCTTGCAAAAGACTAACTTTCACGTATAATATTTAACATATGTATAATATTATATATATATATATATATATATATATATATACACTCCTACTGCTGCTACTATTCGACTCTTCTTATTGGTACTAGTTATTTGAGCTCAGAAAATCATGGAGTTCTACCTTTCAAATTCCCTTGTTTGGCTGATAAGCCTGTTGTCATTAATCCTGTTTCTTATCATCACCCGGAAAAGTTGTGCTCCCACCCGGGTTCCGCCTGGCCCACCAGGATGGCCCATTTTGGGCAACTTACTGGATCTTGGAACAATGCCCCACAGAACCTTAGCTGGGCTAGCCAAAACCTACGGCCCAGTAATCTGGCTCAAACTTGGCGCCGTCAACACCGTCGTGGTTCTCTCCGCCACCGCCGCCGGCGAGCTGTTCAGAAACCACGACCTCGCGTTCGTCGAGCGGTCCATTAACGAGACTAGCCGAGTCCATGATTACCACAAGGGCTCGTTAGCTCTGGCGCCTTACGGCCCATATTGGCGGGTTTTGAGAAGACTGCTCGCGGTCGACATGTTGGTAGTTAAGAGAATCACCGAGACGGTGTCGGTTCGTCGAAAATGCGTGGACGACATGTTGGTTTGGATCGAAGAAGAAGGAGAGAAAGGTGGTGGTGGGATCCAGGTGAGTCGGTTTGTTTTTCTGATGACGTTTAATTTGCTCGGAAATCTCATGTTGTCGAGGGACATAGTGGATCCGAAATCCAACGTCGGGTCGGAGTTTTTCGGGTCGATGAGGGGGTTAATGGAGTGGTCAGGTTATGCCAATCTAGCGGATTATTTTCCTTGGCTTAAACGGTTTGACCCGCAAGGATTGGGTAAGAAGATGGACAGAGATCTCGGAAAAGCGTTAGAAATCGCGTCTACGTTTCTGAAGGAGCGTTTGGAAGAACGGCAGTTTAAGCAAGAGATCATCAGACAGAAGGATTTCTTGGATATATTGCTTGATTTCGAAGGCAACGGTAAGGACGAGCCCGATCGGTTTTCCGGAAAGGAGCTTAGTATTTTCATACTGGTAAGTGGGGCCTACAAATCCAAGCTCACGCATGAGAACGTACATCTGAATACACTAGATTAGTTTTTGTTTGGCTAGACTTTGACTTTTTTTTTTTTTTTTTTTTCCCCGACTGAATCAATGTGGTGCAGGAAATATTCATGGCAGGTACAGAGACCACGAGCAGTAGTATGGAATGGGCGTTGACCGAGCTTTTACTAAACCCAGAGTCAATGAACAAGTTAAAGTCAGAACTCCATAACATAATCGGACGGGACAGAAAGCTAGAAGAGAGCGACATAGACAATCTTCCATACTTGCAGGCTGTCGTAAAAGAAACGCTGAGGTTACATCCTCCAATCCCGTTTCTAGTGCCACGTAAGGCAGTAAAAGACACGTGTTTCATGGGCTATGACATCCCTAAACATACCCAACTTTTGGTGAATGCATGGGCCATTGGAAGGGACCCAGATGTTTGGGATGATCCCATGTCGTTTAAGCCTGAAAGATTCATTGGTTCGAAGGTCGATTATAAAGGGCAGAGTTATGAGTATATTCCGTTTGGAGCTGGTCGGAGAATCTGTGCAGGGATTCCGTTGGCTCATAGGGTGCTTCATTTGGTGCTGGGATCTTTGGTTCATGAATTTGATTGGAAACTTGAGGAAATAGGTGCTTCAGAGAATATGGATATGAACGACACTTTGGGGATCACTATGAGGAAGTCTATGCCATTGGTAGCAGTACCGAAGAAATGTAGATGAAAGAAAAAATGAGGGGGTGTTTTATGCTTGTTATTTATGTTTTCTGATTTATTTTTATCTTTATTGGAATAAGTATTTGGCACAATAGAATTCCATACACTTTACGATTATAATCTTACTGCTTCAGCTTGGGTTATAATATTTGAATTTATTTTATATAGTCAGTCATTAATTAGATAAAAGATTGAAAGTAAATATTAATTCGATAACATGAGAACATACATCTCCATATATTAACAAACTGCAGACAGAAGTGAATCTCAGATTCCCAACCTCAAAAACAATATGCATCTGATTCCGAGAAGAATCGTATCAAGACCTGAGTTGTGTGCGGTTAGCCAGCCGGAAAAAGGGTCACCTGGATCACTTGTCTGAAGAAATTTAAACGTAGAAAGAAATGTCGTTTTCATTGCACGAGTTATTATGGTAAGCTCTCTTCTGCAAATCTCTCCTGTAAGGCTCTCCGCTGCTTTTACAAATATAATTCAAACCCACAAGAAGGTCCGTAATGGCAGCTTCTGTTTTCTCTTGATCCACATAATGAAGGGTCTGTACGAGCAGCACGTGGGTCCAACTAACCACATGATGCTTCTCTACCGTCCGTTCAGAATGCCATTTTATCATATTATGAGCAAGAGGAGACAACCATTCCAGAATCCGAATGATCACAAGCCTCCATTCTGATGCAACAGCAGCATCATAAGCCGATGAGGGCATGGTTTTGGAATGAGATGTAAGCCGCGCCTTTAGAGCAGTTCTTATTGTGGTGGGTAACATACTGTACAAGTCCTCTCTAGCATCAAGGTCAATCAAGTGAGGGGTTGAAGCTAGCTTTTCGATCAATATAATCACATTCGCATAGTGAAGAGCTAATGCAGCATGACCTAGAGTTGAAGTGGGTGCATTAGATAATCTACACTTGGACTTGAAGAAGAACGATATAGATTTACCTCCGTTTCTGCAACTGAGAGAAGATACCTTTGTTTCGTCTTTTACTGGTTGGCAGCAATTCAGTACATGAGAGTCTTCTCTGGCGTCCATGCAACCCTTAAACGGTCCAATCTGAGTCAGTTGATTGGCTTTCAGAGGGAGTTGTTTTTTGTTTCCGGTTGACTTCCTGAAAGGTCCGGAGTAGAATCCAGATACGTTATTCTCCGTTGGATGGACAGACGATCTAAGGGATGAAAATGAATGGGAGCGGGGAAGAGCAATGATTGGCCGTAGATTAGTGTTATTTTGTTCCAACGAAGAGAGTAGGTCAAGTCCAAAAACCAGCTTGATCCTTTCAACTATCGTGAAAATAGACCTCATAAGAAGGCGGACAATGTAATCATAGGTTCTATTCCATGGACACATAGCTCTCAGATTTCCAACTTCTTGTCTCTGCCATAATACCTTCTGCTGAAATTCCAGAACTCTAACCCGATCCAAATCCGGGTTTACCTGCATTCTTCTTAGAGTTTGTTCTAGCTCGGCTAGGACTTCAAGTTCCTGGATCAACTGTGTTGTAGCTCCAACAAATCTCTCCATTTTCTTCACCTTCTTCGCCATTTTCTTCCATCTATATTCCCATCCAAACCATTCAAAATCATTCCTACAAGGGTCTTTTACAAATTGTTCGAAATGGTGAAAGACAGGGTCACTGCATTTCTTTGCCAATCTAGCTGTGGAACAAGCTAAGTACCCCAAATTTTCGCTCATCTCCTTGAGTACAAGTTCCATAAGGTAGGAATCATTGGTCGAAATGAGCTTTTTGATTCCATCTAAGCAAGAGATCTCCTCTTTTACCTTCCTAAACTCCTTATCAGACAAAGAATACCATAATTTAACTAGCCTTGACATCAAGGCTGTGATTTCGAAAGTTAGAATTCCTACCACGGCCTTATCAGGTTCGGTTGCAGCCTTCTGCGATTTTCTTCGAAAGGTTTTTAACCATGAATCCCTCACCATCGAACTTCTTGCTGACATTGAATTCCAATTCTTTACAGTCCGTCTGAATTAGCTCAAAAGATTTCTTCAGTTCCTGAACAAAATAAAGAATTCAACGGATATTAATTAGATAATGAAACCTTCAAAAACTGCAGATCAAGCATTGATTTCTATTAAGTGGCTTAATAAATCAGCTTGCCCGGAAGTGAAATATAGACCTAGGACGCCGTTTGGTTGGCAAGAAAGCAGATGAAAAGACAATTAGGCAAACAAGCGAAGGGAAAGGGAAAAGGAAAGAAATTTCAAAAATCAAACTGAAGCAGCTGTAAAGCTTATAAAAAAAAGTAGTCAAACTGGAAGTGGAGGCGGATGCAATTAACCATACCTACCTCCAGACATTACAGTAAATTATTTCAAAAGCATTTCAATTTTCCTTCACTTTCTCGAAAACCAAACGCGCGCGGGATTTCCCTTAAATCTCTCCTGAATCTAGCCAACTCGATCACAGACTCCACCAGATTCAAGCAAATAAAAGAAAAAGAAAAAAAAAGTACATAACATAAGGTGAGAGAAAGAGAAAATACCGTCGAATAAGGAAGCTCTCAGCATGAAGCTAAAGAAGAGGAAGAAGTAGAGGAAGAAGAGAAAGCAGCGCAGCAAAGAAATAGTTACAGCGGACAGCGAATAGAAACAAGAATCCGGTCAAAACAAGGTTAGGGAGAATCGGATTGAATGATCTCGAAGATTATGCTTGTGAATATTACTTACTGCTGAATAATTATTACCGAATTCAAAATTTAAAAAATAAAAGTGATGTTGCCAATGTGGAAGAGAAAGAAACAATATTAGAGCTGGAATTTGAATCTTAAGAGAAGAGAAGCAGCTGCTTACAAACTGTCTGTCTTTGTCCAAAGGGCCAATGGACGTGGAGACTAGAGAGGAGTTTTGCATTGTTGATACATGGGACTGGTTCCTTCTTTGCTGTTCCTTACAAGATGGAATTTTTTAATCATTGGGTCAAGGGTATATATGCCTTTCTTGAGTAAGTGAATTTTGAAGGCGGAGAAAGCAATATTTTTTTAATCACATGTTTTAATCTTTGCCGATGATGAGTATGGTCCAACTTATGATGTGGGAAAGAGTTTGAAAATGAGAATCATTAGATTAAGGACAAATGTTTGAAACAAACCTTTTGACTTCAGTAAGAAACATAAAACCAAACATATCACATCATAACAGCCATAGGGTGCAGTGACAGAAAAGAGATCATCTTGACTTCAGTAAGAAAGAGGTAATACTGCTAGTCTACTTCTAGTAATGCTTGAGAATCTTGGAATAGAAATCCCAATCAGAGTGGGAAGTGCGGGCTCTCCAAATGGATGCTCTTCCACAAATGTCGGAACATCTTTGGCTTCAGCAACGTGATCCAAATATTTCCTCAGCTCAACCTATATATATATATACACACGCAGAAACACATGTATGTATATATTTATATATACACAGTACATGTTAGGATCATTATATGCATGCACGGTCTAAATAATTATGTTTTTCTAACCCACCTAGAGCATCATCATCAACACAGCCAGCCTTGTAGTCAGAAAGAAAAATAGCAGAAGATTGAAACTAGACAAAGATAGCAGAAATATAATTAGATAAACAACTAGCAAATTTAATTAAGAAAGATTGAAACTACTTCACACAACATTACCGGATTAACCAGAGACTTCTCCGGGTTAGTACCTAACAACGGAGTATTAGAACTAGAGGAAGTCTTTTTAGTGTTCCACAGTTTCTTCAGCTCCTTCTGAAAAATAGGCTTGTCTTTCTTTACCATGTCCTTGAACCCGGTATCAGTACAATGGTCTTGGTTCTGAAAAAAAAAAAAGGGTAACTGCAACTAAAAATGAAGATTCATGGCTTCATGCAACTACAAAATGACAGCACTCACCCAAGTAAATAACAGCTTGTTCTTCAATCCAATTATTATAAAATCCAAGGATTTTTCCAAGTACTATCTGATTTATTGTCAATTAAATAACACCAGATATGAAAGAAAACATGAATTGTGTTAAATCGTGTTGAGTTATGAATAAAATAGAGGAAGATAAAGAAAATTTACACTTTTGCACAAGATCAAACTCCGACCTGAAATCTCTCCAAGCAAAACATCATAAAATCTTCACAGTGTGGCCTCTTATAGACTGACAAATTAACAAATGAGATTTAAGAAAAAAAAAAAAAAGGTAAGATAAGTAACAATACCAAACTTATAACTTTAAAATCCAATAAATTGATATGAAATTACTGTAAAAAACTGTTTTTATCGTAATAATGGCCAATATGGCGATCAGGAGATCGCGATTCGGGGATATTTGATATGTCTTCACGGTAAACCCTAGCACATAGGAACCCACCTAGAGGGAGAACAAGAAGTTTATTTCTCGATCCAAGGCATAGCTTCTCCAATGGAAGTTCGCTTGCATCTTTGGATGCTTTTGCATGGCGGCTTTTTGAAGAAAGACTAGAGTGACAAATATTGCTGCCATGACCTCGTCGGAGCTCATGTCGCTGCCGTCAGAATCAATGATGTAACAGGAGTCTGAGTCGTCGGAGTCATGAGACATTACTGCTTTATTTTTCTCGTCCGCCATTTTATTTCCTCCTCTATTTTGGGTTTCGTAGACTATTCTTCAAGGTTAGTGGAACTGTAGGCAGCTTTTCAAATTCCTCTAAATAATAAGTACTATTTTCGATATTAGACTGATGGTTTTCGAAAGTATACTCAGGCATGTATACACATGTATAAGACCTATTTGTCTTTCAGTTCTTGAAACAAACATGCGTATAATCGTATACATGTCTTGTAGTCTCGTTTTTTTACTGCGGACGTGTATATGACAGTTGACATGGCAGTTATATCTCACCACGTGGCATAAACTTCTAGAGTAAAATATTCGGCAGTTCACGATCCTGCCATGCACACCCACATCTTTCCAGCACCTTCTACGTAAGGCTACTTCACTGTCGGAAATTCCACAAAGCTTTTCGATTTCCCTCCTATATAAAACTCCATTTAAGCCCCTTAATTAAACCACAAACACATCACAAAGAGATTAAACTGATCAGTTTGATCAGACTGTGCGAGAAAATGAAACCAATCGACGACAAGGAGGAGACAGTGATGATAAGAGCGGTGAGCCGCGACGAAGAGGGAAGAAAACGGGTGGAGAAAGCAGAGCTACCGACTCACAACCTAGACACCATAAAGTACGTGGAGAAGAAACGAATCGACAAGGGCTTCCAGCGTCTAGATCGCCACCCGGTCGACGGGACCGGAATCGGACAGCCACCGACAAAGTCCGGCCACGGCGGGAAGTACACCCGGGAGGGACCGGATGATTTGATCGAGAACGAGATGCAGCCTGCGCCGGTGGCGATTGATGAAAGAGATCCGAATTATGTTGATGAAGAGAAGGAGCAGAGGATTCTGAAAGGGGAGGAAGAAGAGGTGGCCGGTCTGGTGGTCGGAGCGGTGGAAGTGCCTAAGGCGGTGGAGGATCGAGAAGGCGTTGCTAGAGTTGAGATCGATCCAAATATCAAAATTTGAATAATTTGTACCGTCTTCTGATGTTTTTGCTTCTGTAACTATATTAACTGTTTTAACAATTCTGTAAAAGGGATTTCGTCATGTAGTTCTCCTTCATCTGTTAAATTAGAGACAATATTTAAAATATCTCCATGATGTTGTCACGGTGGGGATTGTGCCACGTAATCACTAATTTTTCTTAGGAAAACACTATATAAACTTAAATCCGGGTGTAAAAGGCGTACATATGTTAAAATCTTCGCCGCTTAAAAAACTGTTTGTAAGTCGGTAATGGCGGGGCGCGTTCGTCTTCATCCCCAACTCCGCGTGACGGCTCATAAGAAACCCGCTAACGCCTCCCCTGCTCTTGCCTTCTGTTCGGACTCCGCCGCTCATCAGCACAGTCTAGACGATCAGGCTCAGAGCTCGCAAGTTTCGGTAGAAAGCAAGAATCCGGCAGACCTCTTTGAACAGAATCGCCATGAACAAGTACGAAAGCTCCGGATTCTACTCCAACAGAATCGAACAGAGACGGCCAAGAGGCTAACTATATCCCTCATTCAATCAAAATCTATGTTTTCGTCTCCCATCGATCTCTTCGCTGTATTCTCACTTTCTGCCCCCTTCCTGAAATCCACCTTCTCGGACATGCTATTGACTGTTTGCTCAGAATCTAAAATTCCCAATGCAGCCATGGAGTTGTTTAATTTAATGAAGACAGAGAGTATGCTTCCTTCATTATCTTCACTCAATAAGTTGCTTGAATCTCTTGTATCAATTAAACAGTATGATAAGACTCTTAATTTATTTTCCGAGATTGTTGAGTTGGGAATTCGGCCTGATCGGTTCACCTATAGTAAGGCCGTTCAGGCTGCTGTTAAGTTAGGGGATATGAAGAGGGCTGTTGACTTGATGGATTACATGAAGAGGAGAGGTGTTAGTCCTAGTGTGTTTGTTTATAATGTGTTGATTGGTGGATTGTGTAAGGAGAAGAGAATAAGTGATGCGGAGAGGATGTTCGATGAAATGTCCAAGAGAAATTTGGCACCAAATTTGGTTACTTATAATACACTCATTGATGGGTACTGCAAGAATGGGGAAGTGGAAAAAGCTTTTGGGTTGAAAGAAAGGATGAAGCTGGAAAATTTGGAACCTAGTCTTGTAACTTATAATTCATTACTTAGTGGGCTTTGTAAGGCGAAGAGAATGGAGGAAACGAAGAGGGTATTGGAAGAGATGGAAGCTCATGGGTTTGTACCGGACAAGTTTACTTATAGTATTATTTTTGATGGGCATTCAAGGGGTGGTGATGGTGTTGAGGCTTCGTTGGCTTTATGTGAAGAGGCATTGAGGAAGGGGGAGAAAATCAACAACTATACAGGTAGTATCTTGTTAAACAGCTTATGTAAAGAAGGAAAGGTTGTTAAAGCCGAAGAGGTTTTGAAGAAGTTGATGGAAAATGGATTTGTTCCGGATGTGGTGATGTATAACACCATTGTGAGTGTATATTGCCAAACTGGAGACCTGAATGGAGCTATATCAACCATTCAGAAGATGGAAATTCAAGGAACCAAACCAAATTGTATCACATTTAATACACTGATCAGTAAGTTTTGTGAACTGAGGCACATGGGTAAGGCAGAAGAATGGGTGAAGAAGATGGTCGAGAAGGGAATTAGCCCTACTGTGGAAAGCTATAACACCCTCATTGGTGGGTTTGGACAGGTGTGCCTTTTTCATAGATGCTTTGAGCTTCTAGAAGAAATGGAAAACAGAGGGCTGAAGCCAAATGTTGTAAGCTATGGTTCTCTCATAAACTGTTTGTGCAAAAATGAGAAGCTTATAGAAGCTCAAGTAGTTTTCTATGATATGGCAAGAAAAGGGGTTTCGCCAAATGCACAAATATACAATATGCTCATTGGCTGTAGTTCAACAGCTGGGAAGTTGAACGATGCGTTTAGATTTTTTGATGAAATGGCTGCGGAAGGGGTGGATCCCACACTTGTAACATACAATTCGCTCATTAATGGACTCTCCAAAAAGGGTAAGGTGGTAGACGCTGAACCATTAGTTCTTCAAATTAGGCAAGAAGGTCTCATGCCTGATGTGATCACATATAACTCCCTCATTTCTGGTTACTGTAATGTGGGAAATACCCAGAAATGCCTTGAGTTATACGAAAATATGAAGAAGCTTGGGATCAAACCTACTATAAAGACATATCATCCACTAATTAATGGGTGCAGCAAGGAAGGAGTGGAGGTTGTGGAGAGGCTTTTCAACGAAATGTTACAAATGAATCTGGTTCCGGATCGAGCAATATATAACTCACTGATTTGTTGTTATGTAACTTATGGAATTGTTCGTAAGGCATTTGCTCATCACAATGAGATGGTAGAGCGAGGAATTCAACCTGACAAGAATACATATAACAGCTTGATTCTTGGACTGTATAGAGAAGGGAAGCTAGAAGAAGTGAGAAAACTAGTTGATGATATGAAACGTGGAGGTTTAATACCCAAAGGTGATACTTATCACATCTTGGTTAAAGGGCACTGTGAAGGGAATGATTATATGGGAGCATACGGATGGTATAGGGAAATGTTTGAGAATGGGTTGCTATTAAATGCATCTGTTTGTAATGACCTTATTGCCGGACTTAGGACAGAGAACTTGTTTCGGGAAGCTGAGCTTGTATGCATAGAGACGGGGGTAAAAGCAGTGGATGATTTAAGCACGAGTGAGGATCTACCTGAAGTTGTGAAGATGTAGAAGAGAATCAAGAGATGATTGTACTACAAAGTTTTCTCTTGTATGATATATTTTTTTTCTTTTATTATAATTTTTTTTTTTTTTGGTGCCAAATCCGTTTGAATGATTAGAACATTTTTTTTTGTTCCGATAAAATTGGAAGAGAACAGGTAAACAATCTCCAAGTCATACGTACACACACACACATATATATATATAATTTCAATTTGAGAATTCCCCGATCATTTTTGTTGATATTTTGAAGTTGCTTATTTGGTATGTGAATTCTTTGAACAGGTGGATGATGTATACGTTCGGTTTAGAGAGGACTGGTAATGCTCTTCAGAATCCCACTAGAAGGATTTATGATAAGAAGTAGAGGTCCTGGAGGAAAGAGGAATAGGAGCCCAGTTTGTAACTTTGTGTCTATGTATGACTACTCTTTCTTATCTTCGAAATATCTTGTTTTTCAAAGTGAGAGGAAATAAGAACATTGTCATAAGAAAGAAAAGCAAAAAAGGAACAGGGAAGAACATTGTCATAAGAAATAAAAGCAAAAAAGGAACAGGGAGGAGGAGTTTTGTTTAGAAGTTGAACAGAGAATTCTTAGATCCAACTAAATTGGAAGGAGAAGTCAACTCACTCCAAATCATATCCTTGTTGCGTCAACATGTTACACGCATAATGGTTTATGCTTCAGATTGAGACTTCTTATTCAAGCAATCATGGAAATGAGACTTCTTATTCAAACTCCGACAAGAAAAGGATATGTCAATTGCCCTTAGCCAACGAATAAGAAAGAAAGCAAAAAGCCTCGAACGCACTTTTGAGTTGACAACGAGAAAAAAACTGTTTTCGAATCAGAGCACTTTGAGTAAATCCTCGGCTCCACTGAAAGTGAAAGCACCGCCTTCTTCCAAATTCAGCACCTTTACAACCCCATCCTCGGCCAAAAGAGCATAACGCCTTGACCTAACGCCCAATCCTACCGGCTTATCGCTCAAATCGAGCTCAGCACCAATAGCCCTAGTGAAAACGCCATTTCCGTCTGATAACAAGAGCACCTCGTCGTTGACTTTCAGATTATCCTTCCACGCGTTCATCACGAACGCGTCGTTGACGGAAATGCAGGCGATGATGTCAATGCCTTTGGCTTTGAGCTCAGCGGATTTCTCGATGAAGCCTGGAACGTGCTTCTGAGAGCAGGTAGGGGTGAAGGCGCCGGGAACGGCGAAGAGGATCGCTTTCTTACCTTTGGTGAGGTCGGAGACGGTGGTGGTTTGAAGCTCACCGGCGGCGTCGAGGTAAGAGAAGGTGGAATCTGGAAGCTTGTCTCCGACGGAGATGGTGGCGTTGACGGTCAATTTGGTTGCGGAGGTGGTGGAGAATTTGACTGGTTTTGAATTGTTGCGGAGTCTGAGAGGGAGGGAGGCGAGGGAGAGCTTTGAAGAGAGAGTTGAAGAGAAAGCAGCTGTTCTCGGCGGGAGGAGAGATGTAGCGGTGGATGAAGTGAGAGTGAGGCATAGCCTTGAGATGCTGAAAGAGGCAGCCATTGATGCTCTGTAAATTCTAGAGCGACACAGAGAAAATTGAGGATTAGTTTGGGTTGTTGGTTTTGGTTGTTTGGTGTGGTGGGGTGGAGTTTTTGGGCGGAGGAAACAATTAGGGGATTGGAAAATTCCTGCCGTTACCTTGCCTTCTTTTGGCACTATCTCTGTTTGGGCCGTAGGCGTGGGTCATGAGTAGTGTACTGGGCCTATCCGACCGATTGGGTCCATGATATCTAAACAAATGATTCCAGTCTTCCAGACCATTTTTCTTACGGACCATTTGTTGTGGAAGCAACAAAATAAAATAGCAAGGCCGTTAACTTTTATCGGGTAAAAACGGGCGACTTTTGTTCCAATTTCAAAGCCTGCGAAAAGCAGTTGCGGCCCATGACTACCTACAAGCCCAAGCCCAACCCACGCCCTCTGGACTATATTTTCTCACACGAATATTATTTATTAATCTATTTTACTTTTTAACAAATTGAATATTACTAGTCAATTGTCAATACCCAATCGATATTTTGTGTACCAAAATAGAAATTAATTATTATATTTCATATAAATAAACTTAGGAAAACAGAGGGAAAACCGGTTTTAAGGCGGTTAGGACTCACGCGCGAAGAAACTCCCTTGGTTTATCATGAACGACTTTTATAAACCCTAGACCTAAATTCTGATTGAGGAAGAGGGGGAGTCCTGAGAAGCAGCAACAATGGCGGAGCACTTGGCTTCGATATTCGGAACAGAGAAGGATAGGGTGAACTGCCCCTTTTACTTCAAGATCGGAGCGTGCAGGCATGGAGATCGCTGCTCAAGGCTTCACACTAAGCCTACTATCAGCCCCACCCTTGTCCTCTCTAATATGTATCAGCGACCTGACATGATCACTCCCGGCGTCGATCCGACGGGACAAGCTCTAGATCCGCGTAAGATCCAGGACCATTTCGAGGTTCGTAGCTTTTCTCACCCCCCCCCCCCTCCCAACCCCTTATCTCTCTCACTCATTGATCTGAGGTTGGAAACTGTTACTGATTACTCGGAGTTTTTCTTAGGTTATTAGGGAAATTTTGGTAGGGTTTTAATTCGATCACTGTCATGCAGGATTTTTACGAGGATCTGTTCGAGGAGCTGAGCAAGTACGGGGAGATTGAAAGCTTAAATATTTGTGATAATCTGGCTGATCATATGGTAGGTTATATTCAATATGAGAAATTTCGTGTTTCTCTTGTATTCTGAAGTTGCTTATTTGGTATGTGAATTCTTGGAACAGGTGGGTAATGTGTACGTTCAGTTTAGAGAGGAAGAGCATGCTGCAAATGCTCTTCAGAATCTCACTGGAAGGTTTTATGCAGGTTATCTTTCTTTCCCTCTCTACGACATTTATAATCATCGACAATCACTGCATCCCGTTGCATAGTAATATTCTGAGTTTTTTGAAATCCAATAGGGTACGCTACTCTCATCATCTGCAACTCATGAGACGAACCTATCCCTAATTTCATAGTAAAATCGTTGTTTATCTATCCTTTATTGAACATGATAAATTTTAGTCATGGATATTTGCTGCACATGTTGTTTATTGTTTCATGCCTTTCCATGCTGATGTGATATGAGACGTTTAGTTATCTAAATGATCCAAGTACGATCATTTTTTCACAGCTTGCTTCATTTTATATTCTATAGGAAGTCCCATCATTGTTGACTTCTCCCCAGTGACCGATTTCCGTGAAGCTACATGTAGGCAGTATGAGGAAAATGTATGCAATCGAGGTGGCTACTGTAACTTCATGCACTTAAAGAAGATTAGCAGGTGAAATCTTGAAAAATTGTTTTTGTCATTGTTTTTTTTCCTTTTTCTTTAAATTTTCAATCTTTCAAGTGACTTTGTCACATGTGGGATTTTCTACTCAATTGTAGGGAATTGAGGAGGCGCTTATTTGGAAGAAAGAGGCATCGTAGTAGAAGCCGTAGTCCCCAAAGGCACCGTGGATATGATGACCGTTCACATGGTCGTGGGGCTGGTCGAAGAGATGATTATAGGGATAGCCGCTACCATGATAAAGGAAGGAGGCCCAGAAGTCGTAGCCCTGGGCGTAGAGGAGGAGGGGGAAGAAGTAGAAGCCCTGGAGGGAGGAGGAATAGGAGTCCTGTTAGGGAAAGCAGTGCTGAAAGAAGGGCTAAGATTGAGCAGTGGAACAGGGACCGTGAACAGGGTGAATATGGTATTGATAATAACAATGATGTTGCTACTAATAAGGACATTGCAGATAACAGAAATTACTCTGAGGAGCCTCAGCAGCAACAGCAGCATTCTGGATGAAGCGACCCTGTGGAACTGTCTGGTTTGTTTCTTCAGTCAAGTCTTTTATCTTTTATTTTATAAAAAGAACTGAATAGATTTTCTTGGTTTTATTAATGGAGTATCTTCTCACCTACACATGAGGGATTTTTGTGTACTCTAGGAACAATGAGGAGAGGTCAGGTAGCAGAAATCCAAATGAACTTCCTCTCTATCCTACATGGCTTTGCCTCATTGGTCCTCGATTATGCGAGAACCTCGTAGACCTCATAGCATGTTCATACAATTTTGTAAAAAGCAGCTCACTGCCCATTTCCACTGTGCAGGTGGAGGACAGGTTTCTTCACTGTCACGTGTTATTGAAAGTGAAAACATCATTTTTCTTAACCTTCCTCCTTGAATAATCATAAGCAATGCTCATTTAAGGCACTCTAGTTAAACATTTGGAACTTGCTGTCATCATTTTCAATCTAGGGTGATTACAACCCTTTGCTCTCGTCCTAGTTCTTTTTAGTTATAAGGGCCAGAGTTTAAAAGGTTCCTCATCTCTATCTACATAATTTTGGAATAACTATTCTAAGGAGGTGGGAATAGAAATAGCTTTACCTCCTTTTCAATTAAATTTTCAAAGCCAAATCTTCGTCCGATGTGAAAGAGGATATTCCCTTTTTAATATCTGTAGTTACTCAAATCTTACATATTTTTGCAAGTTTTGCAGGTTCAGGTTTTCCTGTTAACCCATAGGCAGCTTATGATGATATTCTCGTACAGGTTGGCCGTTTTCTGTGGATCATGAGTGCAGGGATTTGATGTCAGGTGTAATGAGAAATATGAAGGATGAAAGCCAAAAATAAAAAAGAAAATGGAAAGATTGTAACTTGGTGGGATTTCTCAATACAAGACTTGATGTCTAGGACTAGAAATTTCCATCAATTACTTATGTTCTGTACAAGTTTAAGTAAACATTCTCCAGGTGTGTTTAAACTTTTGCCAATCCGACCAGTTGTTTTTATGTATTTTTTCTTCTTTGTTTCATGCTGAACTATAAAATTATGACATTGTAGTTTCTGGATATTTGCTCTGTCTGGATGCTTTATTCTCTTCTATGCTTCAACAATTACACAACGTGCTTCATCCACAGTACTATATATGCAAAGAGTATATACGTATCCTGAACTTGAACGGTAACTCGGTTCTTTAGAACTTCGCAAATATAACTAGTTAGTCAGGGCTGCTATGTTTGGATGAGAATCATGCATTATTCTTATATAAATAATGTATTATTGTGAAATCATGTCATGTATAACAACGTTTTGAATCTCAGCCTCTAGCCCATATAGATTTGTAACGAGACGGTTGCCTAGCCCGTGAGGGATTATGATTTTCATTCTTGCAAGTACGGGGTAGGAAGCAATTTTCTGATATCAAATCATTCTATACTACATCTTGATCTTGTGTAGGATTTTCATCCATAAATATCCCCAGTTTATATATGATCACTATTATTGAGCAAGAGTTAGACTTCAAGGTCTTATTTGACCGTTGACTTCACCGATCAATTTATATAAAATAACAAACATTAGTGAAGTGAATTTATTTAAAGATGTTTGATGAAGATATCTCGTACTTAATAGCACGGCAAGCAAAATATCGGAACGGATAATATAATATATGTTTTGGTTGGCTGGTAGATAAGAGTCCTCGCATAATCACTGATTGGTGAGCTACAGTCAAATTGCACGGATATAAATGAGTGAAAAGAAGAAAGGGTGATGGATGGGCCCCACTCCATCCATTCGTGTCTTTAATTGATGTCTCTTAAGTCTGTCTTTGTCGATAAGGAAAGATATATATATATATATATATTTTTTTTTTTTTTTTTTTTTTTTTTGCACCGTGCCTTTATGGCCTGCATTATGCAGGAAATTAATAATATATTTTTTATATCATGTTTTTTTTTAGAGAAAAGGGAAGGTTTGTAGGTTTGAGTTAAAGCAAAGGGCAATGGTTATTTACGAAATCAGCCAATTAGGGACCTACCCGAACAATTTATTTGTAATAGAACAATTTGTTTTTATAATATAATATATATATATATATATATATATATAAATTAATATGTATAATTAAAATAAATTCATTTATAAATATTACTTGATTATATATTTATCTCATAACACCTCAACACCTTTGAGGCTTGAGATTCTATATTCAAATTCTACTAGCATTGTCATAATTACAAGTAGTAAGTAGTTAGTTTTGATTTACACCATACGAATTTATTATAAATAATATAAAATTCAGAATTTCATAGCAACATAAATCTTACAAAATTCTATAAGATTTATATACTCTTTTTTTTTTAAACTCCCTAAAGTAAAAGGATGTCCCATCATGAGGCGTGCAAAAATATTAGGATTTAGAAAAGTACATGTCTACTTTTGCAATTTGATATCTGTCTTCCTTGAAGTTTGGAAAACAGTATTTGATTTGATGAGATAAATGAATAAATTATATTTTTAGAAGTGTTAAAATAAGTTATTAAGTCCCGATCGTCCTGCATCAAATCTTTTATTATTTAGGGTTCAACTGAATTCGGTCTTTTTGTTAAATATATATTTAGGTCTGATTTGAAAAACTTATTTAATTTATCTTGGGTTTAACTAAGCCTAAAATAGGTCGGGTCTGGCTGGAATTAAAACAGGCTCAACTCAGCTATTTTAAAATTCAATAATTATAATAATAAATAAATTTTTGATCAAATAAGATTTTATTATTAATATATAGATGATTGAATCATTGTGCCTCAATTATTATGGTTTCGTCAAATAAATATTAAAAGGTTGCTAATAAACTATAATCTATTATCAATTATATATTATATATTTATTAATGGTGGTTGATCATTTTTAATATTAAAAAAAATTAATCGCCTTGAATATTCATTTAATTTATTAAAAATAATAGATTAGGGATTGAAATTAAATATAAGAGATTGAGATTAATATTAAAAAAATATATATATTATCAAATAATAAAGATTAATTATAATTTAGAATATTAAAAATTAGAAAATTAGATAAAAGAGAAAGAGTGTATGTTTGAGAAAATATAAAGAAGAATTAGATTGAAAAAGAGTTTAAAAATTATTATAGGATGAAAGTAAAATAAAAGAAAAAAATTATTAAAAAAAAATTGAATTTTTAAATGTGTAGATGGCCGGCCCCAGCTAGCCTCACGATCTTGAAAATATATCCAAATCCGATCCTTGCATCCGGGCCGGGTTTCAAGATGGGCTTTTTCACCGGACTATTAATTGGGCCAAAAAAATCTAATTCATTTTGATAACTCTATTATTTATTTAATTAAGCAGTAAAATTTTGTTAAACAATCGTATTTTATATTAATCAAATTTTGTTATATTTATCTCGCCACGGACCAGCTGGAGTTCAAGGTGAAAATGGGCACGTCAGAATTGACAAGTGTTCTACCGACGAGGGAAGGTGCAACGAATGCAGATGGCTGGCATGTACCTGTACACGTGTCGTGATGCCAATACCGGCAGCATGGAGAAGTGGTTCGTCTTCATGGTGATGCTATCAGAGCGCATAAAGAGGGAGATGAAAGATTCCCCGGATGCCAAGACGCCAGAGGTGTTGACTGACAGATTTGCACCGTCACATAACGGTGTTAACATGTAAAGTACCCACAGAGTAAAAGGTACAGTGAATGGCAAATCCTATTTTATTGATAGATCATGATTCATGAAACTACCCCAAATCTAAGAGCATCCAGATGTAAATACTAGCTAGTTGGCCATTACTACCGATTCATTTATGACTTAATTCTTTCAAAACAGTTGTCTTTTATTTCAAATGATACAACTATGTTAGTATGTTATCTTTTAACCAACTCCCCAAATACAATCTTCTTACATATATATATATATATATATATGTATATATATATATTCTTTCAAGCTTAAGCACCATTTATAAACACGACATTGTTGGTACGAGAATTTCCAATACCGTTATTGTCAGCAATATGTCTCTTAGAAAGGTCATCTGTTACACACCACAAACAAGAGAAGAGGGGTCGGGATCACGGCCCAATTAATATAAAAATAAAAATAATTAATATATTATATGTAAATTTATATGTTTGTATGGTATATAAATTCAACGATTAATAATTAAAATAATTATTTAATTATATTTTATATTCCCGAAAAATGATATTCTCGTTTCTTCTCATTTACGTGCATGTACCCGTAGATCTTTTAAGTTATATATGCACTGTATACTTCATGTTCCGAATCTTCTTCTCATTCAAGGTTAGATTTGACTAAAAATAAACAAAACAACCTTAGATACTAATAATCAGCAGCAGGCACCGATACTAGCCCACGATAGCCCCACCACCGTCCGATCAGAATTTAAATGAAAAATGGTCGTCGATCGTCACCGTGAGCATCAAATCAAATTAAAGCGAAATAATCAACAAAAAGCGTGCCCCACTGTACCGCTAACATGGGGACCACTAACGACGTTACCTAACGGCTCCATCGAGGACATGGAATTTGACGACAGATAAGAACAAACACTGCAACAAAACCGACGCTCTCGATATCATCGCCAGCCCTAACGGCGTAGTGACGCCGTCAAACTTCACCCCCTATTACTGACATTTTAATACAACACCTCATGCCAATTATCCAGCCCTTAGTGCCACATAAGCCGTTCTGAATTTCAGTTAGATCACGTGTTTGAGTCCTGACTCGACGCTTCACACGCCGAGGCAATTGGCTATTACCAACTTTACTCTTATACCCCTCGAAACTATATTACCTTACTGTGAGTCTATAGTTTATTAAATAAAATAAAGTTAATACTATTTCCCGGGAAAAGAGGTTGTATAAAACCTCCACCTCTTTTTTTTTTTTCTCTTAGGAATTTTCTTTACTATGTAAAATAATGGTTCCCATTTTAATTTACTTAAACCAAAGCTGAGAAAAACAAAAACGATCGGATCTCCGGCCATTCGCTAGCTCCGACGGTAACTATTTTCCCTTTTTTTTTTTTTTTTTAATCTCCCTAAATTAATTTCTATGGAATGCTGGAACAGAACACAGCTGTAGACATTTACCTGAGAATTTAGGATCAATTTCTGTTTTTTACAGTGTTCTTCCTATGAAAACACCGTATCTCAGACAGTCAAATTCATGTAATAAGCTCTTCTCCAATTTTAACCATTTCTTATACTTCTTCCCTAAATTCCATTGATTCATCACAGGAGCAGCTGGGTTTCTTTTATTCCTTGTTTTTATAGTATATCTTTCTTTTGTACTTTCAATTTTTTATTCCGATCATCACCTACCTCTGCCTCTGTTCTGTTATGAGAGTGAAAGTGAAATCTAAAACTGTCTGGTTTATCTTTGGCAGGGCAAATCGGGTGTAATGGGTCTCAAGGTGACGAATTAGTTTCTCCGGTGACAGACATAATGCACAGAGATTCTCAAGGTTGAAGAAAGTGCAACGGTCGTTGAGAAAATAAGAAGAAAGTGAAAATATTTATATATAAAATAAATTTTCCTTCTCTCTGCTAACCTGGACAGAGGAAATGGATAAGGGGAGAGAAGCCGAAGAGCGTGAGATCCACATTCAGGGAGTCTGGTGTCCGGCAACTCCGTTCAAGCCGGTAGTACCAACTTCGTTGCCGATCTACATTACAGAAGGAAATCAACTGCAAGAAAATTGGTTTCGATCAGATAAATTCACGTTTCGTTCTACCACAGAAGCTGATGTAATGGAAAAGGCCATTGCATGTTCAGATACTGCTGCTTCTGATTGCGTAGGAACAAGCAACGTTTGGAATCCAGCTTTTGGTGGAATGTGCTTCTACCCTTCTGTCAATGTAGCAGATAGATTTGAGGGAATTCCTTTTCTGGAACTACTAGCACTGGCTGATGCTGGTTCAGCAAGTTCGGTTGACGCAGCAGCACCATTTTGGCATGAAATGGGACCCAAGTGTTCCCTGATTTCTTTCTCAGATGGTAGATTGGAGAATAATGTTGAGTCCGGCACAAGAAACCTGTGGTTGGATGGAGATTGTGTGACAGAATCCTCAGAAAGTAAGTTCGAATAATTTCGCCTCTCGCCTCACCTCAGTTCTCGGATTTAATTATATAGTTGTTACCAAGAATGTGAGTGAACGCAAAGGAGAGGCCTGACTTACAGAAATGAGTTTTAAATGCAAACTTAAGGGATAATTGGGCTTAGAAACCATCAATAGCGGAAGTAAATTATTTTTTGTGTGCATTTAGCTAGCCATTTGAAAATGAAGTTTGCTCAAACGTTAGATTGTGCGCTAACTGTATTTAGCTTTTGGGAGAACTAGCCACTTTCAAACGGCTTGCCAAAATTGATACAACCACTTTTCCGTATTTGAATTCAACTAGTTTCATTCCCCTGAATTTTGAGCTTACAATAATTATTTTTCTACCTCTGTTAAGAGCTTGAGGACTGTAAGAATCAAATATTAACTTTTAAGGAAAAAAAAAAATGTAAGAATGAGTTGTTCGTGTACCTTTTTAATCAACTTAGCAAATTCCATTCTGCAGATATCATTTTCGATCCTCACCAACACGCTTATGATCTAACTTGTCCACCCGAGACAAAGTCAGATTCAGCTTCTGTCACGGCCAATCCCAAGTTTGCGCCCATGACACCAGACAAGGCCAAGAGACTTCTATCCCTAATAGAAAGCACACCTTCAGTTGATAGAAGAGACGAGGAACAACAGAATCAAGAATTGTCAATGCCCGAAAAACTTATATCAGCTGATGTTTGTACGCCAAACCAGGTGAATCAGAACCTTGACAAGGAGCTTGCCCCTATTGATGACCAGATCGATACACCACAGCCAAAGCCAAGGAGGAAAAAGCACAGACCCAAGGTGATTACAGAGGGCAAATCAAGAAAAACTCCAAAACCAATAACCCCACAGCCTGCAGGTTCAAAGGAAAATCCAAGAGTCAAGAGGACATATGTCAGAAAGAAACTTAAGAATCCCCCAACGACTCCCCCTACAGAGGTAGGAGCAGAGTTGGCAAATGAAAAAGTGATAGATCACACTACAAAGTCATGTAGAAGGGTCTTAAATTTTGATGCTGAGGTGCAACCTACAGATGAAGGTTCTTCATGCAGATCATTCGGTTTAGACACTAATTCCTATGATCTAAATTGTTTCAATAGTCAAATGCCAGAAGATTACAGGTCTTTCTCTGCAGAAGTTCCTACTGAGCATAGTTCCCCAGAATCAAAACTGCAGTCTAATTCGCAAGAGTGTTTTCGTATAGAACAGGATAACAGAAAGCAATTTGTATTGACTAATGACACTCAACCAGCCATCAGAAGCCTGAATGATTCCATTATTAGCACTACACCTACTTTAAACGAGAAAGGACAGAAAAGGGGTTCCAAAAGGGAACATTCTTGTGCTGACAAACAAGCTGAAAGCAGTAGCACAAATCTCACAGGGGTTCATTATAATTCTTTACAAGCATATCAGATGTGCTATCCGCCGCATTTTCCTACCATTCATAAGAAAAGAAGAACAGAAAAGGGACAGGCTTCTACCACATTTAGAGCATCTAGTGTGACAGCAGTCAAAAATATGGCGAGACAGAGAGCAACAGACCCTCATAATGATCAGAAGAAAAATATCAACGCAACAGCAGGCATTGACTGGCTACATGGACCCCAGTTTTGTACCACTGAGATTCGGGAAGACGGAAAGGGTCTTCAAGATAAGTTGCATACCTTAGAATGCATAATGAATATAAATCAGACTGAGATATTGAAGAAAAAGAGATCCAGAGGCCACCCCAAACGAGTCCGTAACTTGGCTTCACTAGCACAACAACCTCTAGTTGGTAGTGAGTTACAAAGGTTTGGGGGGGCTCATCAACCTCACACGTCCATAGATGCTCTAGTTGAAGAGATGCGAACAAAAACGGCAAGGAAAAAGCGAACAAAGACCTTTGTTGATATTTCAACAGCTTCCGGTGCAAACGGAGAGCAGCAGGAGCTCATTTCATATAATCTCCATCAATCATTTGTCAATCCATTAGGTACTTGTAGAAAAATTAATAATAGTAGTAATTAATATATATATATATATATATATATATTTCTTCATGAAACAAATCGTCAAATCTGCTTATTCTGCAAGACAATTCATTTTATTTTATTTTTTTCACAAAATACAGGTACTTCCACACAAATAATTGGGAGAAGGATGTTTTCTCTTGATACCATTATTGAGCAGTTAAAGCGTCTAGACCTCAACAGAGAAAACAGTGAATTTGCGTATCAATTTCCCAATGCACTAGTACAATTTGAGATGCAGAATCAGCAGCAGAATGCACTTGTTATTTACAGAAGAGATGGGACTATTATCCCGTTTGAAGGTTCTTTCAAAAAACACCATCCACGACCTAAAGTTGACCTTGATGATGAGACGACCAGAGTGTGGAGGCTTCTATTGGGAAATATAAACAGTGAAGGTATTGATGGAACAGATGAGCATAGTGCTCAGTGGTGGGAGGAAGAGAGGAGGGTATTTCGTGGACGGGCAGACTCATTTATTGCACGAATGCATCTTGTACAAGGTACCAATGTTAATTTTTCTCATCCTAATCATCACCTTCTTAAGGGCAGACCACTGTAAAAAAATAAATAAATGATAACATTTACAGGAGATAGGCGCTTTTCCCCATGGAAGGGATCAGTTCTGGACTCAGTGGTTGGAGTATTTCTAACCCAAAATGTCTCAGACCATCTGTCTAGGTAAGCTACTTTTTTAATATTCAAAGACAGCTAAAGTCCTTAAAACAGCGTGATTTGAAGAGGTCTTAATGTTTCTTATTTCTTTCTTGGCAGCTCTGCATTTATGTCACTTGCTGCACAGTTTCCTCTTAATTCAAGGAGCAAACACGAGGCATGTTATGAAGAGCATGCAAGCATAGTGGTGGATGAACCAGATGATGGTGCAAAATGGAATGAACAGAATCTGGAAGATCCAATTTATAAAGAGAATTTTGTGACTATATCTGACATAGAGCAAGGTGAAGAAAAAGAAATTATCATTAGTAATGAATCTTCTGGAAGCAATGCTGAGGATGCTTTAGAAAGCAAGGAAACAGAACTCAAACTATTGAATTCATCTGAAAGCATTCTCGAGTTTTATAGTGGTTGTGTGGAAAAAAGTTCAGCAACTGAAATGATCGAGACAGTACAACCATTTTGTTCGGATGAACGAGCAACGGAGGATATTGTGTCAACTCGAGTTTCCACCAGTTTATCTCAAGGTTTGATGGATTCTTCTCCAATTTCTCAGGCCCAGGAAAACATAGGACAAATGCCATCAGATGCTCTTACCATAAAGGCAAGAAGTCATAAATTGGGAGGTGAGCATGACATTCAAAAGGAGAATGAGGGCCAAGCAGACGGTATTGAAAATTTCTTAAAAGATTCCATGAATGATTTAGTCTACACTGGGTTGCAGCTAAACATGACATCAGGAGTTATGACAGATGAGGGTTTAGAAAGGTACACAGAAGAACCAACTTATTTTGATGTTTCAAAGAGCAAGGATGATTATGATATAAGTGAACAAAGTATAGAAACAGTGGAATCTACCAGCCAAGCTCCTATTCTAAATAACCTTGCAGCAGATGTTCATAAAGAACCAGTAGGTAACAGTGGAAAGAGAGATGATAAAATGTATCAAAATATGCCAACTATTCCAGGAGGAACCCTACATGTGATGGAGAATACAGTGGAATCAGAGTCAAGGGAGAATGAGCATTCAATTAGTAAGGAGATCAGTAATAGGAAAGCTGCTTTAAAATCAAAGATACGGCGGGTTGGAAAGGAGATAAAGGAAGGTGTTAACTGGGACAATCTGAGGAAACAGGCAGAAGCTAAAGGGGTTAAGAGAGAGAGAACAGTAAACACAATGGACTCGCTAGACTGGGAAGCAGTGAGATGTGCGGATGTGAATGAGATCGCCTTTACCATCAAAGAACGAGGAATGAACAACATACTTGCAGAACGAATCAAGGTGCATTTGGAGCAAAACCAATTTCACAAAACATAATTTATGAAATATCTTAATTTACTGACTAGAGATACCAACTAATATTGAGTGAATAATTTGCGTAGAATTTTCTTAACCGATTGGTGAAGGATCATGGAAGTGTTAATCTCGAATGGTTAAGGGATGTTGAACCTGACAAAGCAAAGTATGCCCATTTAAAATTTCCTTTCACCAGCCATGAAGATGTGGTGATTTTTTCTGATTTTTTAGCATATGCTTTTCTTTTGGTTCTATTCAATTCGAACACCACAGAGAATATCTTCTGAGCTTTAGGGGATTGGGACTGAAAAGTGTGGAGTGTGTGCGGCTTCTGACACTTCACCATCTTGCTTTCCCAGTAAGTTCATAGTATATAAATTTCAATAAAAGATAGAACATACCTGAACATTGACAGTCGTCTCTTTACTAGGTAGATACAAATGTCGGACGTATAGCTGTGAGATTGGGATGGGTCCCACTTCAGCCACTGCCCGAGTCACTGCAGTTGCATCTTCTTGAGCTGTGAGTCTAACAAGCAAATTTTGGACTAACAGAAAACTCTTATACTCCAAAACAGATCTCATATTGCTGACCCTACAGGTACCCCGTGTTGGAATCTATCCAGAAATATTTATGGCCTCGACTTTGCAAGCTTGACCAAAGAACATTGTAAGCTCCAATTGGTAGACAGACGCTTACATGCATGTATTCATTTCTGCTTTACCTGTTTATAGATGGATAAGCTACTGAATGACTAAATATTGAAATATCTGCTCTCAGGTATGAACTGCATTACCAGATGATCACATTTGGAAAGGTAATTATATTGATCAAAATTGTTCTGACATATAACAACCTTAGGATGAGCTGAACAGATTCTTTTCTGCAGGTCTTCTGCACAAAAAGCAAACCAAACTGCAATGCTTGTCCTATGAGAGGAGAATGCAGACACTTTGCAAGCGCATTTGCAAGGTTGCTTATCTTTACCTCGACACATATCAGTCATAATAAACTATCAAGTGAAGAAATAAATATTAATTCAGTATTAGTAGTACTTTCTGATTTATCAACTAGAGATATAGAATCTGCATCTAACAAATGTTTATTGAGGAGTAAAGAAGAAGATTTAAAATATAGTTCTCAACTTCTCTTTCCGATCTTGTGAAAATTATATGTAGTGTAAAACAAATATACTACCAATTATTAAAAGGAGATATCATAGTTCATGCAGTCATCAGTGATAAACAGAGTTACTTACAGATCTATTTGATTCAGTGCAAGGCTTTCCCTACCAGCATCAGAAGAGAAAAGTATTGTAGGTGTAAATAAAAGCAGAAAATCGGATGAAAGTCCAGGTCTTATCATCATTCAACAACCATTGCCCCTCCCTCATGCGGCCAACCAAAGTGAAGATAATCAACTGTCAAAATTGAGGCATGAATGTGATGGAAATCATGGAGTTAGTAACTCCCAACCCATCATCGAAGAACCAGCAACCCCAGAGCCAGAACACACGCAAGTTCCAGAAATTGATATTGAAGATGCCTTTTATGAGGACCCTGATGAAATTCCAACAATAAAACTTAATATTGATGAATTCACTCAGAATTTGCAGAACTTTATGCAAAATAATATGGAGCTTCAAGATGGGGACATGTCAAAGGCCTTGGTTGCTCTATATCCGGAGGCTGCATCTATTCCCACACCCAAACTTAAGAATGTCAGTAGACTCCGAACAGAACACCAAGTGTAAGTAGGAATGATCAAAAAAATCTAAACAATTCAGGAATCATACAAACTCCTGAACAATACATCTTGAAATTACTGGCAGATGATGGGTACAGTAAGTGAAATTAGCCAAATAGGTGAGGTATACTTTGAAATTGTAAGACTTTTAGCTAGTGAAAACAACTCAGGGGCTAGGAAAACATCCTGTAGGAATAACTGAGTTCAATTTTGATTCATGGAAGCAAGTGATTTATGTTTACCAGAAGAAAATTTCTGTAAGCATATACTAATTCTATTTTACCACAATGCAGCTATGAACTTCCTGATAGTCACCCTCTTCTGGAAAAGGTTAGTAATTCCTACCAGAGTGTTTGATGCACGTGCTTTCACTTTGGTTTCTGACTAATGTCATGTGTCCAACATGACAGTTAAAGTTGGAAAGGCGAGAACACGATGACCCATGCTTCTACCTCCTAGCTATATGGACCCCAGGTAGGTCAACAACAGTAAAACACTTTTTTTTTTCATGTCAGTAGTAACCTCCTCTTTTTCCACAAAAAGAATGCAGGTCATGACTTCATGGGAGATACAGGAAAATAGATAATAAGTTGATGAATTCCCGTGAGCTTTCTGTTTGCTTGCCAATCACTAGAAATAATTACTTTGACATCATGTCAGGTGAAACGGCAAATTCTATTCAACCACCTGACACAAGATGCAGTCATCAACAAAATGGAACTCTCTGTGAAGAGAAGGAGTGTCCCTCATGCAGTAGCATCAGGGAAGCAAATTCCCAAATGGTTCGAGGGACACTTCTGGTGAGGATATTTTGCATTTATATGAAGATGCATGTTTACACCACATGAATATTTGCCAAGTAAGAAAATTCCGACTGACATTGGAAAATTATAACCTATGCATAGATACCATGTCGAACAGCAATGAGGGGCAGCTTTCCACTAAATGGTACTTACTTCCAAGTAAATGAGGTAACACCCAAATCCAACATCTTTTCTTATCCATCAGCCTTGAAAATAATCCTAGTTCCTACTATAGATTCTTGCCTAGAACTAAATTGGCATAATTTTCCATACAGGTGTTTGCAGATCACGATTCAAGCCTTAATCCAATTGATGTTCCTAGGGCTTGGTTATGGAACCTTCAAAGGCGCACCGTGTACTTTGGGACCTCCATACCAACAATATTTAAAGGTACGTTTCACAAAAGATATTTTTTCTGGTAAGAACTTCTAAAGAAATACAATGACACAACATGCCTCCTGTTTTTACCAGGTTTATCAACAGAAGGCATTCAACACTGCTTTTGGAGAGGTGAGAATATCATTCTTATCTTCGTTTTTTCTTGGCGCATTTTTTGGCAATTAGAAATTACCATGCTATCAACAGTTGTGCCTATAGGAATAACTGATGTCCGTGCTCAGAAAAGTTCCTGTCCACATGTTATTCTTTCTGTCCAGTTTCTGCCTGTATGAAAACCAGATTCAAATGTCATCTGCTTTCTGAAGATAATTTAAATGACTTGCAGGATACGTTTGTGTGAGAGGGTTTGACCAAAAATCAAGGGCACCCCGTCCTCTAATGGCGAGGCTACATTTTCCAGCAAGCAAGTTGAACAGGACAAAAGATAGAACGGATGATCAGTAAAGAGTAAAGAAGATGAATATCTAGTGGGCAACATTCAAACAAGTGGGATTTGCTTCCCATCAACAAGTGAAGATCATCCAGTAACCTGTAAATGTTCCATTATGAGCAGGATTGTAGCTGTATGATTGGTGTAATTAGTCAAATTCAAGCTCAAAATCTGAGCTATTCATCACAAATTGGCAAAACAATGAGTAACTGTCCTATGGCTTTAGGAGAGAAAAAAACAAGAATTGAAAAGGGCATTAAATGATAATCCAGTGTAAGGACTCCATTAAACACACACAGACAATTAACTGTTTTGCACAAAAACATGCGCCAGAGCAACGTAATCAACACAAAACCAAAAGAAAGAATGATTGGAAAATAAATCTAAGGTATACTGCCCGAATTTTCGATTAGGAGAAATGGAATACTATATCAATTCTCCCAATGACTAGAACAGACGAACTTAAATGAGAAACTGACCCAATATCGCAAATCCAATAAGATTCAACACGTAATAGGCAGAATCATTCACGATTCAGCAGTTTTATTCAAGAATCAAATCAGTAGTCCAAGCCAATAACACATCCAGGATAAGGGGGGAGAAAAAAGAGCAAAAAATCTGATGACGCGAAAAATGGAAATCAACTTGAAGTCACTCAAATTATCTGAAGCACAAAATATTCACAACCAATGGAAAGTTTCGCATGAAGAAGCGTACCTTCGAATCTGATATGCACGCAGTCAGATCCATAACAGAGAGAAGAAATTGCGGTTTAGAGAAAGGAGAGAACCCTTGCAAATGCTGATTGCTTCTTTTGCTTCTCCCGCCTTTTCGTTTCCATCTTCCCTCCTATTTTTTTGATCGTTTTAAAATTGAAAGTAACCGTTTCGGTGCTCCACGTGGCGAGTTTATAATATCTCTCGATGGATTTCGCGGGTTGTCCGAGCAAGCAAGCTCACTCTACGTGGGAGGAAGATGACAGTTGAGTTCGCGGGCTGGTTTGGAAAAGCTAAAGACTTCAGTTAATTTCAGGCCCACGCGCCCACGCGCCAAGTTGATGCATACAATACTTCCTTATATTACCAAAGCTCGGCTTTCTGATTGATGTACCGACCACCCTCCACTATGGCTTCAGATTCTTTGAACACATTTTATTATGTCACTACTTTTGCTTCAGATTCATTGAACACATTTTATTATGTCACTACTTTTGCTTCAGATTCATTGAACACATTTTATTATTCACTACTTTTGTCTGATGCTATGATAATTAAATAAAAATAAAAATAAAAATTTGAATTTCACTTTAATTATGTATGCTAACGAGGATATTTATTCACTACGAAGAGCTTTACAATTGATAGTATATTCTAATATCAGCGCTTGTATTCACAAACAAATAGTGGTTGGGGTTGAAGTCGGTCAACCTCATTCCGACGTTCTAATCAGTTTACAGATGAATGTGAGAGAGAAAAAAATAATAAGTTGCTTAGATCTAAAAAAATTCATCTACTTTATATTATGAATCATTTAGTTTTTATACCTGAAAAAAATTAGGAAACCTTATATAACTTTACACATGTCCATCTCTCATTGCTTAGTAATATGATTATTTTCTGCTTCATGATCGATGTCAAAGTAAGCTTAATCTGATATGGTAGAGATATGTTCCCCACCTAGATATCATAATAACTTTTCAATTGTCTTCTTCCTTTTCTGCGTATTCTTTTTTAGGTTTGGGACAAGTGGGGTAATACCTAGCTCAGTCCTAGCGTCAGGTAACATCTTCTTATATTGCTCAACTATCATCGTGTTGACTAACGTGATCATCGGCCCTCCCAAACCCTAGCCTCAGTCATCCTCTTTTCTCCATGTTTAGTTACTGCAATACATACCAACTATGCCTCAACCTCGATTTCCCTTACTTAAGTTGAGGCTGCAGATCTTAGGTTGTCCCATAATCGAGCCCAATAGTTAGCCTATTGGCACGTAACCTCATATGTCGTGAGTTACGTGGCGTTTGACATCCTTTCAAGCTGACATGCCTTCGTAGGCTCAACCAACCTCCATTTGTACTGATGGATACGAAAAGATGCATGGTGGCGCCTTAAATGCCCCTTGATTCATGCTTCTCGTTATGCATGACCTACCTCTAAGATGATGACATGTGACCATTGTCAGTTGTCACACACAATTGTCGTGTCATTTCCCCTTCCTTCTTTCCTTCTTTCACTTCACTTTCTTTCTTATATTCCTTATCTTCCATTATCATGAACATAACAACTCTAAGCTCTCTTATTTCTCTATTTAACTTTGACTCCTCCTTCCCTTTCTTTGCCTTTTCCTTTGTATTGACACCTATTGTTATCGTTTCTACCACCGAGCACCTCCATTGTCCAACTCATAAAACCTGACATAGCCAATAAGTTATTTTTCTTAACCTTTATATTTCATTTCTCCAGCTTTTCTTTTGATTTTTTGCATATGCATGATTTTGCGCCTTTTATTTTCCTTTAAAAAGCATTTTTTGATCGAAAATAGACCAAGAGTTTGACCTATGGGTGTTTGTCCCTTTTATGATGTAAGGCACCTTAACCATCTCCTTAGGACTTTCCACATAATCGATTTTAATGTCGCCGACTAACCTTAGGATAATCCTCAACTATATTCTTCCTCAGGATCCCTCAACACTTGGTTACCTTTAGCGTCACCAACTGACCTTATGATCATCCTCAGACTCTCGGACTAGGTTCTCATCAACTGATGAAACCCAGCCTGAGGCTGACCTGCTCCCCTTTCGATCGCCAGGTACATTTTAGACGGATAAACCAATGAAGGTGTGTATAACTCCAATATCCCCAGGTCGATCAACCTTATTTGAAGTCTGGTTGAACCGCTCCATATAGTTTAGCAAAACCTCACATGGGTTTTGCTTTATAGTGTACAGACTCATAAGATAAGAGTCTCATGATGGCTGCCCCTCAGAAGTTTGACACAAACAGTCGCTTTAGCTTATTAAATGAGTCAATAGAGCTCAACGTGAAGGATCTGTACTAGTCACTAGCCAAGTCTAATAATGTGATGTGAAAACATTGACATATCATTTCAGCAGATATGGAGTTCATCCTCATGCACGTCTTATATAAGTTGACGTGGTCCCAAGGATTTTTGGTTCCATCGTATATTAGGATCGTGGCCCTAAACTTCTTTTACAACTTAGCATTTTGCACCCGTTAGTGAATGAGATCTTCGACTCGTCCATGCATAAAGTTGTTCACTTCAATGCTGCTTTTAATTCATTCATTTTCTTAGTTAGGTTATAGATAACCTTCGCTTGCCCCTTAAACTCCTCAACCCTATTTATGAGGAGCATAAGCCCCTTCGATATCTAGAGGGGGCTTAGATTCCATGTTGTATCAGTTGAATCGTCGACCTCCTCTTCCCATGTAATTTTGGTTTTCAGACGGGATGTTGAATCGTCCTCCTCAGGGTGGGAACCCCTTCGCACCGATGAACCTTTATGCACCCTTACATGAAGACGTATATCTCTATGTCTCGGTCCCTCTCCCCTATCTTGCCCCACCTCATCTCTTATTTTCACGATTCTTGCGTCTATAGAATGTTTAACCACTTGCCCAACTCTCTTCACCAGGTCCCTTTCTATTTTTTCAATAGCCTATAATATTTTTTCAATAGCCTAGAACACGTCTACTCCATTGTTGACAACTGAAGGAGTTTGTGAAGGTGTTTGTAATCCTATGGCAGCGCTCATAGAACGTGTTACTTTTCCTTTAGGTAAAAGTGGGAGGATTCATCTTCCTCTGCCATTTTCCCCTCCCTCATTCTCCCTCGTTTGCTCTCCCTTGAAGTTTTCCATACTATATACCACTCACCCAGGTTGTTGATCCATTGAAACTTTTGAAAATGAAGACAATTCCCCACGGTCGGCAGCAAACTATTGATGTGTATATCCGTCTACTATGAAGGGCTCCACAACCAACAATGTGCTCTAAGATTAGCACCTGCACTCACAAATAAATAGTGGACAGGGTTGAGATCGGTCAATCCCGCTCCGACACTCTAGTCAATTTCTAGAGAAGTGTGAGGAAAATAGATGATAAGTTGTTTAGATCTCAAAAAAAGGCATATATCTTATACTGTTATATTAGTTAACTTTAATATATGAACAAAAATAGGAAATCCTAGACAACTTTGCACGTGTCCAGCCACTATTACTCAGTGACCTAATTATTTCCCGCTTTATGATCGGTATCAGAGCAGCCCCAATTTTATATATAGAATAATATTTCACTTGTCATCTTCCTCCTCTACATATTATCCTTTAGGTATGGGACGAGCGGGGCAATACCCAACTCAACCCCAGTGTTAGAAAATATATTCTCATCCTGCTCAGTTATCATCATGTTGACTGACATGATTCTCGACCCTCCCAGACGCCAACCTCAGTCATCCTCTTCTATCCATATTTAGTTATCTCAATACCTACCGATCATAACTCATCCTCAATTTTTCTTACTCAAACTGAGATTTTAGATCCAATATTGTACCAAAATCTGGCCCAACAATGTCCATATACATATTTTAGCTTAGGCCATGTTTTTTTTGTTGGCCAGTGCTTAGGCCTTGTTAGGCAGAGTTAACAATGTCAATTGACATTTTTTAGTTACTATTATCGTTACGTTCGTGTCAATTAGTTACTTAATGCATGATAATGGCAATAGAGACATGGTAATGGGATGTATTGCACATGTTATTTTCATGTAACGCATCTGTGTTTAACTTCATGCACCTCCCGATTGTTAGGCTATTATACATCTAAACATATATCCTTGAATAATCTCTCCTTAATGAACGAAATCCGGAATCAAATCAAGTAGGTGAATTCTAAACGTCAGTTATATAAACGGTGAATTCTAAACGTCAGTTATATAAACGGTGAATTCTAAAAATGATATAAATAAAGAATTTTAAAAGGAGAATAATAGAAGCAGGCCTCGTTGTCCGCAAAATTCTAATAATGGAGGCTCTTTTTTCAGTCGTCATAAACATCGACGTCGCCATCGATTGTGTGGACGAAATTTCCTGATTTCGTAAAGGGAGGAATACCCCGGTAAGCTACTGTACTGAAATAGTACTTTCGCACCTATCGCGCTCTCTCTTTTCCGACGATCAAGTTAAGGGAAAGGTGAAAGAGAGGAAGAATCGAATTTCAGCAATGGCGGATTTCATGGCTTGTGGGAGCATGTGGTGAGCAGAATCATTCATTTTTCACATGGAAATACCTGGCCCAAGATCGAACTACACGCTTCTAAGTCAGATTCCAGACGATCCGTTAGGCGGTGGAGTAGCAATTCAAGGAACGGGAGCTGCAACGTGTTACGAGTCATTGTCCGGGGAAGGAAAGAATAGTAAGGGAAAGGCGGAGAAAGGACTCGACTGGGAAGCTGGAGCTGATCACAAGGCAAATCAGCTCGGAAATCGGCTAGGAAACATGTACTCTTCGCTTCAGAGGCAATCGAGTGGAAGCAGCTTCGGCGAGAGCTCGCTTTCTGGTGAGTACTACGCGCCGACGCTGTCTACTGGTACGGTAAACGAGACCGATGCTTTTCCGTATGTGCATGACGATGGATTCAGAACCGGAGGTGAGTTGAGGGCTAAGGTGGTGGAGGGATTTATGGGAACAGGTGGATCGTCAGGGAAGAGTTGGGCGCAGCAAATGGAGGAGTGTTATCATTTGCAGTTAGCTTTAGCGCTTAGGCTTTCATCGGTGGCAACGTGTGCTGATGATCCTAATTTTTTGGATCCAGTGGCCGATGAGTCTTCCCTGAGGTCCTCTTCTAGCTCAGTTGAAGCAGTCTCACATCGATTTTGGGTAGAGTTTGTTTTCTTTTTACTCTTCGCCTGAATTCTCTGAAAATCTGCCCGGTTAATCTAATCTGCTCGCAGGTGAATGGCTGCCTATCATACTCTGATAAAGTTCCGGATGGATTTTATCTGATTCATGGGTTGGATCCGTATGTATGGACTGTGTGCACTGATCGGCACGAGAATGATCGGATCCCGTCGATTGAATTACTAAAGTCTGTTGATCCTAGCATGGATTCTTCCATCGAATCTGTTTTTATTGATCGACATAGTGATTCCAACTTAAAGGAACTCCAAAATCGAGTTCACAGCATTTCTCGTGGCTGTATAACCATTGAAGAGGTTGTAGATCAGCTTGCAAAGCTTGTATGCAACCGCATGGGGTGGGCTGTCTATACCTCTCTGGGTTTTCATATTTTTATTTATTTTAACTTTTGTTGGTTTCTCTGGAATCTGTCTGTTCTATTAGCTGCAACTATCTTATTGTCTAATCATACCAGTGGCTCTGTTTCCAATGGAGAAGATGATTTAGCATCCATCTGGAGGGAATGCTGCGATGACCTAAAATATTGCTTAGGATCTGTTGTTGTTCCAATTGGAAGCCTATCTATTGGCCTATGCAGACATCGTGCCCTATTATTTAAAGTGAGCCTCCAATTACTTGATCATTAACTCCCGAGATTGATATTCCTTTTCGGTTATCCATTTATTTTATTTTTTACCTTCGGGCTATATTTTTCTTCGGCATCTTTTTTTAATTACGGTTACGATTTTTCCGTTTTCCGGATTGAATTGTGTCTGCTGATTAACTTCCACGATACTTCATTTCGGATTTCCCAGACCCTTTACCGTATTCTAGCTATTAGTATTTACCCTGAGTATTTATGGCCACAAGGCTGGTGTATCTTGCAGTAAAAACACAATTCACCTACCAACCACTGTAATATGACTAATGCAGGTACTGGCTGACACAATTGATTTACCTTGTCGAATAGCGAAAGGTTGCAAGTATTGCACAAGAGATGATGCTTCTTCATGTCTTGTCCATTTCGGACTCGGCAGGTATGCTTGATGTACATTGTTTTTATCTTGCTTGACATATATTCTTGATTTGTAGGTTGAGAGGTTTTGGTATGCATTTTCTATCCTTATCAAGATGGAAATTACTATATGGTTTTATTTTTTATTATTCCAGGGAGTACCTTGTGGATTTGATCGGAAATCCAGGTTGCCTCTGTGAACCTGATTCCTTACTCAATGGTCCGTCATCCATCTCAATCTCTTCGCCTTTGCGCTTTCCACGACTCAATACAGTTGAGCCGATTATTGACTTCAGGTCACTGGCCAAACAGTACTTCTCAGAATGTCAATCACTTAACATTGTATTTGATGAAGCTCCCGCAGGTATCTCATTGACTCATAGTTAATTTTACATCATTATCTTTTGGTTTTAAGTTCACTCTAGTGTGATTATTCCATGCTCATGGTCCCCCATATTATTATTGCAGGGAATGTATTTGTTGGAGAAGATGGTGTTGTTAAGAAGACCACTGAGAGTAATGACTTAATGCTTGTGTCGGGTGACGGTGATGAAAATTTTCGGTTACTGCACCCAAAAGCCTCTCATTCCAGTGCTAATGATAGCAATTCCCTGCCCCTTATGTCATTTGACGCTTCCCATAATCTTACACCCTCAGCTCCCATTGGAAAAGATTCAGTTCCCTTGAACCATTTCCCACAGATCACTCATAGAGTTCCACCACCTCGGACATTGTCTCATATTAGAGTGGATCCTGCTAGGGATTCGGGGTTTGTGGATGGAGAAATATCTCTTGACATAGAGGACTTGACAATTCCATGGAATGATCTTGTTATAAAAGAGAGAATTGGATCAGGTATCTATCCCCATTGTATTTGAAGAGTGTTTTGGACATTCAAAACGTGATAATTGGCTTATAGCAACAGAGCTGTTAGTCTTTGTAAATTTACGTACACTCTTTGAGGTCCTGTTCATAGCAAATTTAGTCTCTAGAAAATCATGATATATAGACAACATCAGTAACTTAATAGATGTCATGTGCTCGTCATGTTATCAACGTTGTCAATCACAATTATAACTTGGATATTTGTGCACTTTTCAGGTTCTTTTGGAATCGTTCATCGTGCTGATTGGCATGGCTCAGTAAGTCGTAATCAATTCTTGAGTAATCTATAACGCCAAAACAGTTTGCATGACTCTTACTTCCTTATCTTTTCTAATACTTCTTCAATATCTCTTAAAGGATGTTGCTGTGAAGATTCTCATGGAACAAGACTTCTTTGCTGAACGATTTAAAGAATTTCTGCGGGAGGTATACACAGGCTACACTTCTGAAGCTTTCTATTCTATAACCAAACAGTATAATATTTATTTCTCTAAGGCAACTTATCACTTTTTGTTTGCTAGGTTGCGATAATGAAACGCCTACGGCATCCCAACATAGTTCTATTTATGGGGGCAGTCACTCGGCCCCCAAATTTGTCTATAGTAACAGAATATCTTTCAAGGTATGCACTATCTTCTTCACCCTTTCTATCCTACCTCAACAGATTCAAGAATTTATAAGGAACTAACAATGGCTTTATATTGCAGAGGTAGCTTATATATGCTTTTGCATAAACCAGGCGCCAAAGAGATGTTAGACGAGAAGCGTCGTTTAAATATGGCTTATGATGTGGTATAAGACCTTTTTTTTTTCTTTCACTTTAACATGGGCGACCATGTCATTGCCAATTTGTCATGTATTGACATTTTGGCTTAATGGATGGCCACAATTTTCTACAGGCAAAAGGAATGAATTATCTTCATAGACGCAATCCTCCAATTGTTCATCGTGATTTAAAATCTCCAAACCTTTTGGTTGACAAAAAGTACACGGTGAAGGTAGGGGTTGCTGGATTGATTATGGTGATTAATTTCAATGGTTATCAAGCTAGGTTGCATTATTTTTGCTTCTCTTTTGCCCTCGGTCTCTGCTAATCTGTTCTTCAATGGCGCAAGATCATGATATGTTGCCTACCATTTCTGTTTTCAAACTGAATTTACACACTCCTTGGACTATCCTGCTGATATTAAGTGTTAAAAGTTATAAAACACTTCCATTCCTCTCACTGTTCTTACTTTTATGCTCATTCAGGTTTGTGATTTTGGTCTCTCTCGCTTAAAGGCGAATACATTTCTTTCATCGAAGTCAGCAGCTGGGACTGTAAGAAATTTAGTCAATATGATGTCATATTCACTAAATAAGATGTTCCAGACTGTATTCTTCAAACCTGATGCTTCTCTCTTAATTTATCAGCCTGAATGGATGGCTCCAGAAGTTCTTTGTGATGAGCCATCTAATGAAAAGTCGGATGTTTACAGCTTTGGCGTAATTTTGTGGGAGCTTGCAACGCTGCAAAAGCCATGGGGTAATTTAAATCCAGCACAGGTCCATTTCCAAATCCATATACATTAGCTCACCTCTCTACATTTGTTGGTTCTACGTTGATCCGTATTTCTTAATTTTTTTGCAGGTTATCAATGCTGTTGGAATTATGTGCAAGAGACTTGAGATTCCGCGGGATTTGAATCCTAGAGTAGCTTCCTTAATAGAGGCTTGCTGGGCCAAGTAAGTAATTAGTTCAAATTTAATATGTTATTTGGGTTTCTCCGGATCAAGTTTCCCACCGAAAAACCCTCTCAAATGATACATAACATTTGTTATTGCAGGGAGCTGTGGAAACGCCCATCCTTTTCGAGTATAATGGAATCCTTGAGACCATTGATTAAACCCGGTACACCTCAACCGGGCAGTGAGGATTTGTCGTTAATTATGCTGTGAAGTGTTGAAAAGTGGAAACCATTCATCTAAAGACCTGTTTGCTGGATTTTGTTCAAGACACCAAAATTTCGTCTCTTTTTTGTTGCAAATCTTCACACTCGATGATGATGATGATGCTGTTGGCCCGAGGAACCATCGGGAATGTTGAAGACCTGTCTTCTGTATATACTGATAGCTACTTGGGAGAGAATCTGATATTACGATTGATTCAACATATTGCAACTTCTTTTTTGACCATCATCATTCGATCGTCAGCGAGGTGGGCCCCATACGAAATATGCTTTGACTGTCAGCTCTTTTTGGCTACATTGTTTAAGCCTTTAAGGTGCCTATTATAGTCTGTTTTTAATAATTTTCTGCCATGAATCCTGTTTAATTTTGTGTGCAAGATGAGGAAGTAAATTCTGGTGAAACTGTAAAAGTAAAAACCTAGTTCGGGTCAATTTTTACCATACTGTAAATTTTACGCATGGACTAACAACTTTGCCCAATCATAATTCACACACGTTGTCAAAGATCTGACTGTAATGAAATATTGGTCAAACTCAGGTGACTCGCCCTTAAAAATCGAAAAAGCCTTAACTTCATCACTAAGCAATCAACCAGACAGTCAGAGATCGGAGGCTGGGGCCCACCGTTTTCATTTTTCAAGCAGTATTTCATGCAACCAATGAATATGTCCGATTTGCCCCCCCAAAAAAATTTATACTAATGATTCGGCCAATAAGAGTACCACTTGCAAAAAAATATCTAAGCTCCTTGTCCCCCACCAGTGGGACCCACTTTCATCCAAAAAGGCCTCCCAAGATCATCTCACCATTCACCAGAAAGCAAACAGTGTTTTCTCTCGACTAACGCGACTGCCAGGTAACTTCACAAGGTCGGTGCTAGAGACTGAACATCTCTGAATCCGCCATGGGCTCGTTAGACAATGACCCAAGGCTCAAGTGTAGTCCAAGAAGGAGACGGGGAAGACGAAGAAGAAGAAGAAGCCCAGGCTCAGGTGAAGAAAACTCCACCGCCTTTGAACTTCTCTTTTTATATTTTTTTAATCGAACAGTTTGTCGGCTAACTTCTCCCCCCCTCCGGTATAAATCTTCCCCCTCACTACCAAGCCCCCATTTTTCTCACCCCTACCAAACACAAAATGAACCCAGAGGAGAAAACCGACTCCAAATCGCATATAAATACTTCTGGATTAGATAAGGGTAAAGCTCCAATTGGCTCCTCTTCTTCCGCTCAACCCGAATCTGACACTGCGTCACCTACCTTTTCTCTCCCATTAATGGATTCCCACCCATTTTCTCCTCCCCCTACCTCGTTTTTCATGGAATATCTCGAGCTTTCTCCTTCTGCCATGTTTGAAGTTAAGCCAAGCCCCGTTTTGGTAGAATTATCTACGGAAACAGAGGAAATTGAGAGCGTTGGTGTGCCTGTGCCTCTTGAATGTCTTCAGGGCAATCCAGTTCCCCCATTTCTGTCCAAGACTTTCGATCTGGTTGACGATCCGACGTTGGATTCCATAATCTCGTGGGGTCCGAACGGAAATAGCTTCGTGGTCTGGGACCATTTGGAGTTCTCCAGGCTCGTCTTGCCTCGGAACTTCAAGCACAGCAATTTCTCCAGTTTCGTTCGGCAGCTTAATACTTATGTGGGTATTGCAATAACCGTAATTGGAATAGGCCCTGTAAAAAATGGCTCTGCTCTGTTCTGTATGTAAATGTTTTCTGTTTTCACTTCTTCTTCTTCTTCTTCTTCTCTTTTTCGTATGTCTTTTGGTTTATGTTGTAAATTTCTTTTCCTGTTTGATGTAACCCTGACCAATTTTTGTGTAACATAATGTGTACTGCTACAAAAAGGATTTGCTTCTGTGAACTATGTAATTCTGTTGTACAAAGATGGATTTGAGTTTTCTCTGTAATGTTTTACGAGTTTGAGATTGTCTTGAAACTTGATAAGCAAAGTTATTTGAGTTTGTTTGTTGATTAGCTCTAATTAAGAACAGAACACGGCTGCATTTGATTACTTGCAGGCCAAGTAACACCTTTTTGCAGGTAGATACTCAGTTTATTGTTTTAATTTTTTTTTCTACTTAATCTGAGATTTTTTGTTTTTTTTAAATGTGATGTTGATAATTTGGTTGATAAAAATTTTCCTTCCAGCATATCCTTTCTTCAAATTTTGTTCTCTCTTTTCATTGTTGAATCACGTTTGAGTTCTGATTTCAGGGTTTCCGCAAGATCGATGCAGATAGGTGGGAATTTGCAAATGAAGCTTTCTTACGAGGAAACAAACATTTACTGAAGAATATTCAGAGGCGGAAATCACCTCAGTCTCAACACGTTGGAAGCTTCCTAGGCACTACTAGTTCTATTGAATCGAAAAAATGCGGACTTGAAGACGAAATAGAGAAGATAAGGAAAGAGAGAACCATATTGATGCGAGAGGTGGTTCAGTTGGAGCAACAGAATCGGAAAACCGAGCAGAACGTTGATTTAGTAAGCCAACGTCTTCAATCAGCCGAGCAGAAGCAGAAACAAATGGTTTCTTTCTTAGCAAAGTTGTTTCAAAACCCGGAATTCTTAGCCCGGCTCAAGCAAAAGAAGGAACAGAGAGTCCTAGAATCTTCAAAGGTGAAGAGGAAATTTATCAAGCAGCGCGAAAAAGAAGTTTCTAAACCGGAAGAGGACCCGATAATGTCAATTAAGCCGGATTGGGGCCCACTTCCTCACGAAGATTCCCCTGATTATTTTGCTCAGTGTATGATCGAGGATGCTAAAGGGAAGGGTGTGCTGGGGCCCGACAAAGTGATTGATTCGGAGTATTATGTCTCTTTCGCGGAAATTGAAGAAGGCATTGTTAAACAAGAGGAAATGGGGAGCATGGGATTTGATATGAGTGCTTGTATGTCTACTGCTATGACTGACGTATGGGGCAGTTCGAGCAGCTACGACGTGGCAGAGCTAGCAAGTATCTGGGATTCTTCCAACCTTCCAGAAGGTTCGGGTACGGATAAACTGCTCGATGAATATCTGTTTGAAGAACTAGGGAATGAAGCTAACAAGGGAGAAGATGATTTGTCTAAGAATATAGATCCATAGGATGTGAACTCGTTTTACTAGCTGCTATGTATTGTGAAATGGATGTGCTATGTATTTATGATTTTGTTACATTGTTATGATTCCTAGCCTTTCATTCTTAATCTCCATTCAAAATTCTGTATGATATCATGTAGGCATTGAATTTTTTTTTTTTTGGGGCCAAAATCAAGTGGTCAATTCAAAAATTGAATTTCAACACTTTTTTTAATCAAATATTAATTTGAGACTAAACTACTTCCATTTTACATAAATTATAATTATTTTAAAATCTCATTTAAAATTTACAAAAATTATATTTTTTATTATAATATAAGATATTTCTCTTTAATTAATATTTATAATTATAATAAAATTTAATATCTCGAATAATTATATTCAGATTTATTTATAACGTAAGTCTAAAATTATTTTTGAGGTACGGTAAGAGTCAACACTCAATACCGGTTTTGGGCTCAAAACCGCCAAACCGGTTTTATGACAACCAAAAAAAGAAGGTTTTTTTTTGTTATTTATTGATATATATATATATGTTTGATAAATTATTGAACTCCCCTCCTTTTTTTCGGTATTTTGATACACGCGGTTGCTGTGCGTCTCGATCTATCTTCGATCATCTTTTCTCAATCTTCTTCATAACATGAAATTAATTCCTTTTTTTCTCAATTCCGATCCTTAACTTATCCAGAATCCTCCAAAGCTTCTTACACAGATCCATTACTTTTTTGTTTTTAGGAAATCAATTGTAATTTCTCTGTACTCATCTCGTCAGTACTAGGGTTTCTATTAGCTTTACTGTGTATAATTTATCTGCAACAAGTTTTCGGTTTCTGTAATCTGTAACTTCTTAGATGTTTTTGTGCGAGAGTCTGTTGTTAGGATGAAAAATTAGGAGCATTTGTTTTCTCAGGTCCTGGAATGAATGATCGCTGTAGGTAATGGACAGTTATAATTAGGGTTAGGGTTTGGATTCTTCGCGAGGTAGTAGGAAATGAAGAGCTCGCGTAGACCTTTTGATCGATCGAGAGAACCAGATTTGAAGAAGGCTCGATTGGCCAGAGAATCGGAGAATGTTCGGTCCTTTCCTCAGAAACCAGCTGCACCTGGGTCCAATATAGTGCCGTCAAGATTCCGAGCAATTGACAGAGATTCAGAGAGCAGTGATCCAGGTCGGGGTGGTTATCATCCTCAGCCGCCACAGCACCAGGAGCTTTTGAGTAGGTACAAGACGGCCCTTGCCGAGCTCACTTTCAACTCCAAACCGATAATCACAAATTTGACGATAATTGCTGGAGAGAATCTTCATGCTGCCAAGGCCATTGCCGCCACTGTCTGTGGTAACATTCTTGAGGTGAACATAGTTTAAAATACTGTAGCTGTGTTTATTATTTATTGTAACGGAAATAGATATCCCGAGAAAGTAAAAGAAATCAATATTTTTGCTGCTAATGCAATTCTTAATGTATGTGTTTTGTGGCATTAATGGAATCTCTAGTAGTTGTGTTTTGGGGAAAAATGGCTTTCTTGCATGTGAATGGTTTACTTTATATAATCCCTGTTTCTTGATTTTTGGTTTCATAATATTCTGCTAAAGTCTCAAAATTTAATGCCTTGATATGCGTTTGTGAGCTTTGCGTCTATTCGGAGTTGTGGTCATGACTGTGAGTAGTTTATTTTGTAGCAATGATCTCGGTAGGAGATGAAAATGATGTAATCATGTAACAGTTTCATTTGATAGCTTCTAAGCCTTTATTGGTAGAGTAGTGCTCATTTGGGCCTTCAGCTAGCTTTACTGCCATGTTCATCTCATATGAAGTCCTCTTAACTGTAAAAGGAACAGATCATATTGTGTCCCTTTTTGGCTGACTGTACTAAGACTACTTTTCCTTACTCGTTAATATATTCTGGCTGATCCATACTGCATCATATAGAACAGTTTCACTTTCTCGTAATTTGTGCTATTTGAAGTCATGGTCGACTGGAGAAATTCTGCTCCATTCAAGCAAGTAGAACTGCAAGATTTCTAGGTCAGCTGTTCAGTTAGATGTCCAGAATCTGGGCCAGACTCTGTGCATACTCAAATTGCATGAAGGAACTCATGGCACTCCTAGAACAGGGTTACTTAAAATTATATGATGGGGCAAGTACAAAATACCACTACTCGAGGTCAGTTAAAGAAAATGGGATGCATAAAAGCTTTGGTGGAAGGGTCAAGAGATTTCAACTGAGTTAGTAAATAGATATTGGCAAGTTAGAGCTAATCTACTCCCAAGATATGTTTGACTGATTAATCTTGGCCTCTCTATGTTTAAAATACTCAGAAGATCTTGCTTACATGTACAATGTTAGATCCATATATTTTGCAATATGGGATTTTTTTTATTAGTTGATGTACCGTATCTCCTCAGAATATCCTCTCACATAAGGAAGAAAAAGGAACAGTTCTGTTACTTCTCGATCTAGCTTACTCTCTTTAAATTGGTTCTCATATCTAGTAGATTTTATTTGTATACTTCTCTTCTTTGTGTCTATCTCTTTTGCCTTGAGAAATTCTGTTGCAGATCATCTCTAATAATTTATTTTAATCTTCAGGTGCCTAGTGACCAGAAGCTTCCATCACTCTATCTCTTAGACAGCATTGTCAAGAATATTGGTAGAGATTACATTAAATACTTTGGCATGAGACTGCCTGAGGTAAGATCTTTGCTCCGTACTCTATGTGCTACTATAAACAACAGGAACCAGCATAGATAGTGTATGAAAAGGAGTAGTTCAGATTTATAATGCTTTGCTTGAAAGATATTAATATTTGACTTTGGTCAGCGTACTAAATTCCATCAGAAACAAAGGTCCAACTATGCTAACCAGGTCCCATCTTTAACAAATAAGGAATTTCTTTTTGTCACCCTTGCATTTTATTATTCTTTCTTCTTTCTCTCTAGGGTTGTACTAGTGTTTCAAGTTTATTTCTACCTTTCTCTAGGTATTCTGCAAGACTTACAGGGAGGTCGACCCTCCTGTTCATCAAAGTATGCGGCATCTCTTTGGAACTTGGAAAGGAGTCTTTCCACCTCAGTCACTACAGACTATTGAGAAAGATCTTGGCTTCATCCCTACCGTCAATGGTTCATCTTCTGGAGCTATCAACTCTAGGCCTGATTCACAGTCCCAACGTCCCCCACATAGCATTCATGTAAATCCCAAGTATTTGGAAAGGCAGCGACTTCAGCAGTCAAACAGGGTAAGTGTTGTTTAGACAAGGAGAGGCTGAAAAGATTCCTCTCATCAAGAACATAGATAAGAAATTTCAAATCAGTAGTTGGGTTCCTCAGATCTGTCATTTCATGTTTATCTTTTTATTTTCCTGTTTTTATTTTAATTTTTGTCTGATAAAGGTAAAAGGGATGACTAGTGATGTCATTGGGACAACAGCAGATACAATAGAGAATGAAGAGAGGCCTGAGAGGACAACTAGTATTAGTGTTGGACGTCCTTGGGATGCCTCGGTTGAAATGCCTGTAAGTAATTTTGAAGTTGTAATGTACTGTTAGTTTCCTTATCCTAGTTTAATGATACAATAAATTTTGCAGGACATTCAGCTTTCTGATAGAGATGCAATAAGTGGAGACTACGAATATGGTTCTGAGCCTAAAAGGAGTCCAGGTTTCGGGAGAAGGATAACTGAAAAGGAACACGATAAGTATGGGTATGGAGTTAGCAGTAATGTACCGGAAACATTTCCCCAAAGGAATGGTTTCGCTACAAAAGATTTCCTTCCCACCAAATCTGTCAATACAAGTGCACTTACACCGTCAGTGCAGATCCTTGGAGGTAGAAACAGCAGTGGATTGTCTAGTAGCTGGAAGAACTCCGAGGAAGAGGAGTTTGTGTGGGACGATATGAACTCTAGATTGACAGACCATGGTGGATCAAGTGTCACTGGGGATCCAAGAAAAGATCCCTGGACTCCGGATGATTCAGATAAAGTGGTAAGCTTATGTGATCATACGCTCTAAACTGAAATTTTTTCTTATTTTCTCACCTAAACCAGGAGATTCTTATAAATTCTTGCCAACAGACATGGGGGGTTTTGATGGCCTCGACACCGAGAGAACATATTTGTTTTATTATGGAACACATTTCTGTATTTCTTTCTAAGCTATCCATCCAGGATATTCTTCTGTTGACCTTTTACTATGTTGATTATATTTGATCTTCATGTTGGCTAAACTGTATATTTGCAGCGCTTTTCAAACCACCTTCGAGATCAACCACATGGTAAACAAGATGTGTGTGCAAGGTCAGACAGAGAAACTTCTAGTGATTTGTTCCCCTCTGATCAGAGAGAACTTGGAGTTCATGCACAACGGAGGTCATCACCCTGGCATTCACGGGACCCACGCTTGTTGGCTGAGCCTATAGGCGCTGGGACTCCTAGGACCAGTTCCGATAATTCAGAAGGCTATGTTCCCAATTTGAGTGGAATATCAGGTGCTACTTCTGCTATGGCTCGGTTGGGTGGTCGATCTGAGAAAGGTTCGATGGGACCCCTGACGAAACAAAGTCTTCAGTCTTTGAGTGCAGCATCGCCATCTGTTTCGTCATCCCTGAGCAGGAATCCTCCCTCACCTTCACTATCAGCAAGCAGTCTTTCTTCTCATCAATTGCAGAGTTTAATTGAGAAAAACCTACCACAAGTTCGTTCCCAGATTCATCCCGATCAAAAACTGTCCGTGTCTTCTGTAAACATGAAAGTTGGACAGCATAAGCAATACAGTCCGGAAATTAATCCAGCAACCTTAGAAAAGGCATCTCTGTCTTCTCAACCTCGACGAGATTCTGTTCGGTCTGAGCCTTCTGGTAAAGGTTGGCCATTACTGCCTCCACCCTCTTCAGTACAGTCAAGCACAGCTAATTTGCCAGTCTCTGGTATGAAAAAGTCCAACAATGTAGTTACTAGTAAGCCTAGGATTGATGGAACGACTTCATCAAACTCTTCCTCCGTTGAAATTTCTTCAGTACTGGCAAATCTACCTCAGACTAGGTTGCCTCATCGATCATTGCCTTCTACTTCACTGCCTTCTTCCTCTCTTGTTAATAGTGTATCAGCAGAAACTTCAGAAGATTTAAGCAAAAAATCCCAAGATCCGATTTCAAACCTTTTAAGCTCCTTAGTCGCTAAGGGTCTGATATCTGCTTCAAAGGTAGAGTCATCAAGTATCGTGGAAAGCCAGGTGCCTTCACTACATGAAAATCAGAATCCCGAAGATACTGTCCCCATTTCGACATCATTTTCTTCAGCTCCTAATTCCTCACATATAGCTCTTTCATCCACAAAAGTTGAGATTCCTTCTTCACAGACAGCTGATGAGAGTTCTGATGTATTACCACAGACAACCACTTCTGCTATAAACTACTTTATTGGCTTTGAGTTCAAGCCAGATATTATCCGTGAATTACACCCATCTGTAATTGAGAGCCTTCTTGATGAAACTCCGTATCAATGTAGTATATGTGGGCTCCATCTAAAGCTTCAAGAACAGCTTGATAGACACTTGCACTGGCACGCTTTGAAAAACCCAGAAGCATATAATTTAAACAAGGCATCCAGGCGATGGTACACAAGATCTAGTGATTGGGTTGCTCGAAAGGCTGGGTCTCTGTCTTCCGAGGCTGAATATGCTGATTCTGAACAAGCCAGGCCTTCAAATGCAATTGTGATGGAGGACAATGAGCCAATGGTTTCTGCAGATGAAAACCAGTTTGCTTGTGTCTTGTGCGGTGAGCTCTTTGAAGATGTATACAGTTTAGAAAGGGATGCATGGATGTTCAAAGGAGCCATTTACATGAGTAGCTTTTTGGGCAGTGTTCAAAGCAGGGGCGAAAGCAGCAAGAAGGGTCCCATTGTACATGCTAATTGTATAACAGAAGACCCAGCTCTTGATGATATATTGACAACTGTCATTAAAACGGTAATGCTCTTGATTACTTCATTCGACAAAGGAAAAACCTTGTTTGATGCTCCGACTGATGTCTATTTGTTTTCTTTTTCCTGCATCTTTTGCTTTACCTTCTCACTAACAGGAAAAGGATATCTAATGCGGCGTAGAAGCAATGGATGAGAACAGAGAAAAGTTTGTAGAAGCATGGATGAAGTCTTTATGGTAATAATATAGCTGAGGGGTTTTTGCTAGTTTCTTACTCAACTCTTCAATCCTTTTTTTCTATTTTTCTTTTGAATTTTTTACATTTATAGTTGGTAAAAGAAGAAAGCTATATATATATATATATATATATATATATGAATTTGAGATAGTTTGCAGTTTGCAGATCAGCTTCTTCTTCTGATGTGTTTGATATGTTGGTACTTTACTTCAATCACTAGTACTTTTTTTTTTTTTTCTCTTATTGCTCAAGTGAGTTTCTGCCTTGAGACCAGCTTCTGATTGATTGCAAAGAGCTCCAAGAACCCTGTCGCGTTTGGTCTTTGGTTGACAAAGGCTCTCTGTAAACTTAAGCTCTGTAAGATGCACTTTTGTTTATTTTTGAGAAGTCGGTATTTGTATGTTGGCCAATAAAATACACTGCTTGTTTGTTCATCTTCCCATAATCTGGGATAATTCGGAGTATAATTTTTGAATTTGGTTTAGTGCTTATCAATTCTATATTTGACTATTTTCGCTTTACTTCCATAACTTATGAGCAATACGCCGATGCAACTTTCTCTCAAATTTATTTGGGTTGCAAGTACATTTGACGATCTTATATACGTGTATGTGTGAAATAGTAGTAGAGTAGATCTTCTTCAAATGCATTTGCATAAGATCTTATGTGAATCTGAGAGTAGTTGGATCCGCCAATATGCATAGTCGCAACGGTTGGATCCCACAATAAACTGAATAACAGCAATGGGATTAATTTAACATTTTCATATAGTTTGAATGGACAAGATCTTCAAGAGCGAGGTGAAGTGGAGTGCATGCATGCACGTTTGTTTTTGGTGGGGAAAGGGGGGGAGATTAATTTTTCCTTAATTGAACATTTAATTCTATAATTATAGAATTAAAAATACGAGTTTTATAATAAGCAATAATGTCAGAGATGATTACTATGGGACCAGGGCTGCCACTTCGGCGTTTTTAATGTTTAGCCTCATGAGTTACAAGAACATTATAAAACAGAAAAGAATTAGATATGCTTCAATCAATGATGTCATGCATGATGTCAGATCGTTTGATTGAGCTTTATAAAATTCTCAACATGCTATTGCTTTTCTTCAGCTTCTTTAGTCAACCCTCCACTTATAAAGGTGCTGTTAACTCTCCCCCTACTCTTTGCAGTATGTCGCATCACTCAAAGTTCATAAATTTTTTTCCTTTTTTTTTTTCCTTTTAATTTCATGTAAAATTAGAATTATTTTGCATTAAATCGACAACCCTTTATATTACACAATTCAACCAACGTAAAGGAAAAATCCACTTCTTTTTCTTGAAGTAAATTGATTCAAATTAGTTGAGTGAGTCGGCGAACTACGAATACAGTTTGAACCGTTGGCTAGCAATAATAAACTGTATGAAGCCGCAAAGCTCATTGGTGTTGTAAATGAAGTTGACTTTAATTCACGAGAGGGAGGGCTTTGACTTTCAGCAACTAGGCTGCTAATTATATTATAATAATAAACATGACAGCATTGAATAATGAATATGACTGCATGGATACCATGTCTGAAACTACTAGCATTGACCGGCGATTCCATGACCTCCAACCAACATTTACAATACGTTCTACGAAATTTTATTTTTTTCGAATAAGAATGGAATGAGATAAATTATATCATGATGTTGTCACATAATATATATTACGTATCCACTAATTTCGTAGTTATAAGTTGTAAGTTATAAGTAATAAGTCATGTAGTTATGTAGTTATAAGTTATAACCATATAATATTAACTTCAGAGAGTAGGGATCATATTTTATTACTTTTTATATAGTAACTGATTTGCCTTTTTTTTTATGCCGTCTTCTCTCGTGGCTGCTCCATCGTCTAAAATGGAGGGAGTTAGCAACTCAGTAACTCGTTCGCTTTCAATGACTGATCACTTTCTCTTCGCAGCAGCAATCTTCCTACTCCACGTGTCCACGTGGCCAAGCACAGAAGCCGCCACCCCACAGGAGCTTCTGAAAGGATTCAAAGTCACTCCCGACTCATCAAACGCAGCGTTTCAACCCCTCTTAAACGACCCAACTGGTAATTTCTCACTGGGTTTCCGCCGAGTCAATCAGGACCAACTCGCCCTCGTAATCCTCCACTTGCCTTCCTCTGAGCAGCTTTGGACCGTCGATCAGCTCAATCCACCTCCATGGTCCGATCGCACACAAATCTTCTTCAATGGCAGTCTCGTAATTTCAGACACGAACGGGAAGGTATTTTGGTCAACTGAAACGGACGGAAACCGAGTCGTGCTTCTCAACTCGACCAATCTCCAGATACAGCAGAGTAGCAATGGCGGCGGCGACTCTCCTACTGTTTTATGGCAAAGTTTCGATTTTCCATCAGATACCCTCGTCGAGAACCAAAATTTCACTTCTGCCATGACACTCACCTCCTCCGACGGACGCTACTCGATGCGGTTAGGCGTAAACTTCATCGGATTCTACGCGGAGTTCAAAAACGGCACCGTCCAAATGTACTTCAAACACACGGCGTTAGAAGCCAAAGCACAGGTGGTTGAAGGAGGTGGACCGATTTACATCCGAGTAAACTCAGATGGCTACCTCGGTATGTACCAAAACGGAACCACACCTGTCGACGTGGAAGCTTTCAACAGTTTCCAGAAACAGGATAACGGACTCCTCAGGGTCAAGTTAGGATCCGACGGAAACTTCAACGGGTTTTACTGGGACGGGTCGACCTGGCTGTTAAACTACCAAGCTATCAAAGAACAATGTGAGCTGCCAAGCGCTTGCGGGTCATACGGGCTGTGTAACCCGCAGTCGGGTTGTTCGTGTTTGGATAACGATACGATTTCCAATTCGGGACAGTGTTTATTATCCGGCTCCGGAGATTTTTGCCGTTCCGGGAGTAACTTCCGGGTTCTTAGAAAAACCGGCGTGGAGTTACCGTATAAGGAATTAATGGGGTTTAAAACCGGGTTCAGTCTGGATGAGTGTGAGAGTTTATGCGAGGACAACTGTAAGTGTTGGGGATCTGTTTACAATAACGCATCCGGGTTTTGTTATTCAGTCGAGTACCCGATCCAGACGTTGATGAGCGTGGCAGACGAGACGAAGGTGGGCTATTTCAAGGTGCGGAAAGCTGCAGGCAAGAGTAAGATAAAAGTGGGCTTCGGAGTTGGGCTTGGATTTTTGGGCCTGATGGTCGGAATTTTGATCGGGGTCGCTGGGTTTGTGGGGTACAGGATGTGGGTCAAAGGGAAGAAGAGGAGAGGAGTGTCCAGGTTCTTTGACAGTGATGAAGCGATTTCACCCGGCCCGTATAAGGATCTCGGGGCAGCAAGCTTCAAGTCAATTCAGATGACGTGATGGATGACGTCATGAGACTCTTTTTATCTTGTCCTACCGTGATTGAAACCAAAAAAAAAAAAAAACCAGTGTCGCTTGTGGGCCCCGCTGATAATCATTAGATATAACACTTTTGTCTCTTACTTCTTATAGATACATACAGAGTGCGACTGTGACTGTCTTGATTGTTGATGTTTGATGTTTGCCCTGTAATTCTGTGATTAGAGCGAAGCCAGATACTTTTTTCGCCTTCTCCTGTAATTTCAATCTATGCATTTCATTTCATTTCTTTTATTTTATTAATTTTCCCTTTTTTTTTTCTTTTTTTATAACTTCCGACAGACATAATAACCATTTTATAACTCATGTTTATATTTCTCAGTTTCAGTATAAGGTTTCAATCGTTCAAAGTACATCCTGTTGGACTGATGCAGCTACAAATAAGAAGATCCCACGTCTCAAACGTCATTTCTAGCACTAACATTTACCCTTTTAAAGATGCTGTGTAAGTAAGATCGTGTTTGAAGTTGGGTCGTTCACAGATCACAAACCGTGGTTATGTGTAACTCTAGGATCTCGTATCTATGACAATGGGTGTGATTTGTGAACGGCCCAATACAATGGGCTTCACTAACAGAATACTATAAATGAAAGCTACATGGAACCACTGAACGAACAGACTCATAAGTTTAATCGACCCACTCCATTTGTGTCGTGTTTGAGCATATGATGCTACACTTGACCCGTTTACATTGTTTGACTTACCTTTCCCAAAGCTCCACTTTATTCGGTTCAATTTCAGACAGTATTAATTATTTAATGATTTAAATTTCAAAACTATATATTCGACAAATATTACTTTTAATGGAGTGGGATTCCATAGCAAAATTATGGCAGAAACTATCGTATTAGTTGAGAAACTCCAGCATATCATATTATTAAATTATTAAATTATTTAAAATTGGAATATATGTTTAATAAATAAATAAATAAAATTATAATTATTAAAAATTATAAAAAATTCCATTGAAATATTTTTAATATTACTTTTATTTTTTCGTCTCTAAATCTTTCCTCTTATTCCTCTTTCTTCTTCATCGACTACTTTCTAAATGGAAAACCCTAATAAACCTCCATTACAATCAAACAAAATAAATTAAATTGAGTTTACCAAAAAAAATCACTATCCACCATTGATGCTCAAAATACCCATTTCTCCAGCCTTCTTCTCCGTCTTAGCAATCCTGGGATCCATAAATGGCCTCGAAAACTTGTCCTTAGCTTCAACTAAATAACCTTTCACTTCTCGTTCCTCACATATTTCCCTCTGCTTTAGATCCGACAAGCCATTCTTCCATCCAATCATAACTTACCACCACGGTGGCTTACACTTGCTTGATGCGCTTATCGCACATCCTATCCTACACTTGTTAGATCTCTAATTGTAGTTCCTGCCGTAATTTTGCTACGGTAGGAACCCAACCCTACTTTTAACACTTAAAATACAGTTTTTTTTTATGTAAAAATGTTTACATATTCATCATATTCGTCGTCTATACATCATATTCGTCGTCTATACATCATATTCATACATGCAGTATGCATGCATTCAATTTAAACATATTGTTGACTTTACAAAGTCTTAATAGTCATGCATGTAGCACGCTGATTATTAATTTTACGTCATTAATACTTAATAAATTAATAATTTTTTAAAATATAATATTTATAATTTAATTATGAGACTTTTTTAAAATTATGACTCAATGATTGATTATTGTTTAAATTTTCTTTTTGATAAGAAGTTCATTTTCTCATCTTACAATAAAATATAATTCAATGTCATTATTATTTTATGATAATCTTTTCGAAACATAGTCTATAATAGACATTGAATATTATTTTCTAAATAAGTTTTTGTAGCCTATCATTCCACTAGAGTGATACTTTAGGAAAAATTTATCAATATAAAAGTTATAGGCCTTCTTATTATTTTTTCTATAGTTACAAAAATTCCCGTATTTAGACATTTTAAGCAAAAATTATATTTAATTTATCATAATATATATTTGGTAATAAATATGATAAAATTAACATATTGAGATGATTATAATAATTTGATTATGAGATTTGCAAAGATAAAGCGGACTTGCCTTTTATACTCATCAAGCTAAATTTCATATTTAATTTGTTTATAAATAATTAATCAATCGGTATAGTATATAGTTCTTTTTATACATATGTGTGTATGTTTGACTTGCGAGTAACAGCCACTCATCATTCATGTGGCATTTTCATAGTTAGTGGGTAACTATTAATAATACTGTCATGAAGCAGGTCTTAATGTTAATTATGACATCTAAATCCCTTTTTTTTTATGTATAACTAATGAACTTATTGTTAGAAAAATGATGTGCTAAGATTCGTGTAAGAATACTTTACATAAAGTTAATCGAGGAGAGACATTCTAAGGGGTGTATCCCTATGTTTTTTCTCCTCATTGTTGAACATCATCATATACAGTCGCTAAAGAACAAACGATACACATTGGCATTAACCACATCTGTCATACCTGTTAGGATTTTGAAGAGAGACATAACTAAACTCGCGTTTAGTGAAGAGGAATTGAGGTCCATTTTCACTGTAATGGGACAAAATGGCTTGTACAATTGACCAACCTAATCACATAATTATCTTACATATTAGTATACGAATATTGGAAGAGGCAAGTGGCTACATGCATTATTAATATAATTATCTTACTACAAATCTAGACTCGACCTACCTAATCAACTAATGAGAGACAAAAAAAAATAAAAAATGAAGGGCATATGCTATATAGATCTGATCTGATTCATCTCGAAGGTGGAGAGAAAGGCAGGTGGGAGCTGTCATAACTCACACAAGCAAACCTAATGGTCTAGAAAATACAACCCGATTCGAATTCGCCGCTGTTGTTCAATTGCATACTGCCGTCGCTCTCTGTTTCTTACTTGTTCCAACCCCAGAAAACGTCTCCTCACCCCACCCCACCCCAACCTTTATCGGGCCCACGGACTTCATGTTGTTTTATCTTTGACCGGAGTTTGCCGGAAATAATCTAAACTCCAGCATATTATTGACGGACTAGAACCTTACACTAACAAACAAAAACTTCAAATTTTAGACTAAAATTGAAGTTTAAAACTTTATGAATTCTATGGGTTTTGAGTTAGATTGTTTTTTTTTTGTTTTTGGCCAAAGGTTTAGAGTTAGATGGTATGATTTTTGCTTTTCTTATTAAAGTTTCGACTTTGACTCTTCCTTTCCACCTAATTTTTCTTTTCCATTTTACCACCAACTCACGCCGTTGATTTTCATGTTTGTACAAACACTCTTTTAACTTTTTCACGTGTCTGATCTTTGGGCCCAAGAAAACAATCCATTTTTAGCTTTTATAGTTTTTTGAATAACAAGGGATTTATATTTAAATTAAATAATAATAATAATGATAATAATAAAATAGAGAAGAAGATAAAAGAAGACTCGATAGTTAGGGGTAGGTAGGGTTTTCTCGATACCAATGGGAACAATGATCATGTTTCAATATTGATATTGAAATTATGAATTGGGGTCGAGAATAAAAATATAAACTAATTTATTTAATTAATAATATTTAAAAATTATAATTATTATATATTTTTAAATTTTATTATTATATTATTTCTTTCTTTCTTAAAAAAAAAATAATATAAAGTTTCAACTCTAAATATTAAAAATAAAATAAAAATAAAAATTTTATTTCCGGGAATACTCATTCCCGATCCTGACAAAAAAAAAAAACCCCCCGGCCGATAGATTTTTACTTTTTAGTTTTTGTGCTCGTCAGCCGAGATCCATATGATTTTGTTGGTTCGTAATTTTTTTATGCGAAAAAAGATAAATTTTAAACCCCAAAATAATTGTAATATTAATTAGAACTCCCAAAACTTCTAATAATAATTCAGAACCCCCCCATAACTTAAGCTCTGCCAATTTAGATCCCAAATCAACTCTTTCATTTTATTAATTAATATCCATATGTGATTCGAATGAACTGGGTCACCTGACCGCCCCTCCAAAAAGGAAAATACCTTTCTCTAGTTCATCTCCATCCTCACATAAGAGGCCTCACTCTCGTTTGCTCCACCTTCTCTCGCCTAAAAAGTTGAGAAAGCAGCATTGTTCGATTTCAACCTAACCTTGACCATAATGGTGGCTCAATTCTTACGTCTCATGGTAGGTCTGGACAAGAACTACTTCACTCCTCTGGGAGACATGTTCTGACAGTCAATCAAACTCAATTTTTCTGTGTACAAATTATAATTTCTGACAATGGGAACACTTACATATCAATAAGCTTTAATTTTATAATATCGATGCAACGATTACAAAACCTAATCAAGGGATAACATGAAATCAATGTCGGTCTCACGTACATATTACAAATCTGGTATTAGCTTCACAATTACATCTTTATCCATATAAATATTTTATAATTTACACCAAACTATTAACTAGAATTATGAATTCACAAGTTTTTATTTATGAATTACGCGATTTGATGGTCTCCTCCAACTGCTTTACATCCTCTGAGGTGTCCTTCACTCTTTGAGCTTCCTTCTGTCTAATGACCACGTCTCTCTCCTCCATGAATTTACCTAGAGGAATGAAGTAGATCACTAGATCTTGTCCAGACCCTTTATGAGGAGCAAGCCATCACTATGGACAATGTTAGGTTGAAATTGATAAGGCTTTTTTCAATTTCTTCGGGGGTGGAGGGCGGAGCAAAGATAAGGGAGTGAGGATGGAGATTGGGTTTGGGGAAGTTTTTTTTTTTTTCAATGGATGCCCGGGTGGGTGATACGGATGCAATGAGATCCGAGTTATGTATGGACGTTAATTATTTAACGGAAAAAGTAGATTTTGGGTTTTAAATTAATAAAGTTTGAGTTTTCGGGTTGAGAACTGTTATTAAAAAATTTTAAGGTTCTGGTATGTTTATTATCGTGGGGTCAGAATTCTTAGCTCAAAAGTTAATTAACAAAAAATGGGTAGTGGGCCAAGGGCAACAAACATGGCGGCCCAAATACAATTGCACAAGGGGGGGGAAACGTAAAATCTTGAAAGAGCAGGGCGTGCGTGGCGTGCTTTTAAAAAATGCACTGAAATAACTCCTTACCCTTTATCGCATCTCCGAATCCCTCTCTATAAATTTCCCCATCTCCACCATTTTTTCACTTACTCCCTCTCTCTCTCTCTCATTTCCTCTCGAAAGAAAAAGAATTCAGCTTCGTTTTCTCCGCTCTCCTTTTGAATCGAAGATGTCTTGCTACAAGGGAAAATACGCTGGTAATCACTAGATTTCCGTGTTCTTATCGAGCAATCGCTGTCAAAATCTGTTTCCTTGCTTTCGCTTTCAGATCTCTGTCTGTGACATATACTTTTTGTTGATCTTGCTTTCGAGCCTACGATCGATGTTGTTGATCTGTTTCATTCCTTTTTTTCTCAGATCTGAAGTTTGCTTTGTGGTTCTATTTTAGATTGTTTTGCGAAAATTTGAACTCTTTTATCTACTAAATGATTAGATGATTGCTTGTACGCGTATTTATCACGCTGTTAACTGCACCGATTGTAGGTCTAGATCTAGATCTGGATCGATGATTCAATTTTCTTCTTCATATTTGTTGAGTGAAAACGATAAGATGTGCCGATTTGAGGTCTGAGGCGAGAGAGTAAGAAATTGGAATTTACTTTATCTTTTGCCTCAAATCTGTTACAAAAACAAAAGATGGCCTTTTCATGGTATGTTAGTTGGAATCATATTGACTTGTATTCGACAAGGATTAAAAAAAAATCACTTTCTTTGTCTTTCGTCTATCGGTTCATGCATGAATTTCTTACTTAGATATCAAGTTTAGTATTTATATGAATGATTGATTTGTAATGATCTTTCCATGTATGATAGATGAACTTATTGCCAATGCTGCTTACATTGGTACCCCTGGAAAGGGTATTCTGGCTGCTGATGAATCTACTGGCACCATTGGCAAGCGTCTTTCTAGCATCAATGTTGAAAATGTGGAGGAAAACAGACGTGGTCTACGTGAGCTTCTCTTCTGCACTCCTGGTGCTCTCCAGCACATCAGTGGAGTCATCCTCTTCGAGGAAACCCTCTACCAGAAGACCGCTGCTGGTATGTCTCTGAAAATGTCTCTATTAAATCCGTTTACTTTTGGATCTTCGTTTTTTTCCATTTGATAATTGTATACCTTGAATTTGCGACATGCAGGCAAACCCTTTGTTGAGGTCTTGAAGGATGCTGGAGCATTGCCCGGAATCAAGGTTGACAAGGGTACCGTTGAGCTAGCCGGAACCAATGGTGAGACCACAACCCAGGGTCATGACGGTCTCGGCGCTCGTTGTGCAAAGTACTATGAAGCTGGTGCCCGTTTTGCCAAGTGGCGTGCTGTTCTTAAGATCGGCCCCACTGAACCATCTCAGCTTAGTATTGATTCCAATGCCCAGGGTTTGGCTCGTTATGCAATCATCTGCCAGGAGAACGGCCTTGTCCCCATTGTCGAGCCTGAGATTTTAGTTGATGGGCCACATGACATTGACAGGTGTGCTGATGTGACTGAACGTGTAGTTGCTGCCTGCTACAAGGCCCTAAATGACCACAAGGTTCTCCTTGAAGGAACCCTATTGAAGCCCAACATGGTTACCCCTGGATCTGAATCACCCAAGGTTCCCAATGAGGTGATTGCTGAGTACACAGTCCGTGCTCTATTGAGAACTGTACCCCCTGCAGTTCCAGCCATTGTTTTCTTGTCTGGTGGACAGAGTGAGGAGGAAGCTACCCTCAACCTTAACGCAATGAACAAGCTCAAGGGGAAGAAGCCATGGTCTCTTTCATTCTCTTTTGGACGTGCCCTTCAGCAGAGTACCCTCAAGGCATGGCAAGGAAAGGAGGAGAATATTCCCAAGGCACAAGCTGCTTTCCTTACAAGATGCAAGGCTAACTCTGAAGCTACTCTTGGCACATACCTGGGTGATGCCCAGCTTGGTGAGGGTGCAGCAGAGAGCCTTCACGTTAAGGACTATAAGTATTGAGATTCTCTAGGTTTCTTTCTTCTAGTTGCTGTCATTGTGTGATTTATTTTTGGAGGGTACTTTCCATTTTTCTTTTTCTCTTTATAAGCTTGTTGGATTCTCAGGCAACAGAGTCTTTGTTTCTTTAAATTTTCCTGGTGGTTCCAGCATAATAAGCTTGAGTAGTTTTTGGGCATGGTGGGTGGTTTGATCCCACTTTCAATTTGCAAGAAACCTGCTTTTTTTAAAGCACTTTTTAAGAAAACTCTGCTCTTGTTAGGAGTGTCACTTTGTACTCTACTTAATCTTCATTACCCTCGTTCTACTCTCGAGATTTACTTCTCATTGCTCTTTTGCTTATCAGCCTTATCTATGGCCGGTTAACACACTTGATTATGTTCGAATGTAATGTTATGCTGTTGCCTCTCAAGTGGTATCCGGAGCTTTCTTATAACTAGAAACGATATGCACGGTCTGTCAGTAGTTTTATCGTTTGGTTATGCTTCTTTTGAGGTAAACCTTCTGTTTTTGTTTTAGTTGTTTTTTATATATATATAATTTTTTTTTTAAAATACAAAATAGGTAGGAGTTTTGCCAAATCCAGCTCGCTGTTAAAAAAAAAAAATCTATATCCAATCCATGTATTATTTAGGGATTCTTGTGAATCAAATCTAATTCAGTGAAATTTTATCCAATAAAATGGAATAATTATAAATTTCCAAAATAATAGATAGAAATATTACAAATAGACACGTTGCCATACCAATCAGAGGAGTAGTTTTATAATCAGGAGTTATTGTACCATATTCTGAATTCAATGGTTTCAATAAACTACCTAATTCGGCCATATTTAGAACTATCAACGGTTTGTGTAACATTTCGTTGTAAATAAATGATGTATACACATATTTTCTAACCATCATTACTATCTGCAAATGAATCATCATTAAGAGAAGTGATTAACAATAAGTATAAACTTTAGATTACTCAATCTATATATATATACATATCATGCATAAATAATATAAAATTATATAACAAAAGGAAGAAAACGATTGAATCCAAGTTCAGTGTAATATTTAATCATTTAACCACACAATGCTACCTAATAACACTGCGATTTGCCCCATCTTTTCAACATTAGACTGATCTTTTAATTATTAAAAAAAAAAGGGGGGGGGGGAAAACACTGAAGTCTAGCTCCATGACATTGTCAAATTGGTTATATCTCAATTGACTGACAAACCTTGCTCGATAGTCTTCTCAGACTAAAAGTTCTAATTTGATCATAAGTAGATCAATTAGTTAATTAACAGTATATATGATTTATACTTAATCGCCAATGTTGTTGAGCTTCAATCCATAATTTTCCCACAATGTCTGATGATTTTGATCATCATGGTCCACTAGCAATCTTAAACAATTAGTAGTAGTACTCTCCTGGCCCACATTGCCACCGTCATTAATAGACCCATTAGACATTAACTGCTCTATCTTCACTCTCTCTAATTGCTCTTCATGCTCTATAATTTCACCATAACATCCTCCTTGACCAGTACTAGTAGTACTATTCTTATAATAATTTCCCTCATGATCATCATGATCATGATTAAGATCGCGACCTGATTTTCCACTAAGGTTCTGCAATGTTTCAGTTAAGGCGGCATCTCTCGCTTCGATCCATGCTCTCTCTTTAGCCCAAAAGCTATGTTCTCTATCAATCCTGCCCATCTCTTGCTTCCTCCATTCTGAATCTCTTTCTGTCCTCTCCTTTTCCTTCTGTTCAATAGTTTTCATTACTTTCTCCATCCAAGCTTCCTGCTTCTCCATGATCTTCTTCATCTGTGAATCGATGAACTCCATTATCTTCTTTTTCCAGCTCTTTTTCCCGCTACTTTTTCTTGTATTATTCCTTGATGATCTCATCATCGCCATCTTTTCTCCAGAATTGTAGTCTAATGATATCTCAGTAGAGGTATTTTCCAAATCAGTAGAAGTTGGAGGCGTGCTGTTTTCAATGAAAACTGCAGTTTGAGGTGCTATATTAACAGGGATACTATTATTAGTAGTGGGATGATGATTATTGATATTGCTGCTGGTTTCGCCTGATGATCCGTAGAGAGCTTCCAGTTGACGAAAGAATCTGTAGTGTTTACCATCTTGTCTTCCAGATTTGCCTTCTTTCGACTTCTTGTAGTACTTGTATAAATTTTCAAACTTCTCTCTGCATTTTTTGCCATTTCTTTGATACCCATGTTCTTCGGACATGATCCTGAATGAGCTTGAGGAAAACCTTGTTAGTCATCATGTCACGTTTTGATATGCATGATATGTAGTTGATAGATGACAATGAGCCCTAACTTAAATAATAAGCTGACAAAAAGTAGTGTCTTACAATGGTACTGATAATTTACATTGCTCGTCCATTATCTATGTAATCTATGACAGAACTGAAACCTAACTTAGTAATTAAACGAGCGAGATACTGAAGAAAAGAGGGATCTATGAAAAATTAACTAGCGCTAAATATTGTTAATTATAGTATAATTAAGTACTAGAGCTAATTACTCCTACTCATGCGGTTTACAAGAGTACTCTCTTTTTCACATAACTAAAACAAAGGTGATGGGTACTTAAGCATTAAACGAGCAAAACTTGCACCAAAACGAAGGGTACAGACTTTCTACACTTGTGAAGCTCATATAATTCAAACGAGTCAAGCTCATATAATTCAAAATCCACACTTGTGAAGCTCATATAATTCAAACGAGTCAAGCTCATATAATTCAAAATCCAACTTGTACCTTTTTTTTCTTTCTGAAAAAATAAAAAATTAAGTTTAGCCTACAATTCCTCACTATATGCAAGAAAATGCAAAATGTGTATATACTATATAGCAAGGATTAAGTGTTAATTAAGGAAGCCAAAAGAAAAACGAAGAGTGATGAAGATCGAAGAGATAAAGATGAAATTAATAAAGCATAGTTAATTAAGAAAAATAAATAAGCAAACCTAGATACTTCATCCCACAGGGGTGCCTTTTGATTGGCCTCTTTAAACTTGGAATCAAGTCGAGATCTGACCTCTAAGAGCGTAAGCGTCTCTTCTCTTGGCCATCTTCCTGTTCCAGAATATTCCATCTGATCAAACCCAGGAGGAGGGGGAGGGGGAGGAGGAGGAGGATGAGCAGGAGGAGATATAGTGGAGGTAGAAGCACCAGAATGAAACTCTGAACTAGAAGGAATTCCAGCCAAACCGCGGGCAGCTGTACAATTACTACTACTATTCATCGTCATCATCATCAAATCGTAGTCGTTGCAGTAGTGCTGGTGGTGGTGTGCTAGTTCTTGCGGTTGCAAGTGCGGAATTGTCGGAGGTTTTCCGCCGTTGATCATTATCAGATGCCTCAGATGATCAGTAATTCCATACTGATCACCATGATTATGATCTTCCATGTTAATTACCTAACGATCGAGATGGAGTGAGAGCTTAGAGAGAGAGAGAGAGAGAGAGAGAGAGAGAGAGGAGGAAGAAGCTGAGGGTATAAGCGGCAGAGTCGGATCGTGTCGTCCAGGAAAAAAGCCGGAATTTTTTTTTGGATGCACAGGAAAGAGAGAGAGAGAGAAAAATTATCAGTAGTACTAGTCGATGATCAGGAAGGATTGGTCGCATTATATTGACGTCTCTGTCATTGCTTTGTGCATGTAATTAATTATTATCATATCTATATTTATGTTATGTGACTAATATTATTGCTAACACGGATTTCACTCACTTTTAAACACAAATACAATAAAAACTGCTGATCATATGAAGATCGGTCGAAGGGAAGGAACTAAACTATCGAGTAAGCTAAGCAATTAGCTATGCATACACATATGTTGAGATAGAATTTGAATTCGAATTCGTTTCTGCTTAATAGAGTGCTAATCGTATCTAATTTCATTTTCATCGATCAATTTATAATTCGAATAATTAAATTATAATATGTAAAAAATGACAAAAAAATTAATTATTGAATATGAAGTGTTGGCAATGGCCTATTAGGTATGGACCGAATCCATATTCATTGAGATAGATCATAGGAATAGTGAGGATCGTGAATCGAAGCGTGACATGGCCTGCCCATGGGGGCTAATCGAACACAACCGACAGGTCGAGTACAGACGAGTTGTGTCTTACAACTGTTGCTGACTCTTATGCATTGCCTAGGATCCTACCTCTTTGTTTTAGTACTCTCTCTCTTTCTCTTTTCTAATGCCCAAAATCAAAATTCATTTGTCTAATTATGACAAACGTTATAGTTAGTAAGTCCTAATTTCTTTTACACTTTTTACTTTCTCTCTCTCCCCCTCTCTAGAGGCAGCCGCATGTTACTTGTGAAAAATGGTGATTGGACCAAACAGGGAAAACTAGCAAACAGATTCTTTCTCTATATTGATTCAGAAAGTCTTCTTTTAGAACCAAGATATTATGTGCTTTACAACTTTTATAATAGCACCCTACAGATACATATATAAATGAAATCGCATCATATACGATAGAGATCAATATTTAAGATTCTATTACAAAGCTTTTTCTCTTTTAGTAGACGTTCTTTCATTTTCTTTTTGTGTCAAGAGGAAACGTGTGGTAATGATCATATCGTCGATCTTCTTGATTTAGGCCCATTATAACTTCACGACTTCATGTTCATGACAATAACATCATGTCACCCAAGGTTTTACACTTTACCTGGTACATGTGTTCGATTTTAGGGCTAAAGTTATTACCCGACGTACGTAGATACACTGTGTTACAACCTTTAAATAGTACCATATTACAACTTTAGATATGAAGTTATAAACTATACGCATAAATAATTGCTAGCTAGCTACCTAGCTGGTTATGGATTAGATGTAAAAGCATGCATACATGCACATCAGTGTCTATATATATATGATTTTTCTAACTCTCTAATGTACTTACTTTCTTTATAATACATTACTACAATCTCGTACCTTGCTGCTATACATGTAAGAATAATTAAATTACAATTATTTATACGGATGAAAAATAAAAATGGAGGCAGAGCATGCAAGAATCTGAGAGGAGTGAGGTAGTTGTGTCTGATGAACAGTGAAGAGCCAGTGCTGAGACAGTGGTCAGAGTCGCAGCTGATTCAGATCTGATTGCTTGTTTTTCAAGGAGCAGAACGTTCCATCCATGCATGCATGAAATACCGAGTATATATTATAAATATTATTACCTATATATACACGCAAATACCCACTTGTAATGACATATATAATAATCTACGTCGTATAATATATTGTATAAAATACAATAAGAACAAAAAGTATGTATGCTTAGGTGGCTCTGGTTACTGGGCCCATATACTATGCTGATCAGGTGCTGCTTCTGAGATCTGATCAAACCCCTTTCTCTTTCTCTCTGCGTCGCTACAGATCTCATCCATTCCATGCACCTCCCTCCACTTTTGAATTTCAGTCATCCGCTGACGTGGTTAAAGAAAAACAATGTCTTCTTTAGCATTACTGGGCCTGAAGTTCAAGTGGGTCAGGCCTTGTATTATGGGTCCAATAATTCTAAACTAGTATCTGGACCACCTTGCGTATTCTCGGCCCCAGTATCCTTATACACAAAAATTAAGCCCATAACTTAACCACCCAAGTTTTCCCGCTATTTGCACATGACGCAAATCTCAAAACTAATTGCTATTTCCCCCCCTCCCCCCCCACAAAATCGAAGTCTTCTCTCTGTCCTTCGGTGCTCGGCCTGTTCTCCGATCGGCAAAATCGAGTAGCTACCGGTCCTACATCGCTCGGTAATCCTCTCTCCTCACTAAGAGACAGCTCTCCTTGAGGTGAAATTTCCGCCACCGTCAAATCCGACAGTAAGATCATCGATTCCTTCCAATTTTTTTTCAATTTCGTTGCTGAAAAATCATTTTAGTATCGTAATTAGGGGATTTTGGTTTCTGTTGCATTTCCCCTGGCATATTTCCCTTCTTCATCAGGACGCTTATCTTCCAACTCCACGGCTTATCCTCTCCAATACGAGAAGTCTGTGAGCATGAGGGACTGGTTTTCTTTGAAAAGGAAGGAGATGGGAAGGGGAAGAGAGAAGCGGTGAAGGATGTTATGGAGAAGGTGGAAGAGATCTTCATGTGTTTGAAGAAAGTTCCCAATAAGGATGCTGATGTTAGTACTGTAGAGCCATACTTTTTGACTAGGCCTGATGAGGTCCCTCCATCTTGGGATGGTCCATTTGGAACAGTGGTTTTGGTAAACAAACCCAACGGTGAGTCAATACTATATTATAGCCTCATAATAGCGTTGGCATTGAATGAATTTATCCTTTGTGATATGATTATTTCATAGGTTTTTGGAAGTGTGTTTGTCTTGAGCTCTTACACTTTTTGTCACTACTAAAAAGAATTTTATGATGTTATCAATCCCTTATTAATACTGTTTGGGGTGGTTAATGATTAGTAGTTTAACCCAAATTACCAGATTTGTCATACTTTTTCATGCCCCCATTCGAATCAAAATTTTCAAATTTGAAGTGGTCGAGTGGAGCATGTGATGTTTTACAACAAGAGATAACAGTATCATGTTTCAAAGCAGGATGGACTTCATTTACATTCTGTGGGAAGTTGTGTTGCCTTGTCAAAGTGAAAAGGGTGCATTAATGCTCCTGCATGTTCGTTTGCAAATTCCTTTTGGTTTAGATTTTAAATAAATATTTATTTGTCTATTGACAGGTAGGCCATGCTGGAACCCTTGATCCTATGGCAACTGGTTTATTGATTCTATGTGTTGGTAAAACTAAGGTGTAGACAGGTGAGTTCTTACATTATGCAAGAGTAAATTGATACGTTTTTATTGAAGTACTTTACGGTAGTATCCGTTGCCATTTATAAAGCAACATCCTCAAGAGATAAATAAATTTTTTCATATGCACATGTAGTTTAAAAAAAAAAAAAAGTTGAGTTTTCATTTGTGATTCCATGCCTATTATTTTTGTCTAAGTTCTATAGTTATGTCATATTTCCATTACCTATCAAGGTATGGTTAAAGGTTACAGTGGAGTTTACCGCTTGGGAGAGGCTACTTCAATATGGGATGCTGATTCACCGGTGTGTTAAGCTACTTCTAGAAACTTATCTGTATTTTGGTGTTTTCCTTTTTGTTTTCATTATGTTGAAATTCTTATTCATTCGTGCTGCCTTTATTCAGGTCATTCAGGGAGAGCCTTGGGAGCATATCAAAGAAGAGGACATAAAAAATGCAGCTGCTTCCTTTATATGGAAATTTGGCAGGTTCCTCCTATGTTTTCTTTCATCAAAGTAAGAATTTCTCCTTCAATTTTTATGAGTCTAATTACTACCCATAGTACTGCCATATTTATCATTTTTATTATATTCAGCCATTTATAAATAATGATTATGTGACCGTCCAAGCTCTTTGCTTATTGTGAACACAAAATATCTTCATTTGAGCTTGCTCTTTCAATCATTCATTTCTTCTTGCATGGAATTCCATTCTTAAATGCTTGTCTGAGGCCATATAGAGATTTGATTAGTCTGCATACTTTAGTATCACCAGGTTTACTGTATCCTTGAGGCATTGTCATGAAAACCTCTTATTTTAAATCCCTATTTAAGAAGGCATTGTAAACATCTAGTTGAAGGAGCCAATTTTTCTTGGCAGCAAGAGTTATGGTTGATATGACAATTACCATCTTAGCAACTGGACTAAATGTCTCAGTGAAATCGATCCCTTTTTTTTTTTATTGAACCCTTTTGCTACATGCCTTGCTTTGTATCCTTCAATTGTTCCATCATCATTCAACTTTACTTTGTAGATCCATTTGCAGCCAATTGGTTTCTTACCAAGCAGTAGGGGCTCCAACTTCCATGTGCCATTTGATTCAAGAGCTTGAATCTCACAGTTCATAGCATCAATCCGATTTGCATCTTTCTTGGCTTGGGAGTAAGTTGAAGGTTCAATGAAAGAGTTTAGGGAAGAAATAAAGCATGCATGAGAAGGAGAAAATCGATGATATGAAATGAAGTCTGAAAGTGGATATTTGATAGTGGAGGAAAAACATCTTTGTTTGATGGTGGGGCAGACAAAGTCTTTAGTCCAAACAGAAGGTTTGGATATTTTAGTTGATTTTCTAGCAGGTTCAAGGAAATGATCAAGATTTGATGGTGGGGGAGTGTGAGAGGGAGATGGAGGTGAGGGTGTAGGACCAGTGACTGGAACAGGTGGAGGAGGAGTGGAGTGTTGTGATGTGGGGGTATAGGTGGTGATTTATCATTGGATAGGTCAATATATGTAAAAGTGATATCTTGTATAGGGAAAATAGATTGAGATGGAGTTGCATCTTTAAAAGGAAAGACTTGTTCATGAGAGATGACTTCCCTACTAATAGAAAACTGATTTGATTCTAGGCTGTATACTAGATAACCCTTTTGAGTAAGCGAGTATCCCGTGAATATAGAAGGGGTGGGTCTGGGAGCAAACTTATCATGAATGTTAAGATTTTTGACAAAACAAATATAACCAAACGTTCTAAGATGAGACATGGATGGAGGTTTTTTATAGAGTATTTCATAGGGTGACTAGTTATGCAGAATGGTGGAAGGAAGCCTATTTATAATGTATGATGATGTTTTGACACATTCACTCTAGAATTTTGAAGGCACATCTGCATGGATTTTTAAGGCTCTCGGCATCTTTAATAGGTGTCTATGTTTGCGTTCCACAATCCCATTTTGTGGGGGTGTGTTCGTGCATAAAGATTGGTGTATGATGCTGAGGGAAGAAAGATGTTGAATGCATTCTAAGCTGAAGAATTCTGAATCATTATCTGACCTTATCTGTTTGATGGACAAGCTGAATTGTTTGTGAATCATTGTTAGGAAGTCTTTTAGAAGTGAGAAGGTATGTGATTTGGATTGCGTTAGAAAGGTCCAGTTTGCTTGGGAGTAGTCATTAACTATTGTTAAGAAGAAATGTGAACCATTATGAGTAGGAGTCTTATATGGTCTCCAAATGTTTATATGGATTAGATCAAAGTGTTGTGATGAATGTGATTGACTCATTGGAAAATGATTCTAGACTGTTTTGCTAGGGGGCATACTGAACAGTTCTTGAAATCAAGATGATTTGTGTGGAATTTGATTCCATTTAAATGTTTTAATTTTGACACTGCAGCATGGCCAAGTCTAGCTTGCCAGACAGAAGAATTATCTTCATTTATTTGAATAGAAGCTGAGTTACAAGAAGTTGGTGATTGATTACATGAAGAAGATATTAACCTATCTACGTTTGAAGGAGAAATGAAACGATACAAGCCTTGATGCATCATACCATTCCCAACTATAGTCCTTGTTAAGAGATCCTGAAATAGACAAAATTTTGGATAAAAGGTTACATAACAGTTGTTGTCACTGGTTAGTTTGGAAACTGAGATCAAGTTGTATTTAAAATCTGGAAAGTATAGGACATTTTGAAGGGTTAAGTTTGGTGATATTTGGATTGAGCCTATATGGGTGGATGAAGTGGTTTGGCCATTTGGAATCGTGATAGATGTAATTGGACGTTAAGCACTGAACTGGTGTATTCAAAACCGAGAAATCAAAGGACATGACATATTGCACCTGTATCAATTACCCAGTCAGAGAAATAATTTTGACTTAACAAGCTAGAATGAGTACCTGTAATGTTAGCAACATGTGATGTTGGATTCTGTGATGGATCTTAGTTAATGAGCTTCAAGATCTGCCCATATTTCTCAGTTGCGAGTTGAATCTGAGATGAACTGTCAAGCTGTGTATTTGCATTGTTGAGATTCTGAGTTGTGATATTAGACAATGAAGGTTTGTAGTTTGAATTCTGGTTTTTGAGTTTAAATCCAGGAGGAAATCCTATCAATCTATAGCACTTATCCATCCTGTGTCCTAGAACGTGACAGTGATCACATTCTGGGCGCTTGGATGACCCAGAGTTCTGCTTTTGATTTGAGTTCTTCTTGTTGCTATTACTATATAAGGTAGTTGTTTTGACAGTGGCAGCATTGGTGGAAGATAAGCCTCGATTCATCTCATCTTCATTCACCATTGAAAAGACTTTGTTGACAGTGGGAAGTGGAACCATGATGAGAATTTGACTATGTACAATGCTATAAGTCTTATTGAGTCCCATGAGAAATTGGATTAGTTTTTGTTGCTGATCCATTCATGCATGGTTGGTTGATGAAACACATTCCCATGTAGGTGGTGCAACTGTGGTGGAATACTCATCCCACAGAGCTTTCAGTCTCGTGTAATAGGTGGAAACAGAAGATGATCCTTGTGATATCATTGCAATCTCCTTCTGGATCGTATAAATTCTCAATCCATTGATCTTATCAAAGCCTTCTTGAAGATCAATCCATAGATCGCGATCATTTGTTGCAAATGTCACTTCATATGACAATTCCTTAGAAATGGAATTGAGTATCCAAGAACATAACATGACATTGCGTCTCTGCCAAGCAATAAAGAAAGGAGAATTAGTACAAGATTTAACAAAATGACTGGTAATGAATCTAGGCTTGTTCTTGGACATGAGAGTGAGTTTCATGGATCAGCTCTACGCTCCATGATTGTCACTGCCAGTGAGTTTTTGAGAAACCAATGCAAGACCAGGGTTGTCAGAACGATGAATGTACAACAGACTGTGTGGATCGATTTGTGGGAGACTGGAAAAGTAAGGATCTACAAGCAGTGGAGTTTGATTATCAGGTGTATTGGTTCGTATGAAGTAAGATGCAGCAAATAGAGGGAGAAAGAAGTCAAAGAACTTTGTTTGTCGTTAAACACTGCATTACATGCAAGATTAGTTTATATATAAGGGTTAGTTAGACTGACTCACTAACAACCCCTAACCAATTACAAACTAATTAATCTAACCGCCTATTAATTTCTCCACTAACCCTGAAAATGCTAATGGGGCCCATTTTAATTATGCACATAAAAATTTGAACGGCTCCAAATCCTCGCCACTCTAGCAACTTCAATTGAATTTTGCCAATTTTAGGTCCACTTAAGGCGAAAATGTTTGGAACGTTCTAAATAGTCTCCCATGGAAGGTTTTTAACAGTCAAACACTGGCCCATGAACTTATTCTTTAAACTTCAGTGGCCCGGAGTTGGCCCATTTTTGCCCAATGTAATTTTTATGAGAGGCCCCTAGTTGATTATCTCGTTAATTTTTTAAGGCCCCGTTATAAGGTTCATTAACACCAGAAATATTTTTGCGGGAAAATATATAAGCCCATAAGGTGGAGAAAAAGGAAATATCTCTAAGCCCATTTTTGCCGAAACATTAACGGCCATGTAGGACCATTAAGCCCAATATATTTACGGCCCAATGTGTAAGCCTGTTTATATTTTGAGCCCAAATCCTGGCCCATTTAATGATTTCATTAAAATTGTAACGGTCCAGTATAAGCCTAGTAAGCCCAAATATTTCATTTTCCAATATTAAATTTGATCAGCCTAATTTCATGCCCATTTTTCTTTTTCGTGAAACTTTCCGGCCCATTTCAGATCCAAATATTTCTGGGGCACAACTTTTGTAATTTTAACGGCCCAGTTCATAGTCCAGATCTAGAAATGTTTTTCGGTCAGCAATTCAAGCCCGATAAAATTCGAACTGACAATAATTCTTTTTGTTGGGCCGAACGACTGACCATCTCATAGTAGAAGTTTCGTTAAATCGCCTTCTCTGAACCGCATCTATTTCGTTAAATCGCCGGCCGACTAGGCTCGTCTTTCATCTACGACTTTTTATGGACACTGATATTTTTACGGCCCACAACGCGGATCAACACTATTTTAGTGTCACAATACTGGGGTCCATTTTTTCGTATATTGGAGCTTAAAACATTACTCATCATTAATGAATTGCTCAGTTTTTTCTTGCAGTATTATACCGCAGCAATTCAGTAATCATGGGCGTTATCCGTAGGAATCGGGGGCCCAATCTTTGGCGTGCCAAAGATTTTTATCTGTTTCATTTGTGGTTATTGGATTTGAAAGGATTAAATGAAAGAGATCCAATGATTGTGATTTACGATAATTAAATCGATTCAAATCCAAAGGCCATTAAATAGAAGAAAAAAAAAAACAAGATAAATATAAACTTCATGCCAAATCTATAATGCAGCTTCACTTACCATAGCCTCGAACATGGGCTCAAAGCCCATCACAGGGTTACCAAGATTCTCTGGCAAACGACCACCGTCCCCGGCCAGCAGTACAGTTCATGGCCCAATAACCTTGGTTTTGAAATTTTAATCAGTTCATAATCCAATTGAATTAACTTCAAATCTTCAATGCAACCTTCGGCTGGAAAAATTTGATAGAGCCGAAGTTGGTCTCGGCTGAAAGACAGGTTAGATGAAGAAGAAAACGCTTATTAGTAAACAGATCTCTAACGAATTCAAGATGAAAATGGAGAAAAAAGCTAGTAATCAGCTCTGAAAATTCAGAGTTCGTCGGGATAAATATTTTGAGCATGTACGCAAGAGCTTGTCCTCTGCCACCACCTTGCGGTAATACATCCAGTCTATTCCCCCGCAACATCCAACTGCCCCATTACAAAGCAAGAGTTTGAATTTAAACATAGGCGAATGATGAAATACCAAAAGAAAAAATCTAGGAAGAAAACTATTAGAAGTGAAGATTACAGGCGATAAAGCAAAAAAAAAAAAAAAAGCGTATATAAAGCTTACCGCTTGCTTTTCCAGATTCTCAGAAAGAACCTTTGTCACACCATGATTTCGGCAGACGTTCTGGCTCCAATTGTGTCGCACCATGATTTACGAGTATTTGAATAACTCCAATTAAAAGAATCCCTTTAATGAATGCCATAAGACTACGGAAGTTGACTTTAAAATGCATGATATATAAGCCTTCATACCCTAACTGACCCAAGGAAGAAGAATAAAACAGACCATTATACCTGAGGAGTCAGTTCAGAGAATTTGCTTCTTTCCTCGAGGACTATGCCCTTATACCCTCATCAGGCACCATATAAGTCCTATATGTTATCTCAGTTCCCACAGACATTATTGTTATATTTTTGGCGTTAACATGGATTTCTCTTTTACTTAGCTGCTTGTATTGGGCAGAGACCTCCCGATTGAGAGAAACAAGCAGTCTTGTCGATAATCGGCTTCCCACATGGCATTGAACTTCAGCAGATAGAGATAAGCAGAATCATGATCATCCTCAACACAATGCCTCGGAATGATGCAAATACCTAAACACAAGATGCAAAACTGAATTTGATCAGCCTAACACGATTCATTAACCTAATTTATTTTAGACAATCCTCAACATAAATATTAGAGAGAATCACATAAACAACATACAAAATCAGATTTAACAAATGAAACAACTTGCAGCTGACGTAGAATCAGAAAGTTGAATCTGTAATTAGGGAAAATTCTATCATACGAAGTTGATTTGCAAGTTCATTAAGAAAGTTGGAAAATTAAGCCCTAACATCGTCCATCTAATAAATATAGCATACTGCAGATGAAAATCTAACACGAACATAAACCAAAATTCAACAGTAAAAATCTAACATGAACAATAACCTCAAAGTACATGGTAATCCAAGACCTAGAATCTAGCTTAAGAGAAACTGAGGTTCTACAGCACAATACTAGCAGCGTAAATAAATCATAAACGCAAATCGATTAGCTTAAATTTTCACTCTCACCTTTCGTCAGGCTTCTTGAGCTCGTCCTCAATTCTTTGCATGCATGGAGTCCAAAAGGCTCCGATCCATCTCCAAACGGAGTTCGTAGCTAGATTTCTGTACAATGGAATCATAACTGCGCAACAGGAACCAAAATCCCCAAATTACGATACTAAAAGTAATTTTTCAGCAACGAAATTGGGAAGAATTGGAAGTAATCGATGACCTTACTGTCGGATTTGACGGTGGCGATAATTTCATCTTAGGCGAGGTCCTCAGAGTGAAGAGATAGGATTACTAACGCTGAACGTCCGACGGTTTCTCGATTTTTGTTGTCGGAGGAGGCGCCGCACGCAGAAGGAGAGAGAGAGGGCAGACAATCAGAATATGCAAAGTAGCAGGAATGCTTGGGATGTGTATTAGTTTTGGGGGGGAAAAGAGTTTTGACTTTTGCGCTCCAGAACTTGGGCCGAGAATAAGCAAGTAGCGAGAATACTCGGCCTGACCCACTTGAACTTCAGGCCCAGTAATGCTAAAGAGGACATAGTGTTTTTTTTTTTTTTTTTTGATAATAATTACTATTATGAACTGTCTTGTTATAAATCCTTTAGTTAAGCTTAAAAATTGATAAATAAACCCACCCTAAGCCCTTTATTTTTGGACTCATCCTTTTGTTTCCAAACACTCTGCTGATACATAAATCTCTCCGATCTGGTTCTGGTTCCGTAGTTGCTTGTCTGTTGGACTTCTTTAGCTCGTGAAAAAGAAAATGGTAAGTGGACTTTGTTTGCTTCCTTAAGTTTTTCTTAAATGTCTGTTATCTTTGATTATATGTCTTTAATACATCCTTAATCACTGACCCAAACATTTTGTTGTTGAATTGAGTTACGTGATCAATGTGTCAGTTAGACTAAAAAGAATATCCTTAGTTATATAGTAAAGACCTTAGCTTTACTGTTCTAATTAACTGGTTCTATACTGTTAATTATGTAGATGGATATATTGTCATGTTTCATATATTTTTCATATGGTACTTTAATGATTTTAATTAATTATCATTTATATTAATTTAGATCAAATTACTTTTGTTTATGATCAATTGTGTTTTATCTTTGTATATGGATTTTGAACATACTTTATGAGTGAGTAAATTATTTGATTTTGTTAAGTTGACTAAGTTTTGGACCCGATCAATAGGAGTTAATATTGATACTTGTATGAGCTTTGAATATTGATAACCAAGGTTAACGTTAGTGCGATACTACTTTGGACTCGATCTATTGGGAACTTTTGTTTGTATAATTCCGAAAAGTTTTAACCTATGTCATCAAGGTTAAGTGTGACCTAAGTCATTTTATATATTATATGAAATTCATTTATGTTCATAATCCATTATGTATTTGAAGTTAATTCAATAATTTTCTTTGATATTTTATACGATATATTAGAACTAGAACTATGTATGAATTTTAAATGATTTTAAAATATCTGGCTAGATCATAATGAAATATTGTCTACTTGCTAAACTATGTAGATTACTTTTTTTTTTTTTTTTTTTTTTTTCACGTGATAGTTAGATCGGCACACATGAGTATGAAGAGAATTTGGGGCTATAATTAATACTCATTTTAGTTTAAAAATTATGAAATAAAACCATACTTCTATAGTCATGATATTTTTATAATTCCGCACCTTTTTTTAATACCTTTTATATACTATATTAATTAATGTATTATATTTATATAAAAAATATATATCTTATATTTAAAAGGGAATTGAAGTTTTGATAACTTGATATAAGGAGGATGAGCCATTGTGAATTCTGATGACTTAGTTGTTCAAAGATTAACGTGGCCCATATAAAAAATTAGGTTTTCATTAATTGGTAATGAGAAGAGTTGACTTATATTTCTTAATACTAGTTTGTTTTTAGATATGAGATATATTCTGAACACAACGAATCTCTACGTAGAATTTCTTTTATAAACGATGTGGAGCACAAATTACGATTAATTCAATCATGTGTTAAGTTTATCTCTAATATAATATAGAAAATTGAGATTCGATCTTAAATGTTCATATAAAAAAAGTATATTTGTAAATTAAAAATAAGACACATACAAATGGGCGTTGTAGAATATATCCCATATCAGAATTAGGGGGTAATCTAAGATCCGCACCACCATTACCTGTTGGATTTGCACCCTTTTAAGGTATCTTAGTCTCCCCTTAAAGATCCAGTGGCTAGCAGATATGCAAATCTCATATTTTAGCTTGCTTTTTATATTCACATCATATTTCAAAGATAAATCTAAGAATCTAAATAAGAAAGATAAATATTTCTTTCATTACCAACTGATTTTGAGATAAAAATTCAAAATTTGTACTGTTCATATAAGCATATATAACTTTGTTATATAATTTGAACTAAGTTTATATCTGGGTTGAATAATTAACTTTGTTTGACGATTATTTTTTTCTGTACGATAAAACTAGAGTATAAACGAGACTTTCTCATTATATATATATATATATATATGTATATATATTTAATATATCAATCATACATTTTCTAAACAAATGATGAGAATGAAGAATTAAGCAACTACTAAAAATAGACTCCTTTTAATTAATATTGAAGCCCATAGTGTCCAAATAAATCACAGTAGTTCGACGCATTAAGTAAGGATTTGATGACGTCTTTGTCCTAAGAAACGCAATCCAACCCAGAATCCATAAAAAACGCTGCCTTACACCCCATCTCTCTTCCACACCGCAGTACTCATCCCCAACTGGTTTGCACTCCTATCTATATCCATGCATTCATCACTGAAACTTGATTAAACCCTAAATAATCTCTTCCTCCTTGTATAAATGGCTACTGATTTTCTTTACCTCCTCCTTCCATCTCAACCCACTTTTAATAATCTTCAGTATTTAAGTAGTACTAGATCACCATGCAGTATGGTACTTCACAATCTACTACAAATCAAACCAATTGGGGTAGTACTAGTAGTAAGAACAAATTAGTTAATAATATTAGTTCCGGTGGTTACCCAGTTTATCGGGGAGTAAGGCGCAGGAACACGGGAAAATGGGTGTCGGAAATTAGAGAACCAAAAAAGCCGAATAGGATTTGGTTGGGTACATTTGCTACACCGGAAATGGCAGCAATTGCTTATGATGTAGCGGCACGTGCCCTCAAGGGTCCAGATGCCGAGCTTAATTTCCCAAACCTGGCCTCTTCTTTCCCCGTTCCGGCTTCTAACTCTCCACCTGATATCCAAGTGGCGGCGGCATCTGCGGCGGCTGCATTGGGGGCGGCAGCGGCGGCCATGGAGGAGGTGAAAGGTGTTGGAAAATCATTAGGGAACGGTCATCTCGAGGATAATTTTGATGGTGGGAAAGAAAAGGAAATGGATGGGGGAAATATTGTTAGGGAAGATATGGTTTATACTGATTATGATCTTCAATTCGTTGATGAGGATATGATATTCGATATGCCTAATGTTTTGATGGATATGGCAAACGGCATGCTTCTTAGCCCTCCTCGCTTGGACAACGTCGGTGCAACGGAAGCAGCCGACGAAAATACCGTGGATCATCAGACAACCCTTTGGAAATTTCTCTAGCTATGCAAGTAGCTAGTACAATATCTTGTATAATATATATGTAATATATAGTCTCGCATCAAATGCATGATCCATGATCATATATATATATGAAACATATCAAATGCGAGCTAGACTGAGTTTTTCCCTTTGCTCAATAAATTTGTACAGAAGTTTGTGCTTGCTTCAATCTCCTTCCGGGTTCAAACCCAGCTTATTTTACTCATCAAAGATCAATTGGAACTAAACTTACCAGAATTTTCCTCACCAGTTGTTGGTAGAACAAAAGCTAGTTTTTCTCAAATACAAGTGATTATGATCAGCAGAATAACTAAAGTGTATAAACTCACGCTGATAATTTGTTTTCAAGTAGATAGAAGCACAGTAGACGCCGTGAAACTCTGGTTGATAAATGAAGACAGGAGGCATATATGGCTTCTGCAGCTGCTTTTGCATTATGCGCTTCAAAAAGAGAGAGGTTTCAAAACCAAGCCCTAACGCTCTTCGTATATTATATTTTTCATATATTCGCAAACTTGTCCTTGGTAGAACAGGAAGTGATTATATATTCCTGTCATTTCGAGAAGAAAAGGTGAGCAAGTTGAGAGATGTTTAGTCAACTGAATAATCAAAAAAGTTAATTCAAGGATTTAATCAAACCATCTAACATAACATCATTATTTTCTGGCCATACAAAGCAAAAATGTCTAGAGACAACTTCCTATAAGTCTATGGATCGATCCGACAATATTTTTTTTTTTTTTTTGTTCTCTTGTCGTTCTCAGCTGTTTGGTCACCTTCTGCAGTGAAAATTCTATCAACTAACTGTAAATCATAAATGGAATAAACGTAGCCGCGTATTAAAATGACAATATGCATGCAAATACGTATACCTAAGCTCGTAGGAAAGAGCGAGAAGAATGAATAGAAGCGCAACATATATATATACATATCAAATAATATCACATTAACTTGCACAAAAGAGAAAAGAAAAAAGAAGCTGTGGGCCATGGGCACAAGCCCATGTCAGGAGTAATGCACACAAGAAGCTGCATCAACGGCGAAGCATTCAAGTGGGTCATGGTGAAAAAATGATCTGTCAAGTGAAATCGAAAAATTGACAGTGATCGAAGTGGGCCATAGCAACAGATTGCAATAATGTATGTACAATAGTAGCTCAAAACTCTAATCAAGCGAAACAAAGGTCAAATTGGGTTATAATTGCGGATTAAGCACCACAAAAACTAAAGCTTAATTAACACCCACATTAAAGGATGTTGCTTTGTTTAATTAGGAGTTAAGCTAGCCACCTTATTCTACTACTGTTGGTGCAAGAGAATGACATCACCTGATGAACCTCCCCTATCCTTCGAGCACTAGTGCTTATATGCTGCTTGGCCGTCTTAATCATCTTAATTAGATCCATACAGCCTTTTATTAGTTAATGAAACCGACACTTGTTTCGGGGCTGATTAGATCAAAGACCGAGAAAGAAATCCTAAAACGACGACATGTCGAAAGTTTAACAAATATGTCATCCGACTCGAGCCTTTTGTACACACTACACACAAGAAGAATATATATCAATTACTAATATTGTATTATATTAACATTCGAGCCAAGTTATTGATTAAGATCAAAAGTACAACATATATTTTTAAACCCAAGATTTAATGAATAAATCAATCTAAAAAACAAAAAGATACAAAAATGAGAAGTAGTATCATTCGTTATGAGTCCTGTTCACTCTGGACAGCAGGCTCTTTTACAACGTTTACTGTCCGAATTTTGAATCGTTCAAGCCTCCATTCCGACTCTTCTACCGTCTCTAGAAAGCTTTTATCAAACTCCAGTTTCATTAGATCTCTTATTATAACATCGTTATTCATTGCCTCTGAAAAGAAGATATTGCCGCTTCCCATGTAATTGTCTTCTGTATTCAATACTCTACCCATCAATGGCTGCGTTTAAGGACCCGAAACAGCTTGAATAAACTGTAAAAGGTGTCCATAAAACTCCATTAATGTACTTGTTCAACAACTTTTTTTCTTTGTTCCCTTGCTTGCTTAATCGGATGATATGGATGCTGATCAGATCAGGGATGCTAAATAAAAATATGATTTTTTGTTTTTTGGCAAGAGATTTTTTGCTCTGTCAGATCTAAGGCGTTAATAATTAGCATCTGACTTGTTATACATATATATACATGCAATCTGATGGCTATACAAGCATGCATGCGGAGAGACAAATGGTTGACAAAATCATAGTCAACCGTCAAATATTTGGCTATCTATATTAGGAACTGGATATGTGATGAGTAGGGCCGCAGTACACGGTTATAGGCGTAAAAGCGTAGAAACGTGTGTATATATATATATTTGTATATATTTGTATATATTTGTATATATTTGTATATATTTGTATATATTTGTATATATTTGTATATATTTGTATATATTTGTATATATTTGTATATATTTGTATATATTTGTATATATTTGTATATATTTGTATATATTTGTATATATTTGTATATATTTGTATATATTTGTATATATTTGTATATATTTGAAAAATTAGACTAGTTCAGTCGTGTCAATTAACAAGCAAGTTGATGAACTCATCGTTCGGATTATAGCATGCAAAGCATGTCATGCAGTTGCTGTAATGATGCATATATATTTTCGTCCCTAGCTTTCTTGTTTATTAGAAAGACAGGACAAATAACACTTTTTTTTTTAATTCACGATGTTAAAAAACGCTATTACTTTTATAAATAATAATACTTCATAAAAAATAACAATATCTACAATCTCTCTTGTAACAAATAAATCTTACGATAATTTAGAAAACTACTAAAGAAAATAACAATTAACATAATAAGGAAACTAAAGGAATAACAAATAATAATATTAAGTAAATCTAATCACTTTTTGTGTGGACTGAGCTGCTGCATGAATGTTACGAAACATATCCCACCAATCTTGTATTCTTTTTATGGATCATCTCGCTCTTCCGTGACCTATTGCTCTGTTCTGGCCCATCAATACTCCCCCCAAAAAAACCAATCTTGTCCTTAAGGTTGAGAGTTGAAAACTGGGTTGAAGGATTGATATGGATTCCCACAGCATCTTCGGGTAAAAGAGATTTCCAGTGAACGAGTGCTTCGTGACAACTACCATTGGGTTGGCGAACTCAGAGAAAAGCAAGTATTTCCTCTAGTTCAAGTACCGGGCTGCCCTCGTCGTCATTAGGAGGAATCGTTGGATTAAGCATTTTTTTGATTGTTGCCGAGCCAGCGCTAGAGGAGAGAAACATGAAAGACTGGGTGGATCTTAGCGTCATCGAGTAGGAGTAACTTGTAAGCAACTCTTCCAATCCGTTCTATTATCAGAAAGGGTCTATACAAACGGTTGGCCAACTTTTGGGGTGCTAGCTTAAAGACGGACCATTGACGATACAATTGCCGTTTTAAATAGACTTTATTGCCCACGTGAAATTGCTCATCTCGGTGTTTCTTGTCGGCTTGCTACTTCATCGGATTTTGGGCTTGGACAAGGTTCGTCTTTAGGTCATGTAAAAGCACGTCTTAACTAGATTTTAGACAAAGTTATCAATCTTGCTGATTGTTTTACTATAGAGGTAACTGATCAATTATTTATTTTCAAAATTATTTAAAAAATTAATGTACAAAATCTTCCTAACTAGATTTGAGGAAATCACTAAATTTTGATCGACTTAGAACGGATCTGAGGTTCAAATCCATGTCCGATTTGATTTGGGGTTGATCAACCGAAATTCGAATATGAGGATCAAATTCGGGTGTGATTCACTATGGGTTTAGTTACTTGAAAAATTGCAGAATCGATCATGGAAAAGGGATAAAGAGAAGAGAAAGAGAGAAGAGGTGTGGAGCCGGCGGCAGCAGGAATTAGAAAAATTGAAGGTCGGGAGTGGTTGTAGGCTTGTAGCGGCGGTGGTGTTTGGAATTGAAAAAAATTAAGAATGCGAGAATAGTTCTAGTAGTGGGTAAACGGGAAAGTTGATGTTATGAATTATTGATGTTGTAAATTGAATAAATAAAAATAGAAAATATAATATAAAGGGGAGAAAATAAAGTAAAATTATTATGGGTTAAAAATAAAAATAGGAATATATCATTTATAATAACACGGTATGATGATTTGGTGACGAAGATTCAAAAAAGTAGAGACATTTTCTAATAGTTTTCAAAATCTTCAACATGCATCCTAATTTTCTATACTATAGAAACTTTGATTATGATTTTATACTATTTCGATTTTTCATGATTTACCCTATATATAAATCATCAACTAATCTATAAATTAATTGACTTAGTAAAGGCTAATTACATATTTCTTCACCTTGCACGACTCTTTCTTGAATCCTTTATCATGATTCATATCATATATGCGATAGAGAATCATACAGATTTATCTTGAAATCGAATAAGTGATTTCGTAAAGATTAATTACGTGCAAATGTACTCGATCAATTAAGCAACCTTCTCACTTGAAATTAAACGTGATGACATTTATCCGCATCAGATATTTACAAAAGAATAAACAAACTGATCATATTCATACATATGTTATTATCATATCGATTTTAGACTACTTTCTTGCTATCACTTCTTATGATCTTGTTCTTCCGCTACAATCCCAGAACCTACATCCACCGTCCGAATTTTGATTCGTTCAAGCATCCTAGACAACTCATCCAACTCCGATCCGTTAATCCCACGAGTCCTACTGCATGATCTCTCATCTTCTCCATTTACGAATTGTCGACAATTCCCTAAATCCTCATGATTATCATCGTCGTGAATATTACCAACCTTATGTTGCAACTTCTGTAACAATTCTTCTATTAAACCTCTAGTCATTCCTTCATGCTCTTCACCTTCAAATTCATGTTTATTCCAGTCATGCTCACGTGCAAATAAACGATCGAAAGCTCCGTCCAAATGAAGTTGAGACCTTATGCTCTTTGGGATTCTTTCATAAATCTCCCACGCCGATTTTAATATATCTTCGATCTTCGATTCTGACCCTTCTTCTTCATCCTCTGAGTAATTTTTAGAATTGTCTGAAAATTGTAGAGTTCTTGGACTGAAGCTTGCTTTCGGTCTTGTAGGTTGTGGAAATTGATCAATGTGAAGCTTTTGATCATATTCTTCTCTTCGCTTTGTACTCAAACCCATGTTTTGAAGTGGATCGAATTTTCAATTTCTATGGCTTAGATGATATGTAATAGGGCCATATATATATCTATAATGGCGGCTAAAATAGCAGTCAATGTTCAAAGGTGGATGATGCGTTTTGGAAGTTGTTACAAGTTATTTGACGCGTGGAGAAAACCGTATCTTAAAGAAGAGTTTGACCAGCGGATCGGGAAAATGAAAAGTCGCCGCTATACATATACATGCATGCATATGGACTAAGTGAAGTACCGAAATGTAAGCTTAGCGCAAAATATTCATAATCGTTATAATTTAGGGCTACGACTAATTTCATTAAAAAAAATATAGGGCTGTAGCTATCCACCCGTCATTATATCCTATGGATAAAACGGATATTACAAGAGTATATATAATATTAGTGGTCAATTTCATTAAAAAATTTATAACGGATAAATATCTATCTATCATGATATTTAATGAATATCTATTATTCATCTATTTTAATTTTAAAAAAATACAAATATAATCACATCCTAAATATATTACTTAAAAATTTAAAATCATGCATAAATGATTAGGAGGTTATATTTCAAACTTGATCAACAGAGGAATAATACAATACTCCGAATTGTATAGTGTTTTTTTCCTAAAATTTTGAAATGAATTATTTGTACATATAAATAATAGTGTTGAAATATTTCATGTATGTAGTAGTGTTCATAAATATCATCGTCTATCTTCTCCTTGTGGACTTCTATTAATGTGTATATATATGTACAAGCCCAAGCCCAAGCCCACATATTGAACCTGCCTTAGTTTCAGGCCCACACATTAAACTACAAGAATGTGTAACGAAGAAGCAAGGTTGAACGAAATTCGTAGTGGATGTAACTCAATTCCTTTTTACAACTCATAAGCATCGGACTAATCCTTGATTATATATAAGCCATCAGGATCTCTAGCTCTATAACTAATTAATTAATTAATTCATATAAGTAGCAATTAAAAAGCTAAAAGGCTTGAATTTAGCTTAGAAGCAAACAAGTTCATTTCCCAATTCCTCTAGCAAGTCCCTTAATATTGCAACCTCCATTCTTATTGCTATATCACCCACCTCCTCTTTATGTTTCTTCCAGCAATCTATCTCCCTCTTCAAATCCTGCTCTACCATCATGTTTATCGTGTCAAGTTCCACCTCTTTCCATGCATCCAACTTCTCATAAATCCTTTTCACCACCTCCTCTCTATCATCATAATCTCGACCTTCTTCCTCCGTAATAAGGTCCAAAACGAGTCGCTTCATGTCATACTTTTCGAATTCTTCTTCTAACATATTCATATCTAATTTTATTGGATCTAAGTTGGCCACTTGGTCGGCGAATCGTCGATGTTTGCTTGATAGCTGTTGCTTTGCTTCTGCAAAATATAAAGACAGCTTAAAATTTATGAAGCGAGTACGATCAGAAATGTATACAGTTCATCGAAATTAGACTCCCATTAATATGTTCATTATCCATGTACATAGAAAAGCTTAACACTTACTGCATCATTCAGTGAATCAGTTATTATCAACACTACTCTTAACGTGGCGTAGCAAAAACAAGTACTAAAACATAAAATTGGACCATTGATTGTACTAATCGTACAATTCATACATCAAAAAAAGACCAGACAAAACGTTTACTTATATTCATTACAAAAAAAAAAAAAAAAAAACGGATTGCTTAAATTTTAGTAGTACTATATGCGTAATGGAACCCACAAAAATAAGATGCCTAACAATCTAATTTAAGTGAGATAGCGCATGAACAAGACCTTACTGTTACTGACAATGACCACACAGCCAACATAATATAATTGTACAAGAAAAAATAACAAAAATATAAAATTATATATAATAAATAGTTAATCGGGTACGTACTTTGTAGAATGACATAATTGTTCTCTACATCGTAGCCATCATTATCAACTTGATCTTCGTCATCATCTTGAAATGGAGGGTCCAACACAGACACAGGGCTGCACTGTTCCTTCTCCTCCTCCTCCTCTTCTTCTGCTTGGAGTTTCTTTAAACTCTCCATATCATCATTAATCTTTTCCTGCAAAACAAGTCATTCACTTGACCAAATTAGTAACTAACTAGTAATAAGTGTTATTATGATTGAAGTCAACTCAACTAGGTAGGTACCAACAAAATAGTTAATAAGAAGAGACATAATAATTATATGTCTAAAATTAAAATTAAAAAAAATATGAAAACTTGTACTGTGTAGTAGTATATACAATGCATTACCGACAAATATTAAATTGTTATTTATAATGAGAAATTATTCCCCAAATTATTATCATTTTCTTATTTAGGACAGAAAAAAAAGGAGTAAAGGACAAACCTTTGTTTGACCGCGGCTACGAGTCGGAGATGTATCCGGTGACGAAAATTCCGTCGTTCGGCAATCAGGCGAGGAGCGTTGTTCCAGTACAAAACGGAATGGGCTTTGACGATAGTCGCTGTCAAAAAACGAAAATGCCGTTTTCTCTGTAATTTCCTCATCATCAGAGACTGAGTGGGCGGTGAAACTACATGTCGTCTCTAAATCCATCGTAGACTTTTCTTCATTCCTCTGATCGGACCAAAACTCACTTCTAGAACAAGAGCATGAAAAGAGCTTTTCACACATTTCACTTCGGGCATGATCAGCTTCAATCCCGCCCTTCCGTGTACGACTGCGATGAGACAATCCCTTGAAAAACGAACGGAAAATTCCAAAACCGGTTTTGCTCTGAGATTTGTTATTATGATTAATCCTGTGTGTATGGATTCTAAGAGCAGCTTCAACAAGAAGAACTGCTGTTTTTGCAGGAACGTGAAAAAAAACACGGTTGAAGTTTTTCGTGCCGGGAGACGTAGCAGGGGAATGGAATTCAAAAAGTGGAGATGTTTTCTTCAAGTCTGGAGATAATTGGTTGAAGGAAAATTTAAAGCATGCGTTTTTGCATAAATCTCTTGAGAAATTGGTTTGTTTTGTAATGTGTAAATGGGGTTTAGAAGTAGAAGGATTTTTCTTGAGGAAGGAGGTTTTTTCTGCAATATAGTTTTTGAGGAGGAATGGTTCTTGATCTTCTTTGAGTAGTTCGTGTAAGTGCTTCTGTGCCATTATTGAAAGCTTCAAACCAGACACAGCTGATATATTTTTATGAAGAAGAGGGATGAGAATATATATATATATAAAGGAATGAAGGAAAGAAGAGAGTTCTATTTGATGATTCAAATCAGGAAAATCGAGGCTGCAAATTGAATTGGCAGGAGATCTTCTTAAACAGTATTTACGTTGTTTACTTTTTTCTCTGTGTCTGTTCTGTTTCTGTCTAGTATTTATATTAGATGGCCGTAGTTTACTTCTTTCAATGTCTCTTTGCTTCGTAAGTTAAACCTTCTGTTTCTTTACGGTGTTATTACCACTGACACAGTTTCGTTAATTATTTCACAAGATTCGCGCGAACAAGGTTTTTGTCTGGTGATTACGTGGACCAATCAGTGTAGCTAGGCAACTTACATGCCTTATTACTTCGTGATAACACTAGAAAACAGAAGAAAATAAATATCACAGAATTTTCAGTGATTATATAATAATATTTCTACGTTGCATGGTTAGTTTTAATTAAGACAGAAAATTCAGCTCTCGTGACTGTAAATCATATTATATACAGCTGGAAATGGGTTGCACGAATAGACGTCTGACACATGTCATTTTCTCTATTACTCCCCTCCACTCCTTATCCCCTTCCAAAAACCCAGATCCAAAATTTTGCATATTTTTTCTTGCCCATTACCTTACACATCATCAATTTCTACCCAATCCCCTCGCTCAACAGCCAAAATTAGTAAAAAGTAAAAAAAAAAAATTTTAGAAAAGTAGTGAGCTAACGTTAAACTCGAGCACTGAAGCTGGAAGTCAACAAATCATGGCCGTCCATCTTGATTACCACTTATGGGGCCCGTAATTTCGCATTCATTTCACCCGAATCTATACGCATGCGTAAAAGTGGAGCGTACGTACTGTAAAATTAATCTTTCTGTTCTGCCCTTTTTGCACTTCTCTAGTCACAAGTACACTGAAAGACTCAGTCCAATTCCACTTCTCTAGTCACAAGTTAGCATTATTTTTACTGCAGAGTTACTGCATTGGTCTCTCGGGAAGGAGGCGATGGAGTGCTTCTTAACCCACGTGACTTTTTACGGTCTTGAGATTTTTGTTCCGCAAGACTTTCCTACAAGATTTTAAGCCTTTCTAAATTCTAAAAGCCACAAAAAAAAAAAACAAAAAAACAAAAAAACAAAAAAACAAAAAAGAAATTGAGATGAAGGCGAAAGGCGAAAGGGCTAATTGTTAATTCTAAAGGGAAACAATAATAACCGCACCGTCGTTCATTGCACGTAGAGTCTTTAGGAGTTCAGTGTGCATTTGTCTGATTACTATGAGACAGAGATCCACGTGTCAGATATGGGGCTGTCTACCCCGTCTAGTGGACCCCTCTATTGGGCTGTGACGTGGCGTGTTTTCTTCCTCTTCATTCACAAAGATTTCACTATAATGAGAACAAAAATCTTAAATTTTCATGCGATGGTCGGAAACAGGCCAAAAAACATTCGATGAGGAAGAGACAAGGTTTCTCCATCAAACGGTTCTCTTCACCTACCCTCTCATCCGCCACTTCCCGACCACTCTATATAGTCTATTCCTCAATTCTATTATTTTATTTCCAGTTTAATTACACAGCTATTTTGTTAATCTGGATGGCGTGCAATAACATGTTTAGAATCTTCGGAGCAAAAAATTAAGTAATTAGACAAGAATGGTTAATAATTAGGTATAACCAACCGTTAAGTAGTAGGTCATTGTCGCGCATGTCTGCCTGATTGGAACCGGAAATCAGCAAATCTGACAAAGTTTAGAGTTTAACAAGCGCTTAAAATGTTGGCTCAATAATGCAGTTTGCCGTTCCCCAATTTAACTACCAGAAAATATAAAATAAAATAAATAATTATAAGGCGTCAAATGAAAGATATATGATTGCGTTCGGACAAGAAATATACAGGTCATTATTAGTTCATTTCACAGATAGGGCCCGAGTGGATGCCAAGATTTATACAGCCCATTCCAAGTTACGGGTCCACACATTCATGAAATCCTAATGGGCTTGAATTATGAACTTATATTGTTATGGGCCTTCTTATGGTGATGATGAATAAGTCAGTATATATAGTGCTTGACCCAAAAGAGAAAAAGGAGAAAGGATAAAGTTATGTAATGAAAGCGTTGTTGCACGAAGCTTAGTCGTGATATAATTATGTGGGCTAGTACTTTAGGGTTCGTAATTAATATGACATATGGGCCTACAACGGAGGAGGAATCAATCATTATAATGGGCCCACCCATCCGCACCCAAAGTATGTGCCTTTTATTCTATTGACCCTTATTCCTTTTTTTTTTTTGGCCAATTATTGACCCTTATCTTAACCAACGGTCAAATATTACAACTCCATGGAAAAATTAAGAAAGAGAGATAGAGGTGGCGTATTATTCTGTTGGCAGTTGTAGAGAAGTTGATAAAAAATGGTGGGCCAATAACATAACGCCTTAAAACAATGACATTTGTAGCTGAAAGAGAATAATAATTGCTTTACTGTTGGTGGACGTTGATCCCCTAACTTCGCTTTGGTGAACAGTCCATTTGTACTCGGGGATGAATGCCTTACAGATGGGGGATTTGGATGCGACCCAAATCCGAACCGGACCGGACCGCATCCAAATCCATTTTAGTTTAGAGAGAGGATTCGGTTCTTACATCCATCGAAGATATGGAAGCAAGAGAAACCCAATGGCACAAAACCAAAAATAGACAGCATGAAGATAAACACTAAACATGAAATGAATGACACAAGAAAAAATAAAAAAAATGCAAAGTTGATATGATTTCAGTTACAGACCTGTCCGAAGGGTAATTACCATAATCCTAAATCATGTATGTTTGAAGCAAAAGCTAGATTGAAGCAACAAAAATAAACATAAAACAACACCAAAATACAACCAAACTTAAGCACAAACCCCATATATAATAATAAATACAAAGAAAAGAAAAAAAAAGGAAAAAAAAAAAGTTTTAGAATAAGTACATCACACAAACCTAACCAGCACCAAATGTTATCTCCTCCCCACAAATGAAAGGTTAATTCATTCATTAGTTCGTTCAGCGTATGGATTCCACGTTTTTACTGAGCTCTTCCAGCTTCTTCAGCCTCAACCTCTCGCTTTCACCCACCAGCTGCGAATTCCATCAAACAATGATCCAAAATTCAGTTTAGAACCCGGAAATGAAATCTTTGTTTATAAGAGGATTCAACAAAATCAAGAGCATAAACTAACAAACTAACCTCCATTAATTTGGTGATTAGCTGTACTTTCTCTTTGTTCTTATCATTGAAAGCTTCAAGGGCTTCTTTGTACTCTTTCTCCTATGAGACAATCATACAAAAACCCAGTTCAGCAAAAATCCTAAACCACATAATCTTTGTAAATCCGTAAAACAAGGCTTAACGTGGAATTATTTTAAAGAGTTTTGCTTTCACCTTCTTTTGGCAGATATGTCCAAGAGGCTTTAATTCTTTGTTTATTACATCGATTTTCTTACGGACTTGCGAAACTTCCTTCCTCATCGGATCAGCTAGCCCTTCCAGCTCCTAGATAGTGTCACAAGAATCGGACACTGAATTATACATACAAAGGTATATGAACTTAACAGTAGTACCTACCAATTACGACTAGCTAAAATGGGAAAAGTTTAGCTTTCTTCCATAAGGATTTTCCAAGGAAGTTAAGTTGATAGACAAGTTAAGCAAAACCCTAAAACAGAGTTGCAAATCTGCCAAAAAAGATGGCGTCAAATGTCTCGAGTAACATAAATAATTCATTTCTACATCACAGTTCACCACAAACCAGATCTCTCAAGGTTGAATTTCCATCTTTAAAAGAAAAAACATAAGGGGGAAGATTCTTCAGCTAAGATTCGTAAGTTCATGAATCTAGACACAACGCATGAGAAAAAAAAATCAAGCAGAAAGGTCCAAAACCAAGAAAGTCCAAAAGGAATCTAGGGTTTCGAGTCATATACCTCGCGAATCAAGGCCAAACGCTTGGTTTCTTCCTCGACCCGACCCAACTGAGCTTGGACCCTCTCACGGACCTCCATCTTCTTCCTCTCTATCTCTTCCTCTTTAGCACGGAAAGTAGACAGAGCAGACCTCGACATTTCTTCATCTTCCTTCGATAAGTTGCTGCTGAAGCTCAGATTTCCCGAGTTCTGAACCGTCAACTGATTCTGCGGCTGAGATTGCTCTGTCTTCATCATCTCTAACCCTCTTTCTTCTTCCAGCAAGTAAACCCTTCCCCCCTGATTTCTTCAATTTCTCTCTTCACTGTCTCTCTTTCTTTTCTTTTTTTTCCCTTCTTTGTTTCTCCGCTTTCTTTTCCTTTTTATCTTTTCTTTTTATATATATTTTTCTTTTGCTTTTGCTTTCGGAAATGATAGTGGGCTGCTCTCTTTCTCTCTCTAAAAATGCCGCTTCCCCTGTTGTCCAATGCTGCTGCTTATAAACAAAACAAGTGTGAAGACAGCTTAGCTTCTCTCTCTCTCTCTCTCTCTCTCTCTGAACCCAAAAAAAAAAAAAAAAGTTTATTACGTCTGAAATTACCCAACTGCCAACTACTGATAAATATTATAATTGAAAGTTTGCCATAACGGAAATTTCCTCCTGTCAAATTTACACCCCCAAACTTGGCACATAATTTCGGGTTTCAAAATCATAACTTTTTCCTCTTTAAGAATTAAATATTATGTATTTTTATAATTTAAATTTAGATTAATTAATTATAATTATAATTATTTATTTAATATATATATAAATGCATCTCCGAATTTTGAATATTCATTCATAATATATAATATTATATATGATTATTTTATATTATAAGATTGCATGCATAACTGTGTTCTTAAATCTTGATCTAGTACTTAGGGTTTGTTTTTTTTAGCGTTGGATTATAATTAGTTGCCTGCATAACTGATATTTTACATTAAAATAACATAACCGTCGAATGGCTAAACGTTAATAATTATAATTAATTAATTAATTATGGGGAAAATTATTAATTTACTACCAAAATCGTTAGTCATTACGTTATCATCATCATTGCGGTCACGAGCAATCATGTTCAAAGACATAGTCAAAACCTGATTAATAACTTGTATTAAGAATGCTGTCTTTTCGTTAAATAAAAAATAATAAAATAAATAAAATAAAAAATCGGTCTTATGTAATTAATTAATCATGCCTCCATATAATCTGCAACGGTCAATTTGTTTCCAAACGTAGAAGGGGGTTAAATTTAACATTCAAAGTAATTTTTTTTTTTAAAAATATATATATAATTTATTCGATATTTTACAAATTAATATGATTTATTAATAAAGCTTTAGATATATTTAATATAAAAAAACAATTTACACTAATCATTAGCAAAATGACTGTGTGAACACAGAAAGTCAGAAAATTAGGAAAAAAAAAAAATTGAAGGAAAAAAAAAAGAAAAATGAAAGTACATAGAGAGTTGCACGGAAATATTGGGAAAACTTTGGTGAAATTAACAAGGAAACCACAAAGAAATGAAGAATCTTGTTAAAGAGAATCTTCAAGATAGGTTGCCGGTTGCCTGCCTACCTGGCTCCTTTTAGACACATGTTTTACCGTATATAAATGTTGTTACAGGATCAGCCGGTTAACCGGTCAGGATCAGCGTGCTTGAGAGTAACGTTTGGTTTGGAGTGGGTAGAAAGGGTCATGAGGCAACAGGGAAGGGCAGGGTGAGGTCCAGGTGGAATGGGTAGGCTGCCGGAAAGCGTAAGACCCAAGGCAAGGTAGAAAGGCTAGTGACCAACAGCTCATCTAATATTTTTCCTTTTTGGCAATTATAAAATTATAATAATTATATAAAATAAAAATACCCCCCTAACTAACGTTACAATTCCCAAATAGAAGAAAAAAAAATATAAAATTAATAATACTTGAATGGACTTTACTACCCCTTCTCATTACGTGTGAAACGGGGGGACCGTTTCAATTTTCAACAAATCGACATTTTTATAAAAAAAAAAAAAAAAAAAAAAAAAAAAACCAGACAATTCAACATGAATCTAAATTCAACGGTCAGTATTTCCTAATCTTGATCTTGGTTGATCAACGATGATTATCTAATAATTAATTAGTAAATTAAATAGAGTAGAGCGGGGGAAATATTACCTAATGCCAACCACGCCAAAAGCACTTTTTGCCTAAGCAGTGGCAGGGCGCGTTTTTTGTGAACTCAAATGATTTTGATTCTCTGTGGTCAGGTCCACCACAAAACTTTCAATTTTTATTTATTTTTATAATTTTGCACACAAAATTTTTGTTTTTTTTTGTTTGTCTGTCAAAACCTCTGCTACGTCACTCACTGTCTATCAATTTTTTTTTTCTTCAAATAATAATATTTAATAAATAAAACACTACTAATATTAGAGATGGCAGTTATACCAACCGTTTCGTATGATTCTCAGGCTGTATCTAAGATTTTTTTCTTTTGGTCGTTATCATGTATTTATAACTATTTTTCTCTCAAAAGATTCAGAATTATTGAATTTTCTGATTCTTCTAATATGAATGAATTTTATTAAGGTACAATTATTTCGAAATATATTATATTGTGGTACGGTCAAGTAAATACGTGGCCTCTGTCGGTGTTGACCAATCGGTCCAAATTTACAGAGTACAATACGGGGCTAGAGTGGGACCTAATAATAGCCCACCATAAAAGCCCAACCGTGATGAAGTTTCTTTTTTTGGGCTGAACAACTTTGATGAAGTTTGAGCCCAGAAAAAGGGAAGATAATGCCCATGTAACATGGGATTTTCATACACCTAGCTCCTTCATTACAACTTCCAGTTTCGAATGGAAATGGTAAATTTATTAGTTCATATTGCATCCAGAAAAACGGTATGAGTAATTAATACTTTGGAGAATTAGAGTGGTGCACAGTGGAAGCGTAGAAGTACTGATTGATTTGTGATTTTGATGATCCAACCTGTCTGATTTGCTAGAAGTACTGTTACGTACTAAGTAAGGGATATATGTATTTGAAGGGACATTCCTCTTAAGTTTATGAATGCTCTAGAACCTTAATCCATTTTGCTTTACTTCACATACATATATGGGGTCCCTTCAAAACCCCAACTCACAATGGTTCAAGATACTTTCGCACTATAGCTGATGAAGGAACTTCGACTATCCTACTGATCCACAAAAGCTATGTGTTACAAATTTTAACAACCTTTATTCAAATGGATGTCTATAATGCCTTTTTACAAGGAGATCTACATAAGGAAGTCTTCATGAAGTTACCTCAGGGGCTTGATATCTCAGCTAAGAATATGTTTGTAAACTAAAGAGGTCTCTCTATAGCTTGAAATAGGCCTCTACATCGTGGTATGGGAAGTTTAAAAATGTTGTTATTAATGCTGGTTTTATCTAGCCCAAAGCTGATTATTCCATGTTCGCTCATTAGAAGAATGGTCATCTAACTATATTGTTCGTGTATGTTGATGACATTCTCTTGACAGTAAATGATCCTTTTATGATTGATGAGATCAAATATTTTCTTCATGGTAGATTCCATATTAAAGATTTGAGTGATCTTAAGTATTTTCTTGGTATTGAAATAGTTATATCAGCTAAAGACATTTGTCTCAATCGGAGAAAGTATGCTCTTGACCTCATTTATGATGCTGGCTTAAGGGCAGTGAAGCCTACTCTAACTCCCATGGAACAGAATTTGAAGTTCACTACATCTTATTTTGATTCTCTCACTTCTCAGAATCTGGATGATTCTTTACTCTCAGATCCTAGTTCTTATCAGAGGTTGATTGGTCACCTCATATACTTTATCATTAACAGGCCTGACATTACAATGTTGTCAATGTTTTGAGTCAATACATGCATTCTATAAAGACGCAACATCTCCATGCAGCTCATAGAATCCTTCGTTACTTGAAGAATTCTCCAGGTCAAGGCATTCTCTTAGCCTCTACTTCTAAATTCAATCTGACTGCATAAACAAACCTCGATTGGGCCTCATGCTCTGCCACACATAAACCTTAGACCCATTTTTGCATTTTCCTAGGAGATTCATTAGTCTCATATAAATCAAAAAAGTTGGCAATTATTTCACATTCATCTTCAGAATCTGAATACAGGGCTATGACCATAACTTCTTGTGAACTTGTATAGATTACTGCTCTTCTTCATGACTTAGGGATTACTGTCCCAACTCCTATCACTCTCTATTGTAACAATACTGTTGCTATTCATATACCCAGCAACCCCATGTTTCACGATCGCACTAAACACATCAAGATTGACTGTCATTTAGTGCGAGAAAAAGTGCAGTTCGATTTATGAGTTACTTCTCATGTAGAGACATATTAACATCCCGCTGATCTTTTGACTAAGGCTTTAGGAATCCATCAGCATTATGACTTACTTTCCAAGCTTTATGTTTTGGATTTATTCAAACCACGAGCTTGAAAGGGTGTTAGAGATAGTTAATCTAATAAAAAATTGGTTAGAAATAGTTAATTTATTGATTTTCTACTTATTTATATGTAAATATATAATTATCAGTTAATTAATTAATTAATAATTGACAGCATACTAACTTTTATATATATATATATATATATACATTATATTAAGGTCCTTTAGATATTAGTTAAAATATAAGGTATTTTCCTTCTCCCTCTATCACTTTAACAATGCATGCATGAAACATTTACGTCCATCGAATTTCGACGTTCAAGAAGAGGCACCGTGTTATTTGGGAGCATATGGTTGGACATGTTCAAACCCCTCCAGTAATGGGGTCCAATCTGGTAATCTTATTCCACGAGTCCAGCCCAACATCTGCTCTACGGCCCCCCTACACCAAATAAGATGAGAAAGAGCGACACCAATTGAATAATTGGATTCAACTGTTTGACAGTTACCCTTTTTCTATCGGTAGATGATGATATGATTATCCCCATCCCTGGAAGAAAAGGGATGCATGTGGTGGCACGTGAGGAAGCGGGAGGTCTCGCGTGCCGGCGTGCCCTGCTTTTTTCTTCGCAAAATGTTAAAATAGAGGGGTACGTGGGACCCACTTAAGCAGCGGACTCTTATGACAAACTGTCTGACAGTCACTGACGACTGCTCCCTCAGATTTGTGACTGTATCTCTCTCTTCTTATCTCATTACTCATTCTTAAGAAATTCTCATATTAAAAATTATTATGTGTGTGTATGAATAATATATGGACCAAGACTACGTGGGCCCCATTCTAGATCGTAGGAACAGCCAGTACTTCCTTGATTCAAAGATGTTTTGGACGGTGCTTGAATTTGTATCAGTGTATGTATAGACAAAAATGCCCTCGAAATCTCTCAAGCGTCTTAACTAGCTGTTTACTTCGAAGGTCGAATCAAGTCCCGGATCCGAAAAAAAGGCTTTGATCCGGTTTTTTGTGTTTAGGTGGGGGGGTCAAAAGTGAGGAAAAAGGAAGAAGAGGAAGAAGGTGAAAAAAATGCTCCCCAAGCCACAAGTAGTTGTGTCATTAAATTATATGATTATTCTTGTCATATTCCACTCAGACCAACTTGTCTTTCTGCAAAGGGACACGTGTTTGTTGCTTCTTCCTTATTCTTTGTCATTTTTCATTTACATTTCTATAATCCTTTTGTAAGAGAGAAAGTGGGCTGAGTTTGAGTTAAGAGTTAAGAGTTTGGAGTTAAAGAGTAGATAGTTGGATTGTGGGAATTTGACAGATTATTGAGGTGTTAGATTGAGGGGACAAATTTCTTTCTATGACTGTTTGGTCTCTCTATGTAATGTCTCTGTCTTTTGTACGCACGTATTGGGTTTTGTAGGTTTGGTTGTAGAAACTCAAAATATGATACTATGTTGACAATCTGAGGCAAAGTATCTGGTTATTAAATTTGTATGAAATACAAAAATACCCAGCAGCATCCCTTCTTTCTGATGCCGTTTCCAAAGCAAATTAAGAAAAACAACAGAAACCTGGTTCCCTCTCTCCTTTATTTATATCGTATGTATTATTTGCCATTAAACTGTCTTGTCCGTATATCTTTTTCTCGAGTGCCCTACTTACTACTACTACTATTTTTTCTTCAGAAAAACGAAAACTTTGCAGTCTTGCCGGTCAGAAATCAGATACAATTTGGTTCTCTCTTTAGCTCTCCCTCTCTCTGAGACGGTAATAATAAAGAAAAAAGGTGCCGGAAATACTCTGCAAATGCAGACAAAGGAAACAGCCAAGAATATAAAAGGAACCCCACATCATTAAAAACTTTTTCAAACTTTACCAGACTCCTCGTAAATAATACTACTAGTTAAAACACACAAACAACCCATTGACTCAAAGGTAATACAGTCCAATACTATCTTTCTCTCTCTTCAGAACTCTCTGTTCTCTCTCCTTATGGACTTGCTGGTGAAGGAATGGAGGAGGCAGAAAAAGGTGCAGCAGAATGAGTCAGAGATATTGCATTCTGATATTGCTGCGGAAGAACGAGAGGAGGAGGAGGAGGAGGTGCCAAAGCAGCACCAGCTGCTGCTTCAGCTCCAACCAGAACCAATAACACCACCACCACCAATAGCTAGTACTGGGCCTGGGGCTGATGAGCCCGAGCCTTCTTCACGCTGCCTTGAATCTCTCCCTCCGTTTCTACCTCAAAATAGCACCAAAACGACCACTCTGTCAGCATTTCCTGCCTCCACCTCACCTCCATCCTCATCATTTCCCAGTATGATTTCCCCTTTCTTTGTCTCTTTTTAGTGTTCTTTTCTTTACATCAATCCTTTCCTCTGTTTTATTTTATTTATCTTCTCTATACCAGTTTGTCCCCAGTCTAAACACAGAATATTTTTACATACTGTTAGTTTAGCTGATTGAAATTAATACATGCCACTGGCCTGTTTGTTATTATCAGTTACAAACTGTGGTTACAGATGCTAGCAATTGGATTATCAGCTTTTAATATTTTTTTCAAATCGAATTTGATACTACTTTTTTGGGTCTAGGGATGTGGGGCTGTTTCAGTTTGGCACAGAGGCAGGAACTAGAGCTTCAGGCAGTTATATTCAAGTACATGTTAGCAGGAGCTGCTGTTCCATCTGAACTCCTTCAACCAATAAAGAAAAGCCTCCATCTTGTTCATTCTCAATACCCTCTTAGTAATTTCATCCACCAACCTCCTCACCTTTATAATTCTCATTACCAATCGCCTCGTAAGTTTTACTCAAAGCAGCTCTTTCTTTCGCTCTACTTGATTTTATTAATTCTTCAAGCGTTTGAACTCATTGTTTCCGTTAATCAAGCGTTGCAAACAGGGTACTGGGGGAGAGGCTCAATTGATCCGGAGCCGGGGCGGTGCCGGAGAACAGACGGGAAGAAATGGCGCTGCTCTCGGGATGTTGTTGCCGGTCAGAAGTACTGTGAGCGCCATATGCACCGTGGCCGCAACCGTTCAAGAAAGCCTGTGGAAATCACCACTCCGCCACAACCACCCATTACTACTACTACTTCCACCACCTCTATCGCTGGAGGAGTTGGAGGTCGTGGCGGCAGTGGCGGGACTCTTATAAGTTCCAGCTCCACCCATGCTCCTGCAGCTACTCATCATGCGCACCCTTATGTAACAGTGGCTAGTCGTACTAGTACTGGTGGGTCCCATTTTCCTTTTTCTGGATCATCCCCATCCGTCGATTTCCTCCGCCATTATCACAGGTGCGATTGCATATCTCCTCTGCCACACTCCTTAAAAACTTGTTCATTTTGAATCATTTTCTTATTTGCTCACTCTTTTGATCCATTATTGCTCTTTAGCTACCCTGATTCCAAAACTGAGAGCAAGGGACAGTGTGAACACGACGCTGACGTCGTTTCTGGTAACGGTAAATATCAAGTACATGTTCTCCGGCATTTTTTCGACGACTGGCCTAGAGCAGTCCAAGATTCTGAGGATACTAATGGGAACAGCACTGCTACCCAAATGACTTCCCCAACCCCTCTTACCATCTCAATTACAGGAAATCCATCTTCCGACGTGTCGTTGAAGTTGTCGACAGGGAGTAGTGCTGGAAATGAAGGAGTCGGCCCGGTGGATGACAGTGTAGAGCGAGAGCAGCCCATGCATTCGGGCTGGACTGGTATGGGTTGGGCTGCAAATCAAATGGCTTCCATGGGTGGCCCACTTGCTGAAGCTTTGCGATCATCCTCTAACTCGAAGTCATCGCCGACGAGTGTGCTACATCAGTTGCCCCGTCGTTCCTCTGATCCACCTGAAACTGGCTTTGTTAGCACCCGATAGTATAACTCCAGTTCGTTTTCTGTTAATCAACTACAAATAATAGTGTTTCAGTTTGTGTTTTCTATTTTGCTTTCTGTAAAAATATGTAACCTTTTTCTGTTTGTACAACGTTTTTTGTTTTCCTTTCTGAATCTTCTGTTTTTTTAACTTAGTTTATATTTTTCTACACTGTTTAAGCTCTAGTCAAGTTTATAATAATAATAGTTGAACTTCCAGTTTAAACAGACGTCGCCCTTTCATCTCAATGAGATCCCACAGGAAAAGAGCATTTATTCGTAAATATACGCAAAAAGAATTTCTATACACGGCGGAAAGAAGCAAAAAGAAAGAGAAAGAGAGAGTAAAAAAAAACCCCAGAAGAAATTTATCATACAGAAGAAATTACCGAGGTTAGTTTGCTCTTACGCTATCACGTGTAATGTGCTATCTTTAATCATCAGGCTAGCAAAATTTCCGAGTGCGAATTTGATCGGCCGATTTGCAGAGAGCATAACAAGCTGTAGCACCATCTTCGTATCAATTCTACTGAAATTAAACAATTGCCTTCGTGGTGGGACTTGCTGGCTTGTCTTCTTTTTTTCCATCTTCTACTAAAGCATAGACAACAGCTGTTCTACAAGGTGCGTATATTAGGAAAGAACGAGGTCTGTTATCATATGATCCTTCCTGCAAGGGCCCAATTATGAGTTTAATTTAAGATCACCTCGTTGATTGGAAGCATGAACTTAGATTAGAAAACTCAAAGGGTATTATGGTCTTACAAAGGTAAAGAAATCAGCTTTGTGATCAATCCGGTTGAAGCCTCCAAATGAGGAATCGTCGGAGTCCAAGACAATCTGGAAAAGAGTGATATCAAGTTAAGACAATCGAACACAATAAATAGTGGAGTTTAATTAATTTTATATTTATTTTACTTGTAATTATATGTGCATCTTGTCTTGGAATTTAGAAACGCAAGAAAAAACTGAGGAAACCGGTATAATGAGATTCAAGAAATACAGAGAAAGGTGTATATTACGAGCCATGTCATGTACAGGAACGTTGACAATAAAGAGATTATACCTTGTACTTTCCTGGCTTCAAACATCCTACTCGGTAGTCTGAAAAGCTGTTACTCCAATGAAAATTGAAAACAAACACCAGGTTTCCTCTTTCGAAGACGATAATTCTATCTCCTTCATCCTTCCGTGAGACATATTGGTGCTCAGACGTCATAAACTGCAACAAATGTTAAACCACTGTCATTTTTGCTAGAGATTTACTGAACCCAAATGTGGTACACTGGCCTTGTACGTACAATTGGCTCATAGAAGTTCACCAATCTCTCTCTCTCCCTAGAGGATCAGAAGTTCACAAAATCGGAAAACAGCAATTGGCTCATAAAAATTCACAAGTATTTTACATGTATATCACAAATTTTGAGACAGAAATTTTAGTATTAGAAACTGAGACACTTACACCATATGTTTCTTCAAGATGCTGCATCGCCTGATCAAATTCTTGCAGTCCATGATACCTTAGATAATCAGCATCACCCTGGGTGTGAACATGTAAAAATTAGGAAGAAATGCATGAAGATATTAATAACGTCTAAGACTTCATACCAACGGATAAAACCGCAGATCTCTTCTTTCATGAATCAAAACCCACAATGGCCATGACATAATTAAAAGTAAGACTTACCAAATCAAATCTACGCCGGCATTTATCAAAACTGTTGTTGTTCCCTGGAATAACTTCACCAGTAGGGAGACGTTGCTCACACCTTGGAAAATCAATCCACTCTGATATAAAAATATAAGAGCAATAAATTTTTCCAGTACGTTGAAGTTACCAGTGTAGTATAAAGACAACAACCTAGCATTACTCTCAAATCCAAATAGAAGTAAATGCAAGGATAGAAAGAATGTAACGGTCAATAACTTACCAGGATGTCCAAATTCATTCCCCATGAAATTCAAATATCCTTCGCCGCCCAATCCCATGGTAATAAGCCTGATCATTTTATGCAATGCTATTCCACGGTCAACACGTGGAGTTGCAGGTCTGTCCAGAGCCATGAAGTCGTACATATCCTGAACAGACGTGTAGTATAAGGTCATTAATTCAGAGAAAAAGAGACAAATGACTTGCATCTTTGTTGATCATGTTATATCTACTGCTCATAACTTAGGAATTGCATTGGTGTGTGTTGCAATATATGACATAAAAGTTTCTGATGATTTTGAACTAGAATATAGTGTATGTCCATCATTGTTAGAGATATGCACAGTTCAGTAAGACATGGATAACCTTGTCCATTAACCAGAATGCAATCGTTTTATCCCCAACAAGAGCTTGGTCATGACTTTCAGCATATGAAACACACTTCTCCAACCACCTTCTGTTAGTAAGAGTGTGAATAATATCACCCACTCTCCAATCTTCATCTGGTTTTCTATTTCAAATTCAAAGACAGAAAACGTTTAGTTTATGCTGTCATTTTAGAACTACAATATAAAAAGAATTGATTCTATCTGTAGAAATATGCAGGCGCTAATTCATTTATCAATTATAAGGAATCTAGAAGCATACTGAAGAAGTTCAATCCATTTATCGGCAATGGCCATGTGCAGACGGTAATCAAATCCTACCCCCCCGTCTTCAACAGGAATGCAGAAAGCTGGCATACCACTAACCTGCGATGATGTAATATTTCACTAAATAGAGTATCTACAAAACTTGAATAAACTATACCATTAAAAAAGAATTCCATGCAGTATCTTGTAATTTTGATATTACAGCTACACACTGCAATGGCTGGCTCCATTCCAGAGAATAGTGTCTCATACCAACCATCATCAAAGCCCATTCTCATTATTTTCAGGGTCGGCTAAGTGTCTCACACCAACCCCTAAACAAAAATCAGTTTCATCATCCAGCTAAGATGGGTGCCGGGACCCTACAGCCAACTCCCAAACCCAGCCAGTTACTAGATAATCTAGACATTACTAATAGCAGTAATGGTTTCATAGCTCACTCGGTGATAAATATCTGAAGTAAATTATGTGTGCAAAACCATTCTTGTCACTAATATTCAATGCCATTTTCCAGGGAGACAGAAATTTGAGATAAAAGATTATTAATGTAAGAAATTTAGAATTCATACATCTTCACCAATGCTGATGGCCTCAGGATAGAGCCCATGAATCAAATCATTGACCAGCATTAGATAAACCACAGCATCTACATCCGTAGAAAATCCAAAGTATTCATTGTAATTTCCAGTAAATGCTACCTGAAGCAACTCACACAGAAGAAATAATAAAAAATACAGAATATTATTATGAAGAAGGAGCCCTTAATCAGTGGAATTCAGGATGAAGCTTTATGTATCTAGAGAATGTTAAATGGATGTTATCATGTCACCACCATTTGTAGTCCTATATGGTGCTAATTGGAACATGAGAGATAGGAAACAAAATCCAAATCTCATATAAATCAGTTTTGGCAAAGGTTTCACTTGAAATTTAAGATATCATTTCTAATCCTTGATAACAAAATTGCAATACTAAAACCAAGATATTGAACAACACAAGACAATAATGTACCTGCAAACCATGATGTGTGTACATCATTGAGGTCACACCATCAAATCTGAATCCATCAAAGTTGTATTCTTCTAACCACCATCTTGCATTGGAAAGTAGAAACCTCAGCACCTAATCAGTCACAGTCGAATTAAAACCTTATTTTAATCTATGCCTGTAGAAATACAGGAAATTAAGACCAAAATCAATTTGAAGGAACTTTTTCTCTTCTCTCCTCCATGTAGCAAGAAAACACGTACTTCCCAACTTCCATAATTAAAAAGGCGAGAGTCCCACATCCAATGATAGCCTCGGGATCCCGAGTGAAAATAATGGCTATCAGTTCCGTCGAACATGTTTAATCCATCCAAGACATTATTTGAGGCATGGCTGAATGAATAAAATATGCAGTCAGACAGAGAAGGCCAACTATGTAGATTGAAAAAGTACTGCACTACGTTTCAGAGGTCAGTGAATGCAATATGTATGGAGAACAAGTAAGAAGGAAAAAATACCTGAGAAATCTGTATAACATGAAATTGACAAAAAGAAAAAGAATAGAAAAAAAAAGGAAGCAAAATGTGTCTTGAACATATCAATACTCCTTGTCATATAGATTTCTCAAGGTACTACCAGTTTCCAAAAGGTGATATATCACAGAGAAGAGTATTTAGAAATGAATAATAAGAAAAGACAGTCTATACATAAAAAATTTCCGTTCAAGGTATTAGAAATTACCTGTGAACTATATCCATGAGAACAAGTAGACCCAACTCATGAGCTTTGTCTATTAAGGACTTGAGATCATCAGGGGTCCCACAGCGACTGCTAGGAGCAAAAAAGTTTGTAACGTGGTACCTATGAATGAAGGGAGGAAAAAAAAAACACTTCGTTAAACAAGGGACAGAGCGGTGCTAAGTTGCAGAAAAAATTGAACGTGATAATACAGACAACAAAGTTTGCCAGCCTAAAACCAGGATTTGTATTTATGAGCTCACCCAAAGCTCGCATAATAAGAGTGCTCTTGAATAGCCATAATCTGGACAGCATTGTACCCCAGCTTTTTTATGCGAGGAAGCACCTCATCTCTGAAGTTTGCATATGTATTTATTAACGGTTCCTGCATCTCAGGGAAAAAGAAATCAGAAATAGGAAAGAGAAGCATATGAAATATGTATACATGAAAGAGAGGATGAGCTGCACACCGTACTACTCATCCCAACATGGGATTCATATATTCTAAGTGACTTTGGTTTCTTTGGTTGAGGATGTTGAAACACATGCTTTTGCTGGAAAGAGAATAGGTGGAATTACATCATCATAAAGTCACAGGAGAAGATTTAGATCAGTTCACCATTGAGAGTTCAATGCAAATAAAATTACTGATCGATGAATGAAAGCAAGTAGTTTACAGGGAATTAAAACAATGTGTTTTGGACCTCTGGACATTTTTAAACTAGTACGATAAGCAGAGCTAGCAGAATATTATGGTAACAGAGTGAAATGCACAATATTCTACAAAATCATACCTCTTCAGGTGGGTCATAGTATATGCCATTGTATGGGATTTCACCTGGAGCTTGTACGGAAAACTTGATCCAAGCTGGAATTGAGTCCTTAATGCCAGAAGGAGTATCCATGCGGATCTATAATTATGGGATGCATATATATTATTGGCAGCAAAAGTAAAATGAATACTCTTCTTCGGAAATGAGAAAATGTGAACTCTTACTAGGCATGAGAATAAATAGGGAAGCCATCATATCTTACCTTGACTCGAGATCCATGGGGGATTGCTGGTGATCCATCTGCATTATTTGGCAAGAAGATCTCCCAGACCCCAAACTCATTCTGCTCCCACAGAAAAAAGGAAAAAAAAAAAAAGGGAACAGTTATTCTAAAGCTGGATTTGATTGAGTTAGAAAGTCTAATATTACATACCCGCGTCATAACATCTGCATTAGGATTCCAATTGTTGAAGTCTCCAATTAAAGCAGCTGACTGAAGTGGTCAGGAAAAACAAAATCACTATACATAACAGGTTATGAAAAGGAGGCTGCTCAGTACAATGAACAAGTCAAAAAGAGAACTTAATTAGACAAAAAAAAATAAAAAATAAAAAATAAAAAATAATAATAATCTGACTGATTAGGCAGACAACCGCTCCCATTACTAGTAAAATTACTTTTTATATTTCCTCCCCATGAATATGGCCAAATTTTGAATAACTGTAATTATGTTGAGATACAAACCTGGGCTCCAGGTGCCCACTCCCTGTAAGTGATGCCAGTAGCACTGGAATAAGAAAAAAGGCAGAAATATATTATATGGCCATTACTACTTACAGTGACAGTAGAAAGCACCAATCTACACAAACAAAAAGAAAAAAATGAACAGAACTAAAACCCAAGAAAAGACTGAACAAGTGGTACCTCTTTGTGAAACCGAACTTCTCGTAGCCACGTGAAAACACCTCCAAACCACCTTCATTCTTGTCAATGGCCTCACGCATCCTTTTGTACTGCCCATATCTGAAGTAACATGACAGTCAACGTTCTTAGCCTAGCTTGATACTTTTCCAGGGCCGCACTTATAAGTTATCAAGGAAGAAGAATATCTCACCGGTACTCAAGATGTGTTCTATGACCATTCAATAATGGATCGATATCATAGATTATCTGCCCCTTGCCTGGTGGAGGAATGGACCTTGGAATGGATTTATCTTTATCAGTGCTTACTGTTTCTTTTAAAGGAACAAGTATCTCCTCAACTTCAACTTTCTCATCTTCCATCAATTGAGCATCTACATCCTTATGTACCTAAAAAGGATACAATAAAAAGGAGAAAACATGTAGATCATGTTACTAGCTTCCTCTTTCTTCCCTATTTCAATGCAAACTATGACAGCACCAACAGAAAAAAAAAAAAAAACCAATCCCCCGTCCGTTCGCATCACACACTCTTACGTCTTAAAAGAGGTATAATCATATCTCGTCCATCAATAAACCTCTACCTTACTCATAGCCGATCTCGTTTTAATGAATCGCCTACTTACTTTTCTCAGATCATCTACACTATCTTCAAATCTACCTATGTCTACTTGAAAGAAAAAATAATTGAGAACGAGTCTTTTCTCACAACATGAGGATCGTCTGAAACTATGTCAGGAGTCTCTAGTTGATCCGCAGAAGATAAAGCGACATCATTCTGGCCACCAGGAACGATGACTTTCTTGGAAGCAGCGATTATTGAAGATTTGGATTCAGAATCATAGGCAGACTTTCCCGCAAAATTCTTCCCTACAAACAATGCTCAAATTAGCTGTACGCAGCTAAGAAGGCAACTGATCATATAAGAAAGTTAACAAAAATAGATCATAGAGATGTATATATTGAAAATCTCAGCTGGAATTGTTAAATCGAGCTCCGGTAGATTAAACTTCAAAGAAAAACCAGATTTAGAAGTGAGTGAGTAGAGAGAGAGAGTGGAAATACGTGAGAAGGAGTCTTTTCTCAATAAGGAAGCCAAACTTGTTCTCCGATCACCATTGAAGGTTGATTGTGAGGACTTGTACAGAGATGGAACCGCAGGGAATCGAATCCCCGGAATCGTATAGACCATTTTTTCCCTGCAATTTATTGAAAATATGAAGAAGATTATGTAAAGTTTGTTAAGCTGAGAGAAGATTTGAGGAGTGAGATTAATACTTGCAAGTTTCAAGTCAGTGAGGGAGGGGAAGGTAGATCTGGAAGGAAAGATGAAAGAAGTCGAGAGCAGAGAGTCCAATCCGGCGAGAGAATCGTGAAGGAGCTGAGAAAGGAAGGAGATGGCCGTTGCTGCTACGTGTGCAGTTGAGAATTGCATGGGAGATCGGGTGTGTGGGCCCCTTTTCTGATCTCACTCCTTCGTTGTTGACCGTCCGTTCTTCGCTCTATCCGAGTAGTATTATTTTCTCTCTTTTTTTTTTGTTTAAATTTAACATGGACCAGCTCACGTGGGCTTGGTTGTCGTTTCTTGAAAAGAGTAGGAACATATTATGAATCCAAAAAAAGGACCTTTTAAGCTGAGTTTGGACTTCTGAAGGAGGCCTGGCCCATTGATGAGAAAAGAGATGTCATTTTTCACGGAATTAATTAATGAGTGAATCATAATGCAGCGAGATATTTATTCAACCACCCACTTTATAATAAAGTCTAATAAAATCCAGCACATATTGTAGCAGAGATTGGACCACATTTTTAGTGTGGCGTTGCTGATTTGGTGGCCTTTCCATTTCCGACAAAATTTGTTCCTACCATCCTGGAATATTCCTAGTACCCAAGATTCTTCCAATCATATATATTAGCTTATAACTGCTGATGGAATTATTCTTCCTGAATCTTCTATTTTCCCATGGTTTCCAGGCATCAAAACACATGTGGAAGATATTATAATCAGACATGTGACCATAACAGTAAGGTGCAAAAGCATGGAGAAAAAACTGGAAAATTTATCTGGACACGTTGTCGGTGTCGCGCACAATCTTGCAAGAGGGAAGAAGAATTGCAGCAACTGGGTTATTAGGTAGCCCACCACCTTCATCAATGATCAGCCTGAGACCTTCTACATGAAGCTTCCCATGGTGTCCACTTACTACAATGGTCCACTTCTCATTGAGTTCCTGATATTTCCATGAATTTATTTTCACAAGTTAAAAAATTTATTAAAAAAGGTCCATTTAATATGTAAGAGTAGAGAGAGACTAGGGGGTTAGAAACTGAGTCATCTCTCACCTCTGGCATATTCCAAACATTTTTTCTTCCGCTTAGGGCCTCTATCTTAGGCACCTTGGTATCTTTCGATTTTAAGAATTTCAATTGCTCATCGACGTTTTTCCCAGTCTCTAAACCGGCATGAACTGCTATCAACCTACAGTGCTTGATTCCATCCTCAGTCTCTACACAGATATCGTCCTGGAAAAGAGTTTAGAGGGGAAATTTAAATTTATATACTTTGTGGTGATAAGGACAATTTGGAAAAGGAAACCGAATAAATTACTTAAATTGTTCTTCCAACTATTCTATCTTCTCACTAGTTATACAGCAGGAAAGAGATAGCCCAACCTCTTCATGGACCCAGACCAAATCGGAGAGAAATTTCTTGTGTTCATCAGGAAGTGCCTCAGCCAAATCTGTGGAACAAGAATCACCTTCTCAACTATAATGATATAAAGTATCAACTAAACCATACAAATCAGAAAGTCAGAAACAGAGTGTTCCATATATTGTATATAAACAATCTAAGAAGCTGGCCAATCAAGTTGACAGTCCCAAAATCCAACACTAAATGATATCATCAACCAAAATACAAAAACGAATTGAACATTGAGCAACTAATCATCCCCATTCGGGAACCAGGAATAAGAAATCTAATTCTACTTCTAAATTTCTAATCGAACTCCAGTTTCATAAACATTAAAGCAATGCTAATATACTGTAACAATCCAAAAGGAAGCTCAACTTGAATTAATCTATATTGTGATTTCAAATATCAAAATTCAGAGTTTTTAAATCATAAACCAATCACTAACTATTACTTACCTGCAGATCCGTGAGGAACGCCATAAGATTCAAATGTAGGTCCAGCATCATAAATTGATCCCTGATACTCAGTCCCTTTCACCTTATTAAGCCTCTCCTTAATACTTCCACTCCACCTTCTCCCTTGCACGTGCATATTCTCGTATCCATTTCCCCTAAACCACCCTTCCCGCTCTTCGTTATCCTCGAACTGCTTCCACGTCTCAGAAAACGCCGATCCGTCCAGCGGTTTGGGCAAAACGCCAGCAAATGCGGCGAACGCGAAGTCGTGGTTTCCGGAGAGGAAAACGTGCTTCTGGTTTGGATATTTTTCTGGTAAGGAGATAAGGAAATCGATCACTTTCCGCGTTTCCGGGCCACGATCGCAGTAATCACCTAAGAAGATAATGAGAGCGGTTTTGAAATCTAAGGAATCGATTAGGGCCTCTAGATTTGACCAGAGGTTCTGAAGCTTGGCGATGTATCCATGGACGTCTCCTATGCAGCAAACGATTCTTGATCTTGCAGAGTTCGATTCTGAGAAGTTCGACATTTTACAGTTTACACAAGGAAGGAGAGGATATGTTGGCTTTAATTTCAAGCTTTCATTAACGAACAAAGTTCTTGTTTTAGTGGTGGGCAATTGTTAGTGATTTCACTTTGATGAGGCCAGTATGGAGTGGGCTTGGACCGTTATGTGTGATGGGCTTAAGCCGTTGGCCCGAGAGCTTTTAGCAGGTTTTTTTCCCCCTCAATTATATGTTTTTTTTTCTCTTGGCCTAAAAGAAAAAAATGGTATCAACGAGAGTTTAATAGAATAATTCTCAATTTCTCCTCAATAGTGCGCACTACTCAGAGAATCGTGCCTTCTCACATTGAAACCTGAGATTGTGCGACCTAAGTACAAAGATTGTGCGACATTAGCATATTACAACAGAGAGAGAACCAGAGTCATAAAATTAGATTCAAAACTTGGTCAGTCTCCACTAGCACAGCCTTTACAGCCGCAATGAACACACTCGATAACTTTCTCCTCTCTGAGATGCTTGGGAACACGGCAAACGCAGGTTGTGGCAAAGTTGTGGTCTCGAGGTTGGATGCATCTTAAGCAACAGAGACGCTCATAACCCGGCTGTATATTAAACAGATAAAAAGTGTTCGAGTAAGATTTCAGAGGCAATGAGGAAAACATGTTGGAGTCAATTCCCGCTTCTAAAGACAACAAACCCACCGCTAATAGGTGACAAGAAGAAGGGATTTCTAAACTTCCAATCTAATTTCTAATTTGTAAAGCCTGACATCTATATGCATTATTTTCTCAAATCAGCATTTTCACAGTGAATATTACAGGGATAGAGAGATTGAGACAAACCTTCTTCCATTTTGCAATTAAGTTCTTATCAGCATAGCCCTGATCCAGACAGAACTCATACAATTCTTTAGAGATCTCCTTCCTCCGGTGATATAAGTCAAAGACATAGCGGCTCTTCTGATGAGCTATTTTAAAAATAGGCCATAATGTCTCGCATTTGCGCTTACCATCATGTGTATCATTTTCAGCTGTTCATCAAGAAGAAAAATGTAGCATATGAGAAGTTTTCCAGTATTAGATGAATCAGGTTCAGCAAAGAAAAAGAAAAAAACCAAATGAAGTATACAGAACATGAAAGATATTCACCTTCTCTCATTTTAGCTTGCAATTCTCTGAGAGTGGGCTCAATAAGTTCCCATCCCTCTGGGTATTTAACACGGTTTGTCTTAATCTTGGGCATTTCTATCTGCAATTACAGTAGAAAAGTATGATAAGATCAACACCAGTTTACACAGAAAAATTATCACCCCCTCAAAACACATGAAACTCAGACTGAGAAAAATGTTATAACAGCATACATACAACAGAGTTCTCCAACTAATTCGGCTTAAAAATCAAAAGGAAAAAAAATAAATAAATAAAAAAGTGTGAAATTGCAGTTATAACAATCAAAGTTAACAGGATTAAACATAATGACTGCTCAAGACAATAAAACTTTATAACCCAATTCTTGGAAACAAGATAAGTATCATATCTTCTTTCCTGGCTCGTGTTCAACTTATACTACATTTACATAAATTTGAAAATTCTTGAACAGAGTTCAAGAGGGGCCACAATCACAATTTGAACGAAAAGGAGCATAGTAAGAGAAGCAAGATGCAGTAGGTATAAGTATATATACGTACATCGAGCAAAATTCTTAGTTAGTAGCTACACCTTATACTAACCAACCACAACTTACAGAAGGCAAAAAAAAAAAACCGAAAATGATCTTAAGGTCGAGCTGGTTGAATCAGACACCACAATTACGTCCATATCAATTGTAAAAGAAAGAATAATTGTGAAATTTCAAATCACCCAGCATAAGTAAGGAAAAACGTTTACAGGATAATCAGAAACGCCAACCTAAAATCAAAGATTCAAAGCACAAGAGGTTAAATTTGCCTACATAAACGGTAGGAGGGAGCGAATCAAATATCGTACAAAAGGAAATCTAACTTACGCTGAAGTTGAGATCCGAGTATAGTATTGAGATTGAGATGCAAACGTTGATGATCTACGTCGGAGAAGGAAGCACCAAGTTAGGGTTGGAAGTTCTGAGAACCAGCAAGACGACTCGACTACTAGTTTGGTATTTGATTTTTCTACGATTAGGACGTCATAGTCATACCGTGCTTCTTTGTTATATAGTATTATGGATTGCCGCCTTACGGGGCCTATCTTCGGCCTATGGGCCTTGTACAAAACTTCTTCTCCTTTGGGCCCATGAAGATATTAATTAAAAATAAAAATAAAAAGAGACCGGATAGTAGAAACATTTCTTCTCTGTTTTTCGTTCATGTTCAAGATCAAAGTCTTTCTTTAACCGTAGTTGTGGTGGTGAGCTTTTCACTGTTCCAGACAAGAGCCAAGGTATCCTTATGGACGGGCGTTCGAAGAGTCTCCCTTCGAGCCTTGCATCTTGCAATTGTCACACTACTCAGATAACATCTGTTCGAGTGCTGATCAATCGAAGTATACAAACAACCCGAGAATAAGAAGAGTTAAATGGTTCAACAGATCAACTTCAATCCTAGAAATGAAGGCAGAGACACGCATGAACTTACCTCTGGCAAGTCATAGTAATCCTCACTTGCATCGCACAAATCTAATGATACTTTCCGAAGCATTGGAAGCTGACAGATAATTCACACAATTTTCAATCTTCTTTTAACTTGTAGGGGAAGAGAGCTATTGAATACGTTACGAGAGCAAGTACCTTTAAAGCTGTGTCAAGAATAAAGGTTTTCTGTATCCCAGGGCCCTGTATAATATGTTAGCCTAAAAGCATTACAGAGAAGAAAAAGGAAAAAACAAAGCACAATTTAAATTTAAAAAAAAAAATTATATATATATATATATGTTCGAAGGCACACGTTATGACGTAGCAAGAGATCTTCGAGAGCTATGCAGTTGAGAAGAGAAGAAACTCCCTCAGCTGTTACTTGTCCGCATTCCTAAAACAAGAATCAATAACAAACTTTTAAAAGACTCAGCCTTGATGTTAATATACGCTGCAAAAAGAAATGGACCACTTATGGTTCACTGTACTACTACAACCTCTAAATGGAGAGAAATCAAGCCTGGCCATCCACATGAGATGATCTTTTGAGATTCTGGGAGAGGGAAAGAAAAAAAGGTGAAGAGTATGGTAGAATGATAGTTCATTAGTTATTTCAAACTTTGTTCTTGAGAAATACCCACACCTATAAAATGTAATTGATAGGAAAAAAAGCACTGTTGCTTACTACAAAAGGGAATATTATGAAGATGATTTCTAACCTGAATTGAGAAGTGCACATCCTATCAATGAAAGCTCAGTTAAGTTCTCACAATTCTGAGTAAGAACTACCAAGTGATCATTGGTCATCCAAGGGGTCACCCTCTCGAGCTTTAATTTTTTTAGAGTTGGCTTATTAAACTTGAAGCTTGGTATAGATATATCCCCAAGACAGTAACATAATGCTAGCTCTTGTAAATTTTTCAGGGACATCATAATGTTAATCACAATGCTGTCTGATATTATCTGTAAAACAGAAAAGAATAGCACGGAGTGAAGACAATTATAGCTGATGTTTCTATATAGTAGCAAACTTTTCAGATGCAAAAATTAAATGCATGTAGAAAAGCTATGGGTACATGGAACACATACAAGGTTCTCAATTCTTAAATCTCAGTACCTGAAAATAAAGATTTATTGACTCTAAACTCGAACAAGCTATGGGCAGTAGAGTGAGAGCATCTTCGCCTAAGGATCCACCCAAACCCACATTTATTTTCCTTAATGATTTAATTGCAGGTCTAATAGCTTCAAAAGAAAGGGAAGAAAATCCCCAGCCTAGAGCAATTTCTTCTAATTTGAATATCTTGCCCAATTCATTATACAGTCCTTCAGATGGAAACTTCCCCTCGGAAGGGTTATTTTGCATTTGACATAAATTTCTACAGCTACTTGCTTTCACGATCCTCAAATCTAAATTTCTGCTGATGATATAAGATAAAGCAGTTCCTGAAACCTGAAATTTCACAACACAGCATCCTTGTCTTATAGTCGACACAGATCAAGTTAACAGTAGAAAATCTCTATTACGCTATAAAATTAAGGATACTAAAATTTCTGTTCTTTTTCTTATTATCCTTTACAGATATCAAAACCAAATACCTATTTCGCAATCTAAAAACTAAAATGTTCAGATTTGTTTTATCCTGAATGCAAATATCAATTTCTCCACTTACTGGTAGGTCAGAGTGCATCTCTACATTTTTATCCAAACATATAGAGTTGTTAAACTGATTTGTGAAGAAACTCCACTTACTGGTAGGTCAGAGTGCACCTCTACATCTTTATCCAAACATATAGAGTTGTTAAACTGATTTGCTTCTTCACAGAATGACGTACTAACATAAATGATACTTCATAGAATATCAGTAGGTAAAAAAAGTGCAGGATCAATAAATTTAATGACTAACCATAGTATTAGAAACATCAAGCATCTCCAAGGAAGAACCTGTGAAGCTATAGAGCACACTGTCAACAATGTGAGTGCCCCTCAAACAAAGACTCTTCAGCATTTGTGTTTGAGACATGAACTTCAAAATAGATGATTCATCAGCACCTGCACAAGACCTTATAATATAAGCGTGAAGAATAAAACCTCAATAGTTCTGATAAATGTTTCAGCCAAAAAAATTTAAAAACCATGAAATCTATCAAAGCATCAATTGATGGAGTTTTGCCGTGATGAGATTTCATAAGCTTTTCCACCATTGTCCTTAATAGTATACTTCAACATACTTTGGAACAGTGTGATTAAAATATTTGTTGAGTTATTAAACAGGGTGAAAGGATTGAAATTATATACACCTCTACAGCCGCCCATATGAAGTGTTTGAAGATTGAATGCAATAGGATCCATATCCTTCTTTCGATATTGTTCTGCAGCAAAATCATAGCAACTGGAGACACCAGAGCAAAGAGCTCCAAGTGAAATTATCCCAAAAGAGGTATCACAGACTATAATCGACTGTAGTCTTCTACATCTGCTAACAAAATTGGCGATACCAGAATCCGTAACTGAAATACACCCTTTGAGGTTCATATACTTTAAGGAAACACAGAACCTTGAGAAGTACTCTAAATATGAATCTGGCATAAATGTGAAAAGGAAAAGTTAAGCAAAATATTTAATGAAGCCAAAACGAACAGATCAGTTAAATGAGATAGAATTGACTTAAGCTTGAAACTTTTAGCACAGTAAACCCAATCCACCAAAAGTACCCAAAATAAATGAAATGAAAATATTGCAGAAAATAAGATCTATCATCTCACCACAAACGTCAGTTCGACCCTCCAACGTGAGTTTCGTAACATTTGACAGCACTGATTCAGACCCAGACTTGTAAAAAAATGTGCCTTCCATCGGCCAAGTTCCACAAGTATAACCTGATAGATTACATTTTTCTGATTTATGAGATAATCTTTGATGGGTTGAGACCTTTACTGGCAGATGTTCTGGTAAAACTGGACTAATGTCAACAGTCAAGTCTATTTCACACAGCAGAGGACACTTCTCCAGCAAACAATGCAGCATTCTTGCCTTATAGTTTAAAAGATAAGAAGCCTTCAGTGTCTTTAGCCTTGGAAATGCTATGCAGAAGAGATCAATAAGAGTTTGAAGATTTATCCTCGGACACTTGGAAACATCCACCTTCTGCACTGCTTCAAAGGTCTGTATAGGCGACAATCCCTGTGAAGTTAGACATTTGTAACTTTCAAGCCTAAGAAGATCTGGAATTCTTTTGACAGTGTTCCAAAATAGAGTGTCCATGTCATACGAATATGGAAGCACTGCCAATAGAATAATTATTGATGTAATCTGTGGACAGCCTGAAAAATTCACTGCCTGCAAAAAGAGTAAACAATATCACCACAGGACTTTGAAGGACATTTATTAGCCATGAGAATAGTACCTCCGAGTATTTGTTCAATCTAATCCTAAAATGTTGCAAGTCGTCAACTCCCAAGACATCACATGAAACTGAGGCTGGAACTTGCAGTGATCTAAAAATGGAGGCGATGCTCTCCTTAGCCAGATCAGAAAAATGGGTCGACCTTCTTGTCCCTAAAATAGGAACCAGTCAACTTATAATAATTAAATGCATTAAGACAAGATTTCAAAAAGAAAATTGGTAAGGCTAGCAAATATAACCAGAAAGTTGTGTTAACCTGCAGCAAACCATAATGGCAATAGGCTAATGCGAATCTGTTCAATAACCAACACATCAATGACATTTTCAATTAGATAAGTAGAAGACGTGAAGGAATATAAAATCTAAATAAGTTGAAAATTCTAGCACAACAGGAAAAAATCATACCTGATCTAGTAATTCCTTGCACCCACCTTCATTTGCTTTCAAGTTAGCTTTAAGCCAAACCAATACTGCATCAGAAAGATGCACCTCACTGTCAAAGATCACTTGGAACATCAATATTTGGAAATACAAGTTATTCAAGTCGGGCTATTCCAATAATAGACACCATTACCTGTCAACAGTCAAATGTGGATGCTTTATAGAAGTTAGGAGCAAATTATATGGAACAGTTTGGAAGAACTCGCTGGACATGGCCCACATCTGAAAATAAAAAATAAAAGAACTCTATCAATTGACCATGATGGAGAGCAAAGTGATTACTGATACAGAGTAACTGAAAAGAGTAACCACATTTCACAAATAATTTACACCTTATTATGATAGATTAAAGAACTAACTGCCATAAGAGCGAAGTAAAAGTTGAGCACATACAAAATTTCTAGCAAGATAGCTTGCACATAAGTCTGGAACAAAATCATTGGCTGCAACATATTGAAAGAAAGCCAAGAATTAGAGGAGGACATGATGTCAAATCCGAGCATCGAATGATTGCAAACATACATCCATGCAGTGTAGCTATGTGCCTATGTCTAACAATTACAAATATTCTAGACTCACCATGTTGTAAACCAAAGTTCCAAATATAAATTAGATCGTCCACTTGCAGCTGCAGAGTCCCAGGCACTGTGAGTGTAGATGCCTCAAGCAACCAACTTTTACATTTGATAAGAAGTGTCTCAACCCCAAAATAGAGTGCACTCTGATATCGCAACCAAAGAATATGATTAGACAGTTTTAGCATCAGAGAGTAGACACGAGTTCATTAGTTGAATAAGAAAGATAGAAAATTACACAGTTTAAGGCTTCAAGCTATGTAAAATGCTACCTCAAAAAGCATAAGGAAATTACTAGGCGTCACATCGAATGGGGAGCCATATATACACTTGAGAACGCCTATAAATGAGGGAAGGTTCCACAAAATCGAAATGCAATCACGGTGAGATTCACTGCAGAATACACCATTCAGATGCTAAGGAGATACCATCGCCCAATGAGGGAAACAAGCTGTAAACTATTTTTTTCCTCTTTTTACCTGAAGCTCCCACTGAGGAGGCAATGGAAATACGAAGACTGCTGAACGAGTCTGTCAACTTACAAATAAAAGATAAAGAAATTCATCAAGCAGTTCCCATCACAATTTCGAGAGACCGAGAGGGCAAAGAGGAACAATTATATTAACAAAAATTGACCTTCCGTTGAGCCTAAACCTTTAATTTTCCCGGGAAAAAGAAAAAGGAAGAAAGAAAAACAGATCGCAAAACGAAGATCGAGGAAATGAAAAGTCAGTCGCTTGCCTATCCCGATGAGCTTGAACCTTGACCGTTTGGAAGCTCAGAATCGTAGGTAAATCCCAGCTTAGAATATCATCGGCTGAAATAAGAATCTCACGGCGCTCGCAATCATCTTCGATTGAATTAGGGCTACTGCATACGAGGATGGCGAAATCATCATCTCCGTTCGACGCCATAGACATTGATTCTCCGTCTTTCGTCGAGAAAACGACTTAAAATGGACAAATGATAGTTGGTCCAGCAGTCACAACGAGTCTGTTTTGCCGCCGCCAAAATCTTGCACGATGGGCAAGATTGTCTATCGGTTTTTTTTTTTTTTTCTTAAGATGCTGTATATGTATATATGTATATGTATATATGTATATGTATATTGCGAACATAGCAGCTTTGCCAAAAAAGAAACTTATATATATCCTACCTAAATTTACATCTATGCTACTTGAAAAGTTACAATAGGAAAGGGAACACAGCATCTTCCCCTCAAAATGTAGTCACTAGAACAACTCAAACTCCAAGTGGTCTCCTTTAGCCTTACACTCCAGATACCTGTTTTCTTCCTGAACATCAGTGTCTGAAACATCATAATCAAACAACTCTGGAAGTTCCGGTGGACTAGCACATCGAATTAATGCCCAGTTAAGACCATGAAAGAATGGGTGCTGCTTAATCTCAGCAGCTCCTTTCTCCGATCCAAACCGATTCTTAGCCTCTTTGACCAGTAATCTTCGAATAAGATCCCTTCCCCTAGAACTAACTGGCAGACTATCCGGAAAATCAAGCCTCTGCAGAACCACATTAGCCAATGTCTCTTCATTATTGGAACCTCGAAACGGGGTTCTACCATATAAAAGCTCGTATAGAAAGACTCCAAGTGTCCACCAATCAACCGCCGCCCCATGGCCCTCCCCTTGGATGATCTCGGGGGCTAAGTACTCGTGGGTCCCAACAAAGGAGTTTGATCTTGCGTCAGTAGGCTCCACGATAAGTTGCGGCAATGATCGTGCTTGAATAGATGGGTCGGGTTTTAACTTCCTTGTTTTAGCAGTGTTGGGTAAGAACCGAGGACTAAAGCACGAGACTTGACAGGATGGAACCATGCAAAAGGGATCAACTGAATTACTGGATTCAGTGTACTGTCTGGACAGCTTTATAGGGTCGGGTTTTGTAGAAGAAGATTTTAAGAGAGTTGGATTGACTGAGCACCTCAGTGAGAGATCGAAATCTGTAAGCATAATATGGCCATCTTCTCTGACAAGAACATTTTCAGGTTTCAAATCTCGATAAATAACACCTAGCATGTGCAAATACTCTATAGCAAGAAGAACTTCAGCAACATAAAACCTGCAAGAAATTTTAATGTTCTGTAAGATCAAGAAATCAACTGCGAACTGTTCATGAAATAAAATTGGATTGTTTAATCTACCTTGCTGCTGATTCGGAAAAAGTCCTGCCAGGCTGTTTCTGGCGAAGAACATGAAGATCTCCACCAGAACAATAGTCCATGACCAGACATGACAGATTGTCTGATGTAAAATGTGCATAAAGTGTTGGCAGAAATGGATGATCGAGCATTTTCAGTACTTTCCTTTCAGTTTGGACTCTTGGCATCTTCTGCCTTCTTTCTAAGAACTCATTGTCCATAACCTTTAAGGCAAACAAGCAATTTGTACTGATAAGCTTGGCAAGATAAACATCTCCAATGTCTCCAGCACCAAGCTTCTTCAAAATTTTGAAGTGTTTCAGACCAAAGGTTCCTTGCTGTCGAATATGACGAATGGCTCCCCATTTAAGATCCTTCGACATGTGGGGCCGGGTGCTACAACTGGATCTCCTTACATTGTTCTCATAACTAAAACTTGCTGTACTAGTACTATATCCACCATGGCTACTACTATTTAATGAAGAAGGTGCTTCACTTCTATTGCTGCTATCCAAGGCGATGCTTTGTTTGAGTGTACTAGAAGTTGCATTACTTGAGTTTAATTCAGTGGCAAGACTTGTACAAATGGAGACCAGAGAATTTGTTCGGGATTCCTTATTCATAGTCTTCAAAGTGCAGTGGCATCTCTCACATAAGAGCTGGCTCTTACTAACACCACTGGCATTGATACCTGCATCTAGCGTACTCAAGTCCGGTTGTACCTTGGTATCAACATCCTTAGGTTTGACTTTCCGGGAAGACTTGCTTGATTTATTTCCATCAATGGAGTCAGATGGCGACACTCTTAGCAACCTGCCGTTATACCCGGGACTTGATGATTTCACTTTGTTTGCCATTTTGGTTGAGGAGGGAATATTTTCATTTCCATCAAGCATATTGTCAACAGTATTAGAATGAGAAGAAGCAGATCCATTCCTATCTTTCCTTGCAATTTCTTTCTTTGACTTTTGAATCCCAATTTTCCGTGAATCAGATGCAATCTCGTACTTCAGCAGTGTAGTCTTAGTACTGTTTGGTGTTGTGAAAGCAGATAATCGAGGAGAAGAATGTGCACTTTTGCTCAATGACTTGACCTTGGGTACACGAATATGCTCGGGCGTTTTTGGAGAAGAGTTTGGCTTTCTATCCTTAGGCACAAAGGATATTTTAACCGTGCTTCCTTTACTGTCATTGATGCCAAGGCCAGACTGATTGGATTCAACTACGACTGAATTGTACAATGACTTAATCCGTCCAGCTTCGGAGGCTCCTGAAAAGTCGGCTGATTGTGTTAGTCTTCTCATGGCAGCCACTCCTGATGCCTTTGAAACACATACATCCCTTAAAGTTTCCTTCAGACTAGCTGGCTCAGAAAATCCAATTTCTGGAGAACGGCGAGTTGTAATGGTAATTGGCTTCTTTAACGCATTTTTCTGTAATGGTCCTGTGCCTACGTGTGAAAGACCCGTATTCTTTGGTGTACCTTTAAGACTAACTGCCTCCAAAAGCTGATTGATTTCTTTATCTAAAGAATGATTGTATCTGACCTTTAGTGGAGGAAGTCTCGGGCTTTTCTCACTAGATCTGAAATTTGGTCGATAAGATCCCTTGGAATATTGAATTGGATCCTTCTCTTTTCTTGCTTCAACAATATCACAAGTACCAGACAAAGAACCCATTACAGTTTCTAAAAGTAAAGAGAATGCAATGCTAAAAGAAAAGTGAAAATATACCCCCTGTGCAACTCATCTATTTCTCAACAAACACTTGAAATTCAGAAATTTGTGTGCACGGATCATACACCTTCGACTAGTTCAAACGGGCAAGATCGATACTGCAAAACCAAGTTACAGAGCAATCAGCTTAGGGTAAATCTATATACTGAAATGTATAAAACTAATCTGATGATTCTGATCTAAGCATACACTATCCAAGCAAGCATTTTCGCAGATTACCAAAATACTTCATCAGTTAACGAAACAAACATACCAAAAAAGACGCGTATACTATTGAACAGTAAGATCTATCATTGCTTCAACAAAACTTCAAATATAAAATAAATGGATAAATACGAACTTAATAAGATATCAATGAAGCTCTAAACAAACGAACATTCGCTGGAATTGAAACCTCGCAAGAGAAAAATCATAGTCCGGTAAGATCTGGAAACAGAAATAGTACCTGGAAGAAGCTGAGCGCAGATTTCCACATATGTCGCAATCAGACCGAACCATTCCAAAGTAATCAGACTAGAACCTAAATTAGGTGGAGTTTCAAGCGGAAGTAGAAGAAGTAGAAGAAGAAGAAGAAGTTGGAAGAGAGGAAGTAGATAACATTTTCGTCTCGTTTTGCCAAACGGAAACTTGCTTTGGTTAAAAGAAACTAAGAAAACGGAGAAGAAGGAACGCTGTGATTTCTGAAAACCCCGCGCGCGCAATTGCAGGCTCTATATATATATATATATATATTTATTTATTTATTTATTTATTTATTTATTTATTTATTTATTTATTTATTTATTATTAAATCATAAGCTTTTCATTGGATTCGAAGAGTTTAATATCTGTTTTATTTCGATATTGTTAATAATAATTCCCGTGTGACAATATCCTTATATCAATCATAGACTCATCATATCATATATGTATATATATATATATATACTATATATTATAGATTTGTGTAACTTGATTTAAAAGCATCCACGTTGCTTGAACGCGAAAGACATTAATTCTTTTTTTATATCAACGGGCAGTGGGGTACCAAATGAAATGGTGGTGGTCATGAAGTCATTGATGCTTCAAATCAAAGTACAAAGTCAAAAACTATTACACATAATTAAATGTCGTTTTGGTATGTGTATTACTTACTACTAACTAACTAGCACGTCTATGGTAGTAAAATATTAATTATTGCACGAAGGTAAAAATATATATATATTATATAGTTTTAGGTTTACCTTTTCACATACCAACCAATGTTACATATTTATTTCCTGTTTTTGGTCAAGATTGGGATATACCTAATAAAAACGAACATAGAAGTAGAATCTCTTAAGATGTATAAATTTAAAGATGTTTTCTACGACAAACTAGTAAGCCATCACCACATTCACATTCACATGCACATGGCATGTCCGCCCACCTCCAAGATAGTGATGGTTTCAGTTTTGTCCTTTTCCTTCTAGTCTCCCCATAGCTTCGAAATTACAGTCTTGGTTTTACTTTTACCACTCTTGTCATTACGTGGACTTCTATCACTGCCAGCCCGCTTCTCGGATGTCGATGAGACCCATAACTGTTCGGCCCACTTGTGAATTTAGCCCAACACTTGTGATATGGCATCCTCCGCTTTTTGGATATGATTTGCTGCCACGATTTTATATTTATGTCCTTGCGCGCGTTGACTTCTGGATATCGCCCAATAATTTTGGTCTGAAGGACTAATGAGCACCATACGCTAAACTAATTACGTAAAATCAGTAAATTTCCTTTAGTTTGACTCAGGTGTCATAGAATGCTTCGTAGTCTTTTCTACGATGAATAAGGAATAGTGTCGTTAACTTTAGGATCGGATGTCGTGGCGATTGCACAGTCAGCAGAACTGGACGGCTTGCCATTCGCCTCATGGAGTTACGAGCTTTCTAGGCTCAGTCCAGTATAGGATGCCACGTAGGAAATATTCCGTTCATACTGAGAATTTCAGAAAATCTCTATTTTCGGCCCAATAGGGAGCTTAACTAGCCCTATAAATAAACTCGGACCAATGGCGCTGCTTCTCATTTTCCAACCATCTCTATCTTTATCAGTTAGTCTCTTGTGATCTATATAGAAAAGTAAAAGGGAAGGTAGACAGTGCAGTTAGCGAAGCTTTTTTCTATTATCAACAATGGCGGAGAGAAGCTTTAAGTATGCGATAGTTGGCGGTGGCGTATCTTCTGTAAGTATACTTTCTTCTTTCTCTGATTCTCATCCGCTCGATTTAATTCATTATCACGATTAAGAAGCTCTTTCTTTTTCTTCTTCTTCTTTTTTTTTTTTTCTATTTTACTTCTTTCATGCTATAATTAGATTGTTTCGTTGCTGAATTTCAGATCCTTTTTTTACGGTTTAGAATCTCTCGATTTCAGCTTTCGAAACTTTTTAAGACTGAAACTTAAAGCTTAGCTGAGTGATAAAAATGAAGCATCTGTTTGCTGCTTGCAGTGCCTAGTTCTATGTTCCTTTTTTGGCTCCGATCAGCTGAAAATTTTGGCTGCCACTGAAAATTCACTTAAGTAGCATCTGTGGCTACTAGAATTTTAGAGGTAGATGCTATAAAGTGATACTGAAACCATGGATTATCTGTGGATTGAAGAGGGGGGGGAGGGATTTCAGGCTCAATATGTTTAAAGTAGCTATCCTTTGTGGATTTTCCGTCTATTTCCCGGAAATTACTTGAACAATATTTTTGATCTGTTTGCAAGGCTTTGTTATTGTTCGTCTCTCTTCGTTGGAAATTGATGAGAAATTTCAAGTTTCAACAACGAGCTTACTGCTTTTGGCTTATTTTCCTAAAACATTTTTCTCATTCTAGGGATATGCGGCGAGGGAATTTGTGAAATCGGGGCTTAAGCCGGGAGAGCTGGCAATTATTTCCACGGAGGCGGTAAGCTCTAGTATAATCACATTTATCATGAACGCATGGACATAGTTTTTGCTTACATTGAATATACTTTCGTTTTACTCATTGAATTCAAGGTTGGACTTTTAACTGGTCTTTCTAGAATCTCTTAATTAGGTTACAGACTTGCAATCCATACATACCTATCACATGAGGTGAATTACCTCACTGTTATGTAGCTATGCAGTATGCTCCGCTTTTTGATCAGGAACGTGAAATGTAATCTTTTTTGGATCGCTAATATATTTACTAGATTTTGTATTTGGAATTCTATACTATAATCGTTATTTCTAAACTTCCTTCTCCCCATGTCAATTATATAATGTTGCTAGCTTATTTTGCATTAATAGGTATCATCAAGATGCTTGTTTTTACCTGCCTTCCATCTTCATTAATGTTTCAGCTACGTAAAAGTTCATGATCGCAGTTCTGCACCTTATATTCACAATAATTCGGTGGATTAAAGCTGATATACGCAACTGTAGCTTATGTGCAGTTTGCTTGCTGTTATTTGCTTCTATAATGCTGGGTCATGGACTTTTATTTCGAGCACACCATAATATTTTATATTTCTTCTTCGTTTCCACCAATTCATAGGTTGCTCCATATGAACGTCCTGCACTTAGCAAGGCTTATCTATTCCCAGAATGTAAGTTGCTAACTTTTTGGTTGAAATGGGGCAGCATTTGAGTTAAATGCATATTTTTTTCTTTCAAGTACTTGACAATGAGTTTGGATTTTGCAGCCCCTGCTAGACTTCCAGGTTTCCATGTCTGTGTTGGAAGTGGAGGAGAGAGGCTCTTACCTGAGTGGTACAGAGAGAAAGGTAATGGCTGCACATTCACTTGTTAGGCCATTGGAATTGGCCATCTTTAACATTTCGACGCTGGCCATTCTTTTTCATACAATTTTCTACTCTCTTATATGCATATACTTCTTGGAATAACTTATTGAAATCCAATTCATTTTTACAGGAATAGAATTGTTCCTTAACACTGAAATAGTTAAAGCTGATCTTGTATCCAAGGCTCTCATAAGTGCCTCTGGTGACACTTTCAAGTATGAGATATTGATTATCGCAACTGGTTCCACTGTAAGAGCTCATTATACATTTCAGAAAAAACACTTCTCGTCTTTTCTGTCTCCCCTCTATGCATGCATACTAATTCTGCAGCTTTGCAGGTTATAAGGCTGTCTGACTTTGGTGTACAAGGAGCTGATGCCAAGAATATTTTCTACTTGAGAGAGATAGATGATGCTGATAAGCTTATCGAAGCAATTAAAGCAAAGAAGAATGGGAAGGCTGTGATTGTTGGAGGAGGATACATAGGTCTTGAGCTTAGTGCAACCTTGAGACTCAACAATCTTGATGTTACCATGGTCTACCCTGAGCCCTGGTGCAGTAAGTAGCGAATAGACCGAGATATTTCTTTTGCATGCTTACTAGTTTCAATTTCACTCTATTCATGATGTTGGTCTTCTAATTCTAAAAAACCGGTAGTTTCCTGAAATGGTTCATATCCTTGCAGTGCCAAGGCTTTTCACCGCTGGCATAGCTGCTTTCTATGAAGATTATTATAAAAACAAAGGAGTCGAGATCATCAAAGGGACAGTGGCAGTTGGTTTTACTGCTGACTCGAATGGAGAGGTAGGTGACAGTTAAAACCGATACAATACTTCTCTTATTCAATACTTCTGTTCATTGTTCTACTTATCTTTCAGGTAAAAGAAGTGAAACTTAAGGATGGCAGAGTCCTTGAAGCTGACATTGTTGTTGTTGGTGTTGGAGGAAGACCCTTGACAACCTTATTCAAGGGGCAAGTTGAAGAGGAGAAAGGAGGCATTAAGGTTAAACCATGCTTGAGCAATTACTGAAATTGAACTTATTTTCTCTTAATCAAATATTTTATGAGCTAATGACAAACGCTTCTTCTTGTTCAGACTGATCCATTCTTCAAAACAAGCGTGCCTGATGTTTATGCTGTTGGGGATGTTGCTACTTTCCCTTTGAAACTATACAATGAGCTAAGAAGAGTTGAGCATGTTGACCATGCTCGTAAATCAGCCGAGCAAGCCGTAAAGGTGTGTCCTTGTTCAAGTATTTCGACCGCTGATTGAGTCCTGGCCTTTTTAACTTCTTTTTCTTTCTCTTTCTATTTGTTATTAGGCCATTAAGGCGCATGAAGAGGGCAAGGCAGTTGAAGAGTATGACTACCTCCCGTACTTCTACTCTCGCTCCTTTGATCTGTCATGGCAATTTTACGGAGACAATGTCGGTGAAACGGTGCTGTTCGGTGACAACAATCCGGAATCACCAAAGCCGAAGTTCGGATCGTACTGGATTAAAGACGGGAAGGTTTTGGGGGCATTCTTGGAAGGCGGTACCCCGGAAGAAAACAAGGCTATTGCTAAGGTTGCAAGGGTTCAACCATCAGTTCAGAGCTTGGATCTGCTTGCTAATGAAGGCCTCTCCTTCGCTTCTAAGATTTAAACAGAAAAATGAAAGGAATCTGTAGTCCTTCAGCCTGGAGATCTGATAATGAAACTCTTACTTGGCTTTTGATTGTGTTTTCTCCATGGCGCTTCAGTTTGTCTACATTGGATATTTGGATTCGATAATGTTAATTAAGAATAAAGTTTGCAAAGGTTAATTACTTACTATCAAACGCAAACTCCAAAAGCGTCCTCCCGATGCTCACATAATGTCCTGTCCTTGTCCCTTGTATTTTAAAGTCATCAACATCTCAGGCTCCACATGTTCGGATATAAAGATTTGAAGACGACACAACTTCGTTATCTTTTTACTTTGTTGTAAATTCATTCAACTTTGTCTAGATATTTCTAACGACAAGATTTCGGAAAGGTATGTACGGTACTAAGATCATTTAATAATTCGAGCTTGCATAAAGAATTAGAAGCTTAAGTAGAATATGCTAAGAATGTCTTAAGACAGATACCCCGAACCCATGGCGATAGCCTTTACGACACGTCGACAATAATTACTCATTTTCAGTCTTTACGATCAAATTTGACTCTGTAAAAAGTTAATTCTCAACTGTTGATTTAAAAATTAAAAATTTAAAAATATCAAAAAAAATACTTTCTAATACTATTTTCATTCTTCCCCAAATCCCCTCCTCCATCTCAGCCTCTGCCATTGGTGCCGTCGCCGCCGTCTCCGTCGCGGCTATTGGAGCTATAAAAAAAAAAAAAACTACATGGTGTTGTTGGAGCTTTCGAGCTCGAAAGCTTATATATTCACGTCATTGCCAAGAATAACAATGGAGAAGGACCAAGCCTAGTTACAGTAACTGACCATGATGTCCCAAGAGATTTTCTCACAATTAACCTCGAAGCCCAGATTGGTAATAAACCCAAAAGTGTCACAAGAAAATTAAGGAGGTAGTTGGGGGGACCTGCTACTCAGAAAATTCACGTCATTAACTTTGACTTCAGGAGAAAAAGAAGAAGAAATGTATTATGAGAATCTAACTTTCGAACTTGAAAGCTATCCATGGAGTTCGAAAGCTCCAACAACCATTGAGTTTTCTTTTTGTTCTTATATTTTTAGCTCCAACAGCTACAGCGGTGACGGCACCAACGACAGAGGCTGAGATGAAAGAGATGATTTTGGGGAAGAATGAAAATAATATTAGAAAATATTTACGATAATTTTTATAATTTTTTATAAAAATTACAAAAATTAGTTTTAAATTAGATGGCAGGCCAGATACACCACTCACTTACGTATATATATATATATATATATATATATATATATATAATATAAATTCCAACCACTTCTTATAAACTCGCGACAACATTTAATTGAAATTAATTCAGAAATTAATTAATAAGTCCTTTAGTAGTTGAATGTTGATGTCCACCTGCTACGTTAGGTCTGCATGTTTAATGCAGCAGATACAATTTCCAATGTTTTGCTGTAAGCTGGAGATTTGTTTATCTATCTATGCATGCAAGCTGTAAAACACTGTAGCAATCTAATTCACAAAAGTAGGATACTCTATCTCTAGATTATTATTACAAGAAAATCGCAGTTATTAGTTGTTAACACTTTTTGGTCATGGATGACCAATGTTGTCGGTAATAAGGAGATTATAAAAAAATTATAAAAATGCTACTGATCAGTAGCCATTATTGACCATACTTTAAATATATATATAACTTGTTTGCTAATTAAAGTACTCCTCACATGGATCATGAATGAATGTTTTTATCTGAGTTTGGATTCGGATTAATCTAATCCTAATTTGTAATTAGGATACACATACTGAGAATCAAATCCACCTCATTTTATCTAATTCTTGCAATTAGTGTTACATAATCCAAATATTATCTAATTCTGATTATAGTGTACGGACTAATGTGACAGCTCGACATACGTGATAATATATATATATATATATAATATTGCATGTAGTATGATGGGTGAACATAGAATAAAAGTCTTTGGCAAATGCTGATATCTAAAAGAGGTAAATGCAAATTACTTTATTAGTATTGAATGTGGAATTTTCGATCCAAATGACTTTTTATCTAAAGTATCTAACTATTGAATGCAGATGCTAAATTCCAAATAAAGGTGTTATACGGTGGAAATTAAATAAGTACGTACGTATTTTGTAATAAACTAATATAAGAACTTTATATTATATATCAATACTTACCATGTTAAATGATATGAAATTAATCATAAATTATTTATTAATTATTTCATCTATTTAAAAATCAAATTAATTTTTATAGTATATATATATATATTATTTTATTTTACTTTATAATATAAAAGTCATTTAATTTTTTAATACACTCATATTCATTATTACATATTTTTCAAAATAAATTCCGTCAAACATATTTACATTTTTAATAAATTTTTTTAATTTTTTTATGATGAATTTTTCCAACGTTTAACGTAAGACCAAATGATAATAATCATACTATTATCTTTTTTCCTTTGGATCAAACTCGAAATCTCTCAAAATCAAGCTAGGGTTGTTCAAATCATAATTATCGATGACTTTTCACATCAATAAAAAAAAGGGTTATCTATCCACAAGTACATTTGTTCTTGGCAGCAACTAGCAAGTATGGGATCTTAGACAGTGTGACGAGATTTTTGGTAACGACCACAATTTATACTTGAAAGAGAAGTACAGAAGTAAAGCTCAGTATGGCATTTTCATGGAGAAAAAGAAGATAACGAGACAGAGCTTTGTGGTGGTCACTCCACGCGAGCAAAGGAGCCGCTAATTCCTGTTTTAGCTTAAAAAAAAACGAGCCACACGCGCTCTCCTTCTTCATTAAATGACGTGGCTGTGTTTGAGCACACAGATCTGACCTGTCCTCATCCTTACGGCCGGTCTGTTAAGCTGCATATAGAGAGATAGAGGGGTCTCTGCATATAATCCGAGTTCCACTATACAATGCAAGTTGCGGATGAGAGAGAGATGGGGAGGGTAAATGTGAGTGTGACAGATTGACTTTTTCTATAGCATTTGTTTTTTTTTTTGTTTTTTGGTTTTTGGGGAAAGCTAAGGCAACATCTTAATGAGGTTTAGTATTCAAACAATCGACCACACAATCTCACTAGCTTGTTTCGATCAGACTCGCAGTGGTCTATGAATCACCTCCGTCCACCTTATTATAAAGTTTTCATCATGATAAATGCCACTAGAGGGACCAATATATATACATACATGCTTTGTATGTTTTGTATGGTTTCGTTTAGCACGTGCTTTGGTAAAAGGGTTAAAAGGGAAGAAAAAATATATATTTAGGAGAAAAATGGAATAAAATAAAAAGTGTAAGGAAAAAGGAATTTTCAAGTTTTTAAAAAATATTACGAGCATAAGTAAATATTCATTAAAAATTGAATAAATTAATAATAAAAATATAAGAGATTTTTATTTTATTTTATTATGAAATATAAATTTACGTGCTTTTTTAAAAATATTTTTAGTATAAGATAAATAAAAAATAAATAAATAAATAAATGTAAATACGTTAAAATCGTTGGGTTCCTTGTTACTCTGCTCCCGCGAAAAGTCCTAACTCTCCTTCCTGGAGTTTTCATCGAGTATTGATGTTAAATATAGTTTATAAAAAAGATCCTCTGCTGCAAATCCAAGCCCAAGGCATTGTTCTTCTCCACAGATCGCAGCTTAGGGACTCGCTGTCTTTGAAATTCAACTTACCGTTTACTTTGACTGTGCTTTTCAGTCTTCCCAATCTTTTCCAGTGATGGAGGTTCAAACTCAAACTCAAACTCAGTCAAGTCCTCCTCTTCCTCCTCCTCCTCCTCCTCCTACTACTACTCCTTTCTCTTTCCCCCTCGATTTCAGGGCCATTTCTTCCTCCAACTCTCACCAAATGCCTGTTTCGCCGCCCTCCGTATATACGCCGGCAAGTTGTTTGGATTTCAACGGTTTCAGAATGCCTCCCTCCCCGACGGTGATCGACGACCAAGATGAGTTGGCTCAGGCGGAAAAACTTACCGAGCCTAAAGCGGCGCTGAAGGTGCAGAAAGTGTATCGGAGTTATCGGACCCGGCGTAGGTTAGCTGACTCCGCCGTAGTCGCGGAAGAGCTCTGGTCAGTAGGCGCATTATATTTCTGTAAAATATTTTGTTACTCTTCGATTTTTTTTTTTTTTACTTTTTTTTGTTATATATATATATATATATATATATATATATATATATATATGTAATTACTGAGAAATATAAGAAAAATGGTGAAGGTGGCAAGCCATAGATTATGCGAGACTAAATCACAGTACGATTTCGTTCTTCAATTTGCCCGAAACTGCTGCTTCTCGCTGGAATCGTATTAGCTTGAATGCTTCCAAGGTATGAACTTCTTACCTCTTTTTTTTTTTTTTTTTGTCCTGTACCTTGATTAATTTCTGGTTTTCATCAAAGGTTCAAAAAGCGAAAACTTTTAGCATTTAGATTTTTTGATACTGTGATTATTGACGTGGGGGAGAATCTGACCCTTCGTTGGACAGGTGGGGAAGGGATTATCAAAAGACGCCAAAGCACAAAAGTTGGCTTTCCAGCATTGGATTGAAGCTGTGATTCCTTGATCTTTACTTATTCTCTGTGCTCTTCTGTTCTTTATTTTCTTTTACCAAATTTCTGTTTCTTCTCTATAATTACTTTTGGGTGTGTTTTTTTATCAGTGTTGCTAATCTTTTTGTGTTTACGTAGATTGATCCACGGCATCGGTACGGCCACAGCCTGCATTTGTACTATGAAGAGTGGGTTAAAAGCAATTCCGGTCAGCCATTTTTTTTCTGGTAAGCATGAATGGAATTTCTAGAAGGAACTTTTTATTTGCCAGAATTTATACAAACCGGCTTTGTTGTTATTGTTTATTATGCACTTATTGAAGAAATTGGCTTGGGTTTGGTTTTTTTCTATACAACCAATGCAGGCTGAATACAGGGGATGGAAAATATGTTGACCTCAAAGAATGCCCAAGGTCAAAGCTTCAGCAGCAAAGCATCAAGTATCTTGGACCTGTATGTAATATTCAATTTTCTATCTGTAATGTGTGTAACTTGGAGTCTATAGTAGATCAGAAAATGAACTTTGATGCAAGATTAAAGTAGCTACTGAGAATCTGCTGTTCTGACTTTTCTTCTCTTTGTTGAAAATAGCAAGAGCGGGAAACCTATGAATACATAGTTTCTGAAGGGAAAATTATCCATAAGCAAACTGGAAATTTCCTTAATACTACATCAGAATCGGAAGGGACCAAGTGGATATTTGTTATGAGCACTTTCAAGAAACTTTATGCTGGGCAGGTAAGAGGACAAACAAACCAGAAACCAAAAAATCTCTTCTTCCTATTTAATATAACTAAAAATATTGTTATTGCCCTTCAGAAAAAGAAGGGAGTTTTCCATCATTCAAGCTTCTTGGCTGGAGGAGCCACATTAGCCGCAGGAAGATTAGAGGCCAATCATGGAGTTCTTAAGGTAGAAACTCATTGGAAAAAAAGACTTGTTCTAGTTGATGTTAAAACCATTATCATTAATAGCTATGACTTTTTGTAGACCATCTCAGCATATAGTGGACATTACCGGCCCACAGACGACAGCCTCGACAGCTTTTTATCCTTCCTCAGTGAAAACGGAGTCACTCTTGATGAAGTTCAGGTACTTGCTCAGTTTAATCACATTTTTCTTAAAATTGTTAGGTTCTAAAACTCCCCTTGTGATTATATACCTGTCTGTTATAAGTAACATGGTCATGAAAACGGATTTCAGATTAAAAAACCAACAGACGATTCTGATAGCTATGATGATGGAAAGTTGTCCTTTGGAAATCGAAATACATCCGAAGAAGTTTTGACAAGCTTAAAAGCAGCCAAATCAGACATTCCCGTGGAAGAACAAAATGGCATGTCATCATCATCTTCCGATTCAACTGAAGTATCCCAAGCAGGGACCAAATGTGAATACAAGAGAACATTATCAGGCGGTCTACAGAGTCCTCGAGCCGAGGTTCCTAAGACTGCAATACTGCAACGAATCAATTCCAAGAAGACGGTGAAATCATATCAGTTAGGACATCAAGTTTCTCTTAAATGGACTACTGGGGCCGGTCCGAGAATAGGCTGTATTGCAGACTACCCGGTCGAGCTAAGGCTACAGGCTTTAGAGTTTGTTAACCTGTCTCCAAGGCTTCCTCCTAGTACTCCACCTGCATATGGCTCGTCTTCCGGGTCTGTATCACCAATGGCCCATCTCCCATCTGGTCCCGCTAACAGTGATGGGATTGGCCTTTCTTCTGTTTGAGTTTTTAGTGGAGTTAATATATCCTCCAATGTCTAATGTACATCTGTTCCTTTTTTTCTTTTTTTTCCTGTAAGACATGTCAACTCGACCTTTGGAGCTTAGTTCGTCCGTCCTCATGTCGTGTATGAATCCAGAATCCTCTATAATAATGATAGATCTCCACTGATTTTAGCCACTAAAAATAACAAGTTGGAATATCTACTGTTGTTTAGTCGTAGAAATAAGGTATCTTTTGGGCCTGAGCTGAGCCTGTCTCCAAAGAGAATTAGGTGGACTGAACTATTACCCTTAATTTCGGCCCATTAAAATTTCATATACAGATTACATAGCCTCACAGAATACTATGACCCATTATGGGCTCCTATTACCCAACCCATTGGAGCCAGGTGGCAGCACTGAATTGACCGCTTTGATGGACCCCACCTACCCCACCCAGTAAAATTTTTGACGCCAGCAACAGTAGATAGATAAGGTGAGAATTAAAATTAAGGTGGTCTGATTCCACGGCCCCGAAACTTACACGTAGATATCGGTGAGGTCAACCAATTCACGAGGACGCTTTTACAGCATACTCATTGCCTCCTATCCGGCCAATTGTTCTACTACGTGTGTCATATGACACGTGGGAGGTGCTTACGTGGGCCGAAATGGGTACGTGGGGAGCGTAGATAGATGGGAGCGAGTTAACAGCGTAGTCAGGGTGTGAGCTGGAACGACACGTGGCGTTTGGAGACGTACTATGGGCCTGTGTCCCCCCTACACGAACCCCTTCTCTCGCTCTTTTCTGCCTCACCTTTTCGTTTCCTGAAGAAATTCCTATGCAAACTCGTTTCTCGTGGCTGCTTCTTCTCTCTCTCTCTCTGCTCGGAGCTTATTGGGTTCGTGAGTTACTGCGGATCGAGTCGTTCAGGTTCGCGCTCGTGGCCGACGTGTTCTTCTTCATCTTCCTCTTCCTTGTCTTATAAAATGGTTTCAGCGGCGGATCGGATGGTGAGGATAGAGATAGAGGCGGCGGAGGCTCTGGCGGATTTGGCGCAGTTAGCAACGAGAGAGAGTGGAGGTGAGTATCCTGCCGGTAAATGGGGAACCAAAGGAAAACGAGCAAGGAAGCGAGTCAAGATCGAGTCGCCTGCCAGTGACTCGGTGTTGAACTCGGTAGACTTGTTACCAAGGCGCTCCGATGGTTCGGATCTGATTGAGGTTAGTTTGCTACTCTAGTTTTGGTGAAAGAATGAGAAATCAAGGAAAGTGATTGGTGGTGTTGTAAGTTTTTTAGTTTTTGGAAACAATGCTGTTCTCTTATCTAGACCTTCTTTGGCAATGGAAAAAATGGACTATCCTGTTGAAGAAATTTTCCTATCTTATGGAATTGATAGGATTATATCTTAAATTTTATATCAACTCTAGGAAAATTTTGCTTTTAGCCTTTTAGGAGAAGCTGCTATTAAATCTAAACTGACTATCCTAAAGTTTCATTTTGCTTTTATAGTAGTGTCTTTAGGATTGAATCTAATAAATTCCCGGCTCAAATTCGAAACTTGGAGGAGCTGTCAATACATTTAATAGTGATTAATAGTCGGTCCAGTTTAGGAGCTGTAATATATCTTTAGTAGTAAACATTTTCCTTTCAATGTAGTCATTAATAGTTGCATAATGACACTTCTCCTGAATGAAAAAATTTATGGTTCTGTCACCAACTTTACTATTTTCTGCAGGACTTGAGAAAATATTTGTGTTTGTAGCAGGATAAGACTTTAGCAAATCAGCAGTTGTGTGAAAAGCTATTCAGGAATGTATTCACAGAGCCTGAAAAGGTTGTGGAAGACTCCACCCAGAGACCCGTTAAGGTGGAAAATTACACTGAGTTACCTAAAGCCAGAGTTTTATGTGCTACAAATTATTCGTCATCTGGCTGTGGAAGGTCTAGACGGAATCTATCTGAGGTCCTCAAACTTTTGAATTTTTTGCTACAGAAGTTTTCTATTATATAGCTCACTTTATTATTGAAGATCTTCTTTCAGGCTGAAAAGGAAGCACGGAGAATACGTAGGGTATTAGCGAATCGGGAGTCTGCCAGGCAGACTATTCGGCGAAGGCAAGTGAGTGATGCTTTATACTAATTGTATCTCGTGGTTTTGACATGTATTTCTCTTGGCCATGTTGCTTAGTTATTACTATTTTCAAGAAAGGAAGATCAAAATACTTTAAAGTCTGTGCCATGCCAATAAAACAGATCTAAAGATCGGGAAAGAGTGATATGTGGATGGCACCCTCAAACAAGACAAGTTATGCAAGCTTCGATATAAACTTTTGTAGTGTTAGCAATTTAGTTAGTGACTGCACTGAAATTTTTGGCAAATCTATAGTTGTCAAAAGCTTGAACGATGTATGTTGAAAAACAATGATGATGTATTAATGTGTCGTGTTGGCTACTGCAGGCGCTATGTGAGGAGTTGACCAGAAAAGCTGCTGATTTAGCATGGGAGAGTGAAAATTTGAGGAGGGTAAGGGTAGTCACAATTCATGAGCTCAAGAATCATAACTTCTCTTTTTGTATAGCTTTTTTCTATTATTTCTTACTCCTATACAGTTCAAGAGCTTATCATATGTTTCTATTTCCACTCATCTACGTTCTGTGATATTCTACATCATAGGAAAAGGAGTTGGCCTTGAACGAGTACCAGTCACTAAAGTCCACAAATAGGATCTTGAAAGAACAGGTAAAATGAGATTCTAATCTATAAAATACCAATTCTTACCGAAATTTCCGTGCAAAATGAACTTGCTCTTGTGCTTCTAGATGGCTGAAGCAGCCAAGCGAGGGATGGAGGAAACAAAGATGGAGCATAAATCAGCTCCTGATCAGACACCTCCTTGTGACTACCCTCTGTTCTTGTACAAACGTCCTCCATTCACGCAGATTATCTGGCCCCCTACATATCAACGACAACACGGGCCTCAAAAGACAGTTATTGTCCCTTCTAACATTCATTTTCCAGCTACTGGTGTTCCTGATTCTTCTCATGAACTAGAACATAGAACAAATTTGCATGAGCCTAGAAGTCCGTTTTACTTCCTGCCATGTTCTTGGTTTTTTCCTAATCTTGAACCTGTTTGTCAAGTCCAATCACAAACCTCCTTTAGCTCAGAAGACAAAGAAGATGAGACTGCCGTTGCTCAAGGAGAGAATCATCATTCCCCATTGCCCGTAAAAGCAAGAACAGATTCTTATGATTTAACTGATGGTAGACATGCAAGAAATTTTACAGGAGCTCAATCTAAGGAAATGCATCCTTCGCAAGTAATAAGTAAACCTATTGGAAATGCACCTTCAATCAAGCACGAGAATGGAATCGAAACCAAGTATGTTCCTCAATCTAAAGTTGGGCACATTTCGAATGTTTTGCCTGAAAACAATCATGGAGTCATCAGCACTGGTAAGAAAATGGTGGATTCTGTAGCAGCAGCTGAAGCTAGAAAGAGGAGGAAGGATCTTACAAAGCTCAAAAACGTTCATGGAAGGCAATGTTGGATGCAAATCTGAGCTCCCTCCAAGGCTACTAATAATACGAGTAGAAATTACTGTTTAGCATAGTTATATTCTTGTTTGGTGCTTAGTTTTATCTTGAATGAGCCCGTGCAGCATCACAGCAATTAACCGTGAGAAGGTATCATATTTTGGCTTCTAGACGATATTGCATTCATTTATTGAGGTTAGGCAGCTGGAAATTTCGGCTTTTATTTCATTAGTGGCTTCTTATCAGCATTGAGAGGAGTCGCACTTTTGAGGTATCTTGAATTTCGGGAGGGCTATTCTAAGGGATTTTAGTAATCACAAATGCAGACAAGCTGTACGATGTGGGAATCATCACCTGCTACTCTCCGATGAGAGCAAAGAGCTTGAGAGAGGGAGGAGGGTTGTTATTTTTATAATTATTTCCGTTTTGTAACCTTAAATCAACTCGAATACTTGTTTTGCAGCAAGAGAAGTCATCAACAAGGTTGATGAAAACGAATTTATGTTAAATTCTAGCCACTGTTCTTATCATGAACATAATACGGAAGTACCTGATACATTAATATGCTCATCGAGTTTGATTTATCATTTCTGGAAACCAGAGTTCGACAAAATTGCTTTTCATATGTCAATCTGAATTTCGTGCGTTTGGTTAAGCTTTGGTTCTGAGTTTGGGTGTGATGTGGACGCTTATCTAGTACTTGCTGAATTGATGCGCCAAGGCGGAGCTTGAAAACTTAATACGTGATTGAGAAACTAATACAAATCTATCATATCTTAATCACATTCATAGAGCGAGGCAAACTAGGGAAAAGAAAAAACGAGGACGAGAAAAAATGACCATAGTAGCAAAGCTAGAATCTTAATGGCCGATAAACAAGAATGGGACTCTTAACAACATGTTTAGAATCACTCCACTTAAGCAAACCCGATACAACCTCCTTCCTATTTGCTAACCTAATGTATAGTTGATAGAAGTGATGCACGCATTACTTGGTTGAATTTATATATCGATCGATTCAGATGCCAAGTCCGGAAGTGATAATGTTGGCAGGGAGTAATGTAAGCGTGGAGTAGTCAAAATGTTCATCGGTGGTTGCGATCACTCCCGCGCCACCCATTTCCTTGATCTCCTGATCCTGCCCGTTGTAACCTAGGCACGAGACGGTTTTTCCCTTCACCTTTTTCTCCGATATAGTTCCCATATCACAAGCACTGTTTTCCGTTCCATTGAGAAATCAGTAAGCACAACAAATAAATGTAAATGTAGGTCATATGATGTGGCATACCTTGCATTTCCATAGCTGTTTGCAGTAAGATTGCCTGCTCGAGTTCCACTTATCAGAGAATACATCTTCTTCTTCGCGGAAAACATGTTTATCTTATTGATTCCCTGGCCAAGGAAATACTTGTTAAGCTATATACTAATTCAATTAGCTTAATCTATTAATTGAAAAAACAATAATGTATATCAATATGGTTTCAGAATACTTACAAAAGCTTTTTTCCCATTACCCAACTCAACAACTGTATTCAACAGTCGATCAATGCTACTAGCCACGACAGTCATAATCCCCGGCGCAACGTTTTGAACCGTCCCAACAAAAGGCCTGGAATTGCCTGCCGAGCAAGAAGTCAAGATGCCTTTCTTCATCGCATGGAAGGCCCCGATGGATCGGATCGACCCAGAAATCCCTTGGAGGTCCTCCAATTGAGAGTGATATTATATCAACACCGTCGAAGATAGCCTCATCAAATGCAGGTTAAAGGTCCAAGTCCGTGCACCCGCTAAATCAACACACTTTGTACACTGCGATTCTCGCTGATGGGACGCCCCCCGTGCCATCCCTCCTGCAATGCAGTATAAACTCGGCCCTTTGACGGGCGATCTGGCAATCGTCAAAGCTGTGTGGATCCCATGTCCGTCGTCATCAACTGGACTTGGGTTTTTTCTTCACCTCCTGAGTCGTGGTTATCTAGATGGAAGTACTTCACACCAATCACCTTCCTAGACGTGTTGAGACATATAGGTGACAAAATGTTGTTTCCTTTTCGAATGAAACTAAAATGTGAGAGAGGGAATGATGGTAATCACTTGTTGCGGCCTGTGAAATTGGCACCCCTCATCAATTTCCCTCTCCATTTAGCTGGGGAAAGTCCGTACCCCTTGTCGCTAAAACTCGGAGCATCAATCAAAATTCCTACAACATTAAAACATTGGGTATATAGATAGATATAGATAGATAGATAAATAGAAGACTAGATTAATGAGAGAGTTAATAGTAACGTGACAAACCTGTATCCATTACACCTACTACGACATTGCTCTCTGCTTTAAGGAAAAATCCTTTAAGGTGATCATGCATTCCTAGGAAATCCCATGATCGTGTTGTGTGCAGCTCTCTCTTTGTGCTTTCAAACACAGATACCACTCCGTCCTTATCTACACGTTAACAGTTGCATGAGGACTGAGGCTGATTAACAAATATTAGATCTCAATTGATCATTATAACCGAAACCATAATCATAATTTTTTCGTCCGACGCACTCGATAGTTTCTTGCGGCAACAGTCTCGCTCGCTACGAACCCATTCGAGCTCTTTTGATCACTGTGAATTCTGGATTCTCTAACTAATTTCGCGATGAAAATAGAGTTAAGACAAAATATAAGTAAACTAATAGAGAAATTTAAAGCTGCACTCTATAATCGTCATAATATAAAATTGAAATGGTGTAATTAATTAAGGATGAATTGACTCTTTCCTTGAGACAATGCCTAAGAAATTAAGAATCACTATAAATTACATGTAGCCACTAACTCTAAAGCTATATGGTCCTACATTTATATTTTGACCTAATTTTTTCTCGATCAAGTAAATAATGATTAAATCATCATATTTTATCTAAATTTGATTTTAATTTGTTATCGCTATCATAACCAGTCAGCAACAGGGATAGTATTTGATTTTGAATTAAAAAAATCAAACATTTTTTTATTATGAAACGGGAAATTGGAATTACGTTTGCATTTTGAAACATGTTTTCAGCAGGGAGGCTGCAGGCTGCAGCATGATGAAACCCATGCAAGATTGGAATATTAAAAAACATATATGTACTTTTTTTTATTAATATTACGTACGTAAATATTCGAACACAGAGGATACTGACCATTGAAAGAGGCCGACAAATTTAAGGACAATGCTGTAAGCCAGCTCTCTTGTGCGATTTCATGGAAGGATTTCACGTGAACTCACTGAGCTGACATAAACTTGATACCTTCTAATTAGTGCCCATAAATATTCGATCCCCTTGATAACTAACACCAGAATAATCACAACTCAATTCTTATTTTGAAAGAAACCAAAGGATGAGAAAAAACAGATTATACAAATTGTAGTTCAAAAGATGCCAAATTATATAGAAAAAAGTACATTCGGAACTACATATATACTTCATGTCATATATATATAATGAAATAAAATATATATTTTTCAATTTCATCGGAAAATGCGATAATTAGGAGACATCCCAAAGTTACGAAGGACAGAAACTAGGACAAAACTCGAACTCAAACAACAGCTGAAAAGCATACATGACACAGAATACAAATAAGATAAAAGATGTATCACATGTACTGATAAGACTCCATTAATGAACTCCAATTTAGCTTTCTTCACAGTGAAGAAAAAGACCAGCCACACATTCATCCTAGTTTGGTTGGTGAACATGCAATCCACACGAGGACTGATTTCAACCAGACAATGTGGGTTATACTCTAGTGAAAAGGATATATCCACTACATATATATCAATACGTACGATTACAACACTCCAGTTTATGATTGGTCCTCAGCTCCCAGCTGCAGTTGCAATTTGAATTGCCCATCAATGAAGAATTGAATCATGTTTCCTTGTCGGGAGAAAAAAAAGAAAGAAATTAACGATGAAGTGATGATCGTGCTACGAGGGGGTTTCTCTTTGTCGTACTGAGACCAGTAAGCCGCCACTAAAAGTGGCGGTAAGACCGGGAGAAAACCGGGGTCTATAACATTTTGTCTCTAATTCGATACGGAATCGTCGGATAAGCGTAAGAGCGACGCATTTAAGTTCGACCAGAGCTATTTCTTTTCCCAAACAAATCCTATGGCCGGCTTGAAAAACCGGATATTTGTATGGATTCTCTGAAAAGAAGATTCCATCTCGTAACCATCTTTCAGGCTTGAATTCTAAACAATCTGGACCCCAGATCTCTTCAATCCGACCCATTGCATATTGGTGGTAAGTAACCCTAGTTCCGCTCTTCACGAACGTTCCGTCTTGCAAAACATCATCTTCCTCACAAAACTTTGAATCGAATTGAATCGGAGGGTAGAGTCTCATACTTTCATACATCGATGCTTGTAAGTAATGAAGTTCACTGAGTTGTTCAAAGTTTGTAAGGACATTTTTTTCATTTCCGATAACTCGATCGGCTTCGCGTAGAATTGCTTCCTCGACATGAGGGTGGTTTGAAAGTAGCCAAAAGAAGCTTGTCAAGGCGGAAGCCACCGTGTCCCGTCCGGCCAATAAGAAGCTTATGATAATATCCCTCAAATATTTTTCATCATTGATCGTACTCATGAATCTTGAGAGAAGATCCTTATGATTTGAAAACCCTATTGTTTGTTTATTCCTTATGATCTCTCTAGCGAAGATATCAATCAAGCTGATTGCATCTTTCAATTGCTTTTCACTCCCTAAACCTAACATCCTTTTGACCTTCCAAACCATCGGAGAAACTGACATGGCTCTCTCAGCCGACAGCTTCGACGCTAGATCGAACGCTGCCGAGAACTTCGATATTTGGACCGAAAAGCCTAAAGACCTCAGGTCCAACCCGAATAAAAACTTGCACATACAATCGAAAGAGAAGCTTCTAAACACATCTTGTAAATCCAAAAACACTCCAATATTCTCTTTCTTTGCCAAAAAAGGGACAAGTTGATGCTTAATTTCTTCAGTGAAAATCTCGAAGGCATAAGACCTCAAGGAGTATTTCGTAAGCTCTTGACTAGCCATGTGTTTCTGAAACCTCCATAAATCTCCATCGACGTTGAAGATACCTCGACCCAGAAAATTTCCAAGGACCATGGAGAAGGGTTTGCCTTTTGGGTAATTCTCAAATCTTGTCTTGAGGATGTATTCAACGTTGTTTTGATTTGCCGTAATAACGTTGCCAAGAACATGTATGTGGATGGTTTTAGTAGGTGATTTTCTGAGAAGAAAGGCGTACCAATCGCAAAGATTATCGAAATTCTCCGACCAACTTGATTTGAGATAAGTTTGACAAATCTCACAGTTACAATAAAGTTTTGGTTTGTCTAAGTACCTAAGCAAGAGGTAAAAGAAAGAGAACATGAGGAAGAAGCAAACAAACAGACCGTGAAAGTTATACTTGACCTGCCATGAAGCTTCCGACTCCATTAATGGACCAGAAAGAAACTTTAATAACGGAAAAAGGGTTTCAAATTTGGAGATGAGATGAGGAAGACAGATAGGAAGAAGGTGAAAAGGGAGGAATTACAATAAAGGAAACCGAAGAGAGATGAAAGTTATTGTATTTTGTTAATGGAACAGTCGTCTCGTTAAGCGGGACTCCATGCTACCCACTGAATAAGATAAATATTGTTAAAATTATTAAAGTGAAATAAATAAATAAATAATATATAAATATAACTTATAAAAAGACCACGAGGAACCCGTGTGCTAAAAAGGGACCAAACTGAACTAAAGTTTGTCGTTTTCCATCTACTTATTCCACCTCATTCATGACATGCACGCCAGCTGATGACCAGACATATTTACCCAGGTGTGTTCTGTTTATCCCGATCTGTAACCTTGTCTTTTAATTTTAATTTTTTTTACCGACGTAATTAGAACAATAATAAAAAGAATAATCCAATCGAGCAAGTATGGTCAGATGAAGATATAAAAACCTTACTTTAAAGGCTGTTTATAAACTGGATTTTTCTAATAACAAGGGAAAGGGAAGGGAAGATATTGTTGGATTCAAATAATCACAAAGTTCCGAAGATCACGCCCCCTTTTTACATTTTAGATTAGGATCCTCATGATCTTTTAAATTATGGTAGATCTTCCCAAATAGATGAGCTACCCTCAAGCAGGTTAGATTCCTAAATCAGTGTAGGTCTTCCCAAATAGCCTCAGTATACTCTGAAATGGGTATGATCCACCTTAATGGTATTAGTATCTTCAAGCATCACAAGTCCTCTCAAACAAACAAGCTAGACCACTTTAAACATGTCGGATCCTTCTGAAATAGGCGAGACCATCCCAAACGGGCCAGCAACTATTCTCAAAATAGGTTAGGTCCTCCCGAATAGCACAAGTCTTCTCAACATAAGTCGGTTTAGAATCTCTAAATTAATAATTTATAATAGATTCAATCTGACATCTTAACACGTGAAAATATAAATCTTCCAATTGTAATTTTGTAATATTTGAAAATTTTCATGACCTACCTACATATAAAAGTCTACACCAAGAGATTATTAACAACATCTTAACAAGACTACTAATTCACTTCTTCAATTCCAATTAAATGCCCACCAAAACTTGATCACAAAAAGCTATATTTGAGAATGCAAGGTCGCTTGGGAAAATGACTCAAAACAATTCTTAACTCTGATCTTTTGAAAGCAATCTTTTTTTGGAGAGATATATTGTGTTAAGTTTGTAGCTTTCACGTGCAAAATAATGAATTATGACTTGTTCCTTCTGGGATCATCTTTGTGAGTTGTGCCCATTATTAATGGCAACTTTGTATCTCCTTTGTCCCTCTCCAACTACCTGCCAAACCAATATTTTTCGTGGTTTCATACTGTCTAGCTAGCATTCTAACTTTCAGATAAGATAAGATAAGATCAAACATTTATCTATCTATCTATCTATCTATCTATATAATATATATGTATGTATATATAATACATATCAACGAGAAACATGTACACTTGTTTTGCATGCATATTTTATATTGTCGGGGGCGTCTCTCATTCTCCCCATCTAGCTTAGCTAGTTAGTTCCCATGCCAGAATCTTTCGAATTAAATATTTTTTCTTATTTAACTTTCAAGTGTTTTTCCTTTTATTATTATTATTATTATTATTATTATTATTATTATTAGTTGAGAGCAGCTACGACCTCAGACAGATGTCCCCCTCCATCATCAAAAGGTCGAAATTAGTGATTAGTGCAGAAGCACTTTAAAAAGGGGTAGATTATAATCAAGTCTATTGTTGTGTGGTAGACAGAGATATGCATATGATATTAAGGGTAGAAATAGTAACTATTAAGAAATATTATTATATGGATTAATCTAAATCGTACCTTAGTTTATTATTATCAAGCATCCTTATCGAACTACCAACCGGAATAAACCCACAAAACTACAGGCCTTATTACATCACGATGGCATCTTTTAAGCTGCTTGCCCAATAAAGCTGGGGCCAACATGACTGAATCACAAAAACACTATTTAGTCAACGTGTTTTCCCATTGCTTTGGAATCTTGATAATAGAGCTGGTGAAGTGCGGTCTCCAGTTGAGAATACACAGCAAGCCAGCCCTCCTGTGTGGGATGCACTACATCCCAAAAGAAAGTCAACTTTGGATCTTTGCAAAGTATATATATCTTCTTCCCATTCTCATCCACCAGCCCACATAAATTCTCTCTACTCTCTCCATAACAACATGGCCTCAATATTGGGTACTCAAATTCATAATTCCCTGGCCAAAAAAATTCAACGAAGAAGCATTTATTAACCATAATTAAGGATAAAAATGGATTATGATCTGAAGTAGTACAATGTACCTTGTGCGAAACCGGTGCTGGTATTGAGTACCGAGAGGAAGGAGTCATAGAGATCGAGAATGAAGAAAGCGGAGCTGTCAGTGTCGTTGTTCAAAGCTGTTATGTCTTGATCTAACAGCTCGTTATGATATTGAAAGAGAGCGTTAATGGTTTCATTGCATTGTTTGAAGTAGTAAGGCATTGAATTTTGTGGAAGACATCCCAACGGTTCTAGATTTGCTACGGCTATTTTCTTCACTCCCAGCTCGTATATGGTTTTCAAATTCGCAGTAAGTTGGGTCACAACTTCTTCTATATATGTATACCACTCCTGAAACACAGAGGAAACATGACCCATAGTTTAGTGATTGTTATGTATTGTTGGATTTGGGACCCAGTTGTCTAATATTTTCAATGATAGGGGTAAAATCGTAGGTTTTGAAACTTCATAGGGCCTAATGATAATAAACTTATTTTTGGCATTCGTAACAAAAAGGTTCATGATTTATATAGTCCACAACGATAGTGGAAGTGGGCCACCACTACCCAACTTAATCTGTTTATGTGTCAGGTGGGGCCCATATGACTCGAAGTTTCTCAATAAATTGACAATTCACAGCTACTTATGTCCAATATATGACCATCACGTCCCTTCTCTTTTCTTCTTTTCATTTTGTTGACCCAATTTATTTAAGAGATTTAAAGTACGACAAGGGCAAATATATAAATAAAAAAGTGTAATAAAACGTGTAGGATGATCAATAAGAACTGTGCTGAAAAAATTGGGAGAAATCTAGGAGGGTTTTTGGCTACAGAAAATGATGTTAGCTTTAATAGAAGCTTTAAGAGCTTCTTGCGAGTTAGAGTTGCTTTGAAGGTGGAAAGTCCTATTCCAACAGACTTCTGGGTTCCCTCTAAAATCTGGTCAAAAGTTATGGATCCAGCTCAAATATGAATGGGTACCTGATTTTTGTTTCTCGTGTGGAAGGTTGGGTTCGGAATTGTTAAATGGAGGAAGAATTGGACCCATTAACCCCTTCTAAACCTTAATATGGCCTGCACTTGAAGGCTTCTCAACCTTGGGAAGTTGGAGGCCAGGATTCAAGTAAAGAACATGCTGAAAAAGTTGGTTTAAGGTTGGGAATGGTTGCTGAAGATGGGGGGAAGAATAAGGTATAGTTGTGGGACAAGACGTTGCTGACTGGAATTGGGTAAAAGGGAAGGAAAATTGTCAAGGATCATGTATAAATGAAACGGAGAAGGTCTTGGTGGATGGGGATAATAGTGGTAAAGTTATTGAAAAGAAGGATAAGGAAGTGGTTTTGGGGGATGTTAAATTGCCTGACAGAGTTCCCTTTACTGATCTTGATAATAACAGAGTGATAAATAAGACTCATATCATGAAGGGGGATAATATCAGTGACCAAGAGAGTGTGGTTTTGGTTAAGGTTGGGGGATACTTGGTGGAATTCCCTCCGGATGAGGATGTGGAGAAGCCTAGGGGGACTTAAACCCAAAATTAATTGCTTTAGCAGGTTACTTCAAAGAGCTGCATTTGAAGAGGAAGAGAATGGAGGATGAGTTGGAAGTTTGCATCGTAAAAAGATTCTGAAATCTGATATGTCTCTTGATCTTAAGGTGGATAGTGCTAGTGTGGATCCGACTGAAGAGGCAGATAATTGCACTGTAACTGGGAATGGTATACCAAAGAATGTTATCAAACCGAAAAGGAGTAGAAAGCCTGGGAAAATTGGAGGCATTGGAAGGGGTAAGAAGGGGTCTGTTTCGTTGTTGAAGGATAGGGATGTTGATAATGAAGGTATGGGGGTTTGAAATTTCAGATTCAACTGTGAGTTTTGGACAGGATGTTAACAATTATTGCGGTGGTGGCTGGCCGACAGCCACAAGAGAAGCATGAGTTGTATTTCTTGGAACTGTCGAGGGGCAGGATCTCTCTTGACAGTTCGAGCTCTCTTTTAGCTTAAAAGAAGATATGATCCAATCATTTGTTTCTTATGGAGATTAATAATAAAAGAAGCAAAATGGACAGGTTACGAAGGAGATTACAGTTTCAAAATAGCTTTTATGTCGATCCTACTGGTTTATCGGGAGGTTCAGCTTTATGGTGGAATGAGGATGTCGCTGTGGTTATACTTTCCGCTTCCAAAAACTTAATTTATACGGAAGTGACTTTTACAAGTTTGGACTCTAAAACTGGTTGGTGTTGGATCTATGGTAACCCTGTTGAAAACACTAGGAAGTTCAATGGGTTTTGTTGGGTGCTGAAGAGGTTCATATAAAAGACCCTTGGATTTGTACGGGTGATTTCAACGAGCTTCCTTCTATGAATGACAAGGAGGGGGGAAATGATAGACCGGTTTGGCGTATGGTTAAATTTCATAATTTCGTCTTTGATAGTGGGTTGATTGATCTTCCTTTTAAGGGAGTTAAGTTTACATGGGTTAACAATAGAGATGAAGGAGTTATGGAGGGATGATGGATATGACTTTGGCCAATTTGGAATGGAGGGAGGAATTCTTAAAGAATCATATTATTAACTTTCCTAGGGTGGGTTCTGACCACTCTCCCATCCTAGTTGATCTTAATCATCAGGATTGCATAACTCCTAGGATCTTTAAGTTTGAAAACTATTGGGCAGATCATGTTCAATGTGCTGATATTGTTGAGGATAGTTGGCAAGTTGTTTACACGAGTACTTGGTTATGGCAGTGGATGCAAAAAATCATAGGGTGTAGAACTAAGCTCATTGAATGGAGTAAGGAAACGTTTCCAAATAAAAGGAAGACCTTTGATAAGATTAATCAAGAGATTTCGGTTCTTCAAAACAGTTCTGCTTCGTCAGAGAATCTTGATAGTATTCGAGTTTTGACTCAAAGATTGGATGAAACTTGGGTGATAGAAGAGAAGTATTGGCATCAAAGATCCAGAGTTAATTGATTTTTTTGTGGGGACAAGAATACAAAAATTTTCCATCAGGTGACTTCAAATAGGAGGCAGAAAAATAAGATGATTAGACTTAAGAATGATGAGGGGGGGTGGATTAAGAATATGAAGGATATTAAGCAGGAATTTAAATCTTTCTATGAGGGCTTATTTACTACAGATGGCATAAGGGATTGGGGTAATTCTCTTGATGGGATCCCTAATTTTCTAGATGAGAAGATGAAGGAGTCTTTGGTTAAACCTGTGTCTAAAGATGAGATTGAAGTTGCTACTTTTCAACTTGGGCCATTAAAAGCCCCGGGATCCGATGGTTTCAACAGCTTTTTCTACCAAATTTTTTGGGATTCGGTCAAAGATATTGTTTTCAAGGAAGTGGGGAATTTTTTCGATTGTGGGAGGATGCTCAAGGAACTTAATGTGACGGATGTGGTCTGATTCCTAAGGTTAAAAGTCCGGAATGTGTTAAGACAGTTTTGGCCTATTAGCCTTTATAGCTTTGGTTACAAAATATGTTCCAGAGTCTTGACTAATAGGCCTAAGCCTCTCTTTGGGAAAAATTGTCTCTCAAAATCAAGGTGCTTTTGTCCCAGAGAGGCAAATCCAAGACACCATTCTAATTGCCCAAGAAGTTTTTCACTTCTTAGAGTTGAAGAAGAAGGCTAAGAGGTATGGGGCTGCTGTGAAATTGGACATTAATAAGGCCTATGATCGGGTTGAATGGGACTTCCTTAGGAAGGTTATGGAGAAAATGGGTTTTCCGGGTGTTTGGGTGGGTTGAGATTATGGAGTGAGTTTCGTCAGTTTCTTATAATCTTGTCATTAATGGAAAGAGGACTTGTAGGATTAATCCTACGAGAGGAATTAGACAAGGGGATCCAGTCTCCCTTTATCTTTTTCTTCTTGTAGCGGATGTTCTTTCTAGAATGATCTCAAAGGCTATTTCTTCTAATGATATCAAAGGTCTTAAACTTGCTAGAGCCTACCCTACTATTTCTCATCTATTCTTTGCTGACGATTCATTGTTCTTTATGGAAGCTAGTGAGGTGAATCTTGTGAAACTTATGGATATCATTAACATTTATTGTAAAGTTTCGGGTCAAGGGGTTAACTTGGATAAGTCGAGTGTGGTGTTCAATTCCAATGTTCCTCCTTCTCTTAAGTCTTCCTTGGAAATTACTCTTAATCTTAAAAGCTCCATAATGATAGTCCTTGGGTGGTGGGGAAGAGTGCTAAAGCGTTGTGGGTTTGGTCAAGTATTTCAGCAGGAAGGGATTCGGTTAAGAAGGATTTCTGTTAGTCGGTTGGTAATGGTGAATGCATATACATTTTAAAGATAGATGGGTTTTTTATAATAATTTTGCTTCGTTGCCTTCTCTTGGTCTTTCTATCCCCCAGGACATTCAGAAGGTGGGTGACATCTTGGATCTTGATAATAGACATTGGAGAACAGACCTTCTGGGATCTCTGATTCCTAGCCCTATTCATAAGGCTATTTCTAACATCCACATCCCTATTGGTCAAAATCTTGATTCTCTCATCTGGCCCCATCAGAAAGATGGTTCTTATTATGTCAAATCTGGGTATATGCAAATTAGGGGGAATAAGCCTACTTCTATTTCTACCAAGCCTTAAAGCCTTCAAGCTCTCAGATTATTGATAATTATTCTTGGAATTTGATTTGGAAATTACCTGTTCCACTGAAAATAAGACTTTTTTTTCTGGAGGGCCCTAGTGAAATATCTTGCAACAAATTTGTTCTTATGGTCCAGAAAGCTCATTCCATCTCCAATCTATTCTATCTGCAACATTGAAGAATAATCTATTGAGCATGCGTTACTTCTTTGTCCTTGGACATATTATGTTTTGTGAGGGTGTTCTCTTGGCTTTTACATTTAAAAAGATAAGATTTCTAATTTTAATTGCTGGTTGCTGGATACTTCTAGTGATAAGGAAATTAAAAATGACAGGAACATTTATGCTCACTTAGCTTTCTTATGCTAGCAGATTTGGATACAGCGATGTAATTGGGTCTCCAAGAAAATCCCACCGAATCCTTGTTAAGTGATTTTCAGAGCAGAAACTGGTGTTGGGGAATCCCTCAATATTAAGAAGGCTCAGGCTGTGCCTATTTGGTCGCCCCCTCCCTTGGATTGGCTTAAGTCTAAATGTGATGGCTCTTTCCTCCATGATTCTGATCGGGCGGGATTTAGTGTGGTGGTTAGAAATTCAGAATGTTGTCTTGTTGATGAAGTTAGTGGGTTCTGTGATGCTTCTGCTTCGGCGATGGCTGAGGCTTTTGGCCAGAAATTTGCGGTGGAATTAGCTCTGGAAAAAGGTTATAAAAACATTATCTTTGAGGGTGTGCTGCTGATATTTTCTCTCCTCAAGTGTTTACTCAAGATCACATTTTTTATTGGAGAGTTGCTGGTTTATTGGCTGATATTAAGTTGTTGTTGTATCGCCTTGAGTTTTCCCATTGTGTACTGGTCGGACGACCAGCAAATGTTGCCTCTGATTGGGTAGCCTCCATGATTATCAAAGAGAAGTGCTCTATTTCAGGTTGGGTTTTGAATCCCTCTGCTCCTTTATTGGTAATCTTGGATAATGATATGTCTGTTTGGAAGACTTTTACGGCGAAGTATTGCCCTTCTTGCTCCTGTGCAGATATTTTTCATCCTCCTGCTGGTATTGGCTGATCAGTTGGGGGTTCTATCTAGTTCTTCTTATTTCTTAGGTTTGGTCAGATCTTAGGGTTTGGTTGTACTTCGCGTTTTGATTTGCTGGAAGCGGGGTTGAGTTATTGTGTTGTTAGTGGAGTCTGCTTTGGATTTCCTCTATGTAAGATGGTTCTGGTTGTTGGGTCTGCTTCGATGGGTTGTCCGTGTGCGATGGGTTGAAGAAGGTGTTTAGGTCTGATGTTTGGGGGGTTTTTGTTTGTAACTTATAAAAACTTTTGACTTTCTCTAAAGCGGTATAACAATACTTCATTGAAGCGGAAAGGCGAATACTTTGTCTAGGTCTTTTGCATGCTTCCGAAAAGCTATTTAAATGCGATCTAGAGGCCTTGCCTAAGGTAATTCTCAATAGCAATCCCTGTCCTTTTGCTGCTCTTTTCTTCTTTGGGTCGGTGGGTTTTGGTGGCTGTGGGTCTTAGTCTTTGGGTTGAGGCTTCTCCTAGGCTGGTTAGCTTTTGGGTTGGAATGTTTCCTATTTGATTTGTTTTGTTTGCTTTAGGGCTAGCTTTTTGTTTGTTAACTTTGTAAATCGCTTTGTTACTCACAGCAAACATAAATCTTGTATCGTAGGTATGGATCCGGTTTTTCTCCTATCATGATTGGGAGGAGTTTTTTCATGGGATCCTTATTTCTACTCTTACCTTTTCGATTTATACAAAAAATAATTTTTGGAAAAAAAAAAAAAGGGAGGGGGAAGGGGAGGGAAATCATTACAACACTACAAATAGTTCTTTAATTACCGAATTTAGTGTAGACAGAGAGCTGACCTGGTCAGTAGGATTTAGGGTATCGTAGTAAGCGTAGTCATTGCCGGAAAGGGCAACAAGGGCGACAGAGGAATTGATGTCGTCGCTACTGAACACCTTGTCGTCGACAAGTCGTTTGAAGAAATCGATCTGTGTGCTCATATTCGGGTATGCAACCAGGGTCTCGAATACACCCGACCCGCCGTATGCGAAGTTCATCCCGTCCTTCAACTCTTCTTTCCCTCCGTTCCACCGTTTGTACGGGACAGGCGGATCTAGACCCAGAAGCCCGGCTGTCATGCATAATATTAATTGCACTAAGTAAGTCGAACAAATTACGAGTAAACCGTAGAATGGCAGTTGGCGAGCTGGAAGAGCCAACTGACTAACTGACTAACTAACTAACAAGCTTTGACTTTGACTGTACCCAAAACGAATACAAACAAATATAGTAGCAAAAAGCTCTTAGAGCGGGTAGATAGGGAAAGAAGAAAAAAAAAAGATATGGATGCATGGTTTACTACCGACGTAATCGGAGAGAAGATGGCCGTCGGAATAACGACCGACACCTTTTCCGGGAAACGTGATTCCGTACGGATAATGAAAACAAACATCCGTCTCATTAGTGTTGCCTGAGTCTACGTAGGAATTCCCGAACACAAACAGCTTTTGAGGCAGTTCTTCCATGATGTTAGCGTCGTCGTGGCGGTGGAGGGAGCGACGGCCACCCACTGCTAAACCTTGGATCCCATTTTCTGCAAAATATATAAAAGCAAAAATTGAAACAACAGCGAAGGCTAGTCATTAATAATTATTAAATAAATTATTAATAATTTATATACGGCAGGAACCTAAGAGGAGAGAAAACAGAAGTGGCAAGATAAGGAGAGTTTGTGGCAACATGTTTTACTTCAAAAAAGCTTGTAATAAGTCAAAGGTGATGTGGTTGATCTGATGCTTTTCTAGAGCTTCTAGTGATACAAATTTATGGGATTGTCTCCCCAGCTAATGAAGTTGGAAAATTCAATGACTTGTACGTTCCGAGCAGAGTAGTAGATAGATCAATAAATTTTTAAAATTATTAAATTATTTTAAATAATTTTTTAATTTTTTAAAATGTAAAAAAAAAAAATATATTTTTTAATATATAATATACTTTTATACCAAACTTTCTTTATTCCATTAAAGAAAATATATTCATCATAGAACAGAACCTTATACATTAGTTAAAACATAATTAAAAGATGTGTAATAAACATTTCTCAAGAGTGGGGGCCAGGATAAATACTAGTCTCTTCCAGATGAGAAACGACAGCGTTCCATCCCGCATCTGTCGGATGCCTTCCATCCCAAAAGAAAGAAGATTCGGGATCTTCGCAAACCGTATATCTCTCCTCACCGTCCTCAGCTACATCTCCACATGAATATTCTTCGCTTATCCCCACACAACACGGCCTTAACGGGTCCTTAAATAATGTCTCGTTTTTCCAGACATTCAGGAACGAATTATAGAGATCAAGAAAGTGAAAGACGAAACCCCCATTCCCGTTACGGAGCATGACGGCTTCTATATTCAGCACGTCGACTTCTACAGATAATAGATAGTTGTGAAGTGCGGCGAATAAATCGGTCGTGTCATTACACTGCTTGTATGAGGAAGCCATTGTAAAGCCTGGAACGCAGCCCGAGGGTTCTAGACCTGTCACAAATATATCCCTCATTCCCAACTCGTGAATTCGCCTGAGATCTCTACCGATTTGCTTCACCACCTTCGGCAAAAGAGATTCCTGCATTTTTCGAAACATATACATATATATATATATTATATATCTAGATCAGTTACAGTATGCAATGTCTTCGCAAAGTTTTATTGTATGTAGATATAAAAGAAAGTAGAATATGATATATTGGACCACGGAATTTCGATGATGATTGGTGTGCAGGTAATCGATGTAGTCGTTTCCGGACACGGAGACGAGAGCAATGGAGGAGGTCATGTCGGTCGTATTGTACACGGAGGTTTGGATGAGATCGTTTAGAAGGTCAATCTGACTGGTAATGTTCGGGTATGGAACCGATGTGTCGAACACTCCGGTCCCGCCGTATGCGAAGTTCATTCCATGCTGCAATCGCCTCTTACTCACACTGTTTCTCAATTCATATGCGATTGGTGACTCCAGCCCAAATTTCATAGCTACATCAAAAAGTGAATTGTTGTGTTTGAAAAACAATGCAATATGGGATTTGCTTGTCAAAACAGTAAGAATAATAACAATGTTTGTACCTACATAGTCAGAAAGGACGTGACCATCTGAGAAGCGACCCGCGGGTGTTTCCGGAAAGGTAATTCCGTAAGGATATGTCCATGATATAGAATCAGACTCATCCGTATTGCCCGTGTCGACATAAGAATCTCCAAACACAAAGAGTCTTTCTGGTAATTTTGAAAGGCCTAGCTTCCTGGGTCTCCCTAGATTATTACGGCGGTGATGGTGACGGTGACCGGTTGTGGCGGCTTCAACCCTATAATGTCTTCCAACTTAAAAAAAGAAACATATAGGAAATTACGCTCAAGCAAGTAAGGAGCTATAGTTTGCAAACAAATTGATCTGGAAAACTTCAGTTAGTGCAAAGTAATCAAACGAAAGGTTAGGGAAGAACCTATGAGGAATATGGAGAAGAGGAGGAGAGGGAAGAGAGAGAGCTGTTTTTGTGAGTGCTCCATGGAAGGCTTTGAGTCGGAGATCAAGCTCAAAAGCTTGCGTTTGCTAGATGAGGCCACGAACTTAGGGGCAGTGATGACTGATCGATGAACATGACTTGAAGAACGTGCGTGTATATCTGAAGAATTATGACTTCAATATCCGGCGACTCAGAATAAAAGACCTCCACATGAGCGGCTCAGCCGCACATAGATCACGCCTTTTTCACTGTATAAGTTGTCCTCTCGACACTTGAATTAGTTTCAAAATGCAGACATCATGAATAGAACTAACTACTCATGAGTCGTGCCAAAAGCTATACATATATGATTACATACGGGCAAAATACAATTTACGCATAATTTGAAATTTAAGTATAATTTTTTACCCAATAACTTTTAATAATTAAATGCAATTTCCAATGGAATGCGAAATTCCCATACAACTTATAATGAGAAGTAAGACCCAAGGTATTGAGCGGTCCAAATTAATATGCATGATTATGACAAACTTTCTTGATTCCATTAACAAAAAATCACACATCACACAACTTATATCTAGACAGTTCTACGTACTATTATAAAAATACAAGTACCTAATAGACGTACGTGAACCACGCACCGGAAAACGGGCAAAATTACACGTACGTGAACTAGGCTTCAAAATTGAAAAGAAAAAAGTAGGCTTAAAAAATGTTTTTCAACAACAGTGATATTGTATTTTTTCCTCATGAAAAAAAAAAAAGAAGAAGAACAAGAAGACATAATGTAAAAAATTGTGGTATGTACGTAGCTAGGTAAATTATTGATCAAGAGTAACGAAGACTAGTCTGTAGCAGAGTAGAATAGACAGCACGCCATCCGGCCTGTGTTGGATGGACTGAATCCCAAAAGAATGTAGCTTCGGGATCTTCACAAACCGTATATTCTTTTTCACCATTCTCATCTACACTCCCACAAGAATATTCACTGCTTATACCAGCACAACATGGCTTTAATGGCTCCTCAAATTTCTTGCTATCAATAACGGACAAGAAGGAGTCATAGAGATCGAGAATGAATGTTGAATTGCTCGTCTGGTTATTGATTTCTGCAACTGCTTGTTGCAATAAAGTGTTGTGAAATCTGACGATCGAGTTTAGAGTTTCATTACATTGTTGGTACGAGGAAGTTATTGTTGTAGAAGGGACACATCCAGAAGGTTCTAGACCTGTCACTAGTATCTTCTTCACTCCCAACTCATTAATTCGCTGTAGATTGACTCTGAGTTGACTCACCACTGATGTTATGAATGTTTGCCATTCCTACATTTTGTATGAACACTGATCGTTCAGTATGCATTGTGAAACAATCGAAAGAAATTAAAAATTTTAAAAATAAGAAAAGAGAAATTTAACATAAATAACTAAAACTATATATATATATATATATATAAGTTAAATAAATAAAACTTAAAAAACTATACTACCCATAATTAAATAATAAAACAAAATATTATATTTCTTAACAAAACTAACACACTTAAAATAATGTCTAATACTTGTTAAGATAAAGAAAATGAGTGGACCTGAAGAGAGGGATCAGAGTTGAGAATTTGGAAGTAAGTGTAATCATTGCCAGCGAGAGAGACAAGAGCCACGGAGGATTGAATGTCGGTAGTATTATACACAGAGCTGTTGATAAGGTTTTGCAACAGATCAATCTGACCGGTCATGTTCGGGTATGAAACCCACGTGTTGAATACTCCTGTTCCACCATACGCGAAGTTCATTCCATGTTTCAATCGCTTACTGTTCACCACTTTTCTCCACTGGTATGGGACCGGTGACTTTAATCCCACAAACTTAGCTGCATTAGTTTGAATAATCTCACGTGATCACTAATTGGAATTAAATATTAACAGCGTTTGTACGAATTGAAACTTTCATAATGCGACTTATACATAGTTTAGACTTAAACTACAGTTTGTCGGCAAGTAAATGAGAGCGATGGTAAACTGACGTTTACAAATTGACAATAGAGAGGAACAAAGAAGATGACGCAGCGAAACAATAATGCAATACGCAGAGAGAAAAATCATTATAGCCATAAGACTAAAGGGAAAGAAGAAGTTGGTATTCTATATCTACCTTTCAAAATTTATAGAGGAAATTCTACCTGTCGTTTTTAAAAATATAAGAATGTATTACTAAAGCACGCTATATATATATATATATATAGAGATATGAGATATAATAAACAAAGCAAAAATTAATTAGATAGAGCAGATGGTTAGTTATAACAAGAAGAGTTCATACCTATGAAATCAGAAAGAAGGTGACCATCTGAAAAACGACCGGAGGGTATTCCGGGAAAGGAAATTCCATATGGATATTTCCAAGAACTAGAGTCTGACGTGTTTGTGTTGCCCGTGTCAGCATATGAATCCCCAAACACAAAGAGCTTTTCTGGCTTGAAATGGAAGAACTCTCTTGCCCTACTATGATTGTCATGATGGTGATGGCGACTGTCAGTCGTGGCCTCAGCCTTATACTTCTTTCCAACTAGAAAAACAAAACATCATTTATAGAAACTCATGTTAAGAGACTAGCTTTTGCAATGAAACTTATCTTGATTTCTAGAGAAAACTTGTAATTGTTAGAGCAAGATTGTGAATTAGGGAGGTTAATTACAAGGAAAGCTGGGAGTTAACCTGACATCAGGAGGGCTAAGAGCAGGAGGGAGAAGATAGAGAGGAGCTTCTGTGAGTCCATTACAGAAGACTTGAAGGAGTTAGAGAAGCCGTGATGCCTGATTTTCTACATATATAGAAGGATCAAGGGATCCTTTTATATATAAAAAATACTGGAGAAATCAATGGGAAATGATCTGCTGACGCGTAAGTCGATTCTGAGTCAACAATAGATCGACATTGACATTGACATTGGAAAAGGCTCATTCACAATACCATATAAAATATGTAATTATACAATCTAAATTAAACACTTCTTCATATTTTGATCATGGATATTCTAAGAATTATCAACGCAAAAGATAATGTGAATAGGGTCTTTGAATTATTCCAAGAGTTGACCGCCAGCAAGGGCATGGTAGCCCTTATAGAACAAGACAAACGCATTCATTCTGCATGCATGTTCATTAACATCTTTCTGTGGTCCTAATTAGCCAACAACGTTTGAAGTCAATTCATCTGCGTGCCCAAAAATCATAAAGCTTCACCTAATATTGTATATTTAAATACACAGTCCAAAAAATTTGACTAATGAAACGAATTATTTTGAATACTATATGCGACATGAAAGAGAGATTACACGAGCCCAAGTTAAAAGAAGAAGATGGATTTTCCGAACAAAGAAAGCAATATTACACGTGATTTGGCCGCCGACCAGCAACAGTCAAACAAAAACACTAGATACGAATTAGTAACTACTTGCGATCTAGCTAGACATATTATAGGTTGCTCTCCATATTTAATTAAATATTCATTTAATTCCATTAGGACAATCATAAGAGCTGCTCAAAAGTTGCGAGCAGATTAGAAGACACAGCCCGCCATCCTGCCTGCGTAGGATGGACAGAATCCCAAAAGAAAGAAGATTCCGGATCTTTACAAATTGTATATTTCTTCTCTCCATTCAAGGCTACACTTCCGCATGAATATTCTTTGCTTATCCCGACACAACATGGCATCAATGGGTTCTCAAATTTCTTACTCCCTACAAATCAAATTCGACACAAACAATAT